>JAYKKT010000092.1:45297500-45925000 GCA_036023115.1 Brasenia schreberi | reverse complement strand
AACCGAAGTTAAACAGGAAATGAGATCTCTTACGAATAGTTTATGGTTCTGTCTATGAAGAACTGAAACCATGATCAAAACAACCAGTGAGAAGATTTTCAAAATAAGACAATGTTTCATGAAGCTTTAACATTGAGTTAGTGTCTATTGGTTACAAGCCAAAGGGTATAGTTAACACATTATAGCTTGAAAAGTCATGCCTCTTGATTAACACTGAATAGATCTTTCGAAAAAGGATGATCTTTTTAATGGTTATGTCTTTTGATATTAACTAGATTATGGTTATTATAAATAATGATCTTAAGCCAACTATAGAAAATCTAAAGGATATGAGTTGAATATCAGAAATTGCCCATAGATTCACACAAATTGTGTTTTAACTGTTCCATCTTATCGATTTCGTGTTTGATACACTTTTCTTTTCTTGCTTAAGTCTTTAAATCCCCCAAGATAACACCAACAATTGAAAACCATGGGTTTCAAGTACTATTTGGTTGTGGTTTTAAACTCCAACCTTGTTCTAACTTGATTTGTAATTGGACAGCCATCTCTAGTTACTCATTGATGTATCCTATTCCTTCCCTTTTGTATTCTAAAATTATCTTATAATTGCATTGGATGTGACTTTGAAATTTGTCGAGATATGTCTGGCAGTGCATCCCATATAGCTTCCTTTTTGACAAAATTATCATCAATGCCAGCAAACATCTGCTACAGTAAAGTGGGGACAAGTTGTGCAGGTTTCAAAAAGTTTCTTTTGTTTTACCATCTGCTTTTGTTTCTTGAAGAAATTCAGTAGTGTAGGATAGAGTTACGTTGCAGGACAGAGTTACGTTGGTGTGCTATCAACCCCAAGCTCTCAATAGAAGGTTAGAATCTGATTCTTCAAATTTAGGTAAATGGAAGTCCTCAGTTTCACAAGAACAATCTTGAAGAAAAATAAAATGCTCGTAGGCATCAGCAAGAGTACATATCATGAAAGAGAAGGAGAAATGAAGATGAGGGGTTTTGCATACAAAGAGTAGATAAGTCAGAGGGGTCATTTAGATACAATAGAAGAAAAGGATACTACAGATAGAGTATGCTAGCAATCTTTATAGGACCATGTGCACCTTTGGTCTTCTTCACACTCTGTGCACCCAAGCAATGATAAACACAAGAACAGGAGGGATAAAGTGTCCGGGTTTCAGTTGGCAGATATGGTCAACGGATAAAAAGGGCATTGACAGTTGGGTTTATCATAAGACTCCAAAAAATCCTGGAAGAGAGCACTATGGTGCAGCTCAATCGCACTCAGGATTGTGCTCCTTTTCTTCTTTTATTTCCAACTATAGCAGATATGGTCAACCAAGGTCAATCGCACTCAGGACATGTAGTGGGATCCAGTCATGCCATAGCTTGCCCGATTCCAAACATCATCGCTGTTGTGATTGCTCGTGCAGTTTATGGAGCTAAAGTATTGATGACATGCCGCCTATTTAGAGTAGCTATATTAGTGTGTCGGACTCCTAAGAAATGTAAATGTTATCTTTTCGAGTCAGAGGGCATTAACAATATGATGAAAAGTTAATGTGTTAATCATGGTAACTGATGCCAATATTGCAGATATTATGCTGATATCAAAATATTATTAGTTGTTTGCGGAGCCAGTAAAATGTGACTCACAAATATTCCATGTTCATATTTTACGATCCTCTCTATAATACTTTGCTGATTCAGGCTTTAGGGCACAAAGAGTTGGCCTTTCAGGGAAGCCTTCAAATGTCAAAATTATATTTAACGGTGGGGAGGGGGTTACCTTCATCAGACCAGACGGTTTCTTCTCCTTGTATCCTCGTTTTGTTCAGATCATTTATTTATGTTTCTTTGCAGCTGGTCTGACGTGGCATTTGTCATATTAGAGAAATTCATACATTGTTTTCTGGTCCTTTTTGTCCAAATATGTGCATTGCAGGGAAACAGATTCCTTACTAGTTGGTGACTCGTTACTGCTTTTAGAGCTTTGGAAACATTTGGCATACAATCTCCATCTCTGTTTTATGCATTTATAAAAGCCTGCAGTATAGCCTAGCAAAGTTATCTTTAGGCTCTTTTCAGGATAATTACAGCTCTGTGCATAAGTGGCAATATGAATGCTTGCATACTTTAGGCCACAAGACAATAGAAGGGCCGCAGCTCGGCCTCATGAAGGATTTGTTCATGGGCATGCTTGTCTTCGTCATGTCCCAGGATGATGAATCTGCAGAATATCCTGTGTTCATCTATATGCTGTTGCATGGTTGTGAAGATAATCCACCCTTTTTTCTTTATTAATGTCAATTATGTTGTTTCGGTCAAAGAGATTGTTTGCTCTTTTATTTCTCCAATTCTTGTAAAGGATCTTAGATTCTGTTCACATGGAGAGTTCTCTGCACAAAGAAGAAAAGTTTTGGACATAAAGTATTTAAGACTCCTTGGTAATTAGGTGCAGAATATTCTGCCGAGATTCCTCTTCATGCATAGGAAACTCATTTTCCAACCATCTAGAGTATTGGAAGAGTTCATGCTTAAGATGAAAGCAGGCCTCAAAACTTGCATTGTTATGCTGTGCTACAGCACATCCATGTATCTCTTCCCCAGTATATAAAAAGAAAGTACTCGGTGGTTATGTGATCCTGTGTAGGCAATAGTGCTTAGCCTAGTGGTGCTTAGCTTTAGTGGCCTAAGCAGTGAATTAACTTTATAAAAATGAGCAAAAGTTATTAGAACGACAATTAATTATAAAAAGTCAGATCCAGTATATCCAACGCATTTCATGAAATATATATCAATTTCTAACAATAAATAGCAAAATACACATATTCGCAACAACAACAACAACTAAGCCTTTTCCCATACTACATGGATTCTTTGTTTCCACAGAGCCCTATCATGTGCCATGCTAGCAGTTACTCAATATAAACTAGATCAAAATACACATTTTCACAAATAATAAAATTTATATGAAACTAAAAGACCGAAACAGTAACATGCATATAGTGCATTAAGACTGAAACATGTTGATGATGTGAAAAAGAACTTGGTAAACAACATATATGAAAATATAAGAAGAGCACGCAAAGCATAAAAATCATGAATAACACAACATGCATAAAAGCCAAAAAACACAAGAATTTGTCTGACTAAAAGTCTCCAAGGTAAACATTTCCCTTAGCTGTTGATATTCTGCTCCTTAACATGAAGTAAAGCCATGGTGTGCCTGCTGGAACTCATCTCATTGAAGTTGCAGCGCCAGGATGTTTCTTCTCCCCAGTTAGTAGTTTCTTTCCATCTTCATTTATCAAATTATATGTGTAGTACTACTGGTTCTGAGGTTGTCCTGACGTGCAGGTACGTGTGGATGTCAGTGCTCGGAATCCTGGTAAGGTTAAAGCTGCATTGACAGAAACCAGGAGTCTGACTGAGCTGGTGCTTGAACCTTTAAGAGAAGAGTATTACTATGAGGTGAATATTTCAATTTTAAACCAAAAAAAGAACTGATAATGGAAATAACAACGTGTCTATATGATTCTCTTTTGTCGTAAATCATATGTTTATAACTGAAATTTTCCTGGAAATTGGTTTTCACATCAACCTTGTTCGCAGAAAAGAGAACCTTTCTCCATTATGCCTCTCTTGAAGAGCCCAATGGGACTGATGGTGGGCTTTATGGTTGTTGCCGAAGCTAATGGAGAACTTGGGTAATAATAAATATCCACTAGAAAATGTATTCCTGTGTTCTCAGCCTTCGGCATCAATTCTAACAGGTGTTTAATGTTTGTCAGATCCTGAAGAGATGCAAAGGGCTCAGGAGCAAATGCGGAGCCAGGGTGTCCCTTCTCTTGCAAACTTGTTGCCCCCAAGAAGTAACTGATTTCTTAGTCTCAAGGATGGGATGATTATTCTTTCTGTAGAAAAAAAAATTGGTCGCGGTTATCAGACGAAAATTGTAGGAAACTTTGTAAAATCTACTTGCCAATGTACCATTTATTTATTCCAATGCTTTCAGTGAATGATAATTGATCAGTGATAGACTTTATGATTAGAACTCTCCGCATTTTTAACAGACCTGTACAGGTCAAGGTGCAAAGAGAATGTATTCTGTGTACATGATTTACTTATTCTCATTGTTGCCACTAACTTCGTCTTTACTGCAAGAGATGCACATTGGCATTTCGGAAGGACTAAATGCAGAGAAATGGTTCTCATACTGAAAATCTCTAGAGGTTGACAAGTTGCTAGTAGTTTGGAAGCTTGTTGCATAGTTTGTTGTTCCAAATCTGGTTTACAGTGCACTTACAAGAATAGGCTTGCGTACATGCATCTCCTTGTGGATCTTTTTTTCTGGAAGATTTCCCTGCTCCTAACCTTTGCCTGTGTCTAGTTTTCAAGACTCCCTTTAAGAAAAGATGCCAATAACCACTTTCCTTCGGGAGGTTTCTGTCTAAAGTTTCTTTCAAAGATGCTTCTTCTTTGCGGTCTCTTGTGGATGATAGTTAAACCTTTCTCAGTGGTTTGCTAGTGACAAAAAAGAATAGCATTAGCAGTTGATGTGGTGACAATCCCTGAAGATTCTTTTTTGTGTTCTACCGTGGACGAGCCTCAATGCAGTTTTTTTTCAAATGTTCAACGCAAACACATAATTTAAGGGGCTTCGATCCTGAATATGTTGGACTTCATGATGAAGATCTGAATATTCATACGGCGTAGTGTGGACCCCTAATTTTTCCTAAGATTTCATAAACAAGGGAAAAGAAGTTTGTGGTGGGCGTAGGTGTGGCTCGATGCCGATTCCCAAAGCACCTTAATTTTTGCGGTGCTTGTTTGCTTCTTCTTCTTCATCGGTGATCTATGTTTTATGGCATTTTGTGGATTGAGTTCTTGCCGTTTTTGTTCCCTTTTATTTTCTACACTTGCTTCGAGTTTGGATTGATAGCTTACCGTGCCAGTGGGATCTCCCAAGGCTCGTGTTCACATAGAGGAAATTAAAACTTCCCACTTTCACTTATTTGGTGTGATTGCACTCCAACGTTGCATTATTCTGCTAACCTACGCTGCTTGGCACCCTTTCGTGTAGTCATTTTGGACAATAGCCGGTTTCAAAAACTTTCATGGAAAGACTCCTCCATTGGTTGGGGTATTGTCAGCGGCGGGATCTAGATTTTTTTTGTGGGGTGGGGTTGGACTGCCCATTCGACGATTTGAGGTGGGGGCGTATCATGTATCCATAGATTCAATAGTCTCCTGTAACTTTTTCATTGGTTTTCCGAATTTCAGACGGAACGACCGCCCAACCTCGCCTCAATGCAGACCGAGCATTGGGTATCGTGTTTTTTCTTTTTTTTTTTGGGGGGGGGGGGGGGGGATTAAATGGGAGTGGGATCTGCCCCACTGAGATTCCAGGGAACCCTTGTCCTATACACATTACCAAGGAATGGAACAAGCTGCTGATGGTTCAGCTTGGTTTGGTCGATGAATAATCTAGGATCATGTTTCATTAACGATCTAAAACAAACCCTGGCTTGTAAAGTCACAAAAGGAAGACAGTGAGACAGGATTTGAACCTGATCTCTAAAGTTATGAACCTTGCAAGCTACCAAACTGCTCTACCCTGTGCTGATGAAGTTTTTTATTCGGGTCAGCTTGTACAACATGCCAAGTTGACTAATTATGCCAGTGTAATGTAATCAAATGATCAAATCTTTAATTTTACAAGAGAATACAGAAAACAAATGCTTGAATTCATCTCTAATTCACTGGGAACATGTGAAAAAACATACGCAGCTTTCGTTCAGGCCATTTAACTCAACTCGTGCTTGGTTAATGTTCGGTTCGACTCAAATAAGCAGAGGAACCACCAAATCATACACAAGCTTTTGAAACAAGCCATGGAAACTCTTATTCAGTTTGCGTGTACAAGCCCTACCTATAGCTGTAGCCACAACTCTCCTTCAGAAGGATGGTCAGATGGTCAGGCATGTACAGTGTTGTTGACAGAAGAAGACTCAAAGGTACTTCTCAGGTCAGCTTTGAAATATTCAAAGAACTTGCTTTATACACCCGAGATAAAGTCCGTTCCTTCCACCCTCAGTTTAGGTAAATAACAATGGATGAAAAGTACTTTCTCAGGCACAAAGCCTCTTGATGCAACAAAATGGCTAAACCATTGTATCCACGAGAAAAAATAGCTGATGTGTCACCAATCAGAAAATGAGAAAAAAGTAGTATAATTAATGATTATTATAATGACAATAATAATATAAATTTAGGTAGAGAGATCAATCCAAGGGGGACCAAAAAAATTCAAGAAATGGTCTAAAGCAATCAAATCACAACCAATATATATCTTTTCTGAGTATACTAGAGAAAGCAAGCTTGAACTTCAGATGTGGCATATGGTCACTTCAGCACCTACTCAAATAGAAGAAAGGCACCTAAAAAGAAAAAAGAGCAGTTCAACAAAGGCTCTTGAACATCAAAGGGGCACAATATAAGCCTTATCTAAAATGCCAAGAGTCAGCTACCAAACTATCGTCTCTTTTTCGCAATTGATACAACATGAAGATTTAGAAAATAGCCACTGATAAACGTCCCATAAGGACCCAGTGAAATCACGGGCTAATTTATATCTTGAACACACTGTAAATCCAAGTTTTCTTCTAAGCATTCTTCTATGACATAGCGATAGTCCATATATATGCTTTGTTTTCTCTTAAAATGTGTTCTTGGGCAATGTAAATAGCGGTCTTCTTGTTGCAGAACATTGTATGAAATATAACAAAACACCCAAATCACCAAGAAGTTCCCTCAGCCAAGTAATTCTATGATGATAGTAGCACATAGCTCTATATTCCATCTCGATAGATGACGAGAGTAACTTTTGTTGCTTGTCGAAGGAGAGCCACCTAAGGAACACAACGTTTGGAAATGGAATGTGGGAGGTGTTCACAAACTTTGCAGTTGTTCGGAAAATCTCAGTACATTAAAGTTCTTTTTTGGTACAGATATGAAAGTTTTTCCAAAGAATATATTGAAATGCACAAAAACAATAATTAAGAACTCCCAGTGCTTCATAACAATCCTTCAAGTAAAAGAAATAGAAAAAGGAAACAGAAGATGCAATAAGCATAAGTTATAAAAAAGATGCATTAAGCATAAGCTACCAAAATAGTAACACACTATTATTGCCATATTTGTATTCCTGCTGATATTTTCAAAATATCACGATCTTTTCCCTTATTCCAGCTGACCCTTAAAAACCATTAATATCACGATATTTTGAAAGTGCACACATATTGATGACTATCATTCAAATAGGATCCGAAACTAGCCCAACAGGAAACCGAACCCACCAATAAGTATTACTTGTTTAAACAGGACCATACAAAATGATAATAAATATGCAAAAGGACAAGTGCTGTGGTGGATGAGCTTGATGCGGCAGGAAAAGGTAACGGTTATCAAATCAATAACTTTCGTGGCAGTCATTTCTTAAGTCCAGACTCCTGAAAGCCCCAACACCAATCTGAACATAGGCACACTTCAGAATGCAGAGATAAGTTCTGAGACGGTCCTGTGATGTTTCTTCAATCTTCTTCTTCTCCTACGACTGGTACACCTGAACCACCATATTCGGCTCAGTTACATTAAATGTACGAGAAACAGGATTGCGCAAATGGTATTTATCATCCATGAGAATACAATGAAGTAAAATAATGATGATATCAAGGAACTCCCGATGCGAACCTAATTTGATTTGCAACACAAATCAGTACCGGGACTTGAAAATCACATGGACACTTAACTGTACGTCTAGACACCAACGGAATGACCACCATTTCCAACATGGCAAAGTGAGTGGTCACCCGTGGTGGGAATGTTCACTGTGTTTAAGGTCATTTTGACGGACAAAGAACCCGATCAAAGTGTCAGTCCATTTTTTTCTGAAAACTGAAAAGAATTGAAAAAGCATGTCCCTCATTTACGTCGAAACAACATTATGTTGACAGGGCTTTCTGTCTCTGTTGCTGAAAGTCTGTATATATATATGTGTGTGTGTGTGTGTATGTATGTATGTATGTGTATGTATGTGTGTACGTGTATATGTATGTGTATGTGTGAATGTATATATATATATATATATGTATATATATATATATATGTATGTATATATATATATATGTATGTATGTATATATATATATGTATGTATGTATGTGTGTATGTATATATGTGTACGTGTATATGTGTATATGTGTATATGTATGTGTATGTGTGAATGTATACATGTATATATATGTATATATATATATATATGTGTGTGTGTGTGTGTGTGTGTGTGTATGATTGGAACTACCCACCTCTGAAGCTGTCAGCTCACTCATACCCGACAACATGAGTGTCATAATATATATATGTATGTATGTATGTGTGTATGTATATATGTGTACGTGTATATGTGTATATGTGTATATGTATGTGTATGTGTGAATGTATACATGTATATATATGTATATATATATATGTGTGTGTGTGTGTGTGTGTGTGTGTGTGTGTATGATTGGAACTACCCACCTCTGAAGCTGTCAGCTCACTCATACCCGACAACATGAGTGTCATAATAATTTGCTCTTCAAACATTTTAAAAAGTTCTTACAAAACTTTAAATTACACTTACGCTACACAAAACAAATACATGGACATGTCAGAGGTGAATAGAATCCGGTTTTCATATATATATATATATATGACAATCCATGTGTTTATATATATAACAATAATATCACACCGTCATTTCTTCGCCCTGTATTTTTTAGTTCATTGTGTCCACGAACCTATGTGACAGAGACTGCAACCACCATGTCCCTGGTATTCTAATGAGAATCAGGCACAGGCAGGTCCTCAATCAAATCACACAATCTACGTCTACACATATCAGTTCAATCATAATGTAAGTGTCAATTAACAATAAGGCATCAACTCACCAGTACTGGTTGAGAAATACAACCGAGTCTGCAGCCACGGGTTTCCCTTCGTCATTGCGGATCCAATGATATACTGCATGAGTTCTATTCTTTATGTCTAATGTGGAATGACCGTAGCTGGATTCCCTGAATGCAGAAAAGTCTGGTTGTGGATACAGAAACCTGCAAAGGGTACATTTCCAGGCAACATAAATCTCTAATTTGAATGTGCAGTGCTAGCGACCATAAATATAAGGTTGGAAAATGCTTCCCCTTTGTGACTCACTTTCCAGCAAGCCCTTCCCGATTTCCTCCATCACCAACGGTTATGTAGACTGGAGCTGATTTGTTGGGAACTGGATACCGCTGTCCACTAGTTACGTTGTAATTTATATTGGAGATGCGGTACTGAAAAATAACAGGATGCAGGATACAAGTATGTATGAGATAGACATATTAGGAAAATAGACAGATAAGAGCACTAAAAAAAGCATTTACACCAAATAAATCTTACGATGTGCACTATATTCTTGCTCAACACGTAGACAAGAATACAAAAAAAACAAATTTTGTTACTGGAAATTTAAATCTGGTGCAGGTTGGACTTGAAAAAGCATCTACACCAAACATGAATGTATACAGGAAAATATACATCTAAAACATCCTCCAATACGAACTTGTACTAACATGCAATTTCTGACCTTTTTTCTGGCAAACTACGTACGTCATTGTGTTTAATATGCCAAAGAAACATCAAATAAGCTTTTGAAATACTTTTATGGGGCTTAATAGTTATGGCTCTTTTGAAGATTGATTTAGAAGCCCCACAAAAACCTCGATACATAAGGATGATCCAAGAGCTGGTTCCTATGAATTGAGAATGTAAATACATTCATATTTTGATGTTTGATAAAGCACAAAACCCCCTATTTGTAAAGTTTGTATCGGAATCAGTTTACACATTATGCATTCCCTGTTTTTCTCTGGGTATTCTGAAAATAAGAAACATCAATAGCATAGCTGAACAGGGAGATATTACAGTATACATTCCTAGCAAGAAATTGGATAACAATAACCCACCAAACTTCAGAAGTTGCTTTGGAGTTTCATGGATACAGAGTTTATCGAACTCCGAATTTTTTTTATTGCTTCTTAATTTCAGTAATGATATCAGTTGTTCAAAGCTATTCATTCCAAATTTACATGCTTGTCATATTCGCTCATGAACCCTGAAAGCATAGGAGTTTCCCTGAAAGCATCAATGCCTACTGTGTCACCAAGTTCTACAGAACTACAGAATTTTGTCCATCAAGGAATATTAATCATAGTTCACATGTTAAAGAAACTCAGAAAGAAAAAAGGTATTACACACAAACTCTAGTGCCATACTCAGGTGAAGTCTGATTTTCTTTTTATGAATATCTTTCAAATATTGATAAAAATTCTTCAAACCAATGAAGAAGAGGAAAGGAAAAGATTGAGATGACCAAGAAATTAATTAAACAATAAGCCATTGTCTTATTTGAAAAGACCATTTTCAGAAACTATTTTATTATTTCAAAATGTAATAGACAGTCCAAAAACTCTGCCCATGTAAGGGATCACCCTTGCATTGCCGGTCCCAAGCCTGGATAAAGAAGGAGGGTTGTGTTAGGCTTCCGACAGCCCGCGTAAAACTTTATCGGATTTTTATAACATGTATTAAAAAAATTATGAGCATTGTTTTGGGGCGTCCCCACCTAGCGACGTGTTGCAGAGCCCGAATGTAGTAATAAGTAAGCAAGGGCCACTACATTTTCGCCCGAATGTAGTGAATCAATTGCAGAGAGGGTTCCCACATCATGAACGAGTGTGGGTAAAGAAGTTAGTCCCACTACATTGCCGCCTGAATGTAGTGAATAATTTTGAGAGAGGGTCTCCGCATTTTGATTATGGATGGATGCGGGGGGTAAGGAAGCTAGTCCTAGATAATAAGATTTGTATTGGTTCTTGAAATATCGGAACATTATCCAGTAAGCTAATGGAGGTGGTAGATACTATGATTCGGAGAAAGATTCATATTCTATGTTTAGAAGAGATAAAATGGGTTGGAGAAAAAACAAAGGAGATAGAGGATACAGGTTTTAAATTATGGTACTCTGGTAAAGAAAAGGCTCGAAACGGACTTGGTATTATCATAAATAAAGATTTAAAGGATAGTGTAGTAGACATAAAATGATACAGTGACCGAATCATGACGTTGAAATTAGTGTTAGGAGTAGAGGTTTTGAAGTTTGTGCTTACGCACCTCAAGTAGGACTAGAAGATAGTATAAAGACAACTTTTGGGGAGGAGTTAGATAAGGTGATTCAAAAGATTTCACAAAGGGAGATTTGTTTAGGAGGAGACCTAAATGGACATATCGGTAAAGAGGCATTAGGATATCAAGGGATTCATGGAAACTTTGGTTTTGGAGATATAAATCAGGAAGGTAGGGAGATTTTAAATTTTGCTATGGCATTTGATCTCTTTATAATCAATACAATCTTCAAAAAATGAGATTAACATTTAATTACTTATAAGAGTGGCTTATCACAAACACAAATTGATTACTTTATTTGTAGAAAAAAAGATAGAGCATGTTGTAAAGATTGCAAGGTAATTCCAGGAGAAAGCTTAACCACCCAACATCGACTTTTAATTATGGATTTACAAATAAAAAAATGGACAAAGAAGAAAAGAGTGCATCGAGCTATTCGGACTAAATGGTGGAACCTCAAAAGCGAGAAAGAAGATATATTTAAACAGAAAGTCCTTCAAGGAGATGTTTGGAATTATGTTGGTACACCCTGTGATATGTGGAACAATATGGCTACACATATTAGGAAAGTGGCGAAAGATGTGTCAGGTGTATCTAAGGGAGGTGTACCAGCACAAAAAGAAGCTTGGTGGTGGAGTGAAGTAGTACAAAATAAAATCAAGGCAAAGAGGGCATGTTACAAATTACATTATGCTAAGAAAACTAGTGAAACTTTAGAGGCTTATAAGAAAGCAAAGAAGGAAGCGAAAAAGGCCGTGAGTGAAGCAAAAGCTAAAATTTGGGAGGACTTATATAAAAACTCAACTCAAAAGAGGGTGAAAGAGATATTTTTAGGATAGCTAGGGCTTGAGATAAGAAAACTAAAGATCTTAATTATGTTAGATGCATCAAAGACGAGGATGAAAAAATTCTAGTGACAAATGATATATAAGAAATAGATGGAAAAACTATTTTTATAAGCTTTTTAATGAAAATAAAGATGTTAGTATTAGCTTAGGAGAGTTAGCCAAATCAGAAAAGCATATAAACCACAATTTCTACAGACGTATTCAAAAGAATGAAGTCAAAGAGGCTCTTAAACATATAAAGGGTGGTAAATTGGTAGGACCAGATAATATTCCTATAAAAGTTTGGAAAATACTAGGAGAAATAGGAATCACTTGGCTCACAAGACTATTTAATGAAATATGAAAAAACCAAACAAGGGAGATATTCAAAATTGTGTGAATTATCGAGGTATCAAGTTAATGATCCATACTATGAAATTATGAGAAAGAATTATCGAACGTAGGTTAAGACAAGTATCAAGTACAACAGAGAACCAATTTGGATTCATGCTAGGAAGATCTACTATTGAAGCGATTCACCTTTTGAGACATCTTATGGAACATTTTAGAGCAAAAAAGAAAGACCTTCACATGATATTTATTGATCTAGAAAAAGCTTATGATAGGGTACTGAGGGAGGTTCTTTGGAGAACTTTGGAAAAAAGAGGTATCCCATTGATATATATTAACCTTATAAGAGACATGCATGATGGTGCAAAAACATGTGTGAGGACTCACGAAGGAATGACAGACTTCTTTGAAGTTAATATTGGGTAACATCAAGGATCAACTTTAAGTCCATACTTATTTATAATGGTGATGGATGAGTTAACAAAACATATTCAAGATGAAGTACCTTGGTGTATGTTATTTGCAGACGACATTGTATTAGTGGAGGAGTCTAAGGAAAAAGTTAATAGAAAATTGGAACTATGGAGAGAAACATTAGAAAGCAAAGGCCTCCGACTTAGTAGAACAAAGACAGAATATATGGAATGTAAGTTTGATCATTTGGTTACTTTAGAGGACATAGAAATTAAAATTGGCACACATTGCATCCCCAAAAGGAAAGTTTTAAATACCTACGATCAATTTTTCAGAGTGATGGAAGAATTGATGGAGATGTTACGCATAGAATTAATGTTGGTTGGTTAAAATGGAGAGGAGCATCAGGTATTCTTTGTGATAAGAAGATACCATTAAAGTTAAAAGGTAAATATTATAGAGCAGCAATTAGGCCTGCCATGTTTTATGGTTCTGCGTGTTGGGCAGTTAATCATCAACATGTACAAAAGATGTCTGTGACAGAAATGAAGATGTTGAGATGGATGAGTGGTCATACAAGAAAAGACCGTATACATAATGAGGTTATTAGAAACAAATTAGGAGTGGCACCAATAGAGGATAAAATGAGAGAATATCGTTTAAGATGGTTTGGACATACAGAAAGAAGATCAAAAGAAGAACCTTTAAGAATGTTAGAAAAACTAAATTTGGAAAGTATTAAAAGAGGTAGAGGACGACTACAAAAGTGTTGGAAAGAAACAATAAAGAATGATCTAGCTTATTGTGAGTTAACTGCTAACATGGCACACGATAGGGATCTGTGGAAACAAAGAATCCATGTAGCCGACCCCATCTAGTATGGGAAAAGGCTTAGTTGTTGTTGTTGTTGTAATAGACAGTCCAAAGTCCGTAAGACACCACAAAATTGTTTTCTTGAATTTTAATACATAATAAGATGCTTAAGTACTTTATTCTTTAGCGTAATACTGTTCATGGTTCTGGCAGGGCACTAAACCCTAGAGAGATGTGAAGTAAAGATCCATTATTCATTTCACAAGTTGTCTTCTTGATTACCTTGATCAACTGATAGTTAAAGCTGCATAGCAGTAAACACACTTTTAACAACTTTCTGTGAATAAATTATGTATCTCAGTTTTCTATTTCTTCTACTTCCTACAATTTATCCTTCTGCGTACGCATCAATATATGCCAGTAGTGTCTATACAGGATAAACAGGTTCATCAGTGCTCAAATAAAGCAATCCATCTTAGTAAGTCCTTTCTTGTGGGATCTTTGAGAAATCACAAAGATAAGTTTAGAATTGTGCACAAAGAGACTAACATGATTTTCTTGATAAGATAATAATAGATTGGTATCATCGTACCGATCTCTCATAAGCATGAACATGACCAGCGAAGACAAGGTCAACTTTGTATTTCACAAACCATTTCTCGAATATTGCACGCATGCCTTCCCCCTCCATGTAATGTGCCTCATTACTGTTGTACAGTGGGGCATGCATAAGAACTATAAGCCAAGGAGTTTTCTCCCTGTCCACTTGCTGAAGTTCACCTTTCAGCCAAAACCATTGAGGCGTGTATTTTACTGTTGCAAAAAGTTACAGAACAAGTTAGTAATTTATTCTTTCAGACAGATAGAACAATTAACTAATTAATCATTTAAATTGCAACAAACTGGCAATAACAGTAACATCATACAACTCATTTTTTTAAAATCATCAAGAAGGATATAAATTTTGTGTATTTTCTCCTCTGCCTTTTAACCAATATTTTGTCTGCTTGTAGGTTCATTAAAACTCGTACAGATGTGTATATGTTAAATAAAGAATTACATCATCATGCATCTCACGAAGATTTTGTTACAGATTGATTTATCACCAGCAATTTACTGTGAAAACATGCTTTTGGTCAATATCGAAGTATAAATAAGAACATGGATAGGCCAGATTGCATCAAGATGCAACTATAAAGGAAATGAGTCTCCACATTCAATATTTAGATTTTCATGCAAGAACAGGATCATACTTCCTTTTGTCCTTTTCCTATATATAGTTTCAGATTTACCTGCTTGACAAGGACCCAAGTCAGATCTGGAGTCAGATCCAGACTGCTTTACTTGCAAGGTCAAGCATGACTTATCCGATACACAATCTCCTCAGGTCACTAGGTACACTACAATATGATATACTTGAACGAATAGCACATTCACGAGGAACAAAACCAATAGAAAATGAAGCACACATACCAAAGGATGAATAGCTGGATAGCACAATGATATGAGCAGATGCACGTCTCACAGCATACCAAAGGGAAGAACTACTCTTGGATGCCACGTGAGGAGTAAGAAACCGGTGCTGGTAAGGCTTAAAAGGAGTGACTTCCCCCTATAATTACAAGTTAAACTAATATCAAACATCCGCAACCACAAGACAAGCTACAGCAGATATTTCAGTCTTAAAATTGCTAAGTCCACAAAATTTAGTGCATGAAAAACTAAATAATGCTCAAGTGTAAGAATTTTTAAGCATGACTCCCCATTTTTGCATGCAACTGGTTATCTGCTTTAGATCAACCTGCATTGTCACCATGCTGTATTAACTTAGAAAAGTTTGTTTGAGGCATTAGACAACCTAAACTTTACAATATACGTATGTATCACTAGATCCATTAGGACAATACCTTAAGATCATGTTTCCTGAGAAACTTAGGATAGTACCCGTTTGTACTTAGTACTTACTACTTTTACATAGCCATTTGAAGATTCTGATGACTACCAAAACCAGCTGTTAGAAGCATTTCTAGTTGAGGTAATCGTTAGTGTTGGTTCCTCTCTCATGTCCTCCTCCCTGTTGTACATAAAGGGCACAATGTCTTCATTCATGTATGCTTTTTCTTGTGCATGCAGAAGCGTCAAATATGTGTGTGTGTGAGTGAGTGAGAGAAGTAAAATTTATATTTGGTTGTGAAGTAAATTTTGTGTTTGTATTTAGAAAGTTGGTAATGCTTTGACAAATCTTGACTTACACAATGGCAAAGCACAAAGAAGGATCTTTATTGAGATTTTGATGCACTTCGGGGGATTCTAATGGAACATTTGTCTTAGCATGAGTGTGATGCATCTTGTTGGTTTCATCTTTTTCAAGTTACGTTGAAGACGGACACATAGAATGTCAGAAGTTCTACTTTTGGCATTAGTTTGAGAATTGTCCTAGAAACCATCTGTATATAATCTCGGTAGTTACTTTTGGCAATGATTGAAGACTTCTCCTTTGCTCTGAGTTATGAGGGTATGAATCTCGATATGGAGGACAAGGAAACAGTAATATTTGCCCCATAAAACTTGATTCTTCAAATTATAGCTTTAGGGCTGCATCTATGAAGATGAACCAACTGAGGTGATGAAGTACATATTACTCACAGGTAACATGCCAGACAACATAAGATACGGAATGAGCCTACACTATATCCATTTGCCCGCAATCACGCTATGCATCATTCAAAATATCAGGGCCCTTTGGAGGTTGTCGTGGGATACTTACCTCAAAGAACATTTGGTATGACATTTCTATCACAAGGTCAACCTAAAGCTTGGTAAGGATGAAAGCAGACCCTAAAATTACATCAAGTTGGAGTTTACATTCAAGGAAGGTGATGTGATATTGTTAATAAGTGCTGATCATTTAAAGAAGGGAAGAAGCTCGAACCAACTGGTAAGGTAGGTGATTATGCTTAATTGCTTTTCAGCTTGACCTACCACCCATTGGGGCAGTACTCCATTGTTAATGAAGAGGAGTCAGAACTGTTTGAACCTACCATGCCCCAGGATGAGGTGGATGATCAACCTCAATTACCACCCGTTTATGATTTCTTTACAGGAAGAGCACCAAACAAAGATTGCATAGTCAAAAAGAAGGTGATTGAGCTATGGAAGGGCCAAATCAAAAGATTCAGGAGAACCTTCATTCTCCAGAAAATTTTCATATGCACGTAAAAGTAGATTCTTGTATAAATAAATAAAGTACCAAAATTTTCATATACACTGTCATATGAATGTGGAGAATGTACCAAACCATTCAGAAAAGTTTCATATAACAACAACAACTAAGCCTTTTCCCATACTCAGAAAAGTTTCATATGCACGGAGAAAATTAGTCAATACCAATATTAACTTCTCTAGAATTTATTCAAGAGGAGAAATTGGTTCAGATAAATTTGATACTATCTTGATTTAGTAAAAAAAGTGGCATACTATTTTCATATGCATATGGGATGCAGAAGGAAACATATGTACCAAGAACAACTTGTCTTGAATTAATCCAGGAGGAAAATTTGTTTTAAAAATTGAAAAGTATCTTGCTCAAAATAAAAATTACTCACCAAAGCTCTTGTGGAAATACTCCTCAACAAAATGGTTTGGTGTAAAAGACATTGGCCTGTTGTTAAACCACCTAAATCCTTTCATATGGGACAAAGCTGTCTTAAGCACGATCTATTTTATGTAATGTCATTCAAAACTGTTGACGTCTCCTAGGAAAAAGAATGTTTGAACTTGAACTGGGTCAGAAAAGACCTAGAATTCTTCATGCAAATATTTTATACTAAAAACCAAATAATATTCTATCAGCTAGACCAATGTAGTACTTATCTTTGATATGGCGAAATACGAAGGACTTTTTTCTAATGTTATGATCCTAAGAATCATAAATTATTTGTGTCTAGAAAGATTTCTTAAAACAATGAAATTCAAGCCTGAGCATGACAAAAAGGGAATGTATACAACCAACCACTTATCAAAAGTGATTCCTTTCAGACGTGATGAATCATGTAACCTGGATGAAGATAGTGAAATTTAAGATGACAGTATAGTACATAAGTAATGATACGATTGGAGAATCTCAAAAATGAGGTGGTGATGATCGTCTTTCTGAACTGAATATTCATAAAGTGAATTATTCACTATTTAAGAACAGATGAAGAGACACAATTTTGAATTTCAAGAAAGATGTGACAGCCCTATTTCTGACCATTGTACCGCAATAACCAAGGAATATTCAAGAACTGATGTAAATGAATACATCTTATGGGATATTTAAATTTAGAACAACCTACTGAGATAAAGAATAGAAGAACATCCAGAACCATTAAACAACCTAAAATATTTGTATACCAAAAATGCTTCCTAAATCTGAAGTCCTAGCTGCTAGCTGTTCATTCATTTTTTGAACCGGTGACATACAAACAAACTTAGAGAACATAGTGAAGCCATGAATTAGAATTGAAAGCCCTCAAAGATTTGCTCCTAAAAAGAAATTGGTTGTAAATGAGCTCACACAGTTAAGCATAAAAGTGATGGGACTCCTGCAAGGTAACACAATTAGACTCCTTGCAAAACGTTACCCATCCGAACATGCTATGGCTTATAATGAGCCTTTGCCCCAGTAGCCATGATTACCACTGTGATAACCTTAATCGCCACAACCTTGTGTATATATGAAGGGGAAAATGCAGCAACTCATGCATGCTTTTTTGCATGATAGAGGTACTTTTTACTTATGATTTGTGAGAGAAATAAAATAAGTTTTCCTACACTGTTGTATTGGCATGTGAACCAAGATCTGGTTCAAGTTTGCCGATTCTCTCAGCACTCTCTGGCAATGCCTTGGTGAATCTTTACTTGCACGTAATTCTTCAGACACAATGGCTCAGATCCAGGTAGCCATGCACTTACAACAGCCCAAGTTATTAGGGCAGAAAACAAGAAAATATGAAAGACCATTGTGAACATGCATTGGTGGAGAGAGTAACCCATATCATTTTAGGTAGTACCAAATACAAACATCTGAAATTATCCACAAGCATAAAAATGGACTCTGGAGGAAAAATTATTTATTTGAAAATTCTCAAAAGGCCCCATCTAGTATGGGAAAAGGCTTAGCTGTTGTTGTTGTTGATTCTCAAACAAGGGCATCTTAATCAGCAATTAGAAGAGGGGATTAATGAAATATGCAAAAGAAGTTTTTGTATTTCTAGATAATAGATATAGTCAAGTATCTTAGTTCCCTTACCAGATCAGGCTTGTACTCTATCTCGTGATTTCCAGCTGCCCATATCCATGGCTGATAAGCGACACTTGGTTCAATAAAACGTCCCCATGAGTCCCAGCGAATCCCGTTGTCATACTCATAGTTGTCAGCATATGAAAGATCCCCAACAAATAAGACTGTTTGGCCTCCAGTCTGCATGTAATGCTTTAGAGTGGAAAGAGAATTGAATGTTTGGCCCAAGTCACCTGCAAACTCACGATAAAAGTATGTTTAGTACACCAAAAAGAGTCTTCCCAAGAAAACTACCTTTTCAACAACAACTAAGCCTTTTCCCATACTAGATGGGGTCAGCTACATGGATTCTTTGTTTCCACAGAGCCCTGTCATGTGCCATGTTAGCAGTTAACTCACAATAAGCTAAATTTTCCCAAGAAAACTACCTTTTGAGCCAAAAAAATAGGTCCCGCTTCACACACAATCTGGAGAATAATGAGTAACTCATATTGTTGAGGACAAAGTGAATTGATGCACACTTTAAGTTTTAACAAGACTGTTCATTTCTACAACACAGTAAACCACTAAATAACTTGTCTAGGGAATAACTTCTTGTCATCTTATGGCTTAATAATTCAAACCCAGGAAACTAAGTCATGCATAGGCATGTCATAGATCTGTGGATAATGCAAATAACATGAGATAAATCAACATATACATATACATAATGTGCGCAAAACATGCAATAGTGAATAGCCTCAACCTTCTGAACTTAAATTTCACCCGGGCCTACTGCTTGCTACCTTTAAAAAGCTGCTCAATAAAATTCTCGCCCACTTAGATAAGAATTTCTTAAATAAGTTAAGACATTTTATTGCTAATAATTTTGTGTGCTCAGGTTCTGAAGGCCACAAAACATGAATTTAGATCTTTTATAAAGCCTCAGAAAGACCAAACTAATGCCAGTCATTTTCCTTGAAGATGACTGCTTGAATCATGAACTGTTGTATATGGCTGGCTGAACCTTTAGTGTCTTATGGGTTGATGCTAGCACCCAGCAACAGGGAATAAAGATATTCAAACTGGTAGTCGGCTCAACCAACTAAGATATTGAAGAAGAAGGATTGAGGCACAGGAGTGTGCCTTCAGACTATGAAAGATCATAATCTTAAAATCTATAACTTAACATCAGCAAAAAAAGTTCAATTAATTTAAGATAATAGAGTCTTAACGTAATGTAGGCCAGGATTTTTGGTCTACATAACCTACATCAACCTAAAAAGAAAGGTTCGTAAGTCAGCTGCTCTAATATAAGAACATGTGTATAACACTTAAGGTTTCAAAAGGCCAGGTATGAGGCTGTCAAGCAAACCATGCAATTTTTTATGCAAAGAGCAAATCAAGCAAGTTGAGGAGGAACATGATGTGCTTACTTTTAGCTTGGAAAACTGGATCTCCAAAATAGCAAATAGTCTGAACATTGTTTAAGCAACATTGCACTTTAAGCAAGAATGGAAAGCATTTTAGACAGACTTCTTCGCATGTAGAGAAACAACTCACCAATAATGCCAAAGATGTAAGGAACATCTGGACCAAATCGAGGTGGCGTGTTGAACCAAAATTCACGAGAAGATTCACCTTTTCCAATCTTGTAGTAGTATTTGGTTTCATACTGTAATAGAGAGAAAACAATCTCAACCTTCAACAGGTGAACTAGAAAAACTATTGTTGATGAAATTGTAGCCCATTAATCATAAATATAGTAAAATAGTATAATAAATTTGCAATTGCTCTGATAAAATTTTGAAAGTTTTCATCATCAAGTAACATATGCAGGTCAAGAACTCCCGAGTTGATCCAGGAAGAACTCACAATTTTCCAGATGGAGCACACACATTTGAATGATAGGAAGAAAAAACACATCTCTTTCTCAAGAGAAAATAGTAGGATGCCAAGATATATGACATTTTAGCATGGAATTATTACTACACATATTGCCTTGCGACATTTTACGTCCCAAGAAACATAAAGGTTCCAAAGTATAGAAAACAAGAGTGAAGAAAGGATAACACAAAATGAGATACTTCAAACTAAAATAATAGAAAAGCACCTCAACCCCATCTACAAGATTCAGTCAATAAGATGTCATCTGGTTGGACAATCTTATGCATGTCACCTGTTAGAAAACTGGGTTTGGGCCCCTCTGGCTCTGGCCCATTGGGCCATCAGGGACAGGGACAGGGGGGCCACTAGCCGTTGGGGGCCCTGGTCCCTACCGGCTAGTATAGTAGCTGTTGGGGGCTCGCTGCAGCCATTCCCCCTCTCTTTCCCCTTTATCCCTTCACTCTCTTTCACTTATTTTTCCTCTATAAATACCCCTTGTAAACCATTGTAAATTTATGTCTTTGATGGCTAGTGAATAAAGATTATTTATTCAAGTTTGTGTTGTGTTCATTCTCCTTTTCGTATACACTTGTCGCTCTCGGCTATTGCCTTTTCTAAGGCTTTCATTGTTACTTTGTGGTGTTATCCACTCATTAATCTTCTGCAACTATATTAAGCATAGCCTTCATTACATGGTATCAGAGTCATTTTTCGATCGTGAGAGTATCACCTCGAGAAGTGTGTCGATCGTATTTTGTATTATTCATCATCTCGGAAAGCGTGTCAATCGTATTTTGTAAGTTTACCTCTTTAGTTTCTTTCTCCTTGAAATATGGATGATAAATGGGGTTTCAATTTTCGTCTAACATCTTCGAACTATAAAACGTGGGCCCAATATATGAAAAATTATTTGTATTTCAAAAAATTATGGGGCTATGTAAGTGGTTCGAACGTAGAACCCTCTATGAATGCCACACTTGAACAAAAAGAGGAATATGAAGGAGGCCATTGAACAATCCTATGGGTGCTTATGAATAATGTAAACGAGCACACTAGGGACACTTTGACCGATTTCACCAACGCTAAAGAAACATGGGAATATTTAAAAAAATCCCATGTTCAAAGCGATGTGGCTCATAAGATGGCATTAAGTGACAAATTGGTCTCACTTAAACAAGGAGATAAAGGGGTAAACGAATTTTTTGAGAAATTTTCTAATGTTTGGAATCAATTGTATGGTTACAAAAAGAAATGTACCCAGTGAGACAATGTGAAGATAATGAAGACTTTGTATATCAATTTCTAAGAAGTCTTCGAGAAGAATTTGAAAGTGTAAGATCTCATTCATAGAAAACCTTTTCCTAAAAAAAAGAGATTTTTACCGATCTTCAAATGGCGGAAACAAGAATGAATGAAGCAAGACTTCAAAAAGACACCGCCTTGGCCGCATCAAAACCCAAAGCAAATATAAAGGCTTACCGACCTCCTCATTTCAAAAGTAAAGAAGGAAGAAAAGACATCATTTGCCATCATTGTAGAGAAGTCGGGCATATAAGGCCAAATTGCCCAAAATTGAAAAAGAAGGTAGTCGTAGTAGAAGAATATGTTTCATCTTCCATTCTTGTACTTGAACAAAAATTGAAGCCCAAGGAAAAAGCAACGGTTGGTGTGGCTTGCTCCTCTTCAGCAAAAGAAACTCAAGGTATGATCTCTTGGATTCTTGATTCGAATGCTTCATTTCATATGACTTTTAATGAACATATCTTAAAATCATGTGTTCAAAAACCCTTATCATGTATTTATACGACGGATGGTACACAATTAAATGTTGATAAAATTGGCAACTTACAAAACAAGAATTTCGAAGTTTTCAAAATTAGTGTTGTTCTAAAACTACATTTAAACTTATTTCTGTATCCCAAATTTTGGATAAAAATTGTGTTATAACTTTTTCGTACAAGACCGCCTCTCGAAGAAGGTGATTGGGCGTGGCCATAGAGAGGGCGGACTTTACATTATAGACTATTTGCATAGTATAGGATATGTTAATGTTTTGACAAATGATCCCCTTTTATGGCACAAGAGACTTATTCATCTTAATGCTCAAAAATTGTATCAATGTTCTCTTATAATGAAATTTAACGAATCTTTTTCTTGCAAAGATTGTGTTCTTGGTAAAATGCAAAATCTCCCATTTCCAAACAAAACACATGTTACAACAAGACCCTTCGAAATAATTCATTCGGGTGTATGGGGTCCGACACCTTTTTTGTCTAAAGGAGGCATTTCCTATTATGTTATTTGTGTAGATGATTTTACTAGGTATACAAGGGTATATCTTTTAAAAAGCAAAACCCGATGTCTTTCAAAATTTTGTTATTTTTTATAATCTTGTAAAGAATCAATTTGATTCCGAAATCAAAATTTTTAGATCGGATTCAGGAGGAGAGTTTATGTCAAAGGATTTTGAAAATCATCTCAATAAATTTGGGATTATACACCAAACTTCTTGTTCCAAGACTCCTCAACAAAATGGTGTTTTCGAACGAAAGCATAGACATATTTTGGAAACCACAAGAACTTTGCTTTTGTCAAGTGATGTTCCTAAAAATTTTTGGGCAGAAGCTATTATGACTACAGTCTATTTAATTAATCGGATGCCCTCTTCGATTTTACAAAATATGTCTCCTATAGAAAAACTTTTTAATGTTTCTCCTAACTATTGTAGATTGCGTGTTTTCGGATTTAAATGCTTTGTTTATAATGACAAAGATGATAAATTATCATCTCGGGCCATAGAATGTGTCTTTCTAGGATATGGAATAAACAAAAAGGGATATAGGTGTTATGATTGTAAAAATGATAAGCTTTATGTATCTCGAGATGTTAGATTTTTTGAAAATGAATATGTGTTTAAAAGCATGGATGATGATAGCTCTATTAATGACTTCTCCTACTCCTTCTTGAATGATATTTTAGGTGAAGAGGTAACTCATAAAGAAAATGAGCTTGATGAATCTATGATTAAGAGACATTCTAGTACTCCCTTTGATCAACATTACAATAGGAGATCTATGCCTATTCCTAGAAAGTCAAATTGTGATTCTAGACCTCCTGAAACATTTGTCTCATATTATAGTTTTTCACCCAGACATAGAGCTTTAGTAACAAATATTTCAGCTATAAAAGAACCTAGAACTTTTAAAGAAGCTCAATTATCACAAGAATAGACTCATGCAATGAATGAAGAGTTGGATGCTTTATTTAGAGCCCAAACTTAGGATATAGTCTCTAGACCATCAAACAAAAAGACTATAGGTTGTAGGTGGGTTTATAAAATCAAGATTAATGGTGATGGCTCAATAGATCGTTATAAAGCTAGATTGGTTGCCAAGGGTTATTCTCAAGAATATGTAATTGATTATGAAAAAACCTTTGCTCCTGTAGCTAGAATGACAACTGTTAGAACACTTATAGTTGTATGTGCCATTTATCATTAGAATATTTATCAAAAATATTTTTTTAAATGGTTGGTTGAAGGAAAAAGTATATATGGAGCCTCCTCCTAGCTTCAATCTTCCTAGAAACAAAGTCTTAAAGCTCAAAAGAGCTTGATATGGTCTCCAACAAGCTCCCAAGGCTTGGTTTTATAGAATGATTGAATTCATGATATTGCATGGTTTTACTATCTGTTATACTGACACAACCCTGTTTATAAGAAAATCCTCTGCAAGTATTGTTATCCTTTTGTTCTACGTCGATGATATGATTATTACAGGTAGTAATGACAATCATGACACAAGTATCCAACAAATCAAGCAAGAACTTCGTAATGTGTTTGAAATGAAGGATCTTGGTCAACTTTCCTATTTTCTTGGCATTGAGGTAACTCGTGATCATAGAGGTTTCTTTTTATCACAAACCAAGTTTACTAATGATGCTATTCTTAGATCAGGTATTACAGATGATAAAGTTGTTGAGACACCAGAAGTAATCAACCAGAAGATGTGCCTAGTTGATGGTGAACTTCTGAGTGATCCCACACCTTATAGACAAATGGTTGGAGCACTCACATATCTCACCATAACACGGCCTGATATTGCTCATGTTGTTCATAATGTAAGCCAGTTTCAGCATGCACCCACCTCAATGCATATGAGTGTTGTTATAAGGATTGTTCATTATATTCAACAAACCTTAACTAAGGGAGTATTTATATCTTTCTCCTCGTTATTTCAGTTGTTTGTATATACTGATGCTGATTAGGATGGTGATGTAAATGACAGGCACTCTACTACCGGATATTGCATATTCCTTGGTCACTCACTCATTTCATGGAGATGCAAGAAACAACAAAAGGTGTCTCTTTCGTCCACTGAAGTCGAGTATCGTGCAATGGCCAAAACTACTACAAAACTAACTTTGCTACGACAACTACTTCAAGACTTGGGCATACAACTGGAAGCTTCTCCAATAATGTTATGCGACAACAAAAGTGTTATCTATATAGCCAACAACCATACCTTTCATTAGCGTATAAAGCATATAGAGATGGACTGTCACTATGTTCATAAAGAGCATCTACAAGGCAACTTGACACTACAGTTTGTAAAATCAGAATATCAACTTGCAGATGTGTTCACCAAGTCCTTACCAGCCCCTCGGTTTCAATCTTTAATTGGCAAACTCCAAGTCATGGAGCTGTCAATTTGAGGGGGGTGTTATAAAATTGGGTTTGGGCCCCTTTGGCCCTGGCCCATTGGGCCATCAGGGCCAGGGCCACTAGCCGTTGGGGGCCTTGGTCCCCAACGGCTAGTATAGCAGCCAGCCCCCCTCTCTTTCCCCTTTATCCCTTCACTCTCCCTCACTCTCTTTAACTTATTTTTTCTCTATAAATACCCCTTGTAAACCATTGTAAATGTATGCCTTTGATGGCTAGTGAATAAAGATTATTTATTCAAGTTTGTGTTGTGTTCATTCTCCTTTTCGTATGCACTTGTCGCTCTCGACTATTACCTTTTTTAAGGCTTTGATTGTTATTTTGTGGTGTTGTCCACTCATTAATCTTCCACAACTATATTGAAGCATAGCCTTTATTACATCACCAAGATCTGGTCAAAGAAAAGTTTATGACTCTATGATGTGGACAATTTTTGGTCCATCTAGAAGATCTAGACAAATCTCAGGAGTGGAGAACCATTCATGATTTCAAGCTTCCTCGAATGGAGATGCCCCATTTAGCTTCGCACCAAGAACAAACTTCAAGTTCGCCGGGCTGAGAAGGGTAACTGGCAAAAGAAAATATGGGAAGTTAACACAAATAGTGGGGATGCTTGTTAGACCCATGCGCAGCATAAATGAGTACTGAGGATGAAAAACAACTTTATGACAACTCAACTTGTCCTCCACATTTATTAGGAGAAACAAGCATAGATATAGATGTCTCTTCTGAGTATCATCGTGACATACCCTATTCATCTTATACATTGTAAAAGGTCGCAAACGTAATATGAAATTCATCATGTTCAAACAACACAGAAATCTCTTTTAAGAAAAATGTGAAAGCAAGATGCTGTTAAAACTAAAACCAAAATACTTCGACATGCACAGAATTTTATTGCCAAAATTCATTTTCAACCGTGAAAGATTTTCCACATGAATAATTGGTTAGATTTCACAGCATGTCATAGAATGCAAACCTCAAGGCCATCAACCAAACAATGGTGGATATAACCCGATCTATAGTTATAGAAGGTGTAGTTTGTAACTGTTCCTTCTGCTTGATGATCATAGTTGTGCTCAGACTTCCCATAGAAAACTTTGCTGGATCCAGGTTCACGTGGAGTCACCCATGATATAATTACAGCCGTTCCATCATAATCACCTTGGGTAATGTGCACCTGCAGTGTATCGCCTTTCTGTTATCCTGATTGTTTCAGATATGTACTTCTTGCCAACTCAGTAAATGTTGAGTGTTTTTGGACATGATGTGACAAGGTAATAAATGTTAAAGACGATTCGTGGGTCAATCCAAACTGTTCTGATTTTGAAGAGGAGAAAAATGCTGACCTGTTCTGGTGCATTGTATCCCTTTGGAATAGCAAAAACTTCATTATCAAGAGGTATGTCAGTTGATGGATATTCAGAACGGGTGAAACCACTGGTTAACCCCGCATTTCCATTAGCAAAATGATTGAGGAGGTTCAAAAGTATCAGAAGCACCTGTATCATTCCACCAATTTTCATCAATGCCCTTGCCTAATCCTGTGGTCAATATGAACACAAAATACATCAACTTACTCATCTGAATTGCCTTTGTAAACATGCTTTCATTCCAATTTTATTAATACAAGATTATTAACATGTTCAAAATTATTAATGTACAAATAATCCAACCCACTAGATTGTTATGCATGAATTAGTGCAGCAGCTAAACATAAGAAAATATGAAAATTAGAGATTGTGCCATAACTATCACAAGTTTGTAGACGATAAACAACTGAACATAAATAATCATATCATGTTCATCATGACTACAGGCCCGTCATAATAATTGGACTTAGTCATGGAAAAAAATTATTGTAGCACTTAACGTCACATACTAATATTACCATGATTGGATAGAAAACCTGAACATCCATGATGTGAATCCATTTAATGGCATAAGCTTACAGCCAAGGAGCCGAAACATAAAATATTTGCAAGAGGATAAAGTTAATCCAGTAAGCACATAAGAATTTGCAAAACACTAAGATCAATACGGTAAGGCATATAAATAAGTTTCAAACTGTTCTGGTGCTTGTTCACAAGCTTGATAAATGCGAAAAGGAAGGGTTAAGTTGGATAGATGGCACGAGAGATTGGAAAATAAATGATTGGATGATATGAAGAGGCACCCAATTCGTAATGCTGCTAAACCAGTGTCATCTCTCAAACCACTTTCTTAGAGAGTATTTTACCAAGTTGGCACAAAATGACTAGCTAAACTCATCTCACATACTTCTCAGGGATGAAACTATGAATCGGGACCGCTAAGCCTAGCACTTGGTTAAAGATGTTTGCAACGGATTTAAGAGCCTGAAAATCGGCTTTTTGCCCGCGCACTCAATCAAAACGTGATCCATGACACCCGAACACAACCCCTACCGTCAAACAAGTTGAACAGGAAATTCGACATCAGAAACATGTTACTACTGCATCAAATCAGACTACAAGGTAAAACGCACAATCCGATGTCAAAAACATGTCACTATTGCATCAAATCACTAAGGAAAGAAAAACCCCGTTTGTTTAGCTATCACCACCAATAAAGAATCAGCAGCTCATGCCCCTGCATAGAAATTCTGCACCCGCACAACCAATATACAAGTTTAGAGAGAGAGTGAACCTTCTGTAGAAAAAAAACAGGAGCACCAGAGAGACCAGTATTGGAAGCAGGAGGTGCCTTATTGGAGAGAGAGACGGTTGAGTCTACTACTGCATTAGGTCACGGGAAGTCCAGATCTGCGGAGCGACCCAATGGCAGAATCAAATCCTCTCGAGCTCAACCAAGTCGGACTCAGTAGATCTACTCTCTTCGGGTTCAGTTCCGAGTTGGGTCTGGAATTGCTCAACCAAGTCGGACTCACTCTCTCTACCCGGCTTTGAGCTCGGAGAAAGGACTACCCATAAGTAGGGTTGGATCCAAATCCAGGTTTTGAAGATTTCTGACCTTCCCGGAACCCATATCCAGGATCACGGGTCCCGGGTCCTTGCAACTTGAATGAATGCAACAGCATCTTTTTGGGGATCTTCCCGTGTAGGTGTGGACTGGGGGAGCAAAAACGTATACTACGGATCGGGTCATTGTCGAATCAATACAAACTAGGCATTAGGTCCAATCTTTCATTAATATTCTATGATTAAGGTCCTGGCTGATAATGAATTTTCTCTTTGTTTTGCTTGAATTCCAATAGGCACAACGAAGTTTGGTTTTCGCTCGAACCAAACACGAAAACCATTAAAGAAATGAATCAGCAATTCGAATCAAATTTAAAAATAAAAGTTACTTTTTTTTAAAGATCTGTTAAACAAATGTAGAAAATGCAGAGAAGATGCAGCATGACTTGATTTATCTAAAGTATATATTTAAAAAACATTTGTGTACCAATGGATTCGGTTTTGACAACACAGGCTCTCAAAGGTGGATCTACAATAAGCCGAGGAGGGGATCCCACCCCACCCAAAATTCACAAAAATTAACGAAAAGTAATAAATATTTGTAATTACTCTTGCTACTCACTTCACCCTAAAAGATTTTTGTAGATAGCTATTGGCTTTGTTAGAAATGAAGATGTTGAGTTGGATGAAAAGTCGAACAACCATATACATAATGAGGTTATTAGAAATAAATTGACAATGACATTGATAGAAATAAAATGAAGAAAATTGTTTAAGATGGTTTGAACATGTAGAAAGATGACCAAAAGAAGCTCCATTAAAATTATATAAAAAATAGATCGTGAGAATATTAAAAAATAATAAAGACTACAAAAATAATGGAAAGAAACAATAAAGAATGATCTAACTTATATTGAGTTAAACTGCTAGCATGACACATGATCGTGCTCTATCAAAACAAAAAATCTATGTAGCCGACCCCATCTAATATGAGAAAAAGGTTAATTGTTGTTGTTGTTGAGACTATTGACTTTGTCTTGACTAGCTTGTTTATTAAGAAAAAATTACTAGAATGACTAACATTTACAGAAATTCTCAATATAACTTATGTACGTGTCAATGATTTGTAAAAATATGATATTAAAAAACTGAAAGAATAAAATATCATGGGCAAAGGCCTCAGGTTGCTCAGGAAGAATAAGTTTGATAAAGTTATATACCTCTTAAAGACTATTCAATAAAATAAGTGACATTAATAGACGAACATTTTGAAATTCTAAGAGAAGATATATCATCAATAAAATGGCAATTTGTTCATAACTAAATGTAAAATATAACATGAATTTGTGCATGTATTATTGACAGATAAAAATGGAAACATCTAAAAGACTAAATATCCACAATAAAACAATGGTTGGTAATCTTAATTAATGCTTTTGTTAGATCAACAAGCAATAAAAGCAAGACTTGCACTGAGAGTGTTAGCTCAATGATAGGGCGCTCTAGCACCGTTGCTACTGGTGGTGAGTTTGACTCCCAGAGGGTGCACGTGTGGGTGGGTGTGTTAGGTTTCGGCCTCCTCTTGTAACTAAAAAAAAGAAGCAAGACTTCTCACACGCTAAGTGCAGTTGGCTATGTGGATGCTTAGATGCCATTATACACTATCCTGTGACATGTTAACATTTAATTCTGAGAAAGTATGATAACATTTTGTTGCCTTTCTTTCAATACTTTTGAGTTTTTCATCCGCCAAACATTATGAAATTTTGCAGCAAATAACAATAATTTTTTTGGTCATGCTTTCGATCATGTAGCATGGTCAAGAACATTTCAATGAAGCTAGATCTCAACAAGGTTTAGCTCTGACACTAAAAAATTGATGTAATAACTATTTCTTAGACGTGGTTTCGAGGTCGATCTCTCAATCGATGGTTTGTATCATAGGTGAAGGATGCAACCATTCAATTTTTAAGCAGCACAAGTTTTCATGGTGTATTATGTCATTAATAAAGAAGGATCTAGGTTTTGTTGAGTTAATTGTTAGTACGAGTATAACACAAGATCAAGCTTTATAGAAACAAAGAATCCATTTAGACCATCCTATCTAGTATGAGAAAAAGCTTAATTGTTGTTTATATCCTTAGAACTATAAGATCCCAATTTATCTTTAAAGTTCGATCTTATGATCCTCTAAAATGAAGTAAATCCGAAGCATAAGATCTTAGTTGGATCTCGTTTTGGATCATAGAATCTTATGATCCAAAAGATCTCACCACCTAAAGTGAAAATTTTAAAACATATCCTCGTAGTTCTAAAAGAGAAAGCCAATATCTCCACTTCCCTTTGTCGTTCTTCCTATCGTTCCATATAACCAAATTCACTATTCTTTCTCTTTTTCTTGGTTTATATTGCTTCCACTTCTGCTCATTTTTATTGTACACCCGAGTCTGACTTCACTTAGCTTCAAAGTGCATCTATGATCACACTTCCTCTTAATAAGAGTGTATGGTACACACATATGCACATGCACACACATGTGTGTGGAATATATATATATATATGTGTGTGTGTGTGTGTGTGCTTGTGTATGTGTGTACCCAATGAATGTTTTACTTGACTTTATTATTTGAAAGTTAGAGTTAAGAAAGGATTCCTTGATCTTCGACCTGATGATCGATCTTGACAACAGTGCTCAGAGCCCAACACTAGATCAAACGGGTATGGATTTCACCAACAGATGAATATAACCGAAAGGCTGATTATAATACTTCTATCATCCATTGGAGATCAGAAATGGCATCCAATCATTTCATAATACTTGACAATGACGGCATGTATGTCAAAGCAGGATGGTTGAAACAAGAAATTGATAGAAGTGAAAAGGACTATCAAATCGTGTCTGCAGCTCAGAGGCCAAGTGAGAGCGCAACAGATCGATGGCATACAGTATTATTTTCAGTCCTTTTTCTTTTTATAGTTTTCTTTTACCTAGTTTTGATTTGCTTTCCTTCGTTGTTTGTTCTAATAATATCAATATTTTTCTCTATTTTTTTCCTTTTCAGTTTATTTCCCAGTGAAACCTCTTTCTAAGCTTTTTGAAGAATCTGATAAAATACTTGACTGAAGATTCTCATATAGCAGGTTGTCATGTCAAGTTTAAGTGTGTTTATATATAATAGAAAACCAGATCTTTCTCACTTCAAACGTGACCACCCACCTATTACCCATCCATTATTTGTTGATGACATAATATAGAAAGCCTTTTTCCCTACTAGATGGGTGGATTCTTTGTTTTCACATAGCCTTATCACGTGTCATATTAGTTGTTGACTCAATATAAACTACATTATTCTTTACCATTTCTTTCCAATACTTTTTTGGTCTTTCTCTTTTTCTTTTAACATTTTTACAATCTATTTTTTTCATACCTTTTTACGTGAGCATCTTTTGATCGTCTATTTATATGTTCAAACCATCTTAAATGATTTTTCCACATTTTATCTTTATTGGTGGTGCCTCCATTTTATCTTTCATACCTTCTTACCTGGTAGCTCCAAAACCTCATTATGTATACAGTCTTTCTTTGTTTAACCACTCATCCATCTCAACATCTTCATTTCCGTCTCATACATCTTTTGTACATATTTATGATTAATTGCCCAACACTTGGAATTATAAAACATAGCAAGTCTAATTATTGTTCAATAATATTTACCTTTCAACTTTAATGATATCTTCTTATCACATAAAATACTTGATGTCTCTCTATTTTAACCAACCTACATTAGTTTTATGCATAACATCTCCATCAATTTTTCTATGACTATGAAAAATAACCTTAAGTATTATATTTTCCTATGAGAAATGCAATGTATGGCAATTTTAATTTTTATAGCCTATGAAGTAACCAAATGATTAAACTTATATTCAATATATTTTGTCTTTGTTCTATTAAGTCGGAAGCGTTTACTTTCTAATTTTTCTCTCAATAGTTTTAATTTCATATTAGCTTTCTCATTAGACTCATCGACTAACATATGTAACCTAATATGTTAACTCATCATCAATGACCAATATAAATAAATATAGACTTAAAAGTTGATCTCTTATGTAACCTAATATTAACTTCAAAAGAGTATCATTTCTTCATGAGTCTCTATACATGGTTTTGTACTATCTTACATATCTCTTATAAGATTTATTTATGTCAATGGAATACATCTTTTTTTCAAGGTTCTCAAAAAAATATCTCTTGAGATTCTATCATAAGTTTTTTCTAAATCAATAAATATTATGTGAAGATTCTTCTTTTTTGCTCTAAAATATTCAATAAAATGTCTTAATAGGTGAATCACTTCAATAGTAGATCTATTGGGCATGAATCTAAATTGGTTATTTATTGTACTGGATATTTGTCTTAACCTACGATCAATAATTTTTCCCATAATTTAATAATCTGACTCATTAGTTTGATACATTGATAATTCACACAATTATGAATGTCTTTCTTCTTCTTATATATGAGTATAAGTGTACTCGCTATCCATTCCTCAACTATCTTTTGGGTTCTCCATATTTCATTAAATAATCTTGTGAGTTAAGTGAGCCCTATCTCTTCTAGGTTTTTTCATACTACTATAGGAATATTGTGGTGATACGTATTTACCAACCTTCGTATATTTAAAACCCTCTTTTACTTCATTATCTTGAATACGTCGATAGAAATTAAAGTTTATATACTTTTCTTATTTGACTAACTCTCTTAAGATAATATTAACATATATATTTTCATTAAAAAACTTATAAAAATTATTTTTTCTATTTATTTTTAATATCATTATTCGCCAACAGAATCTTCTTATCCTTATCTTTGATGTATCTAACAAAAAAATGATCTTTAGTTTTCTTATCTCTAGCTTTAGGTGTCCTAAAAATATCTCTTTCTTTCTTTTTTGAATTAAGCATTTTATATAAATCCTTTCAAATTTTGATTTTTGTTTCACTAATGGCTTTTTTTTCTTCTTTCTTTACTTTCTTATAAACCTGTTAAGTTTCATTACTTCCTAACATAATACAATTTGTAACATACTTCTTTGCCTTGATTTTATCTCAATATGTTTTCTTTCTTTGTCTTGATTTAATGACATAAATATAATTTTAAAATTTTTAAAGATTTTCAAAAGAAAATAAAAAACAATGTTATTATCGTATGTGATAAACATATCCGATCACTCTCTCTCTCTCTCTATGTATATATATAAAGAAAGACAGAAGAGATCCTCACAGGACACTACCAAGGATCATCTTTGTGTAGTTGAGCCACAAAAAGGCAAGTGATGCACATCTCATTTCAAAAATAAAGAATCCAACCACTGATTGAACCGAACAATAAGAATAACGACTCTGTTACGCTTTCTCCAACACTAAACATTGTACAATTTCAGACAAAATCAACCCCACGGCCCTTGTGTACAAAAGAACTGGAATCCTGAACCCATCCACACAGCGACACGCGAACTCACATCCGCATCGTGTCCGTTCCCAGCACAAGTGGAAAGGTGGGCCATCTTCTCGAATCCTCTGCCCGTATCCATGTGATGTTTTCAGGGAGACGCACCCCACAAGACCTCTGCGATGATAGTAGCGGCCTCTGCGTCAGAATCCACCGCCTCTCGTACCCTCCTGAGCATCTCCAACTTGAACGCATTTTTCTCTCTCTGCCTGAGCCCTTGACCCACCTCCAACTGTATGGCAAACCTAGCCGCGCACCCATCAAGTGGGTTCGTCTCAATGCGTATCCCTTCATCATCATCATCTTCTTCTTCTCCTCTATCGTCTAAGGACCCTACTCTACAATTTGTAAGGCAGCACACCATCAATTCTCCATCACCACCGTCGGATTCATAATCAACGCTCCTCTGCAACTGCACCAGTCTCTTCACTAGGCCCTCCTCTAGCATGACTTCAATGGCTTCCTTTCTTCCAAAGTATCCGATCTCCATAATACAATCCAAAGCTGACAGCCTAATGTCAGGCGAATCAAGGGCTCTAATGATGTTTGGTAACTCGCCGTTTTCGTGGATTTCGTCGACGAACGGGCTCTTGATCGCGACGATCAAGCTGCAGAGAACACGAAGCCCGTCGGTTGAGCCCAGACCCACCAGAGCCTTCCCGATCTGACCCATCAAGACCTGACCCACGAACACGTCCTTGTTGAACCGAACCAGCCCGGCCATGGCGAACGCGCAGTGCTCGCGGACTCTTCTCGAAGCTTTGGCATCGCAGAGAACCGATTCGAGCGTGCAGAAGACTCGATTCCTGAGCACGGTGTCCTGGAGACCCGAGTCGAATCCTTCTAAGACTCGGTTCTCGAAGGCCACGAGCATTCTGATCTTGAGTTCGTCCTCCTCCGAGAGTTTGAGAGAATTGACCAACTTCGCGATGCTCTCGCGGTCGATCCAAGCCTGGATCTCGGACTCGATAAGGCCGGCGACGCGGTTGATCTCGCTACCGAAGACTCGGTGCATGATGTAGGACCAGATTCCAGCAGGCCGGGGCCGGTCGACATGGGAGCGAAGAGTGCAGAGATGGTCAGTAAGGCCGGCGAGCTTGGGGTCTTTGAATTTGGCGGCGAGGTTTTCCGATTGGAGCTGCAGGAGGGCTTTGATAGTGGCACAGTCGTCGTAGCCAGAGTCCGGCGAGTCGCGGAGGGTGCGGGAGGCCTTCTTTAGGGTTTCAAGGACGGAAAGGACTTGGGTCTCATGGTCATCACCGGAATCCATGGCGTCCGTAGCGCCCAAGATGGGTTCTCTTGCATAACTGTTCTTCTTCCTTTTGATTTATGATTTCTCTCTCTTCCTTTCTCCTTTCTTCCTACGTGTTTTCTTCGTCTATGCGGAGAGTCAAGAAGGTAAGCTATCCCCAACAACTAGTCTCTGTCGTGGTGAAGGAGAAGAACGGGCGCGACCAAACAGTCTCTCTCTCCGCAGATGACTCCAGCTTCGGAGGGATATGGTGTGGTATATTACTTTGATCTTTTGTGTGTTTGACACTAATACATCGCTACATACGTCAGTTACGCCAAATCTCTCTCTCTCTCTCTCTCTCTCTCTCTCTCTCTCTCTCTCTCTCTATATATATATATATATATATATATATATATATATATATATATATATATATATATATATATATATATATATATATATACGTGTGTTCGTGCATGACGCCAAACAGATCGAGCGCATGTTTCAATTTGCTGGACATGATTAAATCCATAGAGTCCATTACTCGATCTCAGTGATGTCAGGGATGACATTGCATAATGTTTTTGGATACATAATTTTACATTAGCATGTTTATTATTTGATTTTTGAAATCAAATATAGATATTTTAATTACTTTGTATTTATTACACAAAATGTATTAAATGTAAAACACAGAAATAGAATGAAAACATTTTCGTCATACATCTTTGAGATTGAAGTTTAGATATTTGAATCAAAACTATTATTGTGCTTTTGTACTTTACATTTAATATACATGTATTAAATGCAAAGTGTTTTATCACTTGATCTCAAAATTGAATAATAAAAATATTTATTAAAGATTATGCATAGGAAATTATTATACATTTAACACTGTCTCTCTTTATATATATATATATATATATAATGTGTGAGTCAGGACAAGTATTAAGTGGGGCAGCAACTATAGGTCTACCTAGATTATCATATCTATCATCTACATCCAACAAAGAAGTGCAAACCAAGAACCGTGGTTGGTAAAAATTGTTTTCCTTTTATGTTTTTAGATCATAGTTTACTGAAAGATGTTAGCTGAAACTTGTTTTGGTATAAATATTTATTGATGATAATTGTTTTGCATAATTTATTTTATTGTAGCTGATAGGTCGGACGCTGACAACCAAGAGAGATTCAGTTGAGGTCTAAAGTGAAAATTGGATACCATATATGACTTAAAAAATTGGGGCCTGTATTTAAAAGTTTCGAGGCCTACAAAATTTAATACTATAATGAGTTCAACTTTATGGGGCCTAAGGCAGTTGCTTAGTAACCAGTTAGGCCTGTTGGGTGATTCCAATGCTTAGGGTGTGACATATAGATGTAAGTCCTTCCTCACTTTAAACACCTAATTAAAAAAATTGAATTATCATATAGCTAATTGTTTAGAGGTGAAAGCAACCAATAATAAGATCGGCTACCAAGTTTTGAAGCAACACAACTTGGGGTTTCTTCAAGGGTCATCTTCAAGACATTTCGAAGGTGCTGAAGAAAATAGGTTAAGGACAAAACGTTTAATATCAAAGAGAGATTGGACCCTAATCCCTCTTTTAAAAGTAGTAGAAAGTCATATTTGATCATATCTAACACAAGAACAAACTTGTAGAAGAACTTGAAGCCCATCTTTTTAGCTCTTCTTCGCAAGACTCCAGTTTTAACTCGACTAAGGCTGATTTAAGGATGTAAAGAGTAAAAGAAGGTGAAACTATACTTAATAAGAATATAACAAATTATGTGCCATTATTCTTCCTACTAGATGAGCAATGAGAGATTCGTAAGTTAGAAATTATTGAAAATGTCACAATTCATTCAATCTCATGCCCGTACTCGGAACCCATTAATCTTCTCTCTCTCTCTTGCTGTACTCAGTCTCATGCTCGTACCGGGAACACATACCCGGACGAGTACTCATGTAGCATAGTGTTGGGGAGTCGAGCTTTTAGAGCCTGACTTGATTGAACCTTCCAAAATCTGATTAGCATATTGATTTAAGCATCACCAAGCTTGAGTTTGAATATCTCCAGCCAACGTACTTCATATGGGCATAATGTAATTGGTTTTGGATGATCCAACAGACTCAGCTACGTACTCTAAAACTTCATAATGAATCCAGATCCCGTTTTATATCATGTTTGCTTACCAAATCCAACTAAATGGTTGGGCTGCCATGGCAACAGGAAAAGAAAAAGAAACTTGTGTTTCCCCTCTCTTTCTCTCTCTCAATTGTTATTGAAGATTGAATAATTAAAGAAGCTTTGTTAAAATGCCATAGTGCAGTGGCGCACACCAACATGGAAAGTATGTAAAGGCATTTCCATCTAACCAAGTTTCTCTTTTTTTTTTGTTACAAGAGGAGGCCGAAGCCTAACACACACATGCACCCTCGGGGAGTCGATCTCCCCACCAACAACAATAACAATGGTGCTAGAGTGCCCTGCCATTGAGCTAATGTTTTGGGTGCCGTTTCCCACATTAATCAGCAAAAGAAGACACCATACAAAGCCAATTAAATTATATGCGAGCACCCAATTAAATAATTTATCTAAATCAGCACTTAGAACCATTATCGATTGTGAAACAAAAGTATAAGGAAAGTTATCTAAATCAAACAAGAAGGCCAACTCTAAACTGCACGTCTCAGGCATTTGTGAATAAGCTGCAGCGGACATGACTGGTTGGGAGTGGAACTGAACCACGACAAGAACCCGAACGGGAGGGTACCAGGTTTGGTTTGGGTTCCACCTTCCATGAAAACAAAACTGGCCCGAAAAAACTGAAACCTCCGCTTTCATAATTTTGTATTTTTAATTTTAATATTTTTTTCTTGTTTCGAACGGTTTAGGACTCGAACTGCAGTAGGAATAAAAAACTCACGATGAGTTGGTTTTTCACAAAAAATGCCTGTCGCTCAGCTTGGTTAAACTCACGATGAGTTAGCTTTTCTTCAGTTCGAGATCCATGCAAATGAACACGAGAGAGCTCATTAAGCTATATGAGTTGAACATGTTCCATTAATCATATAGAACTTTTATACACATATATGCTAGAAAACTATGTTAATCCAATGAATTGGGTGTTTATAATGTAATTAAAGGATCAAGAATCAAGTTTTTTGCTCAAAGGAAAATTACATTTTTAACTTTCTTGAGTAGCTTGTGTTCGACTCATCTAACTTGAATTGTGCTTGGTTCTTGTTCGAGTTGGCCAAACAAGCTAACAAGCCAAACATGAAGAATATCTTGAATCGACGAACAATCTATTGAACAAACTTTCTTCGGATCGATCAGATCACTTGCCAACCCCAAACCCATCTACATGTGTGTGGGTGAGAGAGAGAGAGAGAGCAGTTTATTTCTGCATCAGACCTCCAAAGACAATCGACACAACATTACACGTGATAAAACAAAGTAAAGACTCAGAAATCTATATCACTTGGTTAGAGACTCCACGCGTCGATCTTTCAACGGTCTGTCTACCAATTTTTGTCATATACATCACAGAGGAACTATCGCCCCTCGCCCCCCTTCTCTTCTCACAGACACACACAGAGAGAGAGAGAGAGAGGGAGGGGGGGGGAGAGGTGAAGGGTTAACCAAAACGAGAAGCCAAGATTTCACACTATCTACGGTTTTGCAATCACAACACTTATCCTATTCACAACCTTTCTCTCTAAAACGCTCTCAATCTCTCACTCTACTCCCACCACTCTATCATCTCTCTCCACTCTGAAGATGATGGCAGCACCAACAAGCATTTGAGTCTGAAACACAAATTGGACAATCCCAATCTGTGAAAAGAACCAATCTATTCTCTGATTCACTGTGTAATGGCCCCAAAATCCGGCAGCTCAAAGACTGGCAAATCAAAAGGAGAGAAGAAGAAGAAGGAAGACAAAGGTTAGTCAACAACAACAAACCACTTCCAGATTGGCATGCATCAAATCTTGCTGAATTCTTCCTTATTTTTTCACACTGAATTGGCAACTTCGGCCGTTTTCTCACTTCAAACAGTTCCTGTCATTCTTGGCATCATTGTTTGCACCCCATACGACTCTCAGATAACACTGAAGGTAATGTTCTGGAATATCAATTCATTCTAGATATAAAAGAAATATAGTTGGTGGTGCTTATTTTGTTTCCGCACAATACTAAACCGTGCTGTATGGTATCTGATTCAGGGAATATCCACCGATAAGATTATCGATGTCCGGCGACTCCTCGCCGTTCATGTGGATACTTGTCATCTCACCAACTACTCTTTATCTCATGAGGTGAAATTGGTGGATTGTCTGCTCGATCTTTTTCGAATGGATTCAGAGATTGCAGTAACATTGTGATGGAGGACAGTTTAGAAGTAACTTCTCTTAAGCCCTGCGTTTTGACCATAGTTGAAGGTAACAATCTGTCCTTTATTAATGTCTGCCCAACAAACTCTTTTATTGGGGAGGGCCCTTTGGCTGAAACAATAAACAGTGAATTCTTAAGAATGATAGGCAGAACACTTTTGGGGGTTCTGTCTTATTAGTTTAGACCTTATTTTACATGTTTTGCATCTTTAATGCAACACAGTGGTCCTGCTTCTAGTATTGAAGCACGGGTCCCCTATTTGGGAGGAAAATAATATTTTTCTCATTTTTCTTAATTCTGGTAATTCTTATCAATTGTTTGAAGATTATTTTTAATCTTTTTCTTTTAATTTTTGTTAATATTTTTTTAAAGGACTAGAATCAACTATTTAGAATTGAGGCCGGTCAGTCACATAGATTAAAGAATGGAAGGAGAAGGAAGATTCACCTAACTACGCATCTGCGTCCAGAACCAGTTGAACCACCATGAAATTTATAAATTATGGAGGTAAAAAATATAATTCTTTTTGTACTAATTCATAAAACATTAGTTGTACAGTAACTACAATTTCGTAAATCACCGTCAAGTCTGCCCGTCTGCCTTCTTTTTAAAAAAAAAATTCTCCCCTCGGAAAATGAATGACTCATCTCACGTTCGAACAAGTTGTTTTAATATTCTTTCAGATATCTAATTCACGTTAAAATCAACGTACGATGTACTAAATTACACATGGACCATTGATGAGGTCATATATTACCGAAAAGGAAAGGGACAAGCTCTCTCTCTCACCTGTGCAAGTGCGATGGAATCTTTGTATAAATGAAGTCTTTCTGTATCGGTAAATTGTATAAAGCGTGGAGGCTAATGCTGACTTTCGATACTGGAAGGGCAACGACGTCAATTTGAATGCTAGAAATGGGAAGTAAATGACAAATATGTCCCGTCCCAGCATCCTTTGCATGGTGGGAAATCACTCATCTCATAGAGTGCATGTACAGCTCTAGTTGCTGTTAGCTCACCGGCAGGGTTCTCCGACGGCCACTCACAGGTGACGAGTTCAATTCTTGGGTGGTGCATGTGTATGTATGTGTGTTACTTTTAGTGGTACTTGGAAGAGCTTGATAAGTTGCCCAAGAACTCACTCGACTTTCCCCTCTTTGATATTTCCCATTTGTTTGTTGAAGGATAATTTTGATGTTTCTCGTTAGGCTACAGAGATGTAGGCCACATAAAGAGCCATGTACCAACATCCATGACAATATGATGGACTGTAAAGACTAACGATGTAAAATATTTGAGTCTCGGAATGCATACAGTCATATTATAATGTATTTGCCAGGAAAAAGCTCTTCGCATCTTTTCCTGATCTGTGCTTTTCAGTTCCGATTTTAACATGGATGATGTCTGTTTGATTTTCTTCTTTCAACTAGTCTTTGGCCGAGTTGAATGAGATGGCAAAGGTGTATTATGAGGATGTTGCATTACCAAAGCTGGTAAGATGAATTATCTCTCGAATTTTCATGAGACTACAAATGAAATATAAGCAACCAATTGTGAGATCCTCTATGCAGGTAGCAGATTTTGGATCACTTGAGCTCTCCCCAGTCGATGGGCGCACATTAACTGACTTCATGCACTCAAGAGGATTACGCATGTGCTCCCTTGGACGGGTGGTGAGAACACAAGTACACTTGTGTTACTAAAATAGGAAACAGATAAAATGACCAAGTTCTATCCTTGGTGTCTCACTGCACTAGTTTCTTTAACATGATTTCTGGCTTTGTTTTCCTAAATAATTTTCATTTACATGAATCAGGTTGAACTCTCAGACAAGCTTCCTCACATTCAATCACTTTGCATTAACGAGATGGTTACTCGAGCCTTCAAGCACGTTCTGCAAGCAGTTACTGCTGCTGTCAAGAATATGGAAGACCTGACAGGAGCAATACCTGGATGTTTAAACATGTTGTTAGGAGTACCATCCAAAGATATAGATACTTTAAAAAGGAAGTGGTTAGATGCATTCCTTTGGAATGCATTTCGGATGGAAACTTAGAGATATAGATGTAGAAGAACTAAGAAAAATTGCCATTCTTCGAGGACTCTGCCACAAGGTTATTATAAATTTCAACTCTGTAACTTACGTTCTATGACAATGGTATGATTCAGTTCATTTTTAGTTCGAGGAATGATACAAAGCCACTTTTCCTGATTGTTTTTTGTGAAGGTTGGGTTGGAGATGGTTCCTAGAGATTATGAGTTGGATAAACCAAGACCTTTCGAAAAGTCAGATATCGTCAGTTTGGTTCCTGTCTACAAAGTGAGTTACAGAAGTGTTTGCAGTAATCAATACAAGACTTACTTTTGAAACGATCAACAAATAATTGCTGACCGCTTTACATTTCTCAGCATATGGCTTGCTCATCAGCAGATGGCCGTACTTTATTGGAATCATCCAAGGCTGCACTAGATAAAGGAAAACTCGATGATGCAGTGAACTATGGAACAAAGGCATGTGTAACATATTCAATTTTCAAGCAGCAATTATGTTTCTTATACATTTTTTTAGAATAATTCTATTCTATTTGAATGTGAAGGCACTCTCGAAACTTTTAGCAGTCTGTGGCCCCTATCATCGCATGACTGCTGGTGCTTATAGCCTTTTGGCCGTGGTGCTTGATCATACGGGAGATTTTAATCAGGTAACCAGGGCAATGCAGCCATTTATATAATAAGAAGCCGGTTATCATTTTTTTACATATTTTCTCTTTGCCTGAATGTGAGGTTACTTTTCAAAGGAAATGATCTATCTGAATATTCAAGTGGTGCATTTACTCATGATAGTGTTGGATGATTGCCATTTTCGAAGTTTTATGAGATAAGGATGGTGATTTTGAATGGCATACTGGATATTTTGGCCCAAATTGTTAAAGACTTGCATTGGTTCTTGATGTGCTTTGAACTATCAATACTTAATTCATGTTCTCCTTTTGCAGGCAACCTTATATCAGCAAAAGGTTTTGGATATAAACGAGAGGGAGTTGGGATTTGACCACCCTGATACAATGAAAAGCTACGGCGATCTTTCAGTTTTCTACTACCGACTGCAATATACTGAATTGGCTTTAAAGTAAACTGATATTTCTTGTTACATTTAGCTTCCTGAACAGAAGTTATTTCCGTGTATAACCTCTCTAATGTTTGAGTACCTTTTACTGGTTTTATTTCACTCTTTCAGGTAGTTTTACACTATCACAAGTGAACTAGTTAATATCCTCCATTGAGCTCAACTAAGAAAAAGATTTCTTTGAATTAATGTACTATAGAGGATTTGGAGACAGTAAGAAGGCACATGAAAGTTTATTGTATGACCAATTTTAGCGTTAAAAGAAAGTGGGTGTCTCATTGATGGACATGATCTAATTGTTCACGACCCAAGCATTAGACACTGACACACATGAATGTGTGTGCATGCACACACAAGTGTAATGTGTTTATGTTTGGGAGCATGCGGACGCAAGTGTATCCATTTGAGCACATGTTAGTGAAAACACACTCACAGGGACAGTTCGGACTTCAGAAAGGGCAGTGAAAACTGAAGACCCATGTACTCAGTCAGAAAATTGAATTCTTAATTTTTACCTTTGCAACCCCTCATGCATGTACAATTTCTTGCTTTGTACTTCCTCTCCTGCTTTTCATTATGCAAACCACTCCCTGCATAGGAGCATTAAGAGTAGAATTGATAGATGAACCTTGTACGACAAAATGATTATCTTTAAAATGTAAGGCCATTGAAGATAAAATCTTTAGCATCCCATGCTTTAAGATGATACTGATTCTTTTTTTTCGTCTGCATCCCCAATTTGCTAAACATTCTTGGTCTATGTAGCATATTTTGTACCATAATTTGATAGCAATATGATCTTTCTGTTTAATGTGGAAATTTAAACTTAGCGTTTGCTTTTTTATTCTTTATGGGTATGTCAATCGAGCATTGTTCCTTTTGCATGTCATGTGGAACATCACATCCTAACACTGCTGCAACATATATAAATGTAGCAATGAGGGAAGAAGAACTGGGAAATGTTCATACTGCTCTCAGATATCTACATGATGCCCTTAAATGCAATCAAAGATTGCTTGGAGCTGACCACATACAAGTAAATCTGCTTAAATGATATAAAAGATCTTGAATCGTTCTTCTTTCATACTCATCATTCCTTTCCACATGGACGTGTGTATCATGTGAGTTCAAAACTGAAATAATTCTTGACCTCACTGTCAATTATAAACTGTTTTCCTCTTGTAGTCACAAATAGTCCTTTCTAGACTTGTTTCCATTTTGTAGGACTTCTTCAAAATGAAAGAGTATGGTGCACCACAGCTTTTTTCGATGATTTATTTCTTTAACTTTACTAGCCTTCCTTAGGTTATATTTTTCATTCCTTTGATTTTATTCAGATTTCTCATGCTCCAAGTTTTTTCTTCTTAAGAACCTATTTTTTAAACTTCCCCAACGACAACAACAACAACAAACTAAGCCTTTTCCCATACTAGACGGGGTCGGCTACATGGATTCTTTGTTTCCACAGATCCCTATCGTGTGCCATATTAGCAGTTAACTCCCAATAAGCTAGATCATTCTTTATTGTTTCTTTCCAACACTTTTGTGGTCGTCCTCTACCTCTTTTAATACTTTCCAAATTTAGTTTTTCTAACCTTCTTACAAGTTCTTCTTTTGATCTTCTTTCTATATGTCCAAACCATCTTAAATGATGTTCTCTCATTTTATCCTCTATTGGTGCCACTCCTAATTTGTTTCTAATAACCTCATTATGTATACGGTCTTTTCTTGTATGACCACTCATCCATCTCAACATCTTCATTTCTGTCACATACATCTTTTGTACATGTTGATAATTAACTGCCCAACACTCAGAACCATAAAATATGGCAGGCCTAATTGTTGCTCTATAATATTTACCTTTTAATTTTAATGGTATCTTCTTATCACAAAGAATACTTGATGCTCCTCTCCATTTTAACCAACCAGCATTTATTCTATGTGTAACATCTCCATCAATTCTTCCATCACTCTGGAAAATTGACCCTAGGTATTTAAAACTTTCCTTTTGGGGAATGCAATGTGTGCCAATTTTAATTTCTATGTCCTTTGAAGTAACCAAATGATCAAACTTGCATTCCATATATTCTGTCTTTATTTTACTAAGTCGGAGGCCTTTGCTTTCTAATGTTTCTCTCCATAGTTCCAATTTTCTATTAACTTTTTCCTTAGACTCCTCCACTAATATAATGTCATCTGCAAATAACATACACCAAGGTACTTCATCTTGAATATGTTTTGTTAACTCATCAATCACCATTATAAATAAGTATGGACTTAAAGTTGATCCTTGATGTAACCCAATATTAACTTCAAAGAAGTCTGTTGTTCCTTCATGAGTCCTCACACATGTTTTTGCACCATCAAACATGTCTCTTATAAGATTAATATATGTCAATGGGATACCTCTTTTTTCCAAAGTTCTCCAAAGAACCTCCCTCGATACCCTATCATAAGCTTTTTCTAGATCAATAAATATCATGTGAAGGTCTTTCTTTTTTGCTCTAAAATGTTCCATAAGACGTCTGAAAAGGTGAATTGCTTCAATAGTAGATCTTCCTTGCATGAATCCAAATTGGTTCTCTGTTGTACTTGATACTTGTCTTAACCTACGTTCTTTCCCATAATTTCATAGTATGACTCATTAACTTGATACCTCGATAATTCGCACAATTTTGAATGTCTCCCTTGTTCTTATATATGGGTATAAGTGTACTTGCTCTCCATTCCTCGGGCATCTTTTGGTTTTTCCATATTTCATTAAATAGTCTTGTGAGCCAAGTGATTCCTATTTCTCCTAGTATTTTCCAAACTTCTATAGGAATATTATGTGGTCCTACCGATTTACCACCCTTCATATGTTTAAGAGCCTCTTTAACTTCATTCTTTTGAATACGTCGGTAGAAATCGTGGTTTATATACTTTTCTAACTTGGCTAAATCTCCTAAACTAATACTAACATCTTTATTTTCATTAAAAAGATTATAAAAATAGTTTTTCCATCTATTTCTTATATCATCATTTGCCACTAGAGTTTTTTAATCCTCGTCTTTTATGCATCTAACATAATTAAGATCTTTAGTTTTCTTATCTCTAGCCCTAGCTATCCTAAAAATATCTCTTTCACCCTCTTTTGAGTTGAGTTTTTTATATAAATCCTCTCAAATCTTAGCTTTTGCTTCACTAACAGCCTTTTTCGCTTCCTTCTTTGCTTTCTTATAAGCTTCTAAAGTTTCACTAGTTTTCTTAGCATAATGCAATTTGTAACATACCCTCTTTGCCTTGATTTTATTTTGTACTACTTCACTCCACCACCAAGCTTCTTTTTGTGCCGGTACACCTCCCTTAGATACACCTAACACATGTTTCGCCACTTTACTAATATATATAGCCATATTGTTCCACATATCACAAGGTGTGCCAACATAATTCCAAACATCTCCTTGAAGGACTTTCTATTTAAATATATTTTCTTTCTCGCTTTTGAGGTTCCACCATTTAGTCCGAATAGCTCGATGCACTCTTTTCTTCTTTGTCCATTTTTTTATTTGTAAATCCATAATTAAAAGTCGATGTTGGGTGGTTAAGCTTTCTCTTGGAATTACCTTACAATCTTTACAACACACTCTATCTTTTTTTCTACAAATAAAGTAATCAATTTATATTTGTGATAAGCCACTCTTATAAGTAATTAAATGTTCATCTCATTTTTTGAAGACTGTATTGACTATAAAGAGATCAAATGCCATAGCAAAATTTAAAATCTCTCTACCTTCCCCAAAACCAAAGTTTCCATGAATCCCTTGATATCCTAATGCCTCTTTACCGACATGTCCATTTAAATCTCCTCCTAAACCAATCATCTCCCTTTGTGGAATCTTTTGAAATACCTTATCTAACTCTTCCCAAAAAACAGTCTTTATACTATCTTCTAGTCCTACTTGGGGTGCGTAAGCACAAACTATATTCAAAACCTCTGCTCCTGACACTAATTTCAACGTCATGATTCGGTCACCATATCGTTGTATGTCTACTACACTCTCCTTTAAATCTTTATTTATGATAATACCAACTCCGTTTTGAGCGTTTTCTTTACCTGAGTACCATAATTTAAAACCTATATCCTCTATCTCCTTTGCTTTTTCTCCAACCCATTTTGTCTCTTGTAAACATAGAATATGAATCTTTCTTCGAATCATAGTATCTATCACCTCCATTAGCTTACTGGATAATGTTCCGATATTTCAAGAACCAATACGAATCTTATTATCTAGGATTAGCTTCCTTACCCCCCGCATCCGTCCACAATCAAAATACGGAGACCCTCTGAAAATTTTTTACTACGAGCGAAAATGTAGTGCCCCTTGCTTACTTCTTATTGCATTCGGGCTCTGCTGCATGTCGCTAGGCGGGGACGCCCCAAAGCAATGCTCATAATTTTTGTAATCCATGTTATAAAAATCGAACGAAGTTTTACGTTGGCTGTCGGAAGCTTAACACGACCCTCCTCCTTTATCCGGGCTTGGGACCGGCAATGCAAGGGTGATCCCTTACATGGGCGGAGTTTATTTTTTAAACTTCCCCAATAGAATAAATTTGTCACGACACAAAGGTTTTGGTATTCATTAGCACAACTGCATATCACATTTAAAAGCATGAGTAATAATACCTAATAGTTATTGTCATGTTGAATCTAGCTGCATAACGATTTCCAGTTTGCTCTTATAACTTGATCACATTTTTTTCCCAGACTGCTGCAAGCTATCATGCCATAGCCATTGCTCTTTCATTAATGGAAGCATATGCACTTAGTGTCCAACATGAGCGAACAACTCTACAGATACTTAAAGCTAAACTAGGAACTGAAGATCTTCGCACTCAGGTAGTTTAGTGCTATAATATCTACCTTCTGTGACTCGAAATATTATTCTAGAGCTAGCTGTTTGGCATACTGGAACTTTTCTGACAAACTTGTTCGATTTGATGAAAGGATGCTGCTGCCTGGTTAGAATATTTCGAATCCAAGAATGTGGAGCAGCAAGAGGCTGCATGTAGTGGCACACCAAAGCCTGATGCAACCATAGCAAGCAAAGGTCACCTGAGGTACTACTTTATATCTCAAATCCCTTGGTTTTCCATACATGCATTTTACTAATACTTTCCTTTTCAAATCAGTGTGTGGGATCTCCTTGACTACATAAATCCTGATGTAGAGGTAAAAGGAAGAGATCTTCAAAAGAAACAGCTGCGTGCGAAGGTAGCTTGGGCTCTCTCGCTCTCCCTCTCTCTCTCTCTCCCTCCCACCCCTACCCACCCAAGTAGTTGCGTAAGAATGTTTCTCTTTTAGAGGAAGTTCCTACAATGGGATTCATCTACCTAATCTGAAAGTATGACTACATAAAATGGAAGTAAATCGCTTTCTACATGGAATTGCTTGTAGGTAGCTTGAAACTGACAATGTTTTTGCTCAGAACACAACTTCACAATGTCATCAGTGGGTTTTCATTCTGTTGTACTTATCAATACCAAACAGAAATCAATTTATCTCTATCTTCTTTTGACTTGGTAAAACATTTCCCACCTCAAAAGGAGAAAGTCTGAATCAAAACTTTCTGGTAGCTAGATTCTTTCTCATAGTAAAATTTTGAATAAAAGCTGCTCTTGAATTGAAATTTAATGTCTGAACTCTGAAAGCCTTCTCGTAGTTGGTACAATTAGTTTCTTTACCTTCTTTTGTCTAATCTCAGATGATGCAGATGAAGGATAGAATTGATCAAGCCAATTCTGTCACTATTAGGGATGATATCCGACTTGAAAACATTCCTACGTCAAATGACCCAACAGTAGAAAATGCAGCAGAGAAGGATCATATGGAAATAAAAGCAGAAAATTGTGTAGAAACATATGCAGAAAGCATCTCACACCAAAAGGTTAGTCTTTGTATGGATGAATCAAACCGGCTAGCACATGATGGCGTGGACCCAACAGAATTTTCTGATGAAGGATGGCAAGAAGCTGGGTCAAAGTGTCGCCATGGAAATGCTGTTGGAAGAAAGTTTAGCCAAAGACCAGCCTTAACAAAGCTCAATACGAACAATTCTAGGTCCTCTGACTTCCGAAGCCCTATCCACAAAAAGATAAATCTATCTCCCAGGCAAAAATCATTTGTGTCCCCAAAGACGCCACCACCTGTTGTGAACACTGTGGGAAAGTTGGTCAAGCCTTTTGGTTTTAGTGATAAAGATAGTCCAACTGAAATTCCTGTCAGGAGGCCTGAGACGGCTACTCAATCTCAGCAACACACCCAGATATAAGAACGGTTAGCAGATCTTTACCACCTCCTACACTGGGACTGGGAGCAATGACTTCCAAGTCTCTTTCTTACAAGGAAGTAGCCCTTGCAGCTCCTGGTACAGTCTGGAAGCCCATTGAAAAACCAGAACTTTCAAGGAAAGTTGCCAATATGCAGAATGGGAGTGACATGAAAACAGCAACCACAGAAGAGAAACAGACGATCGGTTTAGAAGTGAAGATGCATGAAGAGTTAGTTCTAGACAAATGCGAAGAAATAGCTGAAGACTCATCTGAAAAGGTAGTTGAAGCAGATAATATGGAGTCGAATGAAGATGTGAAAGATGCAGTTTCTTTGACCGAGGAGGAAGCTTCTCCAACAGAAAACAAAAAACCAGCAGAAACAAGCAACAGTAAGCTTTCAGCATCTGCTGAGCCATTCAATCCAGGCAGTATGCCTTCCATGATTCCACCGTTATTTTCACTGACTTCTGCTGAGCAAGGGGGAGTCTTACCACAACCGCTAAGTGTTCCGCCTCGGCCATCTATTGCAGCTAGAGTCCCTTGTGGTCCACGCCTATCTGTATATTATAAAACTGGAAACTGTTTCAGTCTGAAACACGGGTATCTTTACACACGGAATCTCATTGTAGAAAGAAGTAGCTTCAGCTCTCCAAGGACAATGAATCCTAATGCATCTGAATTTGTGCCTGGGAAAGCTTGGCAACCAGTTCAAGCAGGGTTTCCAAAGCACATGGATGCAGAGTTCCAACTGAATAACCAATCAGAATTGGCAGTTGATAGCAAGGAGCAGAAGTTTATTGATTCAGCAGCTAAATCTGAAATTGAATCAACAAAAGATGTAGCTAAAAAAGAAAGTGAAAAGTCGAAAAAATTGGAACTAGCATGACAGATTCTACTCAGCTTCATTTTCAAATCATTCCAGAATAGTTTAGAATCTGACAAGACAGTGAAGACAGATAAAACACATTTGGTTAAAAAGAGCAAAATTTTGAATCAGTCTCCAGATCCCATTGAGAATGACTCTGCAATAATCAAGATCCTTTATGGAGATAGAGAAAAAACGGAACCTTCGGAACTTGGAGAGTCAGAAAGTACCCAATTGAACGAGAACAAAAATGAAGGTGGGGGCTTTACAGTAGTGACAAAGCGGAGAAGGAACAAGCAGCAGTTCAGCAGCGTGAATGGGCTACCATCTATATGCACTTCTGTTAGTTAAGGCAGTTCACCACAAATCAAAGAGGTTTAGAAATGGAAAAGATCCCAATGATGTCTCAGGAAATAATTCAGGATTAGGCAGAGGGGAACCAGAGCAGTAAATTATCCCTAGTTATCTTGTATTTCATTCACATTTACTGTCAATTCGATTAAGGGGTGCTTTCGAAGTTCATGTCCAAGTATGCAACGATCGGAGACTATTGGTGAACCAAGCCAAAGCAGGATCTATGTACACGGTTCAAGCTCAGAGCTGTTCAAGAACCCCACATGAGTGGATTCTGTCAAATTCACTGTCATTGTATAATATCTGGTTCTAGAGCAGCTATTTTGTTTTAGCTTCTTTCAATCATTTTGAGGTACTGGAGGATATAACTTTCTCTTCCTTGTCTTGAAACTTTGCAGCAGTTGTAAAAATGCTTTGATGGTGGCAATAATTTTGGTGCGTGTGTGTATGTGTTTGTCTTCCTATAGGATGCGTCAACTTATTTGCAAATAGCTGGTTTGGGTTAGTAGCAGGTTGGTGTCTGAGTGTTTGTCTTCCTATAACTTGCACCATGTTCCTTTTGCCTTATTTTTTCATCTTTTCATACGTGTCGTTTGCCCATTTCAGGGATGTGTCGTTTCTCATATCCCGTTTCTGTGTCCGTTTTCATTTTTGTGCAATATAGATGGGGCTCCTAAAGATTGTGCAGAAGCTTCGAGACCAGATCTGAAACATGAAGTCCCTTGGAAGCACAAGTAGCGGAAATCTAGCCGATGTAAAGAAGCTCTTAAGAAAAGGTTCATGGTGGGATAATCGATTACTTAGAGATAGTTTTCAGCAAAAGGGTAAGGATGATGAGGTTGGAGGTTTTGTGGGTTAGCTTAAGAGAAGCTTAGAGATTACCTAGCTGTGGAGGATAAAGGGGCCTTTGGTGAGAGAGAGAGAGAGGGAGAGAAACTGGTGGTTTGGAACTGGTTCGTTGGTTTCGACCCTAACATCGTATCCATCCCCCTCATCCCTCACAGGCATGTGTGCTAATCACCTCAGTTTCAATATTGGCCCATAGAACCGACTGGAACCAGAAAAGAAAATCTGAAACTGGAACTTGACTACTCCAGTTTGGCTCTGGTTCTACCTATAGGAGAACCGAAGCGAAAATGAAACAGAAACTAGTGGTTTGGAACCATTGGTTTCCAGTTCTTATTTTGGTTGTGGTTTTAAAATCTCATCTTATTTTTTCAAATAAACTTAGAACCAGCAAAACCAGGCCCGAAGTGGCTGGTTTGCTTTTGATTCCAGGTTTTGGTAGAACATGAACCGCCAGTTTGGACTTTATGGTTCTGATTTATCAAAAACTGACATGTCTAACCCCCGATGAGATTCTTTGCCATCTAAAATCCTATTCCTCCTACCTTTCAATGGAGAAGCACATCGACTGGCTGCCACGATTAACGAAATCTAGGTGGGTGACACTCCTTTTGGACGGAAGAAGGATGAAGATGCTGCCAACACTGAAATTAGGTGACTGACTGTCGATTCCAGTGCCACTGGCAATAACTAGTAGCTATCTTTCCCTCAGTTGAGAGAGAGAGAGAGAGAGAGAGAGAGAGAGAGAGTTTATTGCAAGGAGTAGATGCATAGGAGCATCTAGGGGATGTTTGATTGCGATACTAAGGCTACGGAACTAGAACCCCAACGGCCCAGGGTGTGCTGCTAGCGGACCTCATAACCAAGCAAAAAAAATATGATCTTAAAAGTATGATTTTTATATTGTGGGTTAAGACTTGCGTTTGATTAGGAAAAAAATGAAAACTTCAACAATAGTTTCATACATGTAAGCCTCGTATTCAGACAACCCCTATGGAACATGGCCCCCAAGACCTAGCATTTCCTTACCGGGTCTCCATTTGTCTCTAGGACCATCTATGATGTGACTTTTTTCTTTTTTCATACAAGATATGGGGTCCTTACTTTGAAATGCCAAAATAAAAGGATTTTCATCTTCCAACATCATGAGGCTTCCATTTGTGTATAATTCTAGTATAAACAATGTGTGTGAAAAGCCTGATGTTCCATTTTAATTCACCCACATCTTATTCACTTGATTGTCGTGAGCTTTACTGTAGATGATCCACTTTGCTCTCTCTCTCTCTCTCTCTCTCTCTCTCTCTCTTGTTTATCATTGATGAACAAATTGCTCCTATTGCAAATTTGTTGTAAGATTCTTCAAATATCATCAACAACAACTAAGCATTTTCCCATACTAAATGGGATCGGCTACATGAATTCTTTGTTTCCACATAGCTCTATCATGTGTTATGCTAGCAATTAACTCAACATCAACTAAATTATTCTTTATTTTTTTCCAACACTTTTGTAGTCTTCTTTTTTTAATATTTTTATAATCTAGTTTTCTATACCTTCTTACATGAGCATCTTTTGGTCGCCTTTCTACATGTTCAAACCGTCTTAAATGATTTTTTCTTATTTTATCCTCTATTGGTGTCACTCCCAATTTGTTTCTAATAATCTCGTTATGTATTCAATTTTTCCTTGTGTGACCAATCATCCATCTCAATATCTTCATTTATGCCACATACATTTTTTTTACATGACGATTAACTGCCCAACACTCAAAACTATAAAATATAGCAAGTCTAATTGTTCAATAATATTTACCTTTTAACTTTAATGATATCTTCTTGTTATATAAAATACCTCATTACCCTCTCTATTTTAACTAACCTACATTAATTTTATGCATAACATCTCCAACAATTTTTCTATCACTCTAAAAAACTGATCCTATGAATTTAAACTTTTCTTGTGAGGAATGCAATGTGTGTCATTTTAATTTTTATAACTTATGAAGTAACCAAATGATCAACCTTACATTCCATACATTTTATCTTTGTTCCACTAAGTCGGAAGTCTTTATTTTATAATGTTTCTCTCCATAGTTCTAACTTCTTATTAACTTTTTTCTTAAACTCATTCACTAACATAATGTCATCTGCAAATAACATACACCAAGGTACTTCATCTTGAATATATTTTGTTAACTCATTAATAACCAATATAAATAAATATGGACTTAAAGTTGATCTTTGCTATAAACCAATATTAACTTCAAAGGAGTTTGTCAATTCTTCATGAGTCCTCACAAATATTTTTGTACCATTATACATATCTCTTATAAGATTTATATATATATATATATATATATATATATATATATATATATATATATATATATATATATATATATATATATATATATATATATATATATATAAGTAGGATACTTCTCTTTTTTAAAATTTTCAAAAGAATATCTCTTGACATCCTATCATAAACATTTTTTATATCAATAAAATCATTTAAAGGTTTTTCTTTTTTGGTCTAAATATTTTATAAGACGTCTTAATAAGTAAATCACTTCGATAGTAGATCTACCTAGGATGAATCTAAATTGGTTCTCTATTATACTCAATACTTGCCTTAACCTACATTCAATAATTTTTTCTCATAATTTTATAGTATGACTCTTTAACTTGATATCCCGATAATTCACATAATTATAGATGTCTTCCTTGTTCTTATATATGAGTATAAGTGTACTTGCTCTTCATTCCTTATAAATCTTTTATTTTCATCATATTTTATTAAATAATTTTGTGAGCTAAGTGATCCTCATCTCTCATAATTTTTTTACTTTTATAGGAATATTGTTTGTTCCTACATATTTACTAACCTTTGTATATTTAAAAGCCTCTTTAACTTTCTTCTTTTGAATACGTCGATAGAAATTACGGTTTATATACTTTTCTTATTTAATTAACTTTCTTAAACTAATATTAACATCTCTATTTTTATTAAAAAACTTATACAAATAAACTTTTTATTTATTTTTATATCATCATTCACTACTAGAATATTCTCATCCTCATCTTTTATGAATTTACCAAAAGTAAGATCATTAATTTTTTTATCTCTAGCTTTTTCTATCCTAAAAATATCTTTTTTCTTTCTTTTGAGTTAAGCTTTTTATATAAATCCTCTTAAATTTTGCCATTTGTTTCAATAACAATTTTTTTGCTTTTTTCTTTATTTTCTTATAAGCCTCTCAAGTTTCACTAGTCTTCTTAGCATAATGCAGTTTGTAACATATCCATTTTATGTTAATTTTATTTTTCACTACTTCATTCCACCACCAAGCTTCTTTTTATGCAGGTACACCACCCTTAAATTGACTTAATACATCTTTTGTCACTTTCCTGATATGCATAACAATAATGTTTTACCTATAACAAGGTGTACTTACGTAATTCTAAGCATTTCTTTAAAGAATTTTTTCTTTAAATATATCTTCTTTCTTTTTTGAGGTTCTACTATTTAGTATATAACTCTATGTACCATTTTCTTTTGGTCCACCTTTTTATCACAAAATTCATAACTAAAAGTTGGTGTTGGTTAGTTGAAATTTCCTTACAATCTCTACAACATGATCTATCTTTTTTCTATAAACAAAATAATTAATTTGTATTTATGACACGTCACTCTTATAAGTAATTAAATGTTCATATCATTTTTTAAAAATGATGTTGACTATAAAGAAATCATGTCATGGCAAAATTTAAAATCTCCCTACCTTCCTCATTTAAATCTCCAAAACTATAGTTTTCATAAGTACTTTATATCCTAATACCTCTTTACCGACAAGTCAATTTAAGTCTTCTCCCAAACAAATCATCTCTCTTCGTGGAATTTGTTAAATTAGCTTATCTAACTCCTTCCAAAATACTTTCTTTATGCTATCTTTTAGTCCTACTTGAGATGCATATGTACAAGCTATATTCAAATCTTCTATTCTTAACACTAATTTTACCATCATAATTCAATCTCTATATCATTGTATATCCACTATATTATCTTTTAAATATTTATTTATAATAATATCAACTCCATTTCGAGTCTTTTCTTTTTCTAAGTATCATAATTTAAAACCTATATTCTTAATCTCCTTTGCTTTCTTTGCAACACACTTAATCTCTTGTAAACATAAAAGGTGAATCTTTCTCCTAATCATAGTATCTATAACTTTTATTATTTGTCGGTGAATGTTCTCATATTCAAAGTACTAATACAAATCTTATTATCTACTATTAACTTTCTTATATCACACACGTTTATGATGTAGGAACACTCTCTTCAATTGATTCACTATGTTCAAGTGAACATGTAGAGGTCATTGCTTACTTTTCGTTGTATTTGGACTCTTAAGTATGTCGTTAAAAAGAGACGCTTTATCATAATGCTTATAATTTATAGAATCAATGATAGATAAATTCTAAAAAGTTTTACGTTGACTGTCGAAAACCTAACATATCCTCCTCTTTTATATGAGTTTTATCTGAGTTTGACACCAATCATTAAGAGTGATCCCTTACATGAGCAAAATTTAATATTCTTCAATCATCAACAAAAAAAATTTAACAACATAAACAAGGCCCTCTATCTCGTCATCGACTTAGAGGAATGGGATTCTTTAATCATCAACAAAAAAAAATTAACAACATAAACAAGGCCCTCTATCGTCATCGCCTTAGAGGAATGGGAGGAAATAAGAGAAAGCAACGTTCATATCTACGTTCTTATCCACAAAAATATCCAATAAGAAGTTACTATACATAAAAAAGTAGTTTTGAATTTTCAGATATAAACTATTATAAATAGTAACAATAAAAAAGAAAAAAAGAAAACCAAAGTCTAACGCGACAGTTCGAGTGTCCTAACATGTGTATTTCCGAATGAGGATCCGAAAGCGTGCCGTAGCTGAGAAATATTAGCCTTCTCATAAATAGGACAGTGGCTTTGGTGAAAAATGCCCTCTTTACCTCCAATTCCTTTCTCCATCTCAAAGTCATCTCTCTCTCTCTCTGTAATGTGTGGACGAGTGTCGACACTCTTCATGTTCATCTCGTAAAACTTGAACCATTTGATGTCAATTGATGCTATGGGGTCTCCGTTTATTCATTTACGAACTCAGAGTTAGCGACGGCTCTGATTATTCTGTGGGTGATGCCGGTGGACCGGATTTGCCGTTAGCATGGGGATTTTTTCGTTGGTTTTCTTTATTATCGATTGAAGTTCTACGCTCGGGACACAGATACTTGATTTTTTTACCACCCTCTTATCTGCATTTCTCCACCATGTTTTTTGTGGTTTATACATGAAATGGTTTGTGTATTTTCTTATTGCGAGTGTAGTGTTATGGGAGATGGCGTTGCCTATTCTTTATCGGAAGACACTGACCGGTTTCTCTATTCGGAGAGTTCATTACTCGGAGGTAAACTTCTTCTTTTCTTTTATTGGTGATTATATTTTGGATAAGTTATTAACTTGTTTCCTCAGGAAAGTTGCTCTATTTCCTTTCCATTGTTTGGGATGGGGGCACTTTCTTTCAAGTTTTTGCAGTTGGATAAGTACCGTGAATTTGGCGTTATGAAGAATTTCTATGTTATGTTCTAGTCTTTTTGAATTTTTTTATTATTATTTTATCCTGAGAAAAAAGGAATTACGGATGGGAAACTAATCCCGTGGTGCTAAACATTGGCTCATGGCAATCTACCTGATATTGTTTTCTTTTTCTTATTCAGAACCCTTTGGTCTCTTTTCCTTGTAATCCAACGGAGGTAAAGTTGGTGTTGAACAGTTCAGTTACGTATCTTTAGTTTCCGGTATGTAGCTTGTGCTGGTACCGAGCCCAACCAAAACCAAGCCTTTTCCCACACAAAGTGGGTCTACTTGGTTTGAGTGCTTCCGAATTGTATTATGCTTGTGGAGTCTTATAATGACATTTTGGATATGATGTAACTTTCAACGGATGTTGTCCATATAGCACCATATCGTATGATGTGGTATGATACGTATTGTATCAATGGACTCTACGATACAATACATAGTACTTTATCGTATCGTAGAAGATACAATATTGTTGTGTATCATGCGATACAGGCCATATCACATGTTAGAGTGCATATGACTCATACGTACGATATGGGTGATAGACTTTTATAAAGGTACCTTGCTGAACATAAATATGCATTTTTGCGGGGTTTCTGGCTTCTATTTTGGGTCTTGAAGCTCCTCCAAGGTAACTTCCATCTAGGGTGAGGCATCTCCAACGGTTTTAAAGGGTCTCTAAGGCAACCATCACTCTATTAGTGGCAACACCAACATTTTGGTGGTTGTGGTATAGTTTTCTTTTCATTTTTCTCTTTGTATTTGGTGTTTTCTTGTGTTATTTATTTTTATTTTTTTAAATAACAATATATGAACTTATGTAGTGCGTGTGAATATCCTTTCGTTGTATTTGTAAAATGAGGACACTCTATTTGAGTGTTTTGATGGTTTGTGAAATGAAGATTAGGGATTTATGAAGAGCTTTTATTTTTAGGTTTATTAAGATTGAAGTATTAAATTGAGATGACAGGAAGGGGTGTTAGGGATTCCCAATCTCGGTCTTATAATCTGGCATGCTAGTGAGTACAACAATTGAGAGAAACAGATTGAAAATCATGTGTTTTTTTGTGAGAAGGTGATTAGTGATGATATTTCTCGTTTGAAACATCACCTAGTAGAGACTAAGAAAGAGGTTGCTCTTTGCATGGGCAAAGTGAGGAAAGTGCTAGAAGCTATTAAATGACAATATCTACAGATGATTGAGAGTATAGTTGAGAAGAAACAACAAAAGGATAAAATATTGATGGTTGAGGAAGGGGATGATGTTGTTGGACTTTGTGATATCATCCCTTTTGATGGTAGGATAAAAGTTGGTAATAGTAGTTCTCGATCACCAACAAAAGTAAAGAGGGTTGTTGAAAGAGGTAGAGAAGGAAGGACTAGAGGAAGATATTATTCTAGCATACAATTGTTTTTTCCTTCCTATGCTCGGTGATCAACCTAGAATTTATGCTTCAAAGCAATTGCATGAGCAGACAGACCTTGCAGTAGGGAGATGGTTGCGTGCATTTCATTTAATGCAACAAATTCTTTTTATTTTCAAGCAATGGTAGATGTCATTACTAACATTGGTATAGAAGGGTATAAGATGTCGTCTTATCAAAAGTTGAGAGGGAAACCATTAGATAAGATTGCTCTTGAAGTCCAAGAGTATTGTTCGACTTTGAGAGAGTCATGGAAGGAGACAAGATGCACTATTATAGCACACAAATGAACATATAGGTAAGGAATGACTTTGTTAAATTTTCTTTTCTATTATCCTAAACAACTTATATTTTTGAGATCCCTAGATATATCAGAGGAGCGATATACTGCTGATGTTCTGAGGTAAGAATTTAATAAGTTGATATTGGAGGTTGGGCTTCAGAATGTAATCCAATTAATTATAGATAATGCAACTAACTATAAAGCAATTAAAAAGGAGTTAACTTTGTTAACTTGTAATAGGCCAGGCCAGGCCACTAGGGCCCGACCCTAGTTAGGTCCTGGATGGCCAGGGCCATCAGGTAACCGTTGGGCTCTGGCCATCTAGGTAATCGTTGGGGAGCAACCCTGCTCCCCAACGGCTAGTTATTATAGCCGTTGGGGAGATCTGTTCCCAAACTGTGCATTCAGCTGTTCAGTAAGCTAAACATTCATTTTCTTTTCTTCTCTCTTACTTGTAATGCTTGCTCTATAAATAGAGCCTCAATCAATAAACACACAAGCTATCTTGCACAACCTTTTGATTCGTGATTTGGCTCTCTCTTGACTCCGGACTCTTGTTTACATCCATATTTTGGTGTTTTTATATCTTGACGATTTCATCAATATATCGACATTTTGTGACTTGGCCGATTCAACATTTAAGCATCAACAAATATTTACATGATATCAAAGCCTCGTTGTGAAGAATTTGAGCGCATTGAGAAGTGTGTCAAGATTGCAAAGTTTATGAAATCGCTCCAAATTTTAGGTAACACTAAGACCTTTGATTTTTGTCTAAAATAAAGAGTAAAAATGAATCTTTTAGATGTATTCTTGACCCGAAATGCTATCAAAATTGGAGAAGAACCATGAAAAAGTATTTTTTGTCAAAAGAAAATGAATGTTCAGCTTACTGTTCAGCTGAATGCACAATTAATAACAAGTTGTTGGGGAGCAGGGGCTCCCCAACGGTTACTTGGATGACCCTGGCCATCCAGGCCGGGCCCTAGTGGCATGGCCTGCCCTATTACAAGTTAACAAACTTATACTTATGGGACTTTTTATTATACACTATGTACAACTCATTGTCTAGATCTCATCCTTGAGGATATTGGAGAGATAGATGAGGTAAAGGCAATAATTGAGTGTTGTGAAGATATCACGAAATTTATTTATAACCATGCTTTTGTATTATGTATGTTGAGTAGATATTACTGATGATGCAGAGCTCCTTTGTATAACTGCTACTCAGTTTGTAACTAATTTCTTATTAGTACAAAGTATCGTTAAAAAAAAGCAAACCTTAAAGAGAATGTTTTTCTAAGATAAGTGACAACAATTTGCAAAGTTGCCTGAAAATAAAAGGAATAGAAAATTGAATGAGATTTCAAAGATAATTTTTAGGAGTACATTTTGGAACTCTTGTGTTAGACTATTAAGGATCACATGACCTTTAGTGAAAGTTTTGAGATTGACTGATAGTCAAGATAAGCCATCTATGATTTATCTTTATGAAGCTATTAGAAGCAATTTTAATGAAAGAAAAAGAGATTATGTGCTCGTGTAGAATATTATTGATAATATATGGAATAAATAGTTGCATCAGCCCATTCATGCAGTATCTTACTACCTAAATCCAACATTTAGATATTTTACAAGCTTTAAAAAGGATGGTGAGATTAATCAAGGTACCATTGATTGCATAGATAGATTGGTCCCTGATGAGAATAGAGCAGATGTTATACATCGAGAGATGGACATCGACAATAATGTTCTTCACTTAATGGGCTTGCCTGTAGCCATTTGCAACCGTAATAATATGTGCTCAGGTAAAATATGTATCACAATATTTAAGTTTCTTAATATTATATTTATTTTAGAATAACTCTTTATGATTATCTTTTTCTATTAGATGTTTGGTGGAATAGGTTTAGAAGTGATTGCCCAAACTCGAGAGATTTTGTAATAAGAGTTTTGAGCCAAACTTTTAGTGCAACTAGTTGTGGAAGGAATTAGAGTGTCTTTGAACATATCCACACAATAAAGGGCAACAGGTTGAAACGTAAGTGGCTAAATGTCTTAGTTTTCATCTATTGCAACATGTGGTTCCAACAAAGGTAATAAAGGATTATTTACCAATTAAATACTCAATTCAACATCTCATCCTATTTAATTATTAATGTTATTTACTTATCTTTTTTGTAAGCAATTAACAAAGTTAAATAAGAAGGAGAACCAATTTGATCCAATAAGTCTTCACAATTTTGATATCTTAGAGTAGTGGATTACCGAAGAAGACATTCAATGGATTGATTTGGAAGGTGTGTAACAACATCAAGGGATGATGATTTTGATTTTGAAGCTGAAGGTGGTGATGATCTTCAATAAAGAGGAGAAGATGAAGATTATCTAGTTCATCATGATTACAATATGTAAATGTAATTCTTTTTCAATTATGAAAGTTGTAATTTTGTTAAGGATATACTGCTTAAATGCTTTATACGTTGAAAATTGAATGGTGATTGATGAATATGTACTCAACTTATGCATTATATGAATTGTTTTCAATTATCATGATTTTTCCTGATTTTTTGTGGTTTTTTTTTAATTTTAAATTTTTAGTATTAAAAAATGATACAGGGTGACAATACGATATGATACGATACGCGTCGAACAACAATGATTTCAACAGTTATATCTAATATAAGCATTGCTCTCTGCTTTTTGGACTTTTATCCAGCTGTGATTGCCGTTGAACTTGAAAGTATAAAGTGTTAGTTTGCCACATTTATTTTCAAGAGATAGTGTCATAACATTGCTGACCTTAGTGCATGCATCTTGGATCAGATCTATAGTAGTCTTCAACAGCAAGAACATCTTCATCATCTTCAGCTTCTCCCCCATCAAAACCATTTCATATTCTTGATCGTGAACCTTTTCTTATGTGTCTAGCTCCTTTTAACTCGGAACTTCTACAAGAATGGGCGGCTCTTTTTTAACCGTTCATCTAAAGTATCAATATTCACAAAGCTAATCATGTTGTATTGGGTCACATTGCCTTTACCCTCCTCGTGCAGTTGTTTGGAAAACAATCAAGAAAATTAAGATCCAAGATAGTTTACAAAATTCCAATATAGTGTATATAAAATTCATGACTTATGGTTATATCTTCGTATGCAACCATTATATTTTTGGTTGGAAAGATATAGGGAATATGTCCTCGGTGGCTGAAGAAGGGAGCGTTCAGGTTTTATTCTTCATAGATTTGTGTTCAGTTTTCCAATGTATATGATTTGAGGCAGGGTAATAATGGACTAATAAGATGGTGTATTCAAACTTGGTGGAAGTCTAGGCATACTAACTTGCTTGCACTTCAGGTTCGAGATGGGTTTGGGTGAAAAGAGGGATTACAATTTACAAGTGAGACCTCATGGTCAATTTGTGGCTTCTAGTGGAAAGCTAAGAAAAATATTGTTTTATATGACAAGAAGTATCAGATCGTAGGATGTGATATGCACCACTATTTCATTTAATATGGCACAAGTACCTTGATTGTCTCGATAGAATACTATTATGGTATAATGTGATGATGATACACTGCTTATATGATATGCATGTGGCTTGAGTTGTTAATGTGACTTATATGCTATTATGAGATGAAGAGGATGGAGGATATTCTTAGTGTGAAAAGATGCATGATCCTGAGAGTCTGAGACCTATCTCCTCATCTAGAGCAAATATCTGCATCCATATTATGAAGATATACTCACCAGTAACTGGATTGATGATGCATATAAAAGATTTCAAGCTTAGTGTTGTAAAAGTTGCATCATATCATACAATACAACTTTCTCATATATTGGTACCTAAGTGGATATCTAAATTATAATATATGACCCACTGGATTGTATCAGTGTCTACCACACAATACATCGTATCTCACCATTTTGTATGACGAATAGCATATTGTACTAATCAATACAAGCTTCCTCTTAATCATTATTTATTGTTGCAGCAGGGGGATGGGGAAACCCCAACACATGAAATAGGGTTCATTTTCAGGACCAGTTTCTTTCTCAAACCCTCTCCAAAACCCTTATTGCAATCTCCCACGAGCCCCAAACCATTTTCTCGTCAATGACCCAGTGCATTCTTAGTGACAAGCCAATCCATAACTATTTCACCTCTGTTCTGCAGGGAAATAAGTTGATTATGGCATGTGCCTTTTGTGGTTATGTTATCCATAGTGGAGCGGGTCATATTAGATATCATCTAACTGGGACCAAGCAAGAGTGTGATCATATATCACTGTGCCACCATAAAAAAATTAACATGATTAAAGCGATATAAGATATGGGAGCAAGAAGGGCAGGTAATGAAAAATAAAGAAGGCTAGCCTTTTCTTTTATCCCTTAAGAGCCGCATAAAAGCCTCATGGGCAGAGCATTGTGGGTCGTCCAGGACTATAATGCCACAGCAGGCGCCGGACACCAAAGAGAAAGGATTGATTTCAACTCATGATGCAGTGGTTGAAGCATAACATATTATTTCTTTATAAATCTTCTAATTTTTAGGAAGCTTAATCAGTTAAGTAGTTTCTTCTTTCTTAATAATGTTGGGTTCAACCTGAAGGTGTCTTATTGTTCGTTTGTGATGCATGCATTTTCTGAATTTATTGGTACTTTTAGTTTTAGGGTCTTTTAAAGTTCATTTCAGTTTAAGAATGAAGAAGAAGAAAACTTAAGGTATATGCTATCGTACTGTATGGGAACCTTGTGCTACAGGTCCTCTCTGGTATTTATGACGTTGATCCACCTTATCAGATTATGCATGTAATCCACGTCATTTCCCATGTCGAGAAAATCACTATTTCATGTATATTATCCAACTATGTTTCTTATTCTTGCTAGATTATTTTAATTAAAGTTTGAAAACATTGGAAACTTCTTGTTCAGCACTGACTGCATTGAGTTCCATACCAAGCCTTCTAAGTTCTGGCAGAGAATGACACACTTGCTGTACTCTAACTACAAACTTCAGAATTCAAAATTTGATGTGCTTGTTTTAGTGTTGATGATTTGTGAATCCTTGGCCCACATTGGATCCTTTTATAGCTAATTATATCGTGCATCCTTAGTCATGACAGTTAAAAATTCAGCCTCACATCTTTGCGGGAGAAGTGTTGCAGATGGAAGAGGTGGAATGATCCAATCACATTAACTTCTTTCTTATATTTATATGTTTGCTCTGTGTGTGTGCCCGTATGGGTATGCTTGTCTGCAAATAAAAAACCCAAGCAACTAGGGCCTCAGGAAGTACGAATCTCGGAGCTATCATAAATAGATTGATTAGCAAGGTTGGCATGCTGAGCAGCAACCTTGATGTGGTCACCCCTTATGCTGGTTTTCTGTTTCTGTTTACTGCTTAACAGATTGAACCACTCATAAAGTGAACGAAACATGGCATTCTGATATAATCACAAGTCCTTTGTGCTAACTTGAGGAAAACCTTCTGCAGCAACAACCATTGAGCTTGAAATGGAGTCAGAGAACGTTTACTTTTCCAGTATTCCTGAAATTGAGGCACTCCACAACTTTGGTCAGATCGATCTTGGAAAAACCTAGATGCAATATTGGCAGCAATGAGGATGGATCCACACAACCTGCAAGGGTTCTTCTGGAAAAGCTGTTTGTGCAGTCCCAGAAGCTTGGAGAACAAATGAGTATCCAGAGGGGCATCGAGGTAGATATTAGCCTTGAACTTCTTGAAGCTGATCTTCGAGCAGCATTGGTAGCTCTGGTGAAGAAGGAGCAGGATCTTCGGCATGCTGAAAGATTGGTCTTGTTGGACTGTTCTGAATTAAATCATGCCAGACGTGAACTGGAACTCCGTGAGAAAGAAATGGCTGCTGCAGAAGCTAGACGAATAGAATTAGAGGAAGAACATAAGAAGGCTCACATTGAACTCACCTCCCAAGCTAGGCAGATTGAAGAATTGACGCTTCTCATCAGAGATAGCGACAAGGAGCTTCTCACTACCAAAAGTGATCTTTCACAGAAAGAGGCAGAACTAGATAAACTGAAAAATGATCTGAACTTCAAGGACAAGGAGGTGGCAAATGTCAGGCTTGAATTGCAGTCTCGAGATCAGATCCTGATTCATGCAAATGATGTCATACAGAAACAAGAGGCTGAGCTTCAGGAGCTCCACAGTGTCATCAGAGAGAGAGAACTAAATTTACTCGAGTCCTTGCAGCAAAGACAGAATGAAGAAGAGAACCTTAAAATTGCGGAGGCCAAATTAGAACAGCGTACTCTTGAGTGGCTATCCATGCAGGAGGAACTTAAGAAACTAACTGAGGAAGCTGCCAAGCAGAAGGTCAGAACTAGGGAAACCATCATAGAGCTGGATAGAGTAAGAACACTTCTTGCCAATGTTAAAGTTGAGCTCATGGATTCTCAGAAGTCTCTAGCTCTGTCTCGCAAAAAACTAAACAATCAAGAGCATCAACTTCAAAAGCATCTAGCTGATGTGGTGGATCAGAAACTCATCCTCATGTCGCACAGGGTAAGCCTGAACGATGCCCAGACAGAAATCGAAAGTCAAAGTGATAAACTGGAAGAAGCACAATCTCGTAATGCTGAACTTGAGAAACAGCTTAATGCTGAAAACGAATTGGTACAAAAACTACAATTTGAGTTGGATGCCAAGAAGTCTGCACTAGCACATTCATCCATGGAAGTCCTTTCTCTTAAGAAGGAGCTAGAGGAGAAAAACTCAGAGTTCAGAAAGGCTCAAAACCTTCTCCAGGCAAAAGAGTCTGACCTTATAAAGTCTAAACTTGAAATCCAGCATTTTAAATCAGAACAGAAATCTATTCAACTAATCTTAGAAGAGAAGGATGCCATCATCCGAACCACAGAGAAGAAATTGGAGGACATGAAGAAAGAAGTATCTGAGTTGAAAAATATGATGAAGGAAAAAGAAGATGCACTTCTCTTGGTGACTGCTAAGCTTCAGGATAAAGAACAGGATATCCAGTTGATACAACTGGAACTAGATGGCACCAAATTAAAATATTCAGAAGCTGCATCAATTGTACATCGGATAGCAATGCTCACACACATGCTAGTTGTTTCTGCAAAGAATCAAAGTGCTGATACCTTGGCCTTTGAAGTTGGGGAAATGCAGTTAACCAGAAAACATATGAATGTCTTGCCAACAACCGACCAATCAATAGAACTTGTCAGCAGGCAAAAACAGCTAGGAACTGAGGTTGAAACGACAAAAGAAACCCTCAGATTGAAGGAAGTAGAGATGTTGGCTGTAAAGAGGAATCTTGCTTTGAAAGAGGAAGAGCTAAAAGCAGTAGTTGCAAAATGGGAGTCAAACGAAAGGGAACTTGAAAAGATGATGGAAGAATTCTATGAGGAGGCAGAGAACATCAAGAGAATGCACGCCCTTGCACAGGAAAGAATCGGGGATAAGACTGTTAGTGACTTAGCAATTGAGAGGCTTCAAGTAGAGGTTGATCCATTGGAAATTGAGGCAGCAGTTAGTGCTCTCCAGGCCCTTGAAAATCTTAGTCAACAGCTGCTGAAAGAGACCAAAACTTGTTTGAGCTTTGAGATTGACCCTGACTGTGCCTTGGAGCATAGAAATGAAGTGCCAAGAGACGATATCAACGCTGATACTTCTTTAGGGCAGAGAAACGGAGTTTCGAGAGGCATGACATTGGTCAAGGGACAAAAGAATTTCGAAAAAAAAATAGAAGCTATTGTTAGGCTTTCGGCTCTGACAACAGTTTCTGGAAGAGGCTCACATTAAGAGATGAGATGGCGTAAGTGCATCAGCTTCTTTACGTATCTGACCTATTTATAACTGCTTGTGCAGCTAACAAAAAGCATTGGTTTTGTAGAGTTCTTAAAACGTTATAGACTTGCTCTAAGAGGGAATGTTCACATAAAACTTGAGTGCCTTCAATCTAAGCACCGTCTGTGACAGATTTGCTGATTAGTGGATTTGTGCTTAAGATCATATCTTCTGGCTGTGCTGGATTGCTGGTGCAACTGTGTAATATTTCTTTTCCCTATTATCCTCCAGATTCTTAATCCAAATGTATACTAGAAGTTGTTCAAAACATCACGACTTAGTTTGAAAAGTTGGGGTTTGTTGGAATCCGTCTTGTAAGTTTGTACTCTTTTTGTCTCTATAAGATGCTTTCAAGTGGTATCTTATCTAGCTCGCAGACAATGACAAACCCTGAGATCGCAAATAACTGCTAAGAGGTCGATCTTGAAAAAGAGAGGGACCGTTAAATCCAACACTGGACATGTATAAATGGCAGAAAGAGAGCGATAAGGTACTTCTGCTTCCAGCGGCAAATTCTTTCTTGTTTTTTGGATGAGCTGATTTTTAGGGTAGCCACCAATGCTGTTTTATCCTCTGAAGATTTTCTTCGCTATCCCTCAAGAATGGAAAGGTAGCTAGCACTTCTCTATGTTTTGCCAATTCTTTGACTAATTTCTGGTCGTGGTAATTTTCACAGCTTTGCACACCGTTGCGAACTTTCATATCACTGCACACCAAGTATAAAGTTGAGGAAGTTAGGATGTCAAGGGAACTTTGCTAGTTTTTCACCCGCCACCTGCTACATGATATGGTTGGAAGCCAAATTCTTTCTAAAGATAGCATGTCAAATAACTTCATAAAAACATTACTCAAAGAATATGTATAAAGAGTTGCGTGTGTGTGTGTATATATATATATGAGAGAGAGACAACACACACAGGGGTCTAATGTTTTCTTATTTAAGAAGGGAAAGTCTTAGTTAGAGTAGAGGTTACTGTGGCTAAAATGATCGTTAAAGCTAGAGGAGTCGTCTACTGTAGCTAGAACACACAAGCGACATTGCCAAAAAAGAAAAAGAAAAATCATGATAAAGAACAAATCTCAAGTACAAAATGCTTCTCACAATTATAGAAGTGCCCTTTATTAGGACGCTCGAGTACAAAATGCCCTTAACCTCGTTTATAGAGCCCTTCCCAAATTCGAGAATCATCGGATAGTTTGCTTGGTGGAAGTTTGAACAGATTTGAAGGGACTCACTAAAGAAGTCCGCCAACTCATATTGGACCAATTACAATTTCCTTAAAATCTCTTCTTGAAGATAATGGTACTTCACCTCAACGTGGATCATTCACTCACGAACTATATGATTGTTAGATCGACATCGGCCAAACTTGTACCCTACTGAGTTTGAAATGACAATAGGAGCCAATTCTTTTATTGGAGCCATTGCTACAAACGGAGGGCAAACAAACGGATAAAGTTTCCCTTGTGATAGAGGTGGACTAATTCAAATTTTATGGTGTTGTATCACAATGCAAAGCTTCCTTCCTAAGGAAGGGCAAAATTTTGAGCTCCAAAATTTGCTAAAAAAGGAAAAGAAGAAAAAATAAGTGCATAATTTAGGAAGAAGGGTTAAGTGCTAATCCTATAATTTATGAAGAATATGGACCTTCCTAAATCCGGTGATGAAGGATTGGCACTTAACCCTTCATATTCTTCCTAATGTGGGTGGTCGGTTTTCTACCCATAAGTAACTTCTTTCAGTAATAAATGGAGGATTACCACACCAGTGGGTAGTCATTAATTGATCATCCATTGCCAATTTCTTTTTTCTTTTTTATGATCTTTTCATCGTTTCACTATTTCATTAGTTGTCATTGAGTTCTTCATGATAGATCTCTAAAATTCTTTGTTTGATTATCTCCTCCCACAAAGCTTGTCGTCGTTTAACTCATAACCCAGAGAACCCCCTGTTCGACTGATCCTACTAGAAAGATCAAGACCATCATTGAAGGCATTGACCCTTCAGTATAACATTTTCTAGCACACGCGCACCCCTTCCATGTTAATCAAGTGTTTTAGAGACAAAACTATCATATAAAGAAATGGTATTTTTAATGGACGTTAAATGCAGAATCTGCCTGATATTCTCAGCAGTTCTCTGGTCATATTCATTTCGCCACCCTTTCCGTGGGTCGCCAAAGGGATGCAACTCACTGGCTAAGGGGTTCCCCCACAAAAGGTTGTGAGTTCAATGCTCGCAGTGCACATCTGCTACGGGTCTTCCTACAGGGTTCCTTGACAACTCTTTGCAAAAGTTCATATTTGCCCGGAGATTCACGAGATTGTTGCACGTCTTCCATCTCTATTTCTTATCCACAGTAATTTGTGCTAGAATAATAATGGACATTGTTGAAAGTGATCATTTTCTTAATATGTTGCAATTCTCTTGATTTTACTGTGCAAGCATAAGTTTGCCATAAAGATATTGTTTGTATACCTTTTTGCCCCAGCTTTTGGATAGTTTCATATGAGACTCCTTCTCGCTGGTACTTACTCTTGTGAGCTTTGAGCATCTAATCTTCTGATTCTACATCATACAATTTCTATTTAAATGATGTTGTAGAGAATATATTGCAAAGCTTGATCTCAAGGGTCACTTTATCTGTCATCCGAGTTCAAATTTTCGGATGTTGAACCATCACTGCCTCATCCTTCTTGAACTTCCCGTGTGCAAGCTTATTTTGCACCCTATGTTCTCTCTCTCTCTCTACATATATATATATATATATATATATATATATATATATATATTAATAAATGCTCAAACCTACTTGTGTTTAAATCTACTTTATCATTTCAACCATTTGATCTTTAAGCTAAACAATTGAGGTAATAGAGTAAAAAAATATTTAATGTATATGATGCATTAAATACAAAGTACAAAACTACAACAGTTTTTTAATTCAAATCTCTAATGTTGATTATGTTAATCAAACAATAAAATATATATATATATATATGTATATGTTTACCTACACGTTTATTATATATACACATATATATTGTATATATAGAGTATGGTCGATGCTTAAATATGTTAAACATCTCTAATGTTTGATAGACATAATCAATTGTTGAGATTTGAAATTGAAGAATATTTAATGCACATGGTGCAAAGGATAAAAACTATATTTAGTGGTGGTGGAGGTTATCTATGCCTACAGCCCTCTCTAAGAGGCAAGGCAAATTGGAGGACATCCAACATATAGTTTGGGAGGCTAAAAGTCAATCAATGGATGAAATGTTCACGAAATCATCTGACACCATACTATCATCTAGATCCAAGGTAAGCTTTCCCCACCCACACCCTACCCACTACCTCGTTCCCCTGGAGCGGTGGTAGAGCCTTCGTAAGGTCAGCTCAAGAAGCACTAAGCTCAACCCTATAGGTTATAGGGTGGTAGCTGGTTTTGTCATCTCTCTCTCTATAAACTATAAAAATAGAGAACTATAAGGGTTTCATAATTTTTATCGTTTCATTGACATGATTATTGATAAATACTTTTATACTTTATATTAACTTTCTTTTTTATCATCTCAATCATTCATTTCAAAAAACGAATTAGTAATAAGTTTCTTGTGGTTTTCTATTTTCTCTTTATATATATATATAGAAAGGGAAACTAGTATATACAAATATACTGAGGTGTTAACAAATTTAAATAAATCTCAATAATATACTTTGATGATTGAAATTTGAAATTAAAAATAAAAATGCTCATGTGAATAAAATGTATTTGTAAAAAGTATACATATATATTTTATTTTTTAAATTCAAATTTCAATCATCAATTGAAATTTGCTAGTACCTAAGTGTGATTATGTACTAATTCTTCATATACATACATATATATATATATATATATATATATATATATATATATATATATATATTCATACTCAAATCTATTTAAATAATTTTATTATTAAATTTACATTTATTAATGATGAAGATTTAAATTTTAGAAATAAAAAGTATTATTCTAATTTTTCTTACTTTTCATACAGTGCAGTTATCACCGATCACTCATCAACCGTCAAAATGATTTGAGCATGGATGGGGGCGCACGGACCCTAGATTTAACATGATCAAGATGACATCGGCATCCAACGGCCCTGCGCTCGCTTATACAACCGTTGTTTTCTGCCAGCCCTAATGCCCTCCACCCATCTCTCTCTCTACTGCCCCCCCGCCCTCAACCCCCTCGTCTGTCTGTCGCTCGCGACAACCATCTCGGACGGAAGAACAGAAGGGTAAGGATCTCTCTCTCTCTCTCTCTCTCTCTCTCTCTCTCTCTCTCTCTCTCTCTCTGTGGCTCGCAGAAGTGGCCGTGAAGCTGCTCAAGGCTGGTGGCTGGACACGGAGCACGAGAACCTAGAGAAGAGGCTGAAATTATTAGCCGCGTCCTTCACCACTATCTGATATCTCTTGTTGGCTACTGTATAGCAGAGAATCAGAAATTGCTGGTATATGAATTTGTCCCAAATAAAACTCCTGAACATCATCTTCATGGTAGGGTATCCACTCTGCATTGTTGTTATGTCATGCCTATAAGAACCGTGTCGACTATTCACGAGTCATTTCATCTATTTGGAGTGTAGATTGACCCATGTATGATGTAATGCTTTCAGATAATTGCAACCAGTAAGGCTAGCATACTGTGCAAATTTGTCTATGTTGTTTCTTTCAGCTTTCTTGAGTGGCATGTGTGTTAATTCCAGTTAGCGCACTGTAAGAACATTGAAACTGTCATCTCTGTAGGTTCTGTTTATTAGTAGAAGCTAGCAACTGATCGAGGAGTCCAAATTTTTGAATCAGCGAATTAAAGAGATGAACAAAAGTTTAGGTGGAATTCACGTGGTTCATGGTAGGATACCTTCTCTGTATTATCGATATGAAGATATAATTTAGGTGGAACTCTCGTAGCTATCTTCATGGTAGGGTACCCACTCTATATTATCCATATCAAGATATTACTGTTGACTTTGCTCATCAATGTCAAGTCCTCTTTGCATCTTTCATGGCTAGGCAAAATCCTGCGTTTTTGGGTTATTTTCTCTTTGAATGATATTTGCATTTTTTCTGCAGGGTATTTGATACCGACAATATTTGGGATATAAGTTCCCATTCTTTCTTTGGTTATCTTTTCCTTAGAATATGGTATATGAATTTTTGTACTGGGGTTTCTCAATTCCGGATGATTCATGAGAAAAGAAATATGCATTCGTTAGTAATGACATATGATTATAACCCTTATGTTTTTAGTGTATTGATATGGGTGTCATATAGTTTATATGGACCACCATTTAGGATGGTGGTCCTATTCACTTGGAACAATTAAATTGACATTAGATCTTGGTAATTGGATCCAGATCCTATGATCATCTGGTCTCAAAAAAAGAGACATGACTCTGCACTATATGTAGGGTGTGACCTTTTTTTAAGAAAGAGGTGCTTCTTTAAGGGTTGTAATCTTAAGCCAGTGAAGATTTCATGGTTGATTAAAGTGTCTTAATAAAGTAGCTAAGAAGACACATCCTTCGGGGGAAAAAGGTATATCTCTCTCCACTAAAGGAGATGGTATTTCTTGGTTATATAAGAAACAAACACAATAGGCTAAGAGGGTTGCTTGTAGCATGATTTATGAAACTGGAATTGATCACTCCAGGAGCAAGCATATAATGGGGGTTATGTTTACTGAGCATATCCCTTATTAAAGGGAGTATAGCCTGTATAGGTATATTCATTCTCTGATGGCATATCTGAAACTTGTTCTCAATACATGGTACATGTACTTGTGACATAAGAACACGTGGGATAATCTAAAACACATAATGGGTAAGAGTGCATGACTTATTGTGCTCAAAATGTATGGCATACGGAGCACTAGAATAGCTTGATAGTTGATACAATTGAAAAAGTTCATTATAAGTGAGAGGTGTCCATTGTATCAGGATTAGGCTCCGGCATCTAAGTGAGATATAATTGGTAAAATGATAAAATCCACAATATAGTGAGATCTGGTGTATGTGGTCTTAACACAACTGGAAAACCACTAATAGTAGGAGGAATCTGTATATCATGATTTAGCTCAGGTGGCCAAATGGGAGATATAAACTCCTAGATAGAATCCCTTAATCACATGGATCTGTTTTCTCTAATTAAGGCTATTCATTAGGAATTGGTGATAAAACAGTTTTTAGTAACTGTGTTTAAAGTGAGATATTGGATGATCCGTATTCGCTTGGCTGGTGACAGACAACTGGGGGGGGGGCAAAACAGGGAGAGGCTAAGGAAGAGTCTGTGAGGAAATTATTTCTAGTGCTCTCTCTTTTCTCTATGTGAACCCTCCTGATGAAGCCATTTCAGGAGATGCAATGCCTAACAGTGACTTGTTCATCCATGCCCACCTTTTGACTCTAGCTTCTGCCAGCGTTCAAATTTCAACATGGAGCATCTTCTTTTCCAGCTTGTTGTGTTCTTTTTCTTTTCCATTGTACCAAATGCTTGATTGGATATTTTGAACAGAGAAATGCTGAAAAGAATTGATTCTCAGGGTTTTGGAACATATTTTCCATACAAATCTCTACCGAAACACTCCTCAGTTTCATGGTGTCTCTTAGTTTGTTATGGTTTTGTAGAGTTATTTGTTCCTGATCAATTTACATAATGGCTTAGTTCTGTCTGCAGATTCACAGGTGTAGTGAGGCCTTGAAGATGAGTTTGATGTCCCAAAATGCTCTTTCTAGGAAACGCTCGATAAGAAGTAATGACCTTGGCTTCAATCAAGATAATGCAGGAGAAGGTGCAGATAATTCGGATGAGTCAAAAGGTCAGAGAAGGAAACAAGAACGTGAGGTTGCTGTAGTACGAAAAGAGACGCAGGAGATGAAGAAGCTTGAGAGCCTCTTGTTTGGGCCACTTTGTTTTTCTGTTGAATTTGGTAATGAGGAAGAAGGAGATGCAGAGAAAAAGACGGATGAGAGCAGCATATATATACATGACTATCCATCGGCTACTGATGATGATGGCATCATATACAAAGATGTCAAAGAAGCATATGCCAGTGGTGAAGACCAACAAGAGGAAAGGAAGGCTGTATGGTATGATGAAGAAGAACATAAGATGAAAGTTGACATAACTAGAATCAACAGGCTTAGAAAGTTAAGGAGGGAAGAAGGTGAGAGCTTCATCACAGCTGCTGATTATGTTGCAAGGCTGAGGTCTCAGCATGTGAAGCTGAACCCAAGTACGGAATGGGCAGAGCTTGGGCGAAAGGCACAGAACTGTGATTCAAGTGATGGATCTGATGACGAGAACACAGTGGTTGTAGCTGGGGAGTACAGTCATCTTCACCATGATATCCTGCGGAGGAATGATGATGTGGTAGTGATGAGTAGAAGAAAGTTATTGCCTGGACTCATCAAGTACTCAAGATTGGTGGATGCAAATGTCGAGGAGCCATCCAATGGGCCGATTAACTCTGTGGAGTTCCACAGAAATGCTCAGTTGCTGCTTACTGCTGGACTTGATAAGAGGGTGAGGCTTTTTCAGATTGATGGAAAGAGAAATGCTAAAATTCAAAGCGTTTTCCTTGAGGATTGCCCTGTTCGTAAAGCTTCCTTCTTGCCTGACGGATCACAGGTCATCATTAGCGGAAGAAGGAAGTTCTTTTACAGTTTTGATATAGTAAATGCCAAGGTTGACAGGATAGGCCCATTAGTGGGTAGAGAGGAGAAGAGTTTGGAGACCTTCGAAGTATCCCCTGATTCTAGTACCATCGCTTTCACTGGCAATGAAGGTTATATTCTTCTGGTTTCTTCCAAGACTAAGCAATTGATTGGAACATTGAAAATGAATGGAACTGCTCGTGCTTTGGCATTTGCTGATGATGGACATCAACTGCTGAGCTCAGGTGGAGATGGACATGTTTACCATTGGGACCTTAGAACAAGGAAATGCTTCCATAAGGGTGTGGATGAAGGTTGTATTACCAGTTCTGCATTGGGCGTTTCGAAGGACAACAGCCTTTTTGCATCAGGCTCAGATAGTGGGATCGTTAATGTTTATAACAGAAAGGAGTTTCTTGGAGGGAAGAGAGCGCCAATAAAAGCTTTTACCAATCTAACTACTAAAATTGATGGTTTGAGATTTAATCATGATGGTCAGATATTGGCTACCTTTTCAAGCATGAAAAGGAATAGCTTAAAATTGGTGCATGTGCCAACTCTTAGTGTATACTCTAACTGGCCTTCCCTGAAACATAACATACAATATGTAAAATCCCTAGATTTTAGTCCTGGTGGGGGTCTAGTGGCCCTGGGAAATGCTGCTGGAAAGGTGCTTCTGTATAAGCTTCACCATTATGAACATGCTTGATTTATCAGAAAATGTAGATTTCTATTTTCCTTTACTCTTTTCCTAGTGTTTCTCATCCTGGCCTGCATATGTTAGTGTCATGAAATACTGTTGATGGCCAACCACTTTCCCATCAGGGTGACAACCAGCTTTACAATTGAAAAGAAAGAAAGAAGAGTTTCGGTGGTTGGCGGTCAGGTGGGAATGCCCACCTCAAGAATTACTGAAAGTGTCAGCAATATTTCACAATTGATATATTATGTAGTGGAGTCGGTGTTGCCAATTTGCTTAAAGTGGTCATTTTATATGTTAGATTATTGCTCTTTTGTAGCAAAGTATTATATCCTTTTTGTAACGTCATTGCTTCTGTGTGGGGTTAAATTGTTGAAGAGGATATGAGGCAAATCTCTCTCTCTCTCTCTCTCTCACACACACACACACACACATTGGTTAAATCGTTAGAGAGGGTATGAGGCAAACCTTTTTCTTCCCCTCCCTCCCTCTCAGGCACCCACATGTATACAGATGCATTCGCACACACCAAGTTCTTTGGTTTCTGGTCTCTCTTATTTTTGTTTTGTACTGGTTAAGATTCATCCCCCAAAGGTGAATACCGTTGTATTCAATTTTGGTCTAAATTTGATTTTCCTCTAAAATTTGAACTGTTTTTAGTGCTTCGTTTCCCTACTCCGTAAACTGTTAGTTTTATATAAACATAATATCAAGTATAGTCTGCTTTGTGGAAAGTTGTTAGCAGGTATTACCCTTGCGTAGCAGTATTGCATCAAAGTCAGGAATCATTTCATTTTATGGTGATCTATGAAAGCAAGGGCATCCATGTGATTTGGTAGCGAGGTGTACCCTTATGAATGAAGGTCCTTGTAGCCACAGCTTTTGATACCCTTCACTCTCTTGATCAGGTTTCACGATCTGTTCCTGGTCTAGGATTTACCTCTTTTATCTTCAATGAAGTGGAAATCTGGATATCTGCATCTAGTAATGAAGTAAATTTCTCCTTGATTAAAAGATAAGAGATGTAGTAATTAGTCTATATTTTATATATTGCATCTACATCAATGAAGTTCTAATTCTGATTCAACACAGTTCCATGTTTTTATTCTCCACGATTTTTCTATTTAAGCTAGTGCCTATTCTTTCTTGTCCAAGAGAAAGTTGCGACTTTGCCGAGCTGATAAAAAATTGATTGACATCCTCTTTTCCCTGTTGCCAATGGCAGATATGGATTATGAGCTCTGTTTATGCACCTTGAGTAGGCCATCAATCCACATCCATGTTTCTAAAAGCAAGAATCGAGATCGTCAGCTCTATCAAGCGAGCGACGTGAGGACCAAACCCACTGTCACCCTCGGAATGCTTTTATGCAAGTGAGATATCTGAGTTTTCTCATTCATCATTCTAGTGTATGTGTTTTATTCATCATTCTAGTATGTGTGCAGTGAGTTTGCCTATTGATCCCGGCATTGGGAGCGAACGTTCTTACACTTCACTTTGCTTAGCGCAGGAAAGAATGGGGGACAAGACTGTCGGTGACTTAGCTATTTAGAGTCTTCCAGTTGAGGTCGATCAATTGGAACTTGAGGCAGCAGTTAGAGCTCTCCAGGTTTTTGCAAATCTTAGTCGACAGCTCCTGAAAGAGACCAAGACTTGTTTGAGATTTGAGATTGACCCCGACTGTGCATTGGAGAATGAAGTGCCAAGAGATGAGAAACGGAGTTTCGAGGGACATGACATGGGTTAAGGAACAAAAGAATTTTGACAAAATAATGAAAATCATTGTTAAACTCCGCCCATGTAAGGGATCATCCTTGCATTGCCGGTCCCAAGCCCGGATAAAGAAGGAGGGTTGTGTTAGGCTTTCGACAACCAGCGTAAAACTTCATCGGATTTTTATAATATGGATTACAAAAATTATGAGCATTGTTTTGGAGCGTCCCCGCCTAGCGACGTGCTGCAGAGCCTGAATGCAATAAGAAGTAAGAAAGGGCCACTACATTTTCGCCCGAATGTAGTGAATCAATTGGAGAGAAGGTTCTACATCATGGACGGGTGTGGGTAAAGAAGTTAGTCCTGCTACATTGCCGCCCGAATGTAGTGAAAAATTTTCAGAGAGGGTCTCCGCATTTTGATTATGGACGGATGTGGGGGGTAAGGAAGCTAGTCTTAGATAATAAGATTCGTATTGGTTATTGGAATATCGGAACATTATCGGGTAAGCTAATGGAGGTGGTAGATACTATGATTCGGAGAAAGATTCATATTCTATGTTTAGAAGAGACAAAATGGGTTGGAGAAAAAGCAAAGGAGATAGAGGATACAGGTTTTAAATTATGGTACTCAGGTAAAGAAAAGGTTCGAAACGGAGTTGGTATTATCATAAATAAAGATTTAAAGGAGAGTGTAGTAGACATACAACGATATAGTGACCGAATCATGACGTTGAAATTAGTGTTAGGAGTAGAGGTTTTGAATATAGTTTGTGCTTACGCACCCCAAGTAGGACTAGAAGATAGTATCAAGACAGTTTTTTGGGAAGAGTTAGATAAGGTGCTTCAAAAGATTCCACAAAGGGAGATGATTTGTTTAGGAGGAGATTTAAATGGACATGTCGGTAAAGAGGCATTAGGATATCTAGGGATTCATGAAAACTTTGGTTTTGGGGATATAAACGAGGAAGGTAGGGAGATTTTAAATTTTTCTATGTCATTTGATCTTTTTATAGTCAATACAATCTTCAAAAAACTAGATGAACATTTAATTACTTATAAGAGTATCACAAACACAAATTGATTACTTTATTTGTAGAAAAAAAGATAAAGCGTGTTGTAAAGATTGTAAGGTAATTCTAGGAGAAAGCTTAACCGCCCAACATCGACTTTTAGTTATGGATGTACAAATAAAAAAATGACTTTTAGTTATGGATTTACAAATAAAAAAATGGACAAAAAAGAAAAGAGTGCATCGAGCTATTCGGACTAAATGGTGGAACCTCAAAAGCGAGAAAGAAGATATATTTAAACAGAAAGTCCTTCAAGGAGATGTTTGGAACACTCTGTGATATGTAGAACAATATGGCTATACATATTAGGAAAGTGGCGAAAGATGTGTTAGGGGTATTTAAGGGAGGTGTACCGGCACAAAAAGAAACTTGGTGGTGGAGTGAAGTAGTACAAAATAAAATCAAGGCAAAGAGGGCATGTTACAAATTACATTATGCTAAGAAAACTAGTGAAACTTTAGAAGCTTATAAAAAAGCAAAGAAGGAAGCGAAAAAGGCTCTAAGATTTGAGATGACTTATATAAAAAACTCAACTCAAAAGAGGGTGAAAGAGATATTTTTAGGATAGTTAGGGCTAGAGATAAGAAAACTAAAGATCTTAATTATGTTAGATGCATAAAAGACGATGATGAAAAAATTCTAGTGGCAAATGATGATATAAGAAATAGATGAAAAAACTATTTTTATAATCTTTTTAATGAAAATAAAGATATTAATATTAGTTTAGGAGATTTAGCCAAGTCAGAAAAGTATATAAACCACAATTTCTACCGACGTATTCAAAAGAATGAAGTCAAAGAGGCTCTTAAAAATATGAAGAGTGGTAAATCGGTAGGACCAGATAATATTCCAAGTTTGGAAAATACTAGGAGAAATAGGAATCACTTGGCTCACAACACTATTTAATGAAATATGGAAAAATCAAAAGATGCCCGAGGAATGGAGAGCAAGTACACTTATACCCATATATAAGAACAAGGGAGACATTCAAAATTGTGCGAATTATCGAGGTATCAAGTTAATGAGTCATACTATGAAATTATGGGAAAGAATTATCGAACGTAGGTTAAGACAAGTATCAAGTACAACAGAGAACCAATTTGGATTTATGCCAGACAAATCTACTATTAAAGCGATTCACCTTTTGAGACGTCTTAGGGAACATTTTAGAGCAAAAAAGAAAGACCTTCACATGATATTTATTGATCTAGAAAAAGCTTATGATAGGGTACCGAGGGAGGTTCTTTGGAGAATTTTGGAAAAAAGAGGTATCCTATTGACATATATTAACCTTGCAAGAGACATGTATGATGGTGCAAAAACATGTGTGAGGACTAATGAAGGAACGATAGACTTCTTTGAAGTTAATATTGGGTTACATCAAGGATCAACTTTAAGTCCATACTTATTTATAATGGTGATGAATGAGTTAACAAAACATATTCAAGATGAAGTACCTTGGTGTATGTTATTTGCAGATGACATTGTATTAGTGGAGGAGTCTAAGGAAAAAGTTAATAGAAAATTGGAACTATAGATAGAAACATTAGAAAGTAAAGGCCTCCGACTTAGTAGAACAAAGACAGAATATATGGAATGTAAGTTTGATCATTTGGCTACTTCAGAGGACATAGAAATTAAAATTGGCACACATTGCATTCCCCAAAAGGAAAGTTTTAAATACCTAGGGTCAATTTTTCAAAGTGATGGAAGAATTGATGGAGATGTTACACATAGAATTAATGATGGTTGGTTAAAATGGAGAGGAGCATCAGGTATTCTTTGTGATAAGAAGATACCATTAAAATTAAAAGGTAAATATTATAGAGCAGCAATTAGGCCTGCCATGTTTTATGGTTCTGAGTGTTGGGCAGTTAATTATCAACATGTACAAAAGATTTTGTGACAGAAATGAAGATGTTGAGATGGATGAGTGGTCATACAAGAAAAGACCGTATACATAATGAGGTTATTAGAAACAAATTAGGAGTGACATCAATAGAGGATAAAATGAGAGAACATCGTTTAAGATGGTTTGGACATATAGAAAGAAGATCAAAAGAAAAACCTGTAAGAAGGTTAGAAAAACTAAATTTGGAAAGTATTAAAAGAGGTAGAGGACAACCACAAAAGTTTTAGAAAGAAACAATAAAGAATGATCTAGCTTATTGGGAGTTAACTGCTAACATGGCACACGATAGGGATCTGTGGAAACAAAGAATCCATGTAGCCGACCCCATCTAGTATGGGGAAAGGCTTAGTTGTTGTTGTTGATGTTGTTGTAATGAAAGTCATTGTTAGGCTTTTGGCACTGACAGGACAGCTTCTGCAAGAGGAGATGTAACCCATGCATCACCTTCTCTACGTATCTAACCTATTTATTTTCTTGTGCAGCTAACAGGAAGCATTGATTATGTTGTAGAGTTCTTAAAACGTTATTGACTTGCTGTAAGAGGGAATGTTCACAAAACATGAGTGCCTTCAATAGGTGGAACCAGAAACAGGCCCAGCTCAAGCACTGTCTATGATGGATTTGCTAATTAGACGATTTTGTACTCAAGATCAAGTCTTCGGTGCTAGTCCGTTCTGGATTGCTGGTGCAATTGTGTAATATTCATTTTCCTGTTATCCTCTAGATTGTTAATCCAAATGTATACCAGAAGTTGGTCAAAACATCACGACTTGCATTCAAAAGTTGGGGTTTGTTGGAATATATCTTGTACTAAGAGTTCGATATTGAAGAAAAGAGGGCCCTCCGGAAGTGATTGTTTGTCTCTGATTGTTAATCCAATAATTTAGGATGAAGGGAAAGTGCCAATCCTATAATTTAGGAAGAGTATAGAGCTTCCTAAACCCGGTGATGAAGTAAGTGTAATTCCATCCAAAGCGTAAAGCTCCCACCTGGTGTGGGTGATCGGTTTCTATCCATAACCAACTTCTTTCAAGCAATAAATTGAAGATCACCACACCAGTGGATGGTCATTGATCGATCGTCAATTGCCAATTTCTTTTTTTCTCTTCTATGATTTTTTGGACACACTTTTGCCCTTAAATATATCACTTTTCTTCTATCTTTGCTTCAATCAAAATCGACATAAATCAAGAGTTCACGTGATTATCAAACGATTTCATTGGACCTCACTGTTTTAACCTAAAGACGATCCTCATCTTCCCCTCTATCCGTGGATCGATCTACCCCGTCTATCAGTAGAGACGGTCCTCCCGAAGAGCACCAAAGCGGAGAGAGAGAGAGAGAGAGAGAGAGAGAGAGAGAGAGACCTCTCCTCTAAGCAGCCTCAAAACTTGATGCTGACAGAAGCCAGGCTTGAATAACCCTGGTACAAGTCCAATGGTCATTTTCCGGACCCAAAAGCCCCTTTTCCGGATTGGGTCGCGTCAAACTAGTCATATTCGCTCCAAGAGGTCGGAAACAAGTGTACGTACGCTAACCCCTTGGAAACGGATGATAGAAATGGCGTCCCTTGTGCTCGCCGTCTCTTCTCCTGGGAATTTCAATGGGATTGCTTCCTTTCCTTCCAATAAATCATTAAAAACTTCCCCAGCCATCTCTTCGTTCGCCGAAAACTCTGTCCGGCGCGTCTCTTTCTCGAGGGAAGCACAGTCTATTAGCCTCTCCAGAGTCCGCTCAACACTGCAACCCTCAGATGATGAAGAAGAGAGCAAGAAATTGGCTGCATTCTCTTCTCCGGTGAGTCTATAGTTATTATTGCTCCGTTTGTATGATCAAATCAAGGAATACCCACATCTCTTTTCTTCCGGATGTCTTCTAAGCTTTGCCATATTGAGACCCTGGTTTCATGTAGTGATGGGAATTGGTAAAACAAGAATGACCATTTTCGTTTGTTAATTGCATAACTAATGGCAGTATAAATAAAATTTACATATTGAATCTAGTTTAGTGTATCTCGTAGAGGTACATGCAAAAATAAGACGTCTTTATATTAAGCAGATACTAGCATATGCTAATGCTCTACTTTATCTTATTGGTAAATGCTTAAAGGTCAAGCATGATGTATTGGTTTAACATCCGATGCCATACGGTTTGTACTAGTAAAATGACGTAGCCAACCTATTTTAGTGTTTCTTACTGAGACATACAAAATAAGTCAGCTTTATGCTATGCATATACTACCATATATTAGCTATCTCCTTTGTGTTATTGGTAAATGTTTAAGGTCAGGCATGGTGTATTGATTAACATATACCATCAACTTTGCATACCAATATAATATATAGTGAGTGTTGTGTGTTGTATTAATGTTTCCTTTGGGCTGGTGAAAAATTTGAAGCATGCACAAGCCTTTTGAAGCCATGCTGTACATTGGACTATGGTGTCTATTGTTGAAGCTGCCTTGATATTATGCTGGTTCTACGTCGTTTTGTGGTTGGTAACTTTGTGTAAGGGGTGAAGCCTCTTGATCAGAAATGTAACTTAGCAAAGTGAACTCTTCGACTGACGTTTTCTTAAGTATGAGAATAGAGTTTCTTTTAGAAGATTTTGGGCAGCTGGATCATCACATCCATAGGGTGGTTTCATGCATTCAAGTAGGACCACCTCTTTTGCAAACCATGCTGGAACTAATGTGCCATCTGCATAATACAACAACTATGCCTTTTCTCGATGAAGTCGGCTACATGGATTCTTTGTTTCCACATGGCCCTATCATGTGTCATGCTAGCAGTTAACTCGATATAAACTAGATCATTCTTTATTGTTTCTTTCCAACACTTTTGTAGTCGTCCTCTTCCTCTTTTAACATTTTCATAATCTGCCCAAACCATCTTAAACAATTTTCTCTCATTTTATCCTCTTGTTAGTGCTACTCGCAATTTGTTTCTAATAACCTCATTATGTATATGATATCTTAACATCTTCATTTATGCTACAAACATCTTTTGTACATATTGTGATTAATTGCCAACACTCATAACCATAAAACATAGCAGGTCTAATTGCTTCTCTATAATATTTACTTTCAACTTTAATAATATCTTCTTATCACATAGAATACTTAATGCCCCTCTCCATTTTAACCAATTGGCATTAATTTTATGGGTAACATCTTCATAAATTTTCCATCACTTTCAAAAATTGACCTATTTAAAACTTTTCTTGTGAGGGACGCAATGTGTGCCAATCTTAATTTCTATGTCCTAAACGGTCAAACTTACATTCTATATATTTTGTCTTTGTTCTAATAAGTCAGAAGCCTTTAGTTTCTAACGTTTCTCTCCATAGTTCCAATTTCTTATTAACTTTTTCCTTAGACTCATCCACTAAATATCATCTGCAAATAACATACACCAAGGTACTTCATCTTGAATATGTTTTGTTAACTCATCAATGACCAATATAAATAAATATGGACTTAAAGTTGATTCTTGATGCAACCCAATATTAACTTTAAAGAAGTCGGTTATTCCTTCATGAGTCCTCTCACATGTTTTTGCACTATCATACATGTTTCGTATAAGATTTATATATGTCAATGAGATACCTCTCTTTTCTAAGGTTCTCCAAAGAACATCTCTTGACACTCTATGGTAAGCTTTTTATATATCAATAAATATCATGTGAAAGTTTGTTTTTTCTCTAAAATGTTCCATAAGATGGCTTAATAGCTGAATCGCTTAAATAGTAGATCTACCAAGCATGAATTCAAATTGGTTCTCTGTTGCACTCGATACTTATCTTAACGTACGTTCGATAATTCTTTCCCATAATTTCATAATGCGGCTCATTAACTTGATATCTCGATAATTCACACAATTCTAAATGTCTCTCTTATTCTTATATATGGGTATAAGTGTACTCACTCTCAATTTCTTGAGATCTTTTGGGTTCTCCATATTTCATTAAATAGTCTTGTGAGCGAAGTGAGCCTCATATCTCCTAAAATTTTTCATACTTCTATAGGAATATTGTTTGGTCCTACAAATTTACCAACCTTCATATATTTAAGAATCTCTTTGGGTAAAGAATGAATAAATGGCTTTTTATGTACAAATTGGTAACATTCAGAGCTCGCTCTTTAGGTCCACTCTGAGGACCAACATTACGAGTTCACCAGCTTTTGTCTTGTGCTACCACTTACTTTACAGGAACTTATATGCCATGCTTGATCCCAATAATACAAAGATGGAGCCTACTAGGTACAAACACAACTTCATGCCGAAAATGTGAAAAAAAGATGCTTGAATCCATATGCAGTAAAGTTGTAGCAGCATGCTTTATGTAAGGTGAGCAAACTCACAATGGTTTAGCCAAAATTTTGGCTTTGGTGTTTGTGTGCGTCATTTTGAATAACATTGTTTGAAACGATTTTTCCTACCGATATGTTATTATAGAGAAGCAATTAGACCTGCTATGTTTTATGGCTATGAGTGTTGGACAATTAATCACAATATGTACAAAAGATGTTTGTAGCATAAATGAAGATGTTAAAGATATCATATACATAATGAGGTTATTAGAAACAAATTGGGAGTAGCACTAACAAGAGGATAAAATGAGAGAAAATTGTTTAAGATGGTTTGGGCAGATTGTGAAAATGTTAAAAGAGGAAGAGGACGACTACAAAAGTGTTGGAAAGAAACAATAAAGAATGATCTAGTTTATATCGAGTTAACTGCTAGCATGACACATGATAGGGCCATGTGGAAACAAAGAATCCATGTAGCCGACTTCATCGAGAAAAGGCTTAGTTGTTGTATTATGCAGATGGCACATTAGTTCCAGCATGGTTTGCAAAAGAGGTGGTCCTACTTGAATGCATGAAACCACCTTATGGATATGATGATCCAGCTGCCCAAAATCTTCTAAAAGAAACTCTATTCTCATACTTAAGAAAACGTCGGTCGAAGAGTTCACTTTGCTAAGTTACATTTCTGATCAAGAGGCTTAACCCCTTACACAAAGTTACCAACCACAAAACGACGTAGAACCAGCATAATATCAAGGCAGCTTCAACAATAGACACCATAGTCCAATGTACAGCATGGCTTCAAAAGGCTTGTGCATGCTTCAAATTTTTCACCAGCCCGAAGGAAACATTAATACAACACAGAACACTCACTATATATTATATAGGAAAACAAAAGAAATGTTAATCACCTCATATGAAGAAAGTTGTAATGTACAAAACAAAATATATGACAGTAGATGGTGTAATCACCAACAATTGATAAGAAGATTCCAAAATGGGAAAGCCTTGTTGAGTGCATATATTCAAACTTAAACCTAATCCGAACTAGGTCACTGCTAACTCAAGATAGACGAGAAACTATATTAGCGACATATGGATGTTAGCAGGGAGAAGTCAAAGACAATAAGAGTCGCTTCTAGAGTTGGCTTTGGTAATCTGATTGATTTCATCCATTATACCAAAGTTAGGAACTTGCCATATCATTTCAGGACAACTAACTCGAAGACCACAGCTCCTGGTGATGCCATCAGGACTAGCTCTTGAACCAATTCGACAACTTGTTTCTTTGTAGTCCAGGAGCTTGAAATGTGGCAAGTTATTGTTTCTCTCTTGAGTTTATACATTGCATAACTTGTGTAGGATTCCTACATTGATGAGTTCCATGCGAGGAATCTGAATTCCCTATATATTGATTTCCATGCTGTGAAAAACCTTCAATAGCTACTAGAACTCAGGCAGAAAGATCATGAAATTAACAAAGAAAAGAAAACTCAGTTATTGATGAATAGGTCCGTGATTTTTCCGTCATATTCCAATGATCTACTTTCAGAGGTCCTAATAATCTTTCACATGCACTCCTATGCATCAAGTGTTGATTTTGCTATGGTATCTGTTTGTGGGTGATGTAGGAGGACTTGGGATACTTGTGGAAGTTACTGGCTGGCTCTACTGCTGCGGCTGTGTTGATCAAGTATGGGAGCATTCTTGTCCCTGAAATTACGAGACCAAGCCTTACGCTTGCCCTGCTAATGATATGCTTACCAGTGGTTATGAGTGTTCTGCTATTGATAAAAGCAAGCTCTAAACAAATAGAAGGCAGAGATCAGGATTCTGTATGAAACCTCCCCGTGAGAAGTTCTGTATTATTTCGCATATTTCCTATGCTCCAAAGGATCTTTCGTGTGTATTATGATACATCCACGAAAATGAGATTGTACCTGTTATTCTTTGTAGGGAAATGAAATTAAAGAGGCTTAGCGGTCCACTGGCAATTAACCGAGCCACTCGAATTCGGCATTGGACTCTCGACTTGAATGGGTTCAATCACTGAAAGAAACAAACCTGGACATGCATATTGAGCTCACTCCGACCTTAATCCCAACTTGATTAGGCCATGAAGTTTGCCTTCTGAGAATTAGTTAGGCTCATACAGGCTCAGTCCTGAAGTCTCCTTCACGACTCGACCGAACACAAACCATCTTAGTATCCTTTTTATATATAGGTCGGTTCAGCTACTTCTTGGTTCTAAGTTTCAAAACCGAACTGAAACAAACCAAAAAAACTGAAATGAAATGAAAATTTTGATCTGTTCGGATCAAGTTAACAAGTTTTAACCGCATTATGCTCATCACTATCTAGGGGTCTGCACTTCGGTCAAAGTTGACAAACCTAACTGACTGAAGGTCCCATTTCGGTTCAGTGTTGGTTCTGAAGTTTTTCAAAAAAATTGTTACTTCAGTTTGGTTCGATTTTTGAAACTCAAAACTGAAAATTAACTATACTGACTGAATTCGTATTTGTGTGCGTAAAACATATATCAGCCTTATGCTTCAACTGTAGAGCTCAAACTGAATAACCCAACCAAATCGATCGAAATAATTTGGTTCGGTTTCAGATTTTAGATTCAAAGATAGTTCGACTTCCAGATAATTTGGTTTGATTCGATGAATGCAGACTTTTGTGTATCCCTTGGTCACGCTGTGAAGTAGACTTTGATACAGCCCCTGAACTTGAAGATGTTTTTTTTTGGATCAAGGCCTTCATGATCTACCAGCATTGAGATGTTGCATGTAGTTGACCTACCAACACCAAGCTTATTTTACTGAACATAAGAACTGGACTGGGCCCTCGGATCGTTGACTAAACCAAACACTCGAACCAGCACCCATGTTGGATGTCGTCTGCAGCCGAGGGTTTCCAAGCGAGTCAACAACTAGGGACCCGGTCCCGTCAAAGTTAGACCCGGACTACTTTTCAATACTAGGAACCGGTCGGTCCTTTTCGCGTTGAAAGGTCGGCGAACCACGCACACGTACATCTTGAAGCCGGTTTCACACTAAAACAAGTTTCAGTTTTTCAATAATTATAGCCTGTATAAGAATTTCATACTCGGTGATATTATAATTAAAGCAAATGTAGGCGCAAAAGAACCGGTCAATGAATGTTGATGGAGCTCTTACACTTACAGAGGATCTTGCTCACCTTTGACATGGCCATCAATTTTTTTTTATAATTTTAAAAAGTTGTAAAATATATAAAAGACAATTTTATTACATCCATACTTTAAAAACAATGATCAAGTACGAATGAAAGTGTAAGTGATGAACACGATCCAATTACTCTTTAAAATAAATATTGTTTTATCTTATGAAAACATAATTGGTCTTAATAGAAAGTGCATCTGGCATTATGGTACGTGTATGCCTATCCCAAGGTTGCCTCCTATCTTACTTTACCTTTTAAGTAGAGCCGACTAAAGAGTGCAATACAAATACTGCAAGTAATGCAGCAGTCAAAAGATCAGCAAAATATAACCAAGATTCAGTTGCTGTCAAGCCAGAACAGTAAAGAGAAAACATAAGAGGGTTATCAAAAAATTCCAAGAGACAATGATAAAAGTTCAACCATTAACTTAGATGGCTTCCTGCTGTCAAGCCAGAACAGTAAAGAGAAAACACGAAGCATAGCGGTAATGAACATGTAAATTGTTAGGAGATCATCTTTATAAAATATGAAACTCTTCTTGCTGTCTTGATTTATGCCTGTCTCTTTGGTGACGTACAGCTATCTTACTTTGCCTTTCACGTCTAAGTTGCAATCCTCCATAAGTTACACCCGATGGGAGAATAAATGGAGACAAAAAACTAGAGGTTGAATTACAGCTTATTCTATTGCAACAAGAAAACAAAAGTGAAAGTTCAAGATGGTGAGTCCTGTAGTTAAAGCTTATAATTGCAATACAAGTAACTAGTAAACAGAAGTATTTGTTTCACATTTCAACTCACAAATACTAGGTCGCAAATCCATTTAAGCGCATCCTGAGGCGCTCAAAGTTTGATACACATGAATACAACTACAAAAAAGATCCAACAGCACTTCAAACTTCTTATCATTCGTCCCAAAGTAAATGATATCGTAGACATGTTATATTGGTAGAACCTGATATATTTTCACAAAACAAAATTAGGAAAAGGAAAGTTTGATAACTGAAACGAACAACAGATGTGGAAATGAAAGGAAAGGATTGATAATGTTTAGGTCCAACTTGAAGAAAAAGCAATATCATTTACAACTTAAAAATTTTATGAAAAGAATGGAAGGTTAAAATTATGCCTTCCGTGAATATAACAGACATGAAAACCCACATCAAACTAGTAAATTGCACGTCAAAAGAGAATCGTACAATCCATGGAGATCTAAACTGTTACAATAACTTTATATTTCAAAACAGGATTCTGATTCTAAAGCGCATGACTTCTCATCCAGACCCAAAGTCGGTAATCTCATACTTCATCATTTCCTTGTTACCACCAGTCATCAATCCAAGTCAAGAAGAGAGGTCAATTATGAAATAAGAGGGGCCAAGTTAAGCATCATGTTGTGCATACGCCAAAAGGGACATAGCTTATCTGTTTAAGGAAGGCTCATTGTAGTTGAGGAGCTTGAACCCCTGATGCACATCTGGTACGGGTCTGCGAACTCCAGCTTGTTATTTACAACAACAGCCAACACTTTTCCGACACTAGGTAGGGTAAGCTACATGGATTTTTTGCAGATTTGTTGGTTACGTTTGCTTTCTTTCTCATGGAGTGGATCTAAATTTCATGTTATTATAATCAAGAAGAACCTAATTAACAAACTCCTTGTGTTGGAAATGTTATCTCCCAAATTTTGTTTGTAACATGGTGGCATATGGATGCCGTCAACCAGAAGCAAACAATAAAATGGTGCACTTGATACGATTTGGTATGCTGAATTTTACAGTGAACAGGTGATCACCACGCACGGGTGATTTGTTGAGCTTCAGAATCCCTTGCTTAGATAAGACAATCACATCACCAGGTTGTGTACCAGGTGGAATCTGAAGCTCAGAAATGCCATCGACTGTCTTCACCTGGAAATCAAAATAAACTTTCATATCAGATGAAAGGAAAGGGTTCTTTGGTAAGTCCCTTTTAGATCAGTCACCCTCTTAACCAGAACTCTTAAGCATGATCGCATCAAATTACTGCCAACAAACTGTAACTATGTCACTAATATAACAATGATGTTTGATTAGAAGATCACAAATGCATATCGGGTATATACCAATCTTCGTAAGTTTAAACAAAAAATTTCCAAAGCAGTGGCATGTTTAGACCTATATTGCCCATGAACATTTATTGTCTTTCTTCTGTTATCCTGTAAAGAAACTGGCATCTTAAAATGAAACTGAAAATTTGTTGAATGTATTGTTAGGTTACCTTAGTATTTCTACATTTACTCAGTAATGTCCAAGATCACCTGCTACTGATTTAGGTAAAGTGTCCACTGATTGATGGCCTTTCCCCCTAGTTCTCTTCAATTTGCTGCCAAAACCTATATTGATTCTATGATAGAGTTTCATAATTAAATGGCAAAATGCTTAGACTTATCTGGCCTTACATTGGCTGTAAGCATTGAGAATTTGTGATAGGTTTTGCTCATTGGCTTTCGATCTTTGACCAATTATTTTATTTCTCTCATACAAGTGGAAAGGTGACCAAAGGAAGCTTTGGTGAGAAGGTGTTAGAAATTATATGGTGACAATGTTAAAAGAGGAAGAGGAAGAGGAAGGCTGCAAAAGTATTGGTGGAAAACAATAAAGAATGATCTAGCTTTTGTTGAGTTAACTGTTAGCATGGTTCATATGATAGAGCTTTATGAAAACAAAGAATCCATATAGCTGAACCCATATCTAGTATGAGAAAAGGCTTAGTAGTAGTAGTAGCTATTGTTGTCGTTGTTCATGACGGATAATAATTTCAGGGAAAATTAGTAATTTCATTTGTGGTTCCATCATAACTATAAGTAGGAAGTCTAGAGTATCACACAACTTGGGCAAACATTGGCAATGATGTTAAGCATAGACATGTTGTCTAATGCAATATTTTCAAAGCCACTTTGTGGTGCAGATACAAAATAATAACAGAAAGAGGGATGAACTGGGATGCCATCAATTAAAGAGTAACAAGAATAAAATATCCAAGCTAGAAAATTTATTACCTTCAAAATTGATCCTAGGATGGCATCAATATAATTTATTGTGACTGTAGAACGAAGGTTTATGCCATGCCTTTGTATCTCTGGAATCTCCTCAACATCAAGGTAGACATACAGATCACCAAGAGACTATAAATGAAGGTCCCAGACACAATTATCAGATTCCATTTCAAGTGCCAGAAGACCACCAAGAACAGTTAAGGAGTTTCCTGTTTGATTCCCATAGTGCCTTGTTTAACTTCTAAAACGGGCATATGAATATTAAGGATGGTTGAAATAATATTCGTTTAGTTCTGTCTCTATGCTAGCTGAGTAAATACTATGCTATGAATATAACAGAAACCAGCATAAGGTAATCAAAAGAACATAGTAATGCTAAATCTAACTAAAAAGAGGAAGGTACTAATGTAAACGAGGCATCAACCCAACCTACCTACAACAATCTGATCTGATAGATCTCAGAATTTTCAACCATGCTGGTAGCAAACAGACTATCCTACTGCCCACACCTCATTTTTAAGGAAAGGCCTTAAGGTATCCAGTTTTAGCTGTGGTTGTGTTCACAAGAATAGGTTATATTACATAGTCAAGTTAATCTTGATGATAATTTCTATCAATCACAGTTGTTCTTTTTTATTTTTTACTTCTTCATCTGTATACAGCACAATTTTCAGAAAACAACTGACTGTCCATTGTCTATCTATGAATTTGATTAAGCAAAATTGGTGAAAATGGGCATTGCACATGCATCTATGTAGATACATGTGCTCACGACTCTAAAGAAATAAGCTCATATCCGCTTCTCAGGATGTAGTAACTCAAAACAACACCATTTTATTAGATGCAACCATACAAACAAGGTAAAATGGCAATCTTTAGAAACCAAATAAGGATCTAATAAATTCTGATGTCAACAAGTACACATACCCTCTTGGTCCTGCATCACCCTCTCCCCTTACCCGCAATGTACTGCCTTGACTCACCCGGGAGGTATCTTAACTTTTATATCCTTCTTAATTCGAGCACGCCCTTCACCAACACATCTTCGGCAACTTTCTGAAATAATTTGATCAGTCCCACCGCAAGTTGTGCAAACAGAGATCTAAGAATCAGCAAAGAAAAACTATAAAAGCACATCCAACTTAGAATACTTTTGTACAACAGAAAACGGGATCCTGATCTAAGGCACACGAAACCAAATAAGCCAACTACGCATAAAATCTTGACGGTACTCATAAAAAGGAATCCTTCCAAAAGGCCATGATGCTGACGTAAAATATAGACAGTACTATTGATATAATTCATGTTTAGCTTTCTTATGTATCAAAATTCTTTTCAGTATTTCATTGAGCTTCGAAATGCATTAGCTTTATCTACAATTAAAAGAAGTGCAATGTCTTCCTTACCAATCAATGAATGTAGTTGTATAACAAACAGAAGGGCCTGAAGACTATGATGACTATCCAACTCGGTAGGTGGACAAAGGCCCAAGGATCCCTATCTATAACTCTAATGAAATGCAGGCTTCTTGGTCTAGAAAATAAATCATTGCATCAATAACAATAGAATAGAAAATGACCTACATACTTGTGAGAAAAGACCAAATGGTGTCTCCTCTGTCCGCATGACTTGGCCCCTGCCACCACAAGTTGAACGGACCCTCATCTTTGAGCCAATCTTTGAGCCAGTACCATCGCATGCATCACAAGTCTCCAAGTGAGAGTTCAAACTCTTTCTCTGCTCCAAATACAGCTTCTGAAAACTTAAATGACATATCATATCTGCAACAGTCATGATATACTAGAAGTCTAGAACTATTAGGTTATCAATGTATTTATATGATGCAGTGCAAGTTTCATTTCCTAAAGCCATGCAGTCAACAAAGCAAAACTAGGAGAAGAAATCAGATAACTAAATTCATGTCAATAAAGTCATGCCCACGAATTTCCTTGGAACTTTCTTGATTGGCAGAAGATCCTACATATTAATACGTAATCAATTATAACATGAAGGGCTTGCATAACCAGATCCTCATTTGGATCAAACGCAATAATCTTAAGGAACATGGTCCAACCAAAACCAGAACCAAGACTTTTCCCACATTATGTGGGGTTGGCTGCATGGATTCTTAGACACCATTAAGCTCAATCTTGTGCCGTATGAGCATTTAATTCCAAAAAAGCAAGATAATCTTTTAGTGTTTCCTTCCAATACTTTAAGGAACATGGTTGTACTTTAGTTATTGAACCAGAAACAAACTTACTACTGCTGCCCCATCCCTTAACCAGCTAGTAAAAGTTGCAATGAAGATAGCAAGACAATTCTAGTGAAAGCAGAGAAAAGCAAGAAAATAACACAAATTTATTATGATAGAAGAGAGCATAGGAAACAAATGAGAGCAACGTAGAAAATTTTCAAATCTAAACTCACCGTAGGTCATCACCACGAACAACAGTAGTGCGCTGGCCAGTTCTGAACCCAGTTGGATCCATGCGAGGAAACCCACCCATACTTGCACCAAAGAATGTTTCAAATAGATCAAAGGGATTGGTCTGAAAGGAAGAGGTGGAGAAAGGTCAGTTGAAAGACATCGAGTCCTTCGTGCCTGTAACAGACACATGCATCAAGAGCCGATTATAGCTTGTATTGGGGACCCCATTTGTGATCCTTGTTTTGATGCTTCTAATGGCATGACATATGATGATCATATAGAATCAATAGTGGAATTTGATGATGATGACATGGATTTTCCTGTATTTGGTGAATCTGATTATGATTCACACGACGTTGGATTGGATCTTATTAAATCTTATGGCACCATATCCACTTACAAGAATCATAGAGCCACCTACCTAATCTTTGACCATGTCTTTAAGTCATCCCAAGATATGTTTGATAATACATGTTTTCCCCATCTTATAAAGTCAATCATAATACCAAAGATAGATGAATTAGATTATCCTTTTGAGCCTCAAAGGGGATCGACCATCATAAGCCTTTTCTAATTCTAACCAATAGGACTGGGTCAACAGTCATTTAAACCTTGATAAAGACATCGACTTTAGCTTGTAGGCTAAACGGTTGAAACTTGAATTCAAACGTAATGAGCTGTGCAGCACTCTTGTGCATCTCAAAGGAACTTAGGTTGATCTACATATGATCTCCTCGGACTGCAGTTGAGCTTTCTCCCATTAGTGTTAATCGCAATCTTGTGTTAGTCGCACTTGACATCCATATTACATTCTGAAGATTAGCTAGGGTAGGGAGTGTTGCCCCGTGCAAAATTGGGACCAATTTGGGTTCTCCTGGCATATCAACTAATAAGATAGAGGTCAGACTTCATGGTATTCTCAAGAAGAAACTGCACTTTTCAATTTTGCTTGTCATTGTTTGACATTTTGTAGAATAGCATTGCACGAAACTCCGTTGCGCTGTTTCTATGCGGTTCAAAGTTGTAGCTTTTTACTTTATCATCAGAGCCAAAAGTAGAAGTTCTGTTGCTAAATCTTAAAAATTGGCCACTTCCTATTTTAATTGTTCACATTGAAAATTTTCCCTGCTTGCATTTTGCGAATTTTCGGACTATGATGCACTTTCTTGGTAATCCTGTCAATGGGCCACATGAATATTTGTGAGCGTTGATCAAAGTACTCATGAAACTTTTTATGTGCACCGATTATACTGTGTGTTCATTTACAAGCAGCGCTGCTTTCAATCCTCCTTCCCCAAATATTCATGGACCCTTGTGTTCGTTCATTGTTGCAAGACGGCGTTCCTGAAGTTTTATGTTCATTGCTTGCTAGAAATTCTATTGCATGTGTTTATGCACAAGCCTGTTCGTGATGAAAAATTCATGTGTATTTCTTGTTTGCAGCTTTCTTGCACGTGCATTTTTTGTGATTTATGTGTAGCCACAAACATACATAATGTGCATGCCAGTTTTTTTGCTTCTTTTTCTCCGCTTACATCGGGGAGGCTGAATCCACGCATGCACGCGCAGGGAATCAAACTCCCGACCTCGACGTGCATGTTGTGAGTCGAGAGCCCTGCCAATTGAGCTACCGCTCTGGTGTGCAAAAATGCAAGTCATATTTATTTGTGTTAATTACATGTAGTTTTTAATATTTTTTCTTTTTTTCCTTTGTTTGGACTTCGTCATGAATTATACCCCGAGTGGGTATTTAGGACATAAATATTCTCATCACAACATCTCTATTGCCACAGATGCCCCTGTAATAATATTTTTCTTTTTCGATAGGTGAGATGGGGTTAGGCAGACCTTATCGGATCCGCTCCCGGTATTGAACTGCTGACCTTTTGTCAGAGAGTGCAACCACCTACTCCTTCGGAGCACAGCTCCATATAATTGTTCCATAGGCACTCAGACCAGTGATTAGTCGACAACATTCACGTGCTTTTCTTGCCTTCTTCAACGAGTTCCTCGGTCGTCATGGTGATCCTTTCTTTTTTCCATATTTATTTGTATTTCGCCACATTTTTCAGCTCTCGTTCTTTGCATTTAAAGCCATATAAGTTTCTTATGTTTCTTGTACAGATGTTTTGTACAAGAGTTACTTTGCTTTGCTCCTTTTTGGTGGGTTTTCCAGCCATGATGGTTTATGCATTCATGCTGTTTTGGGTTTTCACTGACTGCTGACAGGCTTACAAAACCATATATATCTATTTTACTTTAACGTTGATGAAGTGTTCTTGTACGTTTGATGCGTCCTTATCCCAGACCTGATCCCAATGATATTATTACTTGCTTTTAATTACCCAGGATGAAGTTGAAAAAAACTTATCAAAGCTTTTGATCAGCTAGCTTCATTGGAAAGCTTCTGCAATTAATGGAGTATGCTGCAGCCAGGACCAGAGTCTCTGTCTCTCAAGGTTTAAGTAAAAAATTTCGAAAATTAGATACAAGAAGCTAGGTCTTATAGAGCTCAGAAAGCGTGTTAGGTAGTATGATTACATGGCACACAGCCATAGTGCAGGGGCACTAGAGCATGTGCGATGTTCTTTGAAACGCAGGTTACATAGTAACCTGAATGCATCCATGATCGGCTTTGCAGCTGATTTGTTCAGGCGTAGCTTGGCACGATGCCGAGGTGAGACGTGGGCAGGGGCACGATGCCGAGGCACGATGCTGATGTAGGTGCGATGCTGATTCATGTTGATTAGAGTGTACAAGTGAAGTAGTGTTGTGTGTGAGAGTAAGGGTTGTAATAAGCTGTACTGCGTAGCAAGAGTGTAGTGTGTAAAGAAAGAGCATGTGCAACGCAGTGCACAAACCAGATTTGTTGTAATGCTCGTAAGAGATGGGAGTTAGTTGTTACAACATAAACCTAACAGGAAATCTGCTAGAGCTTCTTGGCAGATAAAAGGAAGAGAGAGAGAGAGAGAGGGACAGTTCAGAAGGGGGAGGAACAAGAGACGAGGGAGGTTTTGTAGAGGCATGTGATTGGCTCCATCGACTTGTTCAAAAAGAGTTCGTCTCCTTTCGAGGCTGTCAAGTGGCAGCATCGACCTGGAGTTTGTTCTTTAACTCCATTTAATCTTTTTGTGTTCTCTATCAATGGAATTCATGAGTGGTGAACAAGAAGTCTTTAGTCTTCTTCATTCTCCTATCTTGTCCTGAAATTCGCTATGTGCGAGTGAGCAACATATCGAATGAAGGAACGCTGGTTGCTAGATTAACTCCTGGTTTTTAGATGATTAGCTGACAATCTTGAGTTTGAATTCCCTGCAATACCAGCGAGTATCACAAATGGTATCTGAGCGTGAAGAAATCGAAAACTCCAAAGTTTCTCTTCCGATGGTGCAAGAAATTTAAGTAGGAACACAATACATGTTTTTGAAAAGTGTGTCAAAAAAAGTGTTCTAGAAACAAAATAATCTCATGTGGATGAACCAATCTATTTCAGAGGTGCATATAGTACCCAGAGAATTAGCTCAATAGTAGGCTTTGACTGCAGTGGAGAGTTCTCTTGGTGCGGAGGGTTCAGATGTGGGCTTCGTCCGCTTTTATCCGGGCGGAGTTTTACGCTGGTTGTCGAACACAACCGTCCTCTTTTTTATATTAATGCTGATTTGTTAAAAATGGAGAGGAACATCAAATATACTTTGTGATAAGAAGATACCATTAAAGTTAAAACGTAAATATTATAGAGCAGTAATTAGCCATGTTTTATAGTTATGAGTGTTGGGTAGTTAATCATCAATATGTACAAAAGATGTCAATGACAGAAATAAAGATGTTGAGATGGATGAGTGATCATACAAGAAAAGTCCGTATATATAATGAGGTTATTTAAAATAAATTATGTGCGATACTAATAGAGAATAAAATGAGAGAATATCGTTTAAGGTCATTTAGACATATAGAAAGAAGATCAAAAGAAGAACCTTTAAGAAGGTATACAAAACTAGATTTTGAAAGTATTAAAAGAGGTAGAGAACGACCACAAAAGTGTTGAAAAAAAAAAAGAATGATCTGGCTTACTGTGAGTTAACTGTTAACATGGCATAGGGTTCGTTGAAACAAAGAATCCATGTACCCAACCCCGTCTAGTATGGAAAAATGCTTAGTTGTCGTTATTGTATTTTCAATACTTTTCTAATCATTCTTTCTCTTTTAACATTTTTATAATCTAGTTTATCGTATCTTCCAATAACCTAGTTTCAGTTTCCCGTTGTGTGTATAAAAGAGAATGCTCGTTCAGTAGTATTACTTGCAGCAGCAGTGTAAGACAACACAGGCTATTTGATGCAACAATTAGGGTATTCAATTTGTTGTTGTGGATTGGTGAAAAGTTTGGAAGATCTTGCCAGATAAGGCGATGATTTCCTTCCAGCACTTTTGCAGCCTTCATTTTTTTCGCAATGACTCACTCAATCTCCATCTAGCCGTCTCTCCAAATGTTCTGACCAACCTAAGTGCGTACGTCTTATTTAGCAAATCCGTGTCTTCTAACTAAATGTGGATAAAAGATCCAAACAAAGTCTTCAATAAAGAGTTTCATTAAATTCTTGGGATAATGCATAAATCATTTTCACCATTTTTGATAGTGGGAGGTTATCGGAAAACTTCTCGATCGGGGCCTTCTTTGGTTGCCGGCAACTGAAGGCGTTTGACATAAATAACATTGGCAGCATTATACAGGTGCTCGATCTCACAATCTCGGCAGGTTGGTTGTCATGATTTTGCTTTATTTGCTGAAAAGATACGCTAGTTTGATAACTTTCGTTTATAAGTGGCCATAAGGCCTCCATCACAATGGGAGGAGGGGCCCTTTCATATTGCATGCACAGTTTCTTTTTCTTTAAAATAAAATATTTTCTTAATTAAAACATCACTTACTCTTTTAAAAAAAAACAAAAGAGACAATACAACATTGAACCGTTTCACTTAGCTGAAACACAGCAATGAGTAAGGGAAAAAATAAGCAACGTTAAATAGAGAGAAGAGAGTTATAGAAAAAGAACGCACAATCTCTCTCTGTGTGCTCTCTGAAAGTTTGTTTTCTTGCGAAACCTCTTCGAGGAAGGTATGCCATTTGATCGAAAGCCTAACGACAACCTCTGCTGCACATCAACAAAAAAATACATGAGCGTAATATACGATCTTAGGCAGCCTGAACGTGCTGCCCATATCAACACATCGACCTTTTCTTAAGTCTCACCATCACACAAGATCGGTCATTTTAGGTTTGATCAAGGTACACTTACGCTACACTAGCTCATATAGATTGTTATCGTCTTATGTATAAATCTAATTACATATAAGCAGAAGGTGTTTTTTCACGGTCTAATCAAGGATAGCAGTATAATATATATCATTGATATGTACTGATCAAATTGGATATATATATATATAAGAAAACCAATACTGTTTCTTAAAAACTTTCTTATTGCTTATCTGAACATTATTCCCAACACGAATGTGAAGAGTAGACATTTTTGCTCTGTGGCGAACAAGAGGTCAGGCAAGGAGAATGCACTGACAACGATTTGAACGTGTTCCTTCTTCAACTACAGTCAAATATAAGGTTAATAACATAACCTGAATTTAGTATATACATAATATATGTATATATAAATATATACTAGGAAGGAAAAAGAATAACAAAAGGGGATTAAACATATAGCCAGATTCACAATCTCGTTTGTAAATCATTACAAAGAGAAAGTAGAAAAATGTATAACACAGTTTGATAATAGGCCGAAAGTTTCGAGATTGAGTCTGAAGACTCTCAAACGAGAAAGAGATTAGAGGCCAAAAAAGAAGGAAAGCATACAAAACCCCATGCCGACAATACAATACAGAGCTGTTTCGAAACACACATCCAAAGAAAAAAAAGATAATCAAGGTTCAGTAGAAAGAGAAGAGAGTTATAGAAAAAGAACGAACAACGAACAACGAACAATCTCTCTCCGTGTGTGGTCTCTTAAAGTTTGTTTCCTTGCAAAACCTCCTAGAGAAAGGCATACCACTTGATCGAAAACCTAACGACGACGCTCCGCATCACATCAACAAAGAAGTCAATGAGTAAAATGCTCATCGGAGAAAATAGACGCTCCATCTCACGTTCCAATGATTTCGAGGGTGTTTTCGAGCCGAATTTTAACAGTAAAACAGCGCTCAAGTGAAGCCCTTGAGACACAATGACACCTTATGCTTACATCTTTCCATACCACGTCAGAACTATTTTTCCATTCATATTTAACATCTTAAAATGCATATTCCTCAATTCTTCAATCCACGTTACCCGTTTCACTCTAAAATTGCACCAAACTGTTTTCCCGTTTATTAATAGCGTTTTTCTTGTAAACACTTCTTCTAGATACATTTTCTTCCAAAGAGGAGAGGAAAACATGGATCAATTTTAGCTATTTTTTATAAACCACTCGAAGGAGATTATATATATACAGAGGGAGAGAGATTGGTTCTGCTCACCCTTATACCTCCTCACTCATTGCTTTTGAATAATAATGTTTTTTATATTTTTTCAGAACTCTTTAAAAAAAATTAAATTAAATTTATACAATACTACCCAAAAACAATCAGTAAACATGTAGAATCCGGTTTTCCTATATATATATATTAAAGAGAGAGAATCTGTAATTGTGTACTTTTATGCTCAAACATCTTTAAGGATCTCAATCATTCTCTTAACATTAATTGTTGAAATTTAAATTTTGAAAGTAAAACAATATCAGGCTAGTTTTTAGATGTGCATTAGATGCAAATGATATTGTTTTGCTTTCTTTTAAAACTTCTGAATATATATATATATATATATATATATATATATATATATATATATATATATATATATATATATATATATATATATATATATATATATATATATATATACCTACCCTTGACCTTTCATTTGAAAAAGGTTCCTTTGAGTCTACCATCTGACCAGAGAGACGTAGCAATTTTCTTCTTTTCTGGTATGAATCAGGGAGACCTAAGAGAGGCCTACATGTCCCTCGAATCGAACTCACTACGTGCGTCCTTGTGAGTCTACACTATAGCTCCTTCTACCCGTGCTGCTTTTTTTTTACCCCTTTTCTATAGGATAATATATCACATCGCGTATAGAATAATGCTTCCACATGCAACCCACCTTTCGAACTGTGGTTCTTCCTTTTTTCCTATTTCCTTTTTCTTTTTCACCAACAGTAGCAGGAAAATATACAGAATCCAAAGAATCCAAGAACAAATCCGTAGTCAGTGTTAGCAGTGTCACAGAAAGACGTGTGCGTGACTTCAAAAGAACTCCTCGTAATCAACAACGAGGCGGTCAATGGCTTTCCATGAAATCAGGGAATAAAAGAATCAGAAACATGTTCCCCACGCTTTCTGCAATATTAAAAACCGGCAGAAAGTTGCCTGCCACTACCACCATCATCGTTTTCACCACCTGAAACAAATGAAGCAAAGAATAGGTCCATCTTCCGTTCTTTCGTTAATAAAATGGTCGACTGACTTTCGTGTTAATTTCATCTCAGAGAGAGAGAGAGACCATCCATCGGTTTCCAAGAGCAGATGGATCCTACGTTTTGAAAAAATGGATTGAAGAAGAAAATCTCTCTTTATATCTATCTATCTATCTATGTATATCGTAGAGAGAGAGAGAGGGAGGCCCTTATACAATCTCGGGTGCACTAGTATCGCTCGGTAATCGAATGATTGATTGAAGCTGGCGCATGGAGAAAAACATACATCAATAAAGGCTGTGTTGTCTTTGACTCTCTCTGAATCTTCCCACAGCTTTATTGAACTGCAAAATGAACAGTCTTATGGCTTCCATCGATAGCCTGCAATTGCAGTTCAAGAAAGCTGTGGAAAAGCACAAAGAGAGGCAACTTTGAGCGCAACAAAACCATCATCGTTCTTCTATGTTAGCCCCAAAAGAGAGAAACGAGGAATATGCCCGCAACAAACAACGGGATGGAGAGAGGAGGAGGAAGGGAAAGATAGGTGATAGGTTTTAGGGTAGAGAAGGGCGTAGGTTTATTTATAGGAGAAACAACGCACGCAGGTTGATGCCAATCCCGAGAAAAATATTATATTAATAAGGAGGGAAGGAATTGGCAAAAACCTGACCACCTTTTCTTACGGAACAGAGCGAGTAAAAGGATGGCCGCTCGGGATCCTCGGAGAAGAAATCGAGAGAGATAGAGAGATATGGGTGGTGAAGAGGTGTAGATAGAGAAATATGGTTTGCACATAACCAAAATCTGGAATAAGAAAAAATTTAAGTATATACCCATCTCTCACAATGCATCCTGTACTTTTTTGTTTTTAAATTTCAATCATTAATATTGAGATTGGTTTGAAGGGAGTTCTCATCTCAAGAGTCATGTAAGGTTGAGATTAAAAAATAAAAGTAAAAAATATTTTTTTGAAAGAGTACTTGAGCTTACATAAATCTTAACTATAGGTGATATTTGGATTAAAAATTAAAAGTGAAAAATACATGTATCTTTTTTTAGGATACTTAATTGCTCCTATATATATCTCTTTTACTTTTTACTTACTGTGGACCTCAATATTATATACTTAGACATGGCGGTTTTGGTAAACAGGAACAAATATTTTAAACCGCTGGTTTCGTTTTTTTTTTTAATTACGAACTGCACCAAAGTGGGACTATTGGGCCCCTGCTTGAGTCATAAACTGTTTGATACTTAAAAAAGTCATTAAAATTTTTGAAATTAAAAGAAAGAAAGTATGGAACACTTTCCTGGACCCGTAGGTTTTAGTTTTGACCCTGTTCCGGTTTCATGGAAGGTAAAACCAGATAATCCCTGATTCTGGGTTTGATTTGACCGGTTTTGGTTTCAACTGATTCTTGACCTGGTTTGGTTCCGATTAGAATTGTGGGAGCGATTCAAAACTGGTCATATCTAAGTAGGCCAACCATACGCCCTTGTTGCTTGCAAATATCAGCATTATTTGGTGAACCCAAACTCGTGTAAAACTGAGCATTAAATAGAAAGCGTGTATCCAATCGGTGACTGCTTCTTCGGACCCAAAAGCCTCTGGATCCCACGAACTGAAAGGTTAAACGGATGTGAAGAAATAAATCAAATTACACTCATCCGATAAGCATAAACTCAAGCAAACCGGAATCCGAATCAAACGCATTCACTAAACTGTGCGACCGTTCGGTTTATAGCAATCATGACTTTAACATCGATTTGATTCGCCAAACATTGATGCAACACGAACCAAATTAACAAATCATAAAAAAAGTGAACAAATTAATTTGGAAACGAAAATTTACAAAGATTAACTACAAAAATTGTAGCCATACACGTACGGGCGAGATCCATTCTTCTTCATTGTTCAATGATCATCCTGCCCATTACATAACGGGTCGAACTCGATTTAGATCCAGGTAAAGCCGGCTCCTGTTTAAATGGATGGCTTGGTCGACAAAGTCCCAAAGTGATTAACTTGGTTATGCAAACAGGAAAAGGAAGAAAAATATTTGTGTTAAGAAAATAGCACTAAGAGCATCGATTGGCAGGGCTCACTGACTCCTCTGCTGCATGTGAAGAGTTTGATTCCTAAGGGATGCACATGTGTTAAGCTTCATTAAGCATGTAAGGTTTTGGGTAAATCAGAATCGTTGGTTTCAAACCACTAGTTTCCATTCAAAAGTCGACTGTACTAGGCTTCGCTTTGGTGCGTAAAAGAAAAGAAAAGTAATAATTAAGTTAAACTAAAAATTATGTTATTGTAATTTATTAATCCAACAAAACCGACTGTACTAGGCTTCGCTTTGGTGTGTAAAAGAAAAGAAAAGTAATAATTAAGTTAAACTAAAAATTATGTTATTGTAATTTATTAATGCAACAAAGCCGACTGTACTAGGCTTCGCTTTGGTGCGTAAAAGAAAAGAAAAGCAATAATTAAGTTAAACTAAAAATTATGTTATTGTAATTTATTAATGCAACTCGAGAGTTTACCCTATAGTTGCAAAGCCATGAACCTCTGAATAAAACAAAACCACTAATCTCTGAAAAAAAGGCAATAATCTCTGTGCAAGACATGAACTCCTTTGCCGCAACGGTGATTGACCGATCCGAAGGACATCTGCGTAAGGAGAACCCGAACAGGAGACGATAAAAGCAGTTCACATACAGGCTTCCCGCTTAACCGCGGGTGTTTTACCGGATCCGCGCTGGTGATCGTGAAGGAAGGAAGGAGGGCGCCTTAAACCCTGAGAGAGAGAGAGAGGTTCCCATGAGTTCATGATTGTGGATTTTGGATCAGGATCTCGATGGGGGCCAGAGGAGACATCCGGGTTCCTCCCCTTCCCTCCGGCGAGCAGACCGTTTGGGTCGACGTCTCTTCGCTACTCGAGGAGGCGTGTAATGGTGCGCATTGATCACGATTTGTTTCCGTTTTCGCTTTGTGATTTTGGTTCTGTAACAAACAGATTGATTCTTATCTGTTGCTAGCTTGGTTCCAAGCGGAAATCCTTCATGTATTTTTGGTTTTAAGGGAAAAGTATCGTTTTTGGTGCTTGGACACTTTTTCTTGTTTGACTATTCCGGATAGCATTTGTTGCAAACTGCTTCTTTTTGGCGAAGAACAAAGAATTTTGTCAATCATATATTTCATTTTTCGGAATTCAGCGCGGGGCTTCTATGTTCATCCAATGGCTGATCGGACATTGCGCCATTGGTGACGAATAATTGTTCCGTTTGCTGGTCGGGTTCTGTCACTTTTTTCATGTGCCTTATCGATCGATTTGTTTATTTTGTTGGCAGAGATGCAGGGGGGAGAGCTAATTCATGGGGAGAATTTTAGCATGTTTGCAGCTATGTCTGCTTTGGAGGTACTAAACCAGCCTAAATATTTCTAACAGACTACATGTTATCTGCGAAAGATCGACAATTCGGTGATTTAATTAAATCTTTTACTACTTGAAGTCTTGAACTACTTCACCATGTGTAGCTTTAGAAAAAAAAAGGTTTAACTTGTCAGCATATTTGTGGCATTCATAATAAAAACTAGTATCCAAGGAAAATGATCCTATTAAGTTTTACATTGACTTCACCTCATGTGACGCTCTTCGTCCAGTGTTAGGGAGTAGGGACTAGTTGTGGAAGGGCGATGTCCTTCAGCAAAGGCAAATATTGTTTGCAATATCATGAGAAGCAATAATATATGGAGAAAATTATTAGGGAATCGATCATCAACTGTGGCAGAAGATGTCTATGAAAGAAGGGGAGATGTTGAGATGAATGTGTTGCATTCTATTCTATATTTGGGAGCTTGAATAGTATTGCTTGAGTCTGTGATAGCGATCCAGCCCTATGTCAGACTACTCCTGTGCTAGTCTCGTCTATGTGTAATTAGGATGATTACCAACCTGTCCCCCATTCACGCATCCGGTTGTGGAGGATTGGCATAAATACGGGATTATATGGAGAAGTCTTGACATGATTGCCTTTCAAGGTACATATTAGAGATTTGATATACTTTCTGATCACATACTAACCGCGTTATCTTTATCTTTTGGTGGAGACAACTTTAAATCTTTCTTACTGTCGGTAGAAGGGCTTATCCAACCTCATGCTTAGAAAAAGTCAAGGTTTATCATCCATAGTGGGTGCAAGATGTTTGAATTGTGCCCCTCATCACTAAGACTCTTACTTGGGCAATATCAATGCCATTAATACCTTATATATTGTAATATAGGGTATGAAATTATTGAATATTGGTACTTCAACAGGTATCTCATATATGTGTATATATATAACTGTGTATGCGTGTGCATGTGTGTATGTACATATGTATATCAAGATCATATGTGCTCATTTAACAGTGAAATTCATTACATATCGCATGATGAGTACTGCATTTTGAGATATTCGCATAGTGGATCATGCAACATTTTATGTTTTTGAATATATTATTTGTTTTATTATTTTTTTAAATTTTCCTTTTTATGTCCTTCTGGCAGTTTTACTTTTTGTTCCCTCTTTCCAATGCTTTGTTCTATCAATTATTCGGTTCTTTAGCCCTTTAAAATGCTGTTTTAGTGTGTTACAAGTTGACACATAATGCAATATTCAAGAAGCAAAATCAGATCATTCTCCTCTTTTGCAAAATCCTATGCATTTAAAAGCTGTTGCTGAACACGTTAAATTTTTTTATGTCCTTTATGATGCACAATTCCTTTCTTCATTTTTCATGATTTATTTCTATTTTCCTGACTCCTTTTTAATCATTAAATAACAAAATAAATAGTGTATTATGCTGTATCGTACACATCATTTATAGGGACTACTTCCAAAATTAGACATCACTGCCGATCAAGCTGGAGCATAGCATAGATATAGTCATGCTGTAAGGAAAGCCCAGAAAATCTTGTGCTCTCTTCATCCCAAGTGCTTCAGTATACATATCATTCAACTGATCGTCAGACAAACTTTTTCCTGAGCGGTCTTGCTGCTGTTGTTGTACCAGCTGGACCAATTCTTCATCAGGCATTCTGCTGAACTCAGCTTGTTATTAGATCGATACTGCTGTCAGCCCATCTCACAGACAAATGCAGCTTTACTGCTTAATTGCAACAACTACAATACGTGCTAGCAATGGGAGGAAAAGAAAGGCCCTCCATGTGTTTTATGTCCGTAGGGGTTGTAATGAGCTCGTGTTTCCGTAACTGATCACTTCGTGTTGAATTAGAAAATGACATGAACCAGCATGTGCGTCCGGAAAAATGCATGGCGGTCAAGATCCAGGATACCTTATGGTGGTGCTTAGTCTTATTTGTAGAAATGTGAGGCATGACACGTGAATACTTTGGCAGTTCTTTTGCATTTGCATGTTTGATTCATGTGAATCAAAGGCTACCACCGTATACCGGATCACCAAGACACTGCATATTATTGATTTGTATTATTGTTAAATAATCTTTTATCAATGGTAAATTTGGTGACTGATGATGAATCATCACAAATATTTCCCGTGTTTTGAAAGCCAGGCCAGGCCCTCTGAGCCCCAGGCTGAAAAAGCGAACCATGGTATGAGTTGAAGATTGAGTTTGCTTTTCTCTAAAGTGGAACCTTGTGATTGATAGGTATGACACTGAAGATATCCAATTAGACGATTGCTTAGTAATCAAAACGTGTCCAAGAGTTTTGATGAGGGAACACGAACACTGTGTGCTAGGTTGGCTCAGGTCATATGAGCTCTTTAACCAAGTTTACATAATATTTATGTATATGCTAGAAAAACATGCTAAACTAATTTGGTGTTGTACACGTAACTAACGATCATTTTAATTTACAGATCGCAGATTATAAAAAAAATGGCTTTGAAAAGTCTGAGGAAATTTAACTAACGACGGAGTTTTCAGTTGTCTGACTTATTTCGTGTTCGCCTCGCTCAAACACAAGCTAAAAATGATTGACGAGTTCTATTCGTTTACACGGGAAGGTACTTAGGGTAGGGAAGAAAGAGAATTACGAGTCCTTCTTCTCCTCTCTGCCACTTCAGATCCTGGGTTTGAAACTTGAATAAATTTATTCTCAATCTCTACAAAAGCCGTTGCTAATTTATTTCTCTTCAATCGTCATATGTCGCTCTTAATCTTCGTTATCGGGTCGTCTTGAGATAGCTAGGAATCACAGGGTGTTGAATAATAAAACCCATCAAGATCGTTCGCTTGCTTCTTTCACACAGTTGTCAGTTGACATATATTGCTGCATAAATCAGCAACCCCAAGGTAGTTTCTATCCTAAACTTGAATGACTACTTCAAACTAACAAGCAAGCAATGAATCGTCGTTATAAATTGGTCGAATTCTGGCGATGGTCGAGCTTAACTATAAAAAATATTCCAAATTCAACGCGAATTTGTTGGTTTATTAATGCACATGTTGAAGAATTGTCAAACCCACAAAGTGACTGGAAATTCTCAATAAACTCGAAGAGAACCTGAAGACCGAAACCGTACTTATTTCCCAGTTTAGATCGAGAATTCGCAGTCTGTGACTTGCTAACTTATCATTAGCTCCCAGCAGCTTAATGGCCGATATATATATGTGTGTGTTTGTCAAATTCCTTCTGCTTTCATATTGTCTAGCAAGCGAATATAGTATCACAAATAAATGAATTATTGTCCTCTTTCATCTCCAAGGAGAAAGGGCAAGAAGAAACTGAGATCTTAGTTAAGGGTACAATACTCGAGGTCATGTGTAGGCATACACTTATATTACTATTATCGTAGGCACATGCACGCCTTGAAGAAGACAATCTTGTGAAGATAATTAAACAAGGAGCCCTTCAATCTAGATGAAGGAAACCACAAAATCGAGGGTTCGTACCATACTAAACTTTGCCCCCAATGTCACACAAATACATATGTTTCACAGAAATGAAAACTAAACAAACACCACAAACTACAGTTTGCACCCAATGTCACACAGAAACAAATGTTGAAATCAAACTAAAATTACGCCACCAGCTAGACATCCTTTCATGTCTACGCATGCCATCCACCTTCACTCACCCAGCAATTCCTTCACCTGCGCCAACATTCCAAATTTGTCATCACCACCTTTTCTAATTGAACACAAGGCCAACATCTTTCAATTTTTTTTGTTCGAGAATGGGAGCCCTCGTGCAAGACATTTATATAGTGAACCAAAAGATGCCCTAAAAAAGAATAAAGCCATAGTTAGGCCAATACTGCAATTACAAAACTTAAAAATAAATTCGATGCAATAGCAAGCCATCATCATGGAGACGCACTTCAATCTCACCCTTGGCTCATTTGCAGTTTTGTCAGCATTACATAACCACTGCCCAAATAAAAACAACAAAAGCTCGGTGAAAATGATAAACATTTGATAGATAGATAATCAACAAAATGCAGAAATTTCATGAAATGTGCCTGTGTATTTTCTAGAAAAAAAAGTAAAACAAACCATAGCAATTTAAGATCTAGTTATGCAAAACAAGTATTGTTTACAAGGAGCAGCAATCACATAACTAAGAGGTGAAGTCAAACATATAATTGAGTACTAAGGTGGTGACTGATCATGAAAACTAGAACACAGGGAAAACTTTAGCAGAAAGAGAAAACATGAAAAGGTGAAGTCAGACATGTAATTGAGTGCTAAGGTGGTGACTGATCATGAGAACTAGAACACAAGGAAGTTTTTGCAGAAAGAGAAAACATGAAGACCCTTCTCTTCTTCCAGCGTAAAGTAAACATTTTGACCAACCTATTAACAACAAAGTGTTTCAATAAGCTAGGAAGCCAACAGAAAATCAGGCAACAAAGTTTTGAACATCGGTAACCAAGTGATTCTTGCTACTAAGAGATTCATACGACTTGGAGGACCTTTTAGTACCAAATGCCACAGTGGATGTGGTAAAGCATCAAAGACATCAGAAGGCCCAGCTCATAATAATTGACTCATTTTGTTGGTATGTTGTAAGACACGTAACTGTGTCAAAGTCCTACTTCAACCGTTAATTTCTTACATAAGATGGTGCCTTTGAGTTTGGTGCCTAATCCTAGTCAAGCATGCGCGTAGACCTGAGGCATCCACGACAATGCTGACTTTGATGCTCTCATCCCAACCCTGCCTGATCCATTAGACTTTGGAATCATTTCCACCCCAAGTATTCAATTTTCCGCTTCTTTTTCTAGCAATCACAAGAGATCTCCTATGAGCCAGATCTCATTATGCTGTCTTTTTTAGGTTAACTGGACAATTGCTACCAACTATCCTACCTTCTGTTACCTAGCCTCAACATGGCAATGTACCAAGCCTGTACCATATGATTCAAACCTGGTTCCTTCAGCTCAGCAAAGTCTCACATAAGCATATCTGTAGTGGTTATCTACTACTACTCAGAGAAAATAGTTTCCCTACAATAACTCAAATATTTGCAAATTGCCCTCAATATGACTTGCTTCAAATTAAATCTCAAGCCAAATATACAATGGGGCAAATGTCTTGTTTGAACTCAAAATTACGTATCACAAGAACTACAGCAATACATTACTGAGCAAAATCTTCACCAGAAGATCAAATTCAAGCCTAACAGCAATAACAAAAGGACTAGGAACAGTCCACTAAATTGGGGGCATTTAAAAACTAAAGAAAAACCATAACCCGAATGAGATCATATCTCAACCCAGTAAGAGCTAAAACAAGGTCTGCAATCGCATAAAACTTTGACCAGGTCAAATTAGAATCAGTCCTAATCCAGCTTTTAACATGCCCAGCACTTTGCAGTTTTCAATGTTGGCCTCGATCACCACATCACAGATCTTATTGCTACTAGTTAATTCTGGAAGAAGCAAAAGAATGCTTACCTTAGTGATCAGTTAGGGCAAGTGAAACCAGGGGGAGGGCTTTTGCCGCAGGTGACAAGAAGCTTGAGTGCAACAGGAAGTAATATATTGATGTTCAGAAGCTTGAGCTTGATGGTAGTGCAGAGGCAGACAGCAGCTTCTAGCTCAACAAGCCCACGGAGAATAGGGCAGCACTAGGAAAGCGGAGTCATACTCTCTCTTTCTAACACACATACGCACATCCAAAGACATTTTCTCTAACATATCAGTCAAAATGCATGTACATCTTCGTTAAGCCTAATGGAAAGGGATCTGGCTCCCAGACGGACAAGTGGGGTTTAGCACCGTGCCCTTTCCGATGATGCCAGTATATGTTCTACAGCAGTCAACCTCAGGGTTCTACACAGGGTTGTCTCAACACCTAGAAAAGCGGCTCTCCTCTCTCCTCTCTCTCTCTCTCTATATATATATATATGTATATATATATATATATATATGTATATATGTATATATATATATGTATATATATATATATATGTATATGTATATATATATATATATGTATATATATATCTTAGTTTCAGTTATTTCCCAGAGTTGAGGTACTTTATCGCATCCCAGTGCACTGTAATGTTGGTCCATCTGTTGCAGCTACAGAGGATTGGCTGTTCGATGAAAGTGTGTGCGCGTTGCGGCCATGATAATGAGATTTACCTCAATGTGGTTGAAATTCGTAGGTCATCTTTACAGTATAACTGAAATAGTTTTCAAGTTCAATCCGGTCCTTGCTGGCAGTCTTGGCTTGTGCCTTATTCGTGATTTAATTTAATGACTGCAGTTGTTTCAAATTAAGAGAGATATTATGAAGAATGTGTCAGAGGTTAGTTTTCGATCCAACTTGCACCTCAAGATCTCATTCCTCGACCTTGACAATTATATATATATATATATTATTTATATTTGTATTTGTATGTATGTGTCTACGTATAGATACATAGACACAGAGAGAGAGCACTGGATGGCTGGATTTTGAGACGATCCAGATCAGATAACAAATACTAATGAACATTTTTACTCATAACGACAGCATTAATCTTCAAACTTCTATGAAAGCTGCGCGATTGGCCCAACTGTTGGAAGTGTTAAAGTAAATGAAAAGTAGCCAGCACATAAAATGCCATGTGAAGCGTGCAGGCATCTGATTGAATCAAACAAGAAATCCAAATTTCAATCCGAAAAGGAGAAAACGAAGGGAAGGGAAAACAAACAGCAACCGAAAAGTTTCTTTCCTCAATAAATAACGATAACAGCAATAAAAGGGTTTTGGTTTCACACAGCACTGTTAGTCCGTGAGGGCTTCTGCAAAGTATGGCTGTCCCTTTGAATCTTCGCGAATCCGTGACTAGTTTTTGTTGAGTGTGATGTGATTGGTCGCTCCCTTACTGCCCCACAATTGTTCTTTGCTCAACATTGAGAGAGAGGGTCGATATGCCTCCATCAGATGAACAAAGTGGTCGAATCATAAGTCATTTGATCAAAAGATAAAAAGTATGTAGCTTGCATTGAAATTAGACGTGGGCTAAGATCGTGCCTATAGGATTATGTGGCATATGACAGGATCTTCCAGCTCTCACGACAACGGTCTTCCATTTTGGTGAAGAACAGCAGCCCGGGGGGGGAATGATAAACTTACGTGGAAGATCCCACTTAACTAATAATTAAACACAGCATCACACGAAGCCATGAACGGCGAAGATGCTTTGGTCTATGGGGCCAAATGTTGGTTTTGCGGTTCCGATGATGATCTTTCATGGCAGGTCCTCCATAGCCGAATGAATGGTGGACATGAAGCTGATCAACAACGTCAAAGTATCATTGCCTCTCTCTCTCTCTCTCAATTTGTATGTGACAGCACAGTTTATTGGAGTGTATAAACTGTTGACACTCTTCCAGCCATTCATCACTGCTCAGGTTCCCTGGAGAATATACATAATTAATGCCCACATCGAATCATCTAGGCATTTTTTTCATATGGTTTCCACCATGAAACCGTAAATTATGAGCGAAAAATAAAAAGAAAGCCATGAATTCTCCTAGGGTTTTATATTTTAATCGAAAACGTTGGCACGACGGAGATTACATTTCACATTCTAGTGAAGATGCTCAGGAATGTATATATGTCTGCGTGCATTCTTCACTGTCTACGACCATGCATGTGCTTGTGTTCATGTAATCATGTGGATGCATGTAACTGCGAGCTTTCTTGAGAAACACTTACCCACCCATGTAACCTTCAAGAGACCAATTCAACTTATGCTGTTCTATGTGTGATCCTATCTGATGGCAGCAGTCAACCAATGATGACTGTAATAAGCTGCATGGCAACACAGTATGCCTGGATAAACTCCATAAAGACTTAAATTTTCAGTACTTGCAAGGAACATTTAACTTGTACGGCATACGCCATGCACGCACACACATATTTACACACTTACACACACGTCTTGGAGAAGCTATAATAGAAAAACCAAAGCAACTAAGCCATCTACGCATCTAAATAAAGCACTATAAATGTTGCACTTCTTTGCTTGCCCACACTAGCGTGTCAACAGACAAATTACAAAACTAAATAAATTGTGTGTAATACAAAGATTTGAGAAAAAGGGAATCGGTACAAGAAATGGAGGAGACATCCGGCTTTAATCAAGGTCCCTTGATAATATGAAACCACTCCTAGGTCTTTCTACCATCAACTTTCCAAAGAGAACATTTTCTTCAACAGTTACTGGTGCAGGATTAAGAATACATTTGGGAAACAAATATGAATGATTAGTACTTATAAAAGAGGTAGCATAATCATACTGTTTTTGAATGAGTAAATAATACCATTTATTTGACAACAAATAACATGAATTCTTTATTTTTCATAAAGCTCTATCATGTGTTAACTAACACTTAATTCAACATAAGTTAGATAATTCTTTATTGTTTCTTTTTAATACTTTTATGACTCTTTTCTTTTTTTATTATTTTCATAATTTAGTTTTTTATACTTTCTTACGAAAGCTTCATCTTAAACCATTTTTTCTCATTTTGATATTTATTGGTATCACTCCTAATTTATTTCTAGTAATACCATTCATTTGAGGTAAACAAAATATAGCTGAACAAGGAAATAAGTCAACGTTATATTAAAGTTATACCCCTAATTGTTGTAATTTACATGCTTCATCAACAACGAGAATCCACTGACTGGAACGAAGAAGATACAAGGGATTGGTAATAGTCATTAAGGAGTAGTGCAGGGTCTCATGGTATCTCAAAATTTCTGCTGGTTGATTTTTGTATGTCCCAAGATGAGTCCATCACAAATTTAGACCATGTCAACGAATCTTCCTCTGGTTTGAACTCTCTCCGTCTTCTCTCATCAACGAAAAGCTCGTCGGCCGACCTGAATTAGACTGTGGTTCGTCTTGATGAAAGAGGGATCTAACTCCAGATTTTTAATAGCATTATTAACTGCGTTATTCGGTCCTTTTACGATAATGATGAGGGTGACCTGATATTAATTTGAGTTAAGTCTTGCGTTACTACTGAAGGTACAAATATCGTTCATGCGTCTTCTCACGTTTCTTCCAATTAGCGTTGCTGCAAGCGAAGGATTCGGTTCGCATGCATTTGAATCGCTCTCCTGTCCAAGATTTCATAATCAAGGCTGTAAAAACTTAACAAAATCAAATCCATTACAGTCACTAGGAGCATTAACATCATTGTTTCGAACTTCACTTCTTCCCCCACATCCTTTTGGAGTTTTTCCTGCTGAACTAAGGTTGATTGCAGAGCACTGTTTCACATGTTTCACTGCACACAAACCTGTACATTTGAGATGCGTCAACTGCATTAGTGTGCTGATATCCTGTACCCACGACCACTTTCATGAACCGATCTTCCTTGGTGTGGTCTCGGTGCCGCTGGAAATTTACCCTGAATTTTGACTCCACAACTGAAGCAAGGTTTTGGTTATGTTATTGACACTGACTCTCACTTGATTCGTTTGAAATACATCCAAAGTACCTCCACATTCTTGTAAGTGCACACATATACCTTTCTTTAGCTGTTATTATATACATCTCGCTTGTAGAATGAGAGGCATATAAAGTCCCAATAAATTTCACATAGGTTCTTTAACCAAACAATCCAAGAACAATATCCATTTCCTGTGAATCAAGCACATACGTATTAACCTCAGTCTTAATCTATCCACAATCAACTGATGGACTTCACATTCATCGTCTCTAATACTTGGCCACCCCGTTCTCATTTACTATAGGAGGCTTTTCACGATTTTCACCAAACCATGAAACTTGCTTCTCTTATGCATGAAATAGCTGCTAACACATACTACAAATCTTCAACCGCCATTTATCTCTCATGACAATTAATGATGACGTTTATAGTTATTACAGTTAATAAACCTAACTTAGCTCTATCTTGCAAATGATAAATTTCTCTCTCTCACACACACACATATATATAGATAGATAGACACATATATATAGATAGATAGATAGATAGATGGATATATATATATATATATAGATATAGATAGATAGATATAGAGAGAGATAACATGGATATGGATCTCTCTACTTTTATTAAATGTGTTCCAATTTCTGGTTGGTGAGCTTGAAGTGAAGCAATATTAAAGCCAGTTTGGCCCCTGGCATTGGTTGTCATCCAAAGAGTGGTCTTACCATTTATTTAATTAGCTATAGAATGAGACTGTGGTCTTGCACGCAGTCAAATCATCTGTCAGATTCTAATTTCGTTCAGCCGTGACGTCATCCTCTGATGTTGCTATTTTGTGATATTGGAAAAGGGGATCAAGGTGAAACCCGAAAGCTTTCTACGGTAAACTGCTTCACCTTCAGTTGCTTCTTTGTCGCTCGTTTCGAGTTTCTAGTCGAGGGTAGGTACGAGAGTAGAGTAATCATGTGCACTCTACTACTCGAGCCTTTTGCTCGAGATGATCTCTGACAGGAGCCTTTGACTTTTGTACATTGCCAGATAACAATGGAGCATTCATTTAGTTTACTCAAGTACAACGCAATTAAAGTTTTATAACTCTATTTTTATTATTTTAAAAAAAGTAACCACATATATATATAGAGAGAGAGTGATTAGATTCTGCGTATGACTGATGTTGTTAGAGATGTTGTTTACCTAACAAATTCTTTTCAGAATATTAGTTTAGTAAGATTGCCTTTCATACACTCTCAAAAACCTTTTAAATTTTTTAAATTAGACATATATTACCGAAAAACAATTGATGAACATGATATATATATATATATACCAAAACCTATTTAAAAATAAAACAGCTTAGACAATGTCTTAATAAGAACGTTGTGTTTACATCCTTGTAAAGTTTGATCCATTTATTTAACAAAATATGCAAACAACCATTTCCAAGGAAGTTGTGTATACGGATAGATGTGCATTAATTGTTTTCTTGACGCACTATGTTAAATATTTTTTGTTAAATTGCGTTGAACTTGAGTATACAAATTACTTGTATAAATGAACTTTTTCTTTACTAACAGTGAACTTTATACTATAATTTTTCCACAATCCGTCGCAGGTATATATACGCAAGATTAAAATTCTAAATAAATTTCTTATCTGTTAAAAATATTAAACAATCATAAAGTTTGCTTGGTGGTTGAAATATAAAAATCCGAAAAGATGCCGAAGACAATGTCAGATTTCATAATGGCAGCGTCCAACCATCCACCAAACTTTTATGAGCCTAATTAATAAACAGTTTTTTGTTCAAATAGACCGTATGATGCTGCCTTACGGTCACTAATCTTAAGAGCATCAATACGAGCAACTGCATTGTCGACTTCTATCTTAATGGTGGTAAATGCTGTCCGTCAAAAAGGTTGCTGCTCAACCACATTGAGTATTGGGTCCAATGGTCATTACTGCTTAGCGATAGTGCACGCTTGAGGAATAACCCGATCTAAATCCATCCTTAAACATAGGAATTCTTCTCCATTACATCAAACAGGGGCTCATTTTCCGTCTTAAATTCATGTTGGAGGCTGCAGATTCCCTTGTCCATTCTCTAAAATCCGAGTTGTGTATTCATTCAAGCGTTCAACCTCCAGCACGGCAATAAAAGCGAAAGCAGTGGGCTTGGAGACAACGCTGCCAGCGAAACAGCTGAACCAACCAAAATTCCGGCAGCCGAGATCGTAGCTCTACAGTCAGAAACTCTAATCTGGAGCTAAAATCAGGTGTTTTCCAATCAGAGGGCGAAGGTCAAGGTGGGTATGAACGGTTGATCGTGAACGGTGACTGCCTGTCTTGGAGGAATAGATTGAAGATGGGAAAAGATCTCATTGCAGAGGAATTCATAGAGAACAAAAAGAACGGTAGCAACAACAGGAGAAAGAAACTGCAACTAGTGTCTTACGACGCTCTGCCAAATTATCTCAAAGACAACAAGTTCATTCTCAACTATTACAAAGCAGACTACACGCTACAGCAAGCTATCGTTAGTTTCTTCTTCTGGCACAACGAAACTCTCAACATCTGGACGTAAGGTTTTCTCACCTCAGGTTCTTTTTCTTTTGTTCCGCTTTAGTTTAATTCTTTTATCTTGGTTCTTGTTTTGTGATTGATCGGTACTGTGTTGCGGTTTCAACAAGAGTGATGCGTGACCTTGTTAATGTGATGCAGGCATTTCATAGAATTTCTTTTGTTTCTGGGATTGGCAATTGCAAACTGCATCCAAATACCAGAGACCGCAGCAATCCTTGCCAATTTTTCTAGGTGGGTTTCTGGTATTTCTTGAGCATTTGTCTGATCAGGAGAAAAATAAATGGTCGTTAAACTAATGATAGAATTTAGAAAGAAGTCGCGTACGAAAGATCAGTTCAAGATAGCTATTGATCAAATATGGAGTCGAAGACATCGTCCGCATGCTAGCAGGAATTACAAATATCACGAATGCCTCCCTTTCTTTCTTGAAGATCCCTTTTCCTTTCCAATCCTTTCAAATTTGGCAGGATTTTGAAGCACGTTTTAGACCTTGAATCCTCTTTCTCCTTTCATTTATTTGTAAATCGAAGAAACAACTCCCTATCTTCAGTCCTATGATTATATTATGCATTAGTTTGGGAAGGGAGGTAGCCCATAGTAGTTGAGGTGAAACAATTGAGTGTGAAATATCACGCCTGTCTCCATCAACAAAACTTTTCCTAAATGAGATTTTTCTTCGTTTTGAAGCCAACGTATTGCTAGCTCCTTATGGGTGTCTGTTTTTTCCATGCTCATGAAGAAGAACCAGACCTGCCGGTAAGATGTGACAGAAATTCTCTAGGGGGCAAAGTTTGCCGGAGTTCAGATGGATGGCGGCCGGTAATCTCTATTAAGAATTCCCGGGATTTCCAACTGGCTTATGGCAACATTCACTGGAGCTCTAATATGGTTTCCATGAGAGTTGGATGAAACACTAAGGTCTGTAGCGCATAAACAAAATTCTTCAAAATTCTCATCTTTTTTATCGAAATAACTTTTAGAGATTAGTAATCCTCATTTGACCGGCATTTCGGTGCAGGATACTGAACTCGGCGAGAATTCGTAATTCTTTTTCCTTCAAGTTCGCTCCAATCCAAATGCATTATGAATATCTAGCACAACTTTTCTAACCGGATCTCAATCGTGTTCATCCTTTCAGGTCATTTCTGCTCTCTATTCCAGGAAAAAACTAACAAATTCTCTGAATTACGAAACATCAGAGGATTTTAAATCATGATAAAACCAATGAGTAGTTGCGTAGACAATAGCATAATCATCATTCAATGGGGTTGTGTTTTGCCTGTTTGGGTGTTCTTCAAATCTGAACAAGTTCATCATCACAGGGCAGGATCCGGTTAGATCTGGTTGGGCCTACGTCCAACACCACAGTAACAAGACATGGTCAACCTCAAGGGCTAACAGTGACCAAATGGCCGGAGTTAGTATTCCTCGCTGGATCCATGTTCTGCCTTTTCTCCAGCAGCCTCTGCCATCTCCTCGACTGCCATTCCCACAAGCGAGCCTCTTTTTTTGAAGCTTCGATTATATCGGGATTGCTGTCATGATTGTATCCTTCCCACCAATCTACTACATCTTCCAGTGTGAGCCAGAATGGAAGCTCGTCTACCTCGCTGGCATCACAACCTTTGGTGTGTTCACCGTTCTCATTCTCATGATACCAGCACTCTCATCGTCGAAGTTCCGACCTATTCGGGCAATGCTGTCCATGGGCTTCTCTGGCTTGATCCCCGCAATCCATGCATTGGTTGAGAAGTGGTCTGAGCCAAGAGCGTTCATTGTGCTAGCTTACGAGTTGGCCATGGCAGTTCTGTACACAGGAGGGACCTTCTTCTACGTCACCAGGATTCCAGAGAAGTGGATGCCTGGGAAGTTTGACCTTGCAGGGCATAGCCATCAGATATTCCATGTTTTGGTGGTAGGAGGTCCGCTGGCTCACTATGGTGCAACTCTTGTTTTAATAGAATGGCGTAGCAAGGTGGGTTGCCAATAAAACAATCAATTTAGGTGGGTATTTAATTTTATTCACGTTAATTCGTATTAGATTCAACCCTACCATGGTGGGGTTAGAGGGACAGTGAGAATTTGCGTGGCAATAGTAGCTCATTTACCAACGTTATGTCCATTTATTACTTGACATATGCAAAGATTACAAAGGCCACTATATATGTATATATATATATATATATATAGAAAGAGAGAGAGAGTCTTAGATGCATAGTACATCTTGGTGTACAATATTGCACCACCATCTCATATTTACGATTCGATCTTTAAGATCAATGGTAGATATTTGAATCAAATGTATCATTGTACTTATGTACTTAAATTGAATTGAATGCAAAGTCATTCAAATCTCCAAAAATTGAATGGTGGAATTATTGGTGTAAGATTATACATCAAAATGCATTATGCAGCTACGAATATATTACATATATAAACATTTTGTGACAACAAAACTCAGCAAACTTGGAAATGACAGTTTGGTTGGTTGGCGACTAGCACTTCAAAAAAACTCTCTGCCAACCTGCATGTGAATGATCTAGGTTTTACTACGGATTGGACATAATCAATTTGTCTGATGGTTGGCAACCATTGGTAAATCAGAACCCTTTGATATTAGCAGTCATGATACATATTCAGAAAACTTTGAATCGGTCTCTAATATCTTGTTATGATATCATCTCAGAAAGTATTCCTAGTAATAAGCAGAACAAGCTATGATTTCACAAACCAAGCATGTTTTGTCAATTTTTTCGGACTGATCAGTTCCTCTAACTTGATAAAAAGGAACATGAATGAACGGGTTGCACTAATAATCTTTAGCATTGTACGACTTCTTGGTATGCTTTGAATTACCAATATTTCCAATCACAGGATAATATGATGCCATTTTCCGGAAAGCACAGAAAAAGGGGAAGCAATTTCGTAATTTAAACCATCGCCTGCTTCACCAATGTAAGCAGTAGGAAAGGTAGGCTCCAAACAGAAGCAATCAATGGTCGAATGGAACTCCCTCGTCTCTTTTAAGATTACAAGAAGAACAACAACTAAGCCTTTTCCCATACTAGATGAGGCTGGCTACATGGATTCTTTGTTCCACAGAACCCTATCATAATTTGTAGAATTCATGATAAATAAGTCCGACAAAGTTTTCCGTACTAGATGAGGATGGCTACATGGATTCTTTGTTCCACAGAACCCTATCATAATTTGTAGAATTCATGATAAATAAGTCTGACAAAGTTTTATGCTGCCTCCTTTATCCGGGCTTCTTTTAAGATTACACATACACAAATTAATTGAAACTCACTTTGTATAGCTAATGCAACCCAAAAGCAGAAAACAGAATGACTGTATCAGAATTCCTCAAAACTTGGACTAAAATAAACAATCCAAGTTATAAGAAAGGTCGCGTGCATAAGAAGCAACCAAGGCTTCTCTAAACATATGTCTCTCTAGCGCATCATTGGAAATCTGAGGATCTTATCATCTAAGTTCGTATTCAATTTGTATATAGTTCAGAAGTTTTAACTATGCAGACAAGAGTTGCTTTCAATTACGTACTAGAACTGAGGAACAGAATCTAAATGTATCCACAATATGAAGAAACAAATAAGTAGTGAGTCCCTACAACCTTGCACTGCAATTTTCTGTACAAACAGCAGTCTATAATCTTCTCCAGGAAAACCTTTTATGTTCTACCTACAGACGGGCATTGAACGGCCAAAGTATCATTCAGAATCCTTGTTCAATGTGTAGTGCAGCATACAATGACTTGAAAATTTCATTGCATCCACACTTTCCTGTTAACATCAGGCCTTACCTCAAACTTGGATTTGAAATCAAGCCTGAAAGCTTCAGATGAGTTGATATGCCTAGCGCCATCAGGTCTGGGTGCACCTCCCATATTGGGTCGAATTGGCTCTTTCCTTAGCATACCAGGCAGCAGGTGACCATGAAGATTCATTCGTGAACACGGTAAAGGATTGTATTCTGATGGGATCTGAAATGTCTTTGGAGACCCAGAAGTCGCTGGTGCTTCAGCCAATGGAAGTGGAAGCATAGGCCTATTTGCAGGCGGCGTGGACAATTCAGATGATATATGCAGATGTATCCTTCCAACTGGTGGTTGAGACAGCAACTGAAGGGAAGGTCTGACTGCAGGCAGCACGGGTAATTCTACCGGTTTGTCCTGCTCCAGATATGGTGGGCTCCACTCAGGCATACTATCATCATCATCATCCCATAATTTTCTTAAATGAGACGCAGATGTAGGCAGTGTATTTTTGGCCATCGATGCATCTCTTGAATTGTTTCCTCTTACCTGCTCAACTGGAGACTTTCCCTGATGGGGAAGCAAGCACGACACTTCAAGATCAGATTTTTCCATCAGATTCAACATGGCACCTCCTTGAATGTTGTTTGACAGAGATTTAGGAAGCCTAAGTAGCTCCGACTCATTTGGATTCAGAGCACCATTTGAATTCATCATAGAGAGTGCAGGATCACCCAATTTTTTCATCCCAACATCTGCAGAATGATGAAAATCAAAAGCATGACTAACTCGAGGTGTGTAAGTTGAGCATTTTGGAGGGTGGCATGTTACACTGAAGTCGAACTCTGGAAGGTCGTCATCATCAGATGCATTTAAGTTCTGCTCATTTGGCTGCTTTTCAAATATTTTGGGCTCAGTTCCTAGACCAGTTTCCAGTATACTTTTCTGTAATACAGCTCCGGAATTTGAATTCTCACCTACAACAGACAGCTTGATGGTGCTCTGCAAGTAACTCAATTCCAATCCTGTAGCCAAGGATGAGCCTGGTGCTTGGCACGCATCTGGTATAAAACTACTCTCTGGAAGTGAGATGGGCAAAGTTAAACTGTCTTTAGGAAGATCATTGCTGGTTGAGATATTAGCCTCTTCAGAAACCATGGTATGTGGGAATGTCATAGCTACTGCAGCGGCTGATGGTCTCTGAATGTTTTCATTTATGGGTACATTCATATGCTGTGCAGATGCTGACTCTGAAGATGATGAAAATAGGCCAGAATGGTGAGTACGTAACCGTGAACAGGGAACATGTGATTTTGACTCCATGTGTTGAAAGCTGCTAGGAGAATCCAATGTTTTCTCTGGAGACATCACCTTCCTCTTCTCGGTTGATTTTTGCACTGCATTAGAAGTTGTGTGCCTCTTTCGCCATATAATGCAGCCAATGAGCAAGCACTCTTTGTCTCTTACTGTTGCCATACCTTTGTAGAAACCATGTTTTGCAAGTATTGTGATTACCACTTCAGAGCGAGGACAGATATAAAGATCAATGCCCGGAGAGAGTTTTGCAAACCCTATCTTTTTTCCCTCTAAGTAGCTTTTTGAAACCTGAAATGTAAATTACCAGAGGATCTGTTAGTATGTTCATACCAACATATGAACAGATTTCATAGCTTCCCACCTGCTCCATGCCTATCAACCCAGCCTCCGAGGACCTGACATTCCCACAAAGGGATACCACCTGAAGGGAAAAGCAAACCTCATGCACATTAATTGCTTAGGTAGCAATTACAATCAAATAACCATTGCAAGGATTAAATAAAAAACCCCAACACCCTCTCCCACCATGCTCGTTTGAAAAATTAAATATGTTCGATCTTGACCTTCTGCAAAACAAGAATGAATTTGTCAACATGTTTGCCAAGGACAACTAGCTGCAAGTAGATTGTAATGTTTGACAGGCTCTTCGATATGACCAATCGAAATATCATTCATCATCTTTTTCCATATGACTGATATGAATGTTATGAACCTTAACAAATATCCATCTTAAGCAGTAAGAATGGCCCCAATCTTCCAAAAAATCCATTAATCTTATATTGTGAACAAACGTAGCTCGAATTATTGAACTCATGATGTTTCTTGAGGTAAATTTTCTCCTTTCCAGAATTTTGAAATAAAACACTAATTTCTTTAGGAAGCTCCAACGAATCATAAAAATATAGTTCAACAATTTGGCTTTTTAAATGCTTAAAGCTTTTATTTCATTTTTAATTGTTTTAATAGCCAATGACACAAATGGAGCATGACATCTATCTCACACAGCACTACACCATTGTAAATTTCATGCAATATCACCATGCAGAGGAGAAAATTTACAGATATTGGTAATTCAGCTTGACGCTCAAAAGAGATTCAGTTAACGAACAAAACAAACGTCCTTATGGGTACAGAAGCCATACCATCAGGGAACGATGACGGGAACGGGGAAGATCTTGAATGAACTTTTCAAAAGCTTCCAGTCTCACTCTTCCCTTGACTTCTATATGATCAGGCCAGTTGATCTTTAAGTTCTGCTCACCACTGCAAGTTGATTTCGTTGACATCAAGCCATTGAAAATATTGATCCACTTATTTAAGCCACAAAGTAAAACACAAACAGTCTTCTCAGAGCAGAATCTTTGGTCGTTTAGTCTAACGGTTTTGTTGTAAATTGTAAGAATATTTAATTTGTTGATCATCAAAGAAAAAGGACAATAAGACTGAAGAAGATGCTGATACAAGAATTTGAAGCCGGAAAGCTTACCACTGCTGAGGACAACATCAACATAGGAATCAGCAGAACTAGTGGCTCTAAAGCATAAAGGACATGGACCAAGGTTTAAAAGAAAAATGTAGATGGATTTAAATGCTTCACTTCTTGGTTCACAGAAATGTCTATTAAGGCTAAAGTTGTTGCAAGTGTTTACTGTACCATGGATGAATGTGCAATAACAATGTATTCATAATGATTAAAGAATCCATATAAAACCTTTCACCTTCAGGTATCCTACCCATCTTCAGATTTAAGAATTTGCGTAGGAGTATGCTACAATTTGAAAATTCAGGAATCCTTTTGAACATCCAGGATCCAGTATGAGTCTTGAATTTTGTGATCCCTGAACGTTTCAAATTTCAAAGAACATGAAAAGTTAAAAACTTTATTTGAACATGTTGAGGTTGATAAAGGATCCTCGAGTTTCATATTTGTTTCCTAAGAGGCTACATATTTCTCATAATTCCCAAAAACAGAACAAACAAGCTCTCTACTTCAGTACTTTGTTTTCCCGGCATCCTGCCAGACCACCTTTGCCTAAATGTGACTCTTGTATGATATCAACCAAACTTCCGGTTAAATACAACAAGCATAAGTAATAAAACCATGGGGCACGATGGCCTTTCCATCCATAGCCCCCTTACGGCAAGCCAAGAGCTCGGTATCACCTGATGCTACAGCACAAGGAACATAAGTGGATGAACCCCAACGATAGGATGGCAAAGGATGCCATTCTGTTGCTGGAAGTATATCAAGAGCAATGAAATTTCATATCTGAGAGCCTAGAAAGCTAAGAATCATGACTTTATTATGATAAGGATCCCGAAGGTCCTAGCCCAGAGAAAATAACACGTAATATGCAACAAATGACAGGGATTCAGCCATTATAGCAAAATCTTGCACTTGATTCTGTAGGTATTTCTTGTATCACGCCCCAAGTGCAATGTATTATAGAAATTATTTATGGAAGTTATGAATGGAAAAAGATCATAGCCAAACCCCAAAGTAATCCCAACTGCAAAATTGTTTAAAATATGAACTTCCATCTTATGCAGGTGTCATTTGGACTTGGATAATAGTTTGGAGTAATCCCAATCCCAAAGTAAAACCCCAAAGTTCAACAATAATCAGATCCACGGATCAGAACCAAAATAAAGATAGCAAATGAGTACACAAAGTGAAAAGGCAAAATCAACCCCAAAAACTATATTATTAGAAAAAAACTGAGGTAATCATACTGTAATCAAACACCAAAGAATAGGAGTGCCAACGTCTACAACAGTCCTCCAAGCTTGATCAATCAAGATCTCACTCAACAAGACTCATAAATCGAGCTTTCACTATGAGTGTCACTCACAAGGACTTAAAGCTCAGTCAATTTACTTAAAAGTAATATATTCATTCACTAAACAAGCCTTTACCAAGGTTTGAAAGTACATGGAAGAGGGCCTTCCTACATAGGCAGAAAGGTGGAGAGAGGGAGAGAGAGACACCCAAGGCACAAATAGCTAGTTCATTAGCCCTTGGAGAAGTCCCAAGGGCTTGTTGGCTAATTGTCATACCTTGGGCAATGGCTAATCAGCTGAAGAATTACAAAAAAGTAAAACATAAAAAGAAAGAAATACAAATAGCAACCGGCGAAACTCATCAACATTTGTTTAGAGACTATCATTGAGATTTGTGTTGGATAATCAGCAACACAATAACGAGATGCAGTTTAATCAAGAATAATCAAATGGAGAAGGGGTTTTTGGAGCGAACAAGGCATCGGCCGTTGCTTTCCTAATGCTTGTCTCTCTTTTTTTATTTTCTGTCTCTTAACAATCGGCTGATCTAAGGAAAAAGTTGATAGAAAATTGGAACTAGGAGAGAAACGTTAGAAAGTAAAGGCTTCCGACTTAGTAGAACAAAGACAAAATATATGGAATGTAAGTTTGATTATTTGGGTACTTCAGAGGATATAAAAATTAAGATTGACACACATTGCATCCCTAAAAGAAAAGTTTTAAATACTTAGAATCAATTTTTAAAATTCATTGAAAATTTGATGGAAATGTTACGCATAGAATTAATGTCGGTTGGTTAAAATGGAGAGGGGTATCAAATATTCTATGTGATAAGAAGATATCATTAAAGTTAACTTAAATATTATAGAGCAGCAATTAAACCTACTATGTTTTATGGTTCTCAGTGTTGGGCAGTTAATTATTAATATGTACAAAAGATGTTTATGGCAGAAATGAAGATGTTGAGATGGATGAATGATCATACAAGGAAAGACCGTATACAAAATGAGGTTATTAGAAACAAATTGGGAGTGACACCAATAGAGGATAAAATAAGAGAATATCATTTAAGATGGTTTGAACATATAGAAAGAATATCAAAAGAAGCACCTATAAGAAGGTATGAAAAACTAGATTTTTAAAGTATTACAAGAGTAAGAGGACGACCACAAAAGTGTTGGAAAGAAATAATAAAAAATAATCTAGCTTACGTTGAGTTAACTGCTAACATGACACATGATAGGGCTATGTGGAAACAAAGAATCCATCTAGCTGACCCCATCTATTATGTGAAAAGGCTTAGTTATTGTTGTTGTTGTTGTTAATAATCGGCTGATCACTAGGGTTATTTAACAAAAGTATTTGATTACATAAAAGACCTAATTTCTCCTTATAAGTGGTACCTATTTAACAATACCTTTAAAAACATAATAAAACAAAGTTGAGCTCATTTAATACATAGCACATAGACTCCAACACTCTCCATCAAGTTGGAACGAATATATTTTGAGTCTCTAACTTTCTGAGTTTTTTAAGTCTTCATTTCCCTAAGGCTTTGGTTAAGAAATCTGCTTCTAATTGTACGTGTATCTTATAAAATGACAGTTTATTTCAATATACTTAGTTCTCTCATGATATATTGGATTTCTCGCTATTTGAATTGTTGTGTGATTATCACAATAGAATAAGATTGACTAATTAGTGTGAGTGCGTAATAGACATTTTAATAAGATTGCCTCACAATGTAAACCATGGTATAAAAATCTGATAAAGTTTTAAGTTGACTGTCGAAAGCCTAACACAACCCTCCTCCTTTATCCGGGCTTGTGACGGGCTATGCAAGGGTGATCCCTTACAAACTAGGAGTGGCACCAATAGAGGATAAAATGAGAGAATATCGTTTAAGATGGTTTGAACATATAGAAAGAAGATCAAAAGAAGAACCTGTAAGAAGGTATGAAAAACTAAATTTTAAAAGTATTACAAGAGGTAGAGGATGACCACAAAAGTGTTGAAAAGAAACAATAAAGAATGATCTAGCTTATTGTGAGTTAACTGCTAACATGGCACATGGTAGGGCTTTGTGGAAACAAAGAATCCATGTAGTTGACCCCATCTAGTATGGGAAAAGGCTTAGTTGTTGTTATTGTTGTTTGTTGCCTCACATACTCCAAGAGCCGCCACTCTATACTTTGCTTATGAGGATGACCTTGCCACCCTATTTTGTTTTTTATTTTTTCATGAGACAATGTTGCCTCCTACCATTGTTAGATATCCTGAGGTTGATCATCGAGCCTGCCCAATCCGCATTTGTAAACCTCCACATTGAGGTGATCATGAGTATATAATAATCCATTTCTCGGAGTGTGTTTCAAATATCTCAATATTTCTCACAACATTCATATGAGATTTGGTAGGATAGTGAATAAATTGGAAATATCTAGGCATATAATCATCTTATATATGTCTTCCCAGTAGCCTTTAATACTCTCATGGTTCATGTAATTGTTTATCGGTCTTGAAACTCAATTTAAAATTATTATCCATAGGAACAGTTAACATGTTGGTGTCCTTCAATAGATCTAGAGTGTACTTCCTTTGAGTTAGGAATATACTCCTTGAACTCCTCAATACTTCAATTACCAAGAAATAATAAAGAGGACCAAGATCCTTCATATCAAACAAGTTTATAGCAGTTGATTCTTTAACTCCCTAATTTCATTATCGTTATCTCCAGTTATAATGATATCATCGACATTCACTACTAAAACACAAGTACCATTACCTTTCCTTACAAATATAGTATCATCACTTACATTTCTTCTAAACCCAAGGCTCATAACACTATCACTCAATCGTTCAAACTTCAAACCATTTTCTAGGTGACTACTTTAATCCATAAATAGCTTTCTTGAGCTTGCATACTCTAATATGCATATCTGTAATAAGAGTCAGGCAGTAAGTTCATATAAATTTCTTCATTTAAGATCCTTTCTGGTTGGCAAGGTGATGGATTGTTCTGGCACTAAGTCGGATGGTCGTGGATCGGATGATAGATCCTCTTTTTGGGGTATGATAGGTTGCAGTCCCCTATGGAGTCTTCTTATGTTTGCTATACACTTACGGATCACATCTATTGTGATTCTATGGTTCCATCTCTTCTTGCTGCAGTTTGTCCTCATCAGTGTCTTCCATTCTAGGATTGATAGGCATAACACAAATATTGATTATTGTCATGAACATAATAAATACAACAATTAAGCCTTTTCCTATACTAGATGGGATCGACTACATGGATTCTTTGTTTCCACAGAACCCTATCATAATTTGTAGAATCCACGATAGATAAGTTCGACAAAGTTTTACAACAGTTGTCGGAAGTCTAACGCAACCCTCCTCCTTTATCTAGGCATGGGACCGACCATAACAAATACACCCAAATATTTTGAGAGGGATATGAAACAATTTCTCATTGGGCATTAATACCTGCAACGGTATTCTTCCTTGTAGTACAGATGGGGGAGTTTTTTTTAGATGACCATTAAAATTGCATCACCCAATGAATCTTAGGAGCATTACTTCTGATTAATAGGGCTCTGGCTGTCTCTAAAATATAGTGGTTTTTCCGCTCTGCCACCTAATTCTGGTATATATGTGCATGTAGTCTAATGGATTACGCCATGATTTTTAAGATAGTTCTTCAAAGTAGTACCATTAAATTCTCCACCATTATATGATCTAATACAATTAATGGAATATTAAAACTGAGTTGTAACGAATTTATGAAGCATAGCCACTACTTGACTCAGACCCCACACATATGAGTGAACTAACTTAAATGGATTTATTCTTAGACTCACTACTGAGAAAGCTAGCTCTATGATGCTTGGCTTTCTAATAGGTGTCACACTCCAAAGACAGACTACATACATTAAAGCTTAAGCTTAGCCACTACTGGACTCAGACCCCACACATATGAGAGAACTAACTTAAATGGATTTATTCTTAGACTCACTACTGAGAAAGCCACCACTGGACTCAGACCCCACACATATGAGTGAACTAACTTAAATGGATTTATTCTTAGACTCACTACTGAGAAAGCTAGCTCTATGATGCTTGGCTTTCTAACAGGTGTCACACTCAAAGACAGACTACATACATTAAAGCTTAGATTTGAAACCACGTCCCTCAATTTTGAAAAAGGAAGATGACCTAGTCTTTGGTGCCACAGTCTGATTTCCTTGATACTTGCATCCACAATCCCTTTATTTGTTGTTTCTTGTGGTTGGACTCTATCCAAAAGATATAGTTCTCCTTTTTCTCTACCATGCCCAAGGATCCTTCATGTTCTTCGATGTTGAAATACCGAACTGTTTGCATCAAATGTAAGTAAACAATCTAACTCCTTAGTGATTGCATGAACAGATAAAAGATTAGTAGGGAACTTAGGAACATGTAGTACTGAAGGAAGGTTGCCAATTGATTTTCTCACTTTTCCTTTCCCTTAAATATGAATATGAGAATCATATGTAAGTTTTACATAGGTGTCACTTTTAATACATTCATAGGAAATAAAGATATTCTTGTTATTAGTCATATGATGGGTTGCACCTGAATCAATAATCCAAGAAGTCCAAGAAGACAAACGGGTGGAGTTCATGGTATTAAAGCATGAGGCATGGACCAAAGAAGTTTGCAAGTCTGAGATAGATTCTTATCCCTCTCTAGATCTTTCGAAGTCCTCCAGTCACTTTAATATCTACGAAAGCATATTATTCTCTACATCTACAATCTCTAATGTACTCGCATGATAAGCTTTGTTCTTGAGATATGTTGGTTTTCTAATGAGATCCCATCATTGTTCCTTAGTGTGTCTCATCTTCCTACAATGGGAGCACTTCAGTTGGTCTTTCTCATCAGGATGTAGGGATCCATGCCCAGATCCACGCCCCCGATCGAGGTACCTCCTCTTCTATGATTACTTCCTTGTTACCCTTGACTTATCAAGGCTGATTTTTCACCTATCAATACCTCCTCTTTTTCTAAATTTTTTCTATCTTCTTTGCGTATGAGTAAGGAATACACAACACCCAACCTTCACATTTTAAAAGTTGCTTGATGATCCCCACAGTATATCAAACACTTTCTTCTCTTCTAATTCTGCATTCTTGCTCTTAATACAATGAGAACAATCTCCTTGACCATAATATTATAGTTAAACCTATAGTACTCTGAGTTATGAATAGTAATCACTGATGGTCTGACTGCCTTGTCGACATTTTTAGACTTGCAATGTTGATTTTCCTAAAATATGCATTAGTAAGAGTTGTCTAGGCTCCAAATTTAAAATGTCATTCAGGTACATGAAGGTACTTCTAATACTAGGTATCATAGAGTTGATAAGCCATGAAACTATGATAGCATTCTCTTTTCTCTATTTTGGATTTTGGATAGATCATATATGAAGAGTGGGGTTCGAGAATTTCTTCAGTGATGAATTCCCATTTTCCTCTAGCAATCAAGGCAAATTCAATAGCCCTAGACCATGCCTTATAATTCTTTCCATCAAAGTTGATGGTAGTGATCTGTATTGCATCTATCTTGTTGTTTCCTTCCAAACTTTGAGTACAATCATCGAAATACTCACCTTTTCCAGCCATATGTTTGCTTCGAGATTTGCACTAATTGCCTCGAAATGTGTGTTTGCATCAATTTAGCAATGGATTGTGGTTGGTCTTCTGATTTGTATATCGTATGTCAACCAATGGTGAATTTTTCATTTTTCTTTAAAGGTTAGGGTTTATACTCAAACCCTAATAGGAAAAATACCTTTTCTGGACTACGTACACCAGTGTTATTTGACGCGTATCGTTAGTATCGTAGTGTATCTTATCGTATCGTATCAAACTTTAATATTAAAAAACATAAAAATATTTTAAAAAAAAATTAGTAAAAATCAGGAAAGAAAAATATGATAATTACTTTGAATTCATATAATGCAAAGTTTAGTACATATTGAGCATTCAACATTAAACAATTGCATCCAAATTTACGTATTTTGAAGCAAAAAATAAAATACATTTACATTTTACATATTGTAATCAGATCATGAACTAAATAATCTTCATCTTCTCCTTGTTAAAGATCCTCATCATCATCATCACCACCTTCTAGTTAAAAATCAAAATCTTCATCTCCTTGATAATGTTGTTGTGCTCCTTCCAAATTAATCCATGCAATATCTTCTTCAGTTAGGAGGGCATGTTCTTCACTATCTTCTATAATCCAATCTTCTAATATATCAAAATTATCCAAACTTATTGGATCAAATTAGTTTTCTTATCTATTTACTTTTTTTAATTGCCTAAAAGCTGTAGGATCTCTATAGTGTGTCTATCCTCTGACATGTCTAGAGATCTCAAAAACATAAGTCCTTTAGGACAGTAGACAAGAAAGTTTAGCAAGGTCTTTTCTCGCTTATCTGTCCATCCGTCTGCCATGATAGTGCATCATGTCTCCTTCAATGACTTTCTCAAAGTCGAACAATATTCTTGCACTTCAAGGGCGGTTTTATCTAAAGATCTTTCCTCTTTATTTTTGGTAAGAGGGCATCCAGTATCCTGAACCAATATTAGCAATTGCATCTACCATTGCTTGAAAATGAAAACTATTTATTGCATTAAATAGAATGCATGCATCATAAAACCATCTCCCCACTGTAAGATCTGCATGATCATGTAGTTGTTCTAAAGTCATAGCAGTATGAATTCCAGGTTGAGCACCAGGTGTAGTAGTAGGAGGAAAGAATGAATGTATACTAGAAGCATCTCTTCCTCTACTCCTTGAGTTTTCTCTTCTAACACTTTCAAAGTCTTCAACAACTCTCTTTTCCCTGTTTGGTGGTCGTAAACTGCTACTACCAATCTCTGTTATGATATCTGAAGAAATACTATCAGTGGATCCAATAGTGTCATCATCTTCCTCAAACTACCCTAAATCATCATTTTGTTGTCTCCTCTCTTGTATACTCTCAATCATCTGAAAACATTGTCATTTAATGCCTTCTAACAAACTTTTAACTCTGCTCGTGCAAGGAACAACTTCTTTCCTAGTCCCTGCTAGGTGGTGTTTCAACCATGAAATTCTACCACTAACCACCCTCTCACAAAATAAACATCTTATCTTCAATCTAGAACCCTCAATTGGTGTACCCCATAGTCATGCCGGATCATCAGACCGAGAATGAGAGTCTCTAACAATCCTTCCTGCAATCTCAATTGAGCACTTTAATTCAATCAAAAACCTGAAAATAAAAGCACTTCGTAAATCCCCAATCTTCAAATAACACTCAAATAGAGTGTCTCCCATTTCATGAATGGGATAAAAATCATATTCACACACTTAATAACTTCATATTTTGCAAGTTCACCTTTCTTTGTGATGGTAATGTACTTTGAAATCCTGATGCTTTGAGCACTTGACTTGGCTAACAGGAGCACCAACAAATGCCTCGAGCATTTCAAAACTAATTAGCTGTCATTCTGAGATATGGTAAATGGATTGAAGAGTGTTATCGTGATAGCAGTGTTCCCAGCGAGCATGTTATGCTGGAACATAGCCAACAACAAGTTGCTACAAGTGACAAGCAGTACTACCACATCACTAGCACAAGGATTGTTTCCAGACCATGTTTGGCTCATATGATGTGCAATGTAAATTTATTTCTTGTCTCACCAATTAGTTTACAAAATATTTTTGCATATGTATCCGTTGATCATCAGGCTCTGTGGAAACAAAGAACCCATGTAGGCGACCCCATCTAGTATGGGTAAAGGCTTAGTTGTTGTCGTTGTTGTATACGTTGATCATCTCTGTGAATAATCTTCACATCAACAGCAAGAAGGCTAGGGGATGTAGAGGAACTTAAGTTGATTGCAACCACATGCCTACCTTGTATGTTTCAAACATTAACTTTCTAATAAAGAGATTGATCAGTTAGTAAAAGTATGAGATGTCCTCTCCACAACTGAGTACTGCATAAAGAACATTAAGTTCATGTTCAGTCTGTTCAGTTACAAGACATCAATTGCCTTCTGGTTTAGCTAATAGGACCTTTTAGTATAATTCCCTTTCATGTATAGGAATACTACTATAGCCATTTCGCAAATTCAAAACTTAGCACTCTCATGGATAATTCACCACATGCACAGAGATTTTTCTTAAAACAAATACAAGGAGCAAGTGTATCTGTTTCGACTTAGCTTAGCAGTTTATAAAAGGACATAATCATTTCGTTGCATAACACGGAGGGCATTGTTTAGTGTAATTTAACATAAGGGATACTTGCTCTTAGGTCAAAAGATTAGGACGAAATTGCACCTTATACAAAAACTTAATATCTTTCAGCACCAACAAGCAGAGAAGAATGGTAATGACAAGCGCAAAAGTATAATAATAGAAGTGGATGGACACTTTAGGGAGCAAGATTACTTGGATAAGACATCTCTTTCTGTCCCTTTCTGAGGGATGGAGCATTTTGTTCGTACAGAAAATAGGGTGTCAGCTATCATCAATAATGAGGTTGAAGCACATTTGTTTGGCACAGAAAATAAGGTCGCAGATGTCATCACTAAAGGGCTTACCACAACAAATTTTCCTTCTTCACTTTTTAATCTAGAAGATCAACACCCTATGACCCCCCAACTCCTGGGGGATTTTGGCTATCAAACAGAGCTACTTTGCAGGTAGCTCGTGGAGCATTTACATCCTTAGGGGGTTCTTAGGAATACAAAACAACAACAACAACAACTAAGCCTTTTCCCATACTAGACGGGGTCGGCTACATGGATTCTTTGTTTCCACAGATCCCTATCGTGTGCCATGTTAGCAGTTAACTCACAATAAGCTAGATCATTCTTTATTGTTTCTTTCCAACACTTTTGTGGTCGTCCTCTACCTCTTTTAATACTTTCCAAATTTAGTTTTTCATACCTTCTTACAGGTTCTTCTTTTGATCTTCTTTCTATATGTCCAAACCATCTTAAACGATATTCTCTCATTTTATCCTCTATTGTTGCCACTCCTAATTTGTTTCTAATAACCTCATTATGTATACGGTCTTTTCTTGTATGACCACTCATCCATCTCAACATCTTCATTTCTGTCACAGACATCTTTTGTACATGTTAATGATTAACTGCCCAACACTCAGAACCATAAAACATTGCAGGCCTAATTGCTGCTCTATAATATTTACATCTTAGGGGTTCTTAGGAATCTTCCACATATTATATATATAAGAGTGTTCCACTGTTTGTTGTTCACTATTTTGCCGTTATTAGTTGGTAACTTGGTATACTGATTCTAAATGTGAGAAAGACATTTCAGGGTGGGCTGTCACCTAAAGGTCTGACGTATTTACAGGTAAGTCTTGTCATCTTTCAAGAATTCTTTTGGTCTTCCATCAGGTGAGCTTAAGGCAGATTCTTACACTTCTCACATGTTCACATTACAGCCTACCTGTTACCAATGCTTTAGCCAAGATGAATGAGATGTTCGCAGAAACTGATGAGATGGAAAACATGAATGCTCAATGTCTTACACAAGCCACACCAATTGAGAAAGCTGTAACTCCTTCATGTTCAAAGGGATATGCGGGTTAAAAGATCTCATCTTTGTCACATGCTTTTGTGTGGTAAATGGTCGTAAATCCTTTGTTCTGGAAATCCATCAGGGAATATATGATTACGGCATTATGCAGAAATCAGCTAACCAAATGCCCCTCAGTTCCTACATAATAGCTGAAAATGCTTAGGGGAATGGAAGGTCGGGCAAATAGTATTGGAGAGTTTCAATAGAATTGTTAACTTCAAGAAGGCATTGACAGTGATGTTCCATTTTGGCATGATTAGAAGGTGAATAGGATGTTTATGTCATCAGTGAACTGAATAGGCATGGTCATATTTTATTGGATCTTCCGTCAACTTAGAAGCCTGGAACACCCTTAATAAGATGACTTGCGTCCAGAGCAAAGCGGCAGATTCCCAGTAAATAATTTCCCATCAATCCTTTGCTACCCTATGGTATAAGATCTCTCCATCGATCTTGTATGGCAGGCATATCCTTCCAAATGGTTAGGCTCTTTCTCCTAGCTATTGTTGCAAGATAAAGTTACAACTTTGCCGTGCAACTTGGGAAGGAAATGCAAAATCCAAGAGAGTAACAGAGAGCATCAAGCATCTGTTCTGCTTTGAATTTTCAAGTTTCTGATTGTCAAATGCTGTTGGGTTTTTCGATCTTTGCCCAAACTTCTAGCGTAGTGTGCAGTTTGCTGTTTAGACCAACCTTTATGGACTAGGAAAATGATATCATTCGTTATAGCTGTGTTGGCTGCTAGCTGCACTATGACAATTTCCCATTGTCAGAAAGAATCGCATGTGGATAGGCCTCAGAGCCAACCACAATCCTATGGAAGATTAATGTGCATTTCCAATTTCTGGGACGAGCAAATGCAAGAATGACCATTAAATTTGCGAGAAGCACCACTAGCAGCAAAAGATGCAGGGTCAAGGTGCCAGGGATAACTCACTTGGAGAGAAGATTGCAAGATATGCCTTCAAGTGCAGGTCTTCCTACAGCTACATCAGCAGTGAGCCTTTGTGTATCCCATCCATCTTCCTTCCTAACTGTTCTCACAATTCTTGTATCAATATTTCATCTAACCTCCTTTTACTGCTGTAAGAACTTGATAGCCTTAGAAGAGAAGTGGAGGCACTACGGGAAAAAAGATGAGGCACAACTCCAGAAGCATATGCCCCTTTCTGCAAATATGGAGGCCTTGAGATGGGAATATTAAGGAATAGCTATCTGTGCAAAATGGCCAACCTAACCTCTCTAGGGGTATAGAGTCTTGTCTTTCTTCTTTTGATTGATCGCAACAGTTCCACAATGAAGACTTTATTGGATGAATTATGCTTCTCTTTCTATAGGTTGAGAGATACAAGGCACAGCAAGAAGCATGGCATGAAGAGAACTAGCTCCTCGAAGAGTGGGATTTTGAACGGTGGCCATCTGTTCTAAAGTAGTGATACTTCTTGGATATACTGGAGGTGTCTAATTGTTGACCTACTCTGTCTATCAAACAGACAGAAAGTTCTTGTTCTTTAGAGAGGAAATTAGCGCATTACAATATGGTAATAGATATATTGAATCAGATCACAATTTGTAAGAGTTGAACGCAAAAGAACCATTTTTGGTGAATTATTATTAAGTAATTATGTAAATCACTAAAGGCCTTAGTCAGCCGAATACTGATGTTTACAGGTCAATCTACCCACAGCCCTCAAGAGGAACCATACTAGCAAGAGGCATGTTAAGGATAGCGTTGTTCATGCTAAGAACGTTCAGTCTTATATGAAGATTTGCTCACATTTTAGTGTAATTTGTTTTCTTCGGGTGCAGGACACTTTTATCGTGTACCAAACATTAGAAACTCTGAACAGGTTGGATATCCCCCGTTGATACATATAAGAAGCTTTGGAGCCAACTATTTTCTTTTCTTTCACCCTATTGTATGATTGTACATGCAGAATGAACATATTGATAGAAGGCTATCAAGTAAGGCCATTATTTGATGCAACATTCAAGATCAGAGCCAATTGGATTAGCAATAACCATGTATAGCATCTTCCTGTATAGCTCTCACCTCATCAATTGCTAGCCCTTAGAATGCGTTTTACAGCCATATTACATTGTTTGTCGTGCACTCTCTTTCTTTCTATAGTAGCACTCTATCTTGGCATATTTTCAAAAAAAAATCCATCATCAGACAGGTTTCTGATGCTTGCTGACATGAATAAGGTCTATCATTTACGTTAGCAATCAGAGTATGTATTTGCGCTATCTTTGCATCCATATTGGAGATATGCCACTCTTCCTTGCAATTTCTGATATATTTTCTTCAACATGTTCATCAACGGGCCACTTGGGTGCTTTGAAAATAGAAAGTACTTGACTTGCTTTCAGAAGCAACTTTGCTTTAAACTGAATAACATAAGTTTGTGATCTGTTGTAAATTTGTAACTCTTGTATTTGACTTCACAAGATGCTTAGATCGAATCATCATTGTTGGCACAAAATCCCAACCAAAGAAGCTGCTTCGTAAGTTCTTTCTGATAATGGACTTGCATTTATAAATTGCTTCTCACAGTAAAAAGGATTTTAGGCAGAAAGCAAATATAAATGTGTATAAGTGTATTCCATACGCCAGTTCAAGTTTTTTCTCAAGTTATTTTTTATTCATTCCCTTGCTTCATCATTGTACCATATACAAATAACGTACACCAAGACAGTTCATCCTGGATGTACTTTATTATTTCATATGTAACCAGACGACAGAGACAAGGCTTAACGTTGACTTTGGTGTAACATCAAATATGTTTATGGTTTACTGTTTACCTGCATGTTCATTAGAACTCATCCTAAACAATTGGTTACTCTTAGTAACACTGTTTGCATCACCTTATCTAGCTACTTCTAGAACATCTATCTTACTCCTTTGAATTGCATTCGGTGCATAAGCACCTCTTCCACCGATCCAGCCTACCATTTGAAACTGTACTGCTTTGTCTCTATTATTCTGTTCTTGAGGATTTATTACACTTGCATAACCCCATTTTGAGCTTTCTCTTTGCCTTATATCATAATCTAAAGCTCGCTTTTGTTATCTCCTTAGTTCTTTGTTAATGACTCAATGGAATCAATCAAGTGATTTTCTCATTTTGAGCTAGCTCTCATTCTTCTTATAATCATTTTTGAGGAAACATATTAACTTTACATGCCGGACTACAAGTTATGTCATTTTTTTGGGGTTCATTAACATTCCCAGTGTTTAATCCGCCATAAGAACATATAATATATAGGCATGATATCGATTAAGACCAAGTCCTTTGTTGTGAAGAAATCTGACACTCATAATAATATAACTTGAGAACTAAAGTAATACTGTTCTCAAGAAGATTACATATTGCATAATTAGGTTTTATCACTGCTTTTGCACTACTCTGGTAACAAGTGAAGGGATCGGCCAAGTCCTTTGTTGTGAAGAAATCTGGCACTCTCATAGTAATATAATTTGAGAACTAAAGTACTATTATTCTCAAGAAGATTATATATTGCATAATTAGGTTTCATCACTGCTTTCACATACTTTGGTAACAAGTTAAGGGATCAAATAGGAAATCCGAATCCCATACCTAAGGCTCTATAATGAAATATATATATATATATATGGAGGATAAGCTTCATGATGAAGATTATAAAGACTTCATTAAGTTACTTGAATCAATTCACTCTTTGCTATGATTTTTTGTTAGGTTTAGATATTAACCAAGAGGTCCCTAAGCCTGCCATATATCAGTATTCACACTCTTTGCCATCTCAAACTTGTTGGAGCTAAACTGTCAGTGTCCTTTCAGTTTCTCCTGCGTCCTAAATTATTCAAGATTGAGGACCATGGTTTAGAACCTAGTGTTTGTCATTATTCTCAGAGGGGACCATTTTGTATGCATAGCCTTTTGTACAGGTATGGGGATCACCACATACGATTGTGGGGATCATTTTGTCTATGAAGAATATTTATCTCATTGGTTATGGGTCTTCCAACAATGAGCAAGTGTTAGTATGAAACATGCGGCTCTGGACATGTCGCCATTGCAAGTTCCAATATAAACTTTGTGTGATTGTATTACTCCTCAATTCATTTATATGAAATTCATATTGCTGCTAATGTGTTTGCATTTATTGCTTGTTTTTGTGCTTGCCAAAAATTGCATGACCACTGTCACTGCTCATAAATTCAGGCATTGATGTAAAATGCATTGCAACAAGTAATAATGATTGCTTTTACACTTTCATTGCACAGAAGTGAAGGTTTTAAAGCATATTTGCATATGCATGGCACCTCAAATTGTATACTCTGCCTTATGACAAAAAGCACGATACTGCATATAAGTGGAGATGGTTCCTGTCTAGCATTTGCATGATTGAAAGGCTAGGAGGTTTGAGTGACTATAGAACCGAAAGAGGCAAATGCAACAAAAGGAGAACTGGTGAATCATCCGTGATGAAGCCTGATCCATCATAAGTTCAGGATAGACATTTAAGCTTTCTGTTTTCCATAATATTAGAACTAGTCTTTTCGGGAGAAGGTAAGTGCTATTCTGCCATGACTTGAGAATTGATATTGTTTCAATGATAATACTGCTAGTCAGTTAGGTGGGTCAGACAGGTGAACCCTAATAAATATTATGCATTAATGCTGATTGTCTGATTTTACAGATGATACACCTGTTTCAATCATGAACAAGTAGTTCATGAATCCCTGTGATCCATTGTGTCTTCCCTGTAAAATAAGGCACTGAAAGCTGCCTCCACAAGAAAACGAGACTAATTTTGTAACTATCTATATCACTGACTAAGATGCAGAAGAGTGGGAGCAAATATGTTCACAGGTTATATGAAAACTTAAACATTATTGCTCATGCTTCTGAAAATAACTAAGGTCACGAATATCATAAATAGCACAACAGAATATCTACTGATTACGTTCAATTGACATGTTTTGGGCAAGAGAAAATGCATGCAAAACAGACAGTTTCATAATGTGTCTTTGTAGAAGATTCTTCTACCTCTTGTTTCGTATTTGTAAATAGCTGGTTTTTGTTATTCGCTTCTGTCAAAATAAACCATTCTATTTCTTCTACCTCTTGTGATTTTGTCGACGATGCTCACAAAGTGCTTGTTGAAATGCCTGAAAGAGATATTGTATCGTGGAACTTGATGATATATGAATATGCCAAGTCTGGTGATACGAGTGAAGCCAAAAAAAAGTTGTTTGATGTAATGTCGTCAAGAGATCAAGCGATTTGGAGGAAGTACTGAAGGCGTTTCAACAGAGAGCAGAGGAACGATTGAAAAGACTCAAGCTCCTGTTAGAAAGCAAGAAAGGAGACTCAAGTTCTCCTAACAAGGAACTAATATTACAACTGAAGGACCTCAGGGACAAATTAGAAATCCCAAAAGCTGAGAAGATATCTAAAAGAACAAAGGTTTTCAAAGAAGTGAAAAACTTGAATCTGAAAATGCTAAGCTTCAATATTGAGTTGTTAATCTTGTTCGGGCTTTAGAAGAAGCATACACGAAATTGGAAGCATGTAAAGCTTCTGCCTTTGGAATTTTAAGCAGAGCATCATGATTGGAACAGGCAGAATAGTGCCACCAGTGTTGATGTCGGTCGACGAGTGCAGTGCATAGCGATTGTCGCATGTAATGCAGATCGAGCTGCAAAGGTGCAGTCTTGTTCGTCAGACATGGAGGAAGGCAGAAGGTTGTTGATCTCCTTGCAGATGCTGGCGTGTGTTGGCAGTTTGTTACTACGGGTGCTGTGAGAGTGAAGTTAAGACTCTCTTGAAGGATCGTTACCATGGCGGAGGTGGTTGCATTGTTGAAAGGCATAACAATATAGCATACCTTGATGAAAGAAAAAACATTGGTTGGCGTTGCCGATCAACAAAATGTTGTTGCAGTGAAAATCGTGGAAGTGCTGCAAAGAGACTGGTTGATGTCTCGATGAGGTGTTGAACAACTTCATGTTGTCATTGCTTCATGAGATGAAGTTGTTGCTACTTCAAGGGAGTACACATAACATTACATCCCTCAGAAGGAAAGTTTTAAATACCTAGAATCAATTTTTTAAAGTAATAGAAAAATTGATGAAGATGTTACGCATAAAATTAAGGTTGGTTGGTTAAAATGGGGAGGAGCATCATGTATTCTGCATGATAAGAAGATACCATTAAAGTTGAAAGATAAATATTATAGAGCAGCAATTACACCAGTTATGGTTTATGGTTTTGAGTGTTGGGCAGTCAATCATCAACATGTACAAAAGATGTTCGTAGCAGAAATAAAGATGTTGAGATGGGCAAGTGATCACACAAGGAAAGACGTATATATAATGAGGTTATTAGAAACAAATTGGGAATAGCACCAATAGAGGATAAAATAAGGAGAAACCATTTAAGATGGTTTGGACATATAGAAAGGCGATTAAAGGACGGTCCCATAAGAATATATGAAAACCTAGATTGTGAAAATGTTAAAAGAAGAAGAGGACGCCCACAAAAGTGTTGGGAAAAAACAACAAAGAACAATCTAGTTTATACTGAGTTAACTGCTAGCATGCACATGATAGGGCTATGTGGAAACAAAGAATCCATGTAGTTGACCCCATCTAGTATGGAAAAAGGCTTAGTTGTTGTTGTTTTCGAAATTTGTCGTTCTTAGAATTTTCAGTTAATATATGAGTTTATGATGACCTTATCGGTATAAAAGAAATTATTTAGTTGTGAATCCATTGGGAATTCCACTGACCATGCAATATCATGTTTAAATTAGTGTCCAATTACTCAACCTATCCTCCTTTTCATAATGATAGCTATATTAAACGTTTTGCAAGCAGGAGCAACAGAGTTGCCAAATGTGACCAAACAACCAGAAACTTCCTTTTCGAACTGATGAGCTAATAATATCTGATACATTTTCTCGGTATTACCTCAACAAGGTCATTGGATTTTCCTATATAAATAACGCAATTACCTTTTCCTGCCTTTGTTTTTACCAATTGAAGAGGCATGTTTACCATCCAAATTTACATCCAACCAAATGATTGGACAAACTCATCAAATTACACAAGAAAAAATAACAGCAATATGCACTTATTTCATTTGTTATGTTTCTGGCAAAAATTATTGTTCTTCTTTCCGTTAATGAAGTTTCCTAAACCAACAATCCTTCTGTTGGACCCAAAAGAATTTGACACAGCTCCCAAACTTATGCATACAATAAAGCTACAGCTGCAGTGATCCTTAATGTTCCCAGAAAGTAGAGTATGACAAAACGAAATTTGAGATATAGTCTGGTGGTGTCAGAACATAATGAACATAACTTCATGAGAGAATGTTTTAATATATAGGAAGAGGCATGTGTGATGAATTACCTTTCTCATAACGTATTTATACCCCCAACCTAACATACCAGTATGATAGGGAGGGAATAGGCTCTATTTTGATCTAAGAGATGACTTGTGGAGGTAAATGTAACAAATTTCATATAGTCAGAGGTTTCTACCTTTCCAAATCCAAATGCCTTGAATTAAATGGTTCCAGAACAAACAAAAAATTATATTACAAAGTTCCTTTTGCATTCAATAAGAGGGAAAAGAAACAAAACTCTTCAAGATGAATCCCTTTTTCATGTGGACAAAAGCGCTGGACTTAAAAAGCAACTAATTATCTCATGTATACTTAGTAACAAACTCAGAAACATTCCCAGGAACAACATAAAACACTTTAATATGCTGGAAAAAAAATAGTTGACAGAAAATAGAAGATTGACAAATAAGATATAGGACCTCTTGAAGTAAGCAACTGCTGCAACGTTTACAGATGCATTTAGTTGTAAAAAACCATCCCAAAGTGTTCCTTCAGTTGCCAGAATTGCTTTTCCTTCATGAAAACTATGCATCCCTTCCTCATAGGACAATACATGAGGCAAACCTTCTTCGGCCTTTCTCTCCTCGGGCACACGAAGGTTAGTATTAGAAGTTTCAGTTTTCAATTTCCTTGGGAAGGCATGGCTCACATTTTCAGTGTGTGAGACATTGAGACCTGTCTGTTGATCCAAATTTGCTAGATTAAGGCCCCCACATAAGTGAGTTGTATTATTGGAAGCCAGAACCTCCGTGCTACAGGAAGTGATACCAGAAACTGCCCTGCTCATTAATCTTGAGACACGCTGGGTTTCCGTGATATCATCAACCAAATTGGAATTAAAACTGATACCCATGGAAGCACTAGAAGGTTCCGTTTCACTGAAACCTGGATGACAAAAACCAATATCCTTCCCATCAGTGAAGATGGATGAGGAAGAAAATTTTGTGCCAAGATTTGAAACAGTGTTGGTAGTGTTAGCACCTAAGCCTTCAATGTGTTGGTCAAAGTAACATTTTTTCTTTAAGTTGGGAAGATCCTCAGAGCCCCATTTTTCAGGAAGATGAATAATGTTCTGGGGCAGGTTGGGATTCAAGACATTTATGAAGTTCCCAAGATTCTCACCATCTAATTCCTTGCCCGGTGAAGGAGTTACTGCTGAAAGTTGCTTACTTGTCCACATCATCTTCTCTAAGGGCTTCATCATAGATGGGAAATATTGAGGAGAAACAATACGATCTGATTCCTTAAGCGAGAATTTACTTGAAATAGTATCACCTTGACCAGAACTGTCTCCATTGCGCAAATTAAGCATGGGCAAGCCATTGGTTGCCTGAACATCTTTTGTGCCAGAATGTGATAGGTAATGATCATTTCTTTGTTCAGTAAAAGAATCATATGAGCCTTGTTGCCTATTTGGCAGAGGAACTTTAACAGAAAAGTTATATGAAGAAAAAGGTTCATCAGGAACATAAGACTTGGGTTTTGTATCAAGCAAACCGCTTGTATGAGTGCTAAGATTGTGAAAGTCGCTATTCACAAATCTAGGATGTGAAGTTTGAGCTTCTGCTATTGGTGCATTCTGACTTGATATCCTTTTAATCTCAGTGCTTGCTTGCAAATTTTCCACAATACAAGTTCTGCCTGTTGACCGTTCATTGGTGCTTCTTTGCAGGGGGAGCACCCAATCCTCTCTCCTATTCCAAGATGATCCAGGTAGTCCACTGGAAAGTTCTTTCTTACGTTCCAGAATAGTTGCATTTCGTTTATTTGGAGACTCTCCAACAAAATTCTGTTCAGGAACACTGTACGACCATCCTGGGACATCCATGATGAAAAGCTTGTGATCAGAAGCAAACAAAAATGCTACCTGTAAAATTCAACATGAACCATGTCATTGGTCTTCTTTTGTGCGTTAACATGGTTACTTGCAAACAATACCTACATGTACCCATAGGACCGCTTCCCAATGATCATAGAAATAATTCAATGAAATTCAGATCCAGAAGAAGATATTAATACTGTTTGTGAACATCATTACATATCCATATTAAATAAAACTATGAATACCATGCCCTAGTTGAGTAGCTTTGTTTTCTAGCTTCAAAGGAACAAGAAAAGGTAGAATATGTAAAACAGTAAAAGCCCTTTGCCAGTTTAGGATGGTTCACGGTAATGTCAAGGAGGACATCATTCTTCCCTCCCTCCCTCCCTCCTGTTAAGCTATGTCCAGTTGATGACAGGCATGTTAGAGATGTCGTAGGTTAGAAGCCGTTCGATTTCACCACACATTACACTTCATATGCTTCCTAGTTTTTTGACATGTTATGACTATTTTTTTCATAACCTAGGATCTATTGACTAAACACATGCCCGAAAGCTATCAAAAGAATCTAGAACTTTCTCTTTATCATTATTGTCGCAGTTCCACATCCGATCTACTTTTGCACCAAATACAAGTTAAAGGTGGGAGCTGAAAATATGCTTGACAATGGCGTTGCTTGTTATGGGCAATACGACAACTACATTATACTCCATCATTCTTCTCTACTTAAAAAGTATTCTTTCTGGAAGATACCATGACATGATATCATGCTGAAGGTCTTCATCTACCTCCATATGTTCATAAGACAAAATTCAAGCGTCTTGGAAATTGACGATAAGAAGAAACTAACCACATTTGTCATTTCGCATTAGTATTGCATAATATTCAGTAATTTGTAGCTTTGTCTCCATAACACAAGTTCAGCAGCATCTTGTACCTTAGACCATGTGCTTCTCATGCATTTATTGAGCCCCATGGGTTGTATCGCATACCATAGAAGAGATTGACAAAAGTATCACTAAAAAAGAAGGCCAATTCCATGAGGAGCAAATAACTTGAGAGGATTAACGTGTGCATGACAAGAATGTATTCGGTCATAACACAATCCTTAGAACATATATATCCATTGCTTGGATTATTCTCACCACTTGCATGGCGGACTATTTCTAGTGTCATATCCAATTTTTTGGTACCTAAGAAGCATGCACAGAAGTTGGTATCGCACTTCCCAATAACCATGAAAACATAAGCATGTAGCGGAGTGGTAAGATATTGTTAAAGATGGCGCAAGCAACATGAATAGATCTCATCTCTATCCACAAATTGTTTACAATCACCATAATAGAGCTTTTAAGATATCTAATGGAACTTGAAGATATAGTTACAGCATAAAAAATTATGTTGTACTATGGTGCTCCATGTATCCGACCCCGTCTAGTATGGGAAAAGGCTTAGTTGTTGTAGTAGTTGTTGTTGTATTAAGGTGCTCCAAGGAATATGTGCAAAGCTTGTCACTTTGAAAAATCAATATAACCTTCAGCTATGGCAAGGTACACACTTGACACTTTCTTCAGGCTCCTCCCAACATATATGATAATCATCACATAAGTTTCGAGTAACAAGTACAACATAAAGTATTTTATAGTACTTTCATTGTGGTCTGTAAGACATCAGATTCCATAAAAGAGTGCTACATGCATAACCAATGTCACGTTGAGGATTTACATGAAACAAACATGTCTGAAACTATCCCTTTGTTGGGTTCCATGTCATGATGGATCGCAATGAAGTTCTTAAAGACCTTGTTAATAAGCTAAGAAAAAATGATTACTTTCTCATCATCCCACATACAATTACAGGTTGAAAGGATTATGACAAGACTCTTAATTGAGTCAAACTCCAAATTGGAATTCAAGTAAGCAAATATGCAACTTGTGCTTGAATATGTATTTGCAGAGTCCAATACAAATGAGAAGACATCAAATCAACTTCCTCTAACACCAAATACGAGGCATATTAACTCTTCTTTCATCTCATTCTGAAGGTACTCATCTATCTACAAACTTGACATCATTTTCCTACATTTATATTCCAAATTTAAGGACAATATGTAAAGGGCTTCTGTACCGTACTTGAGGCGACTGTTAATAAAATCTAAGAATTTAATGAGGCATTGTTGCTAATCTACCGGAAAAAGACACAATTCCGCTGGCTCATCATGTGGTTTGCAATTTGTCAAGATAATTTTGCTCTAGGAGACAGGAACTTTTCCAGATATCACATTACAAAATGATTTTTAATTGTTGAGATGCCACAGCATTACAAGAGGAACAAACCTATGCCTATGCTTAGATGTCACTGTACTATGCAGGAAAAGTTATGCTCCACACTGAACTTCATACAACTGGGTCAACAAACAAGCCAATTCGACCCTTATATACCAAATGTGATGCAATGAACAATTAACAATAACATAGGGAGAGAAACGAGTTCCAAGAGAAGAAAATTTTGTGCAATAAACATCAAGTAACTCATGATGCAACTCAATCAATAGAAATGGATGTCAGTCAATGTCTCTACTCACAATGTCCTCATCGAGTAAGTGCTTGATTGAAGGAACCTGCTTGATTGAAGGAATTGTAACTTAGATTTCGCAAAATAGAAGATGGTAAAACAAACTCAACCCATGTAGTTGTTAAAATGTAATAGGGTTGGGCCAATAGGGCCCATAAGTTAATCATGTCTCACCGGACCCATGCCACCAGGTCATACCATCAGCACCAAGGCCACTTGGCACCAGAGCCACTAGGGCCATCAGGGGTACCAGGGGGGGCCAACGGTAACCTTACTAATCATTGGGTTATCTTCATCAGTTGAATGTTGTTGGCTTTTACTCTTCTCTCTTTCTTTCTATAAATATTTACCTTATATTTAATAAATGTTAAGCCTTGTGTGGTAGATTATATATGGATTATCTCATTCTTAAAATAAAATGATACGTAACTTACCTAATTTTTAACATGGTATCAAAACCTAATCGAGAGAGGCATATTGTTGGTTGTGGTGGCTGGGTAGCGGCAGCAATAGTGTTGACGGTGAAGGACTGTTATGGATATTATTTGAAGTTGCTTCAGGATGATAGATAGAGTCTCAATTAAAGTTGTCACTCGACTGACCCGCCATTCCAGGAGATCGTCGTCTCTGGTTTGCTTTCACCGCTCTGTCAGCCGTCTCAGTGCTTCGTCGATTGTGGTTGAACTTTTTCGTCCCCAAATCGAAGGGTCAAGGTTCTATGTTTGTGAACTCCTCAACTATATCTCTGACAACTCAATATCTGATGCTCAACAAAGAGATTGATGGAACGACATGAATATGGAAGAGATGTCATGGATTCTAGTGTCTTCCTTCTGCTTCTCCACACTGCCACTGTGCCCACCTTCTGGAGAAGAAGTGTATGGTTGCGACTCCAGCTCCTTTAAGTAGTCATCTTTTAAGTCATTGGCCATGGTGACGAGTGGTGGTTAAAGAATAGCATGGTGGATGGTGACATTGAGAGGAGAAGACGCAAGATGTGATTTGTGATACGTAGATGCAGAGAGATGACGCGAGTGATGGGTCTTTGCGAGAGAAGGATGTAAGTTTTTCCAACGAGATTAGACGGTGGCGGATTAAGCCAACTGCGAGTTGGGTGACAAGATAATTGGTGGCTAGGGATTTTGTCTAATGGTGGTTTTTTTTGGGTTTGGGATGAAGGAAAGTCGTTGGTGGTGATTGAGGGCAATAGCGATCCCGATGGGTAGCTAAGGATGAGGGCAAACCAATGGCAAAGCGATGTTGCGAAGGTCAATACAACTCCGTGGTGACAGATTGAGGCAGTGATCGTTGGCTTTATGCAAGGACGATGGCAATGCGATTTGGTCAGATGGAGACGACGACGATGAGCGACTCTAATGAAGACAATCGATGATTAGTCAACAACGACGGAGGCCAAAAAGGGAGAGAGGGGGAGAGAGAAAGACAGTTTCGATCTAGTCCTAGATCCAGACCTGTTCTATGATAGATACGAGATTTTGTTAGTCCTGAATCCAAACTCAAGCCTATGTTTGGATCCGATTTGATTTAGTTTGGCATTCAGATTAGAGTCCATCTGGTGTGCTCTTTCTACCTTGTTTATTTTTAACATTTGTTGGATCAATTCTTTGGTGTCTCGTTTACAAGATAAAAAAATTTGTTGTTTGTTAGATAATAAGTTGCATCCTTATGTAATTAATATTTAATATCTTCGTGTTGTGGCTATATGTCACTTTTGTTAGCCTTTTGTTGAACACATTTGTGATTAAGGTGCTTCATGTTTTTGGTTATTGGTTGGAGATCGGTCAATGTTTTAAGATGTACTTATTGTTATTTAATAATTTATGATATTGAATCTTAATAACTTTGATGTTACATTTTTATGTAATTAAGATCTTCATGTTGTGCCTATATGTCACATTTGTTGGCCTTTTGTTAAAGACCTTTGTGATTAAGGTGCTTCTTGACTATTGGTTGAAGATGAGTCAATGTTGAAAATGTATTTATTGTCTTGATAACCTTCTATGTGATGTATTTGAAAATAATGCATAAAAAAAGTTTTATCTTGAGTATTGACTATTCATTTGCGATATTTTCAGCATTTTGTGCGAATAATAAAAAATGCATTAAAAATTTCTTGTTTTTTGAGACAAACATTTTATATTAAAAATATTTTTTTTAGATATTAAGTTGATTATAAATCTTTTTGTATAAATTTAAAACATTTTTTGATTATTTTGGTGGATTATCTTATTATTTGAATCATAGAATCACGTTTGAGACTGCGAGTTATTTAAGGGCCTTGACATTTGATTAATTTGGATGGTTTGAGATTAGCCTTAAAACTTGTTTGGACTCGAGTTTGCCCTTAAAACTCGAGTCTGAGCTTAACCTTAAAGCTTGTTTGGTATAAAGCTTTTTTTTAAATATCACGAGTTTGTAATGATTCATGAAATTATTTGTTATATTTGACAATTCTATTTATATGATCAATGCTTTATATTAACGAACTTCTTTTAAAACATAGGTTTTTATGTTTGTAGTTATGGGATATTAATACTTTTATTAAGGATTAATTTTATAAGTTTTGTTATAGATGTCCTAAGGTAGATCATAAGAATGAAGCTTCGGAAAAGATTTCTACAGTTGAAGAAACAATCAGTGCATGTTCAAACATAAAGGATTGAAACAAACTTTCGGTATGCACACTTCATGTTTGATGAGAGGTGTTAAAATGTAATAAGGTGGGTCAATAAGGCCCATAAGTTTCTATTTGTAATCATGTCCTAGCATACACAAGCCACCAAAGTCAGACCATTAGCACCATGACCACCTGACATTAGAGCCACTAGGGCCATGAGAATGGCTACTTTGCTAGCCGTTGGGCTATCTTTAGCAACCAGCAACATTTTACTCATCTTTCTCTCTATAAATACTTACCTTATATTCAATAAATGTTAAGCCTTGTGTGGCTTATTGTATATGGATTATCTCATTCTTCAATAAAATGAATTTCGGTAGCTTACTTGATTTTCGGTTCTAAACCTAGATAAAAGAGGAGGATTGCACTAGTTAAATGATAACTCGCATAAAACTTTGACAGGTCTCAACAGATGTGATTAGATATATCCGATTATAAGTTGACGAAAACCTGAAACTGGAATAAAACCGCTTATTTAGGCACTGCCAGTTTAGGAACAATTTAAGTTCAAGTTTTGAAACCGCTCCAAAATAGGTTAAAAAAATTAATAAAGGAACATTGTCCCGCGGAGTTGAACTCCTCACTTGGCTCAACAATTGAAGGGCAGCGCTCAACTTATGAAAATGTTTATTAAACTTTATATACAACAACAACAACTAAGCCTTTTCCCATACTAGACGGGGTCGGCTACATGGATTCTTTGTTTCCACAGATCCCTATCGTGTGCCATGTTAGCAGTTAACTCCCAATAAGCTAGATCATTCTTTATTGTTTCTTTCCAACACTTCTGTGGTCGTCCTCTACCTCTTTTAATACTTTCCAAATTTAGTTTTTCTAACCTTCTTACAGGTTCTTCTTTTGATCTTCTTTCTATATGTCCAAACCATCTTAAACGATGTTCTCTCATTTTATCCTCTATCGGTGCCACTCCTAATTTGTTTCTAATAACCTCATTATGTATACGGACTTTTCTTGTATGACCATTTATCCATCTCAACATCTTCATTTCTGTCACAGACATCTTTTGTACATGTTGATGATTAACTGCCCAACACTTATAACCATAAAACATGGCAGGCCTAATTGTTGCTCTATAATATTTACCTTTTAAATTTTAATGGTATCTTCTTATCACAAAGAATACCTGATGCTCCTCTCCATTTTAACCAACCAGCATTAATTCTATGCGTAACATCTCCATCAATTCTTCCATCACTCTGAAAAATTGACCCTAGGTATTTAAAACTTTCCTTTTGGGGAATGCAATGTGTGCCAATTTTAATTTCTATGTCCTCTGAAGTAACCAAATGATCAAACTTACATTCCATATATTTTGTCTTTGTTCTACTAAGTCGGAGGCCTTTGCTTTCTAATGTTTCTCTCCATAGTTCCAACTTTCTATTAACTTTTTCCTTAGACTCCTCCACTAATACAATGTCATCTACAAATAACATACACCAAGGTACTTCATCTTGAATATGTTTTGTTAACTCATCCATCACCATTATAAATAAGTATATCACCATTATAAATAAGTATGGACTTAAAGTTGATCCTTGATGTAACCCAATATTAACTTCAAAGAAGTCTGTCATTCCTTCATGAGTCCTCACACATGTTTTTGCACCATCATACATGTCTCTTATAAGGTTAATATATGTCAATGAGATACCTCTTTTATTAAAGTTCTCCAAAGAACCTCTCTCGGTATCCTATCATAAGCTTTTTCTATATCAATAAATATCATGTGAAGGTCTTTCTTTTTTGCTCTAAAATGTTCCATAAGACGTCTCAAAAGGTGAATCGCTTCAATAGTAGATCTACCTGGCATGAATCCAAATTGGTTCTCTGTTAAACTTTATATATATTATTAAAACGCGATTTAGAACTGTCAGTTCCGGTTCCGAATCGGTTTCTAAAAATATTGAACCGTAACTGAACCAAAGGATTTCTGATTTCAGTTATGGTTCCCAGGTCAATTATCGACGGTTCTACGGCCATACCGGTTCGGTTCCAACTCGAACCGCCGAGCCAATTTCAAAATAGACATAGGTGTGACATTCACCCTAGTAATCAGTTTGCTATTGGTTCGGGCAAGAACAAGAAGCCATCCACCAATAAATAGGTACAAACGAATCAAATAGAATGCCGTGTTTCACAAGGCTGACCTACAGTAAAGTATGGCTTGTTTCGCAGGGCTTGTTATAATAATAATAGTAGCTTGTTTCGGGAGGCATTATAAGTATTAGAATGGCTTGTCTTGCAAGGCTGACCTAGAGTAAGTACCTTCCGGTGGTGATTCGCATGGGTTAACCTACCCTTAAACTGAAAGGCAGCAAAAAGAAGTTACCTACAAGCACAACTCCTAGACTCAAAACAACCTTAAATTTTCTTGAGCTCGCACAATAAATTCCCTCGTGCAGTTTGCAGCAAGCAAAACAACTAAAATTCAGTCCAGAAGAAACTTCAATATTGGGGAAAAAACACGGAGGAGCGGGATGTTCTGAATATTCTAGCAAGATGAAACAGCGATGGATTTTTTTTTAAGAAAAGAAATAATCGTTTCTATCAGAACACCACTATTGCATGTGAAGCACGAGAGGAAGAGGGATATTTACCAAGAAAACTGCTCAAGAGGGCACAAACTAAGAATAATAAGTATATATATGGAGAGAGAGAGAGAGAGAAAGCGGGGGGAATTCAAAGGTTTCAGGGTTGAGATGTCACTTGTCTTACCGGTAAAACGCCTTTCTGCCGGGAGCATAAGAAATAGCGGAAAGGGCTTCCGATGCTGCGGAGTTCCCCTTCTTTGTCGAATCACAGCTCTCCCATTCGACGGGAGCAATGACGCGGGAAGAGCATCAAGGTTTTGCGCCGTTTCTTTCCAAAACAGAAATGCCTCTCGCTTGGCCTGCCGCTTGTTTTCTGCATCCCGTCCTTATCGTGAGGGGTCATTGAGCAAAATTAAGCATCAGGGGCCTCCCCAGGAAATATTTGCCATTTGGTCATCAACTCGCAGCGTTGGCTCACACGGCGACGGTACAGAGTCGCAGAAATGGAGGCCTAAGTTCGATACGCGAGAGATGCATAGTAACTTTGGCCTCCCCCTTGTGGAAAAAATAAAAAGCTTTCGTTTCCAGCTTGAATTTATTCAAAACAGTTCCCAAAATCCGGTGTGAAGTTCCACGATTTCACCACTTAAAATAAAAGTCAAACACCATAAAACCTCAATCTTGAAACACTATAATGAAAATATACATATATATATATATACGTAATAATGAGAGTATAGTTCATATGCACCATTTATCTATGCTGAAATCTTTTTCAAATATCTCATGCAAGTCGTTAGCTCAACGGCAAACCAAATTGATAGGTTTGTATACCATGTAATTATGTGAACTTTTTCATTAAAAGTTTGTGTGACAACTTTTTTCTCGCTGTTTTAGAATCAAAAGAGCATGATTTAAGTAATATTAATTCAGTCATTTGCGTATAATGTAATGGGACCCAAAAGTTATGGTTCCACCCGACTTTTCAGCATTGCAGGTTGCTGCCTGGCTCAAATCTCAAAAAAGGAAAACGAAAAACATATAGAAGCCCTTTGAATTATTTAGAAAATGATATAATCAGTGGCGGATCTAGATTGACTGAGGCGAGGTAAAGCAGCCACCCACCTGAAACTCCGAAAACCAATGAAAAAAATTAGAAGACAGGATGCAATCCATTGCTACCGTATAGTTTGCCCTCAAAATAGCAGAATTGGCAGTTCGCCTATCCCACAAAAATTCTAAATCCACCACTCGATAGAATCAATTTCAGTCATTTTGACGTCGACTCACCCCGTAAAGGTTTCTATAGTCAGTATTGTTTTAACTTCTAGGGCATGAATGCATTACAAGGGGGCATGCACACGTCTGTCGAATCCCTCCTGCCTGTCAAAGAAAGAGCGTGATTACCTTTTGCTTATTAAGCAGCACCAGCATCATCTATGCAAAACTTACAATAAATATCTAATGTTCGTCGTTCTTTGATAATCTTTTGTATTTCTTGGTTGATCTTTACAGCTCCTAGGATCTTTGACAATCTAATTGTACTAAGATGAAAAGAGAGTAAACGGTAGTCTTTTAAGATAAACGGAGAAGATTTTCACAAAGGATTGAAAGTAAGCTAAAGTGTGGTATAAATATTACCAATGATCAACAATACAACCGCAAATCTCATTATCGAATACGGTGCAGGGATGTCTTCTTCAACGAAACTGCATGCAAAGAAATGGCCAGATTAAACACACGTTAAGGATGTAGCGGGAAGAGAATTAGCGACGATCAAAGCCTCACGAGACGTAAAAAGAGTGAGGCGATCCAAGAGTACTTCAATTCCCTTTGAAGTCCTCTCCAATGGGAGAATATCCCGTGAAGAAATAGGTGACCAAAGAGGATGGCTTGATGATAAGGATGGAGCGAGCGTAGAACTGTCGTTAGTTAATCGTCCTCTGCGAACCCACTTTTTTAATGGCCTCGAACTATTTGAATCTCTGTGAGAATTAGCAGTGAGCAATGGTAAACATTGTCGTGGCCATGTCTGCTTTCGAATTTGTTGAGTAATCAAGGTTGGAATGTCTATAATGGATGGTGGTTTTCTCTGAAAAAGGGCTTGTTCACCATGAGGCAAACTGTCGTGTAAGTTGGAATTCCGTTCATTGCCCGAGGAAGTCATGGAGTTGAAATTCTGACCATTGTTTCAGGAAGACGTAGCACGATGATAGTTCTCGACATGCGCTGACACTAAAAGTTGAAACCGAGCATATCTTCCCGAGGAACCGCTATACCCGTTTCGACGACAACGTCAAAAATCATTGTTATGAGATCGAAGATCGCTACCGAGTGAAGATGATCATCGTTATTTTTTATTCATAGAGACTTAAAGTTAATTTTTAAACATAGTTTGTGTGACGGTGTGTTCGAACAATATATAAGGTATTACGAGTGGCACGTTCTTTTTATTATCCACATATTTTTTAGTTGAATCACTTTAGTCGGGTTTCCATTCTTTTTTAGTATGATTGTCTTTTTCACCGTTAAATCTTTTTAATATTATTGTCTTTTTCACGACTAAATATGATTCAAAAAAAGAAAATAAGAAAATAAACCAATAACAAGAATAACCCTAAAAATTAAGTGAAAAAGAAAAAAATATATGAAAAAATAAAAACAACATAAAGTTTCACTTGAGACACAATAATTCGCTTCTCTTAAGACTTTTGTCGTGTCTCGAGCTGAAAACTTAATATCATTTTCCATTTTAATTTCGACTGAAAACAAAATTAATAAATCAAATAAATGACAAAAATACATTAAATCAATCAAATGACTCACCAAATTACTCAAACTCTTTTCTAATTGATCTATTTTTTCTCTTTTTTCTCTTAAATCAATCAAATGTCTCACCAAATGACTCAAACCCTTTTCGAATTGATTTATTGTTTCTTTTTTTTTCTCTTTCTTTCTTTTATATTGAATTCAAACTATTATGAGCCTGTGAATTGTTTAATATAATATAAAAGTTTAAAGCAACTAAGAGTGTAAAATAAATTTTAATAAAAATAAAAATAAAATCAAAATCACTATAAAAAATGGACAGTAAAAAGGACGTCCCCTTATCAATTCTTCAAGTATTTGAGAACGTCCCACTGCATCATCCTGCTGGATCACCCGATTGCAACGGTCAACGAACAACTTCTTTGACCTTATTAGTAAATCAATGAGGACAAAACGATTGTGTTTAAACCTCAAGACCTTGGGTTTCTCGATACAACTAAAACCGTCATGTATTTAAACATCAAAACCTTCAAGTCGGTGGAAACGATAGAAAGAACCCTGGGCTTATTTTATTGATGCGACAAAATGTCACCGAGTAAAGTTGCACGGGTACGTCCAGCGCTGCTGTCAACTGCCAATCGCCCGCCGACTCGTTTAACCGGTTTCGCTGTTGAACGTACCACGGCCTCACGAGTCTCGTTTCGGTCCTACACCCAACAACGTGTGTCTTACCAGTGAGCCGCCGGTTTACCGGTCTCCCTCCTTTCCTCCCTCTGTCGCTCTGCGTTCCATCGAGTTCTTCCTTATTGGTTCATCGTCTACTTTTCATTTTGTTCTCGCAAAGATGCAGGGAAGGCTGGGGTTTGGTCTGTAGGGTTTTCCCTACTGGCGTTCGTTGAGTTTCTGTATAGATGATCCGGAGTTGGGGTTTCTTTTGGCCGTTAAATTGGTTGCGAAGACGATGACAACGTATGCCGTTGCTTTGTTTCTGCTAGGTCAATTTCTTGACGTTGTCTCAGCGGATGGGTTCGGAGGTTGCGAGAGCGATCGGCTCTTGCAGATGAAGCCTCTTCGGTGCGGTTCGGATTGGAGGGGCGGTGCCAATTATATGTTATTCTGTAGTTTGCTTGAATTTTCATTCGAGAATGGGTGCTTCCGAGATTCGGAAATGGGGGAGTGGCGCGCCGTTGGGCACGATTGCTGTAGTTTCCGGGAGCATGGCACTTCGTCCCTCAGAGGTGAAATCAGGGGATCAATTGGCATGACAGATTTATAGTTTGACTGTTGAATTCTATTAAGGAAAGCGAGACATAGAAAGCTCTCTAGAAGTTTAATAGAAGGACCTAACAATTGACATATCTCATGCGCTTCGGAATATAAGACGGCAAAATGCTCCTAAATGCTTTTAAACTACAAAGAAATATCTAAGCACATGAAAGACTTTGCAAGAAATAAGGTCTTAGAAAACAAAAAAGGATAAAATCAGGCTCTACAGACGTCAAAACACCTTTCTTTTGAACTTTGTAGGTGCAACACATCCAAGACTTTAGGTCGGGTTGGCATTTGGCACATTACCTTGTTGACATGCACGGAATAGCACTCTGTTTCTTAACCAAAATTGTTGCACTAAGAATTTGACTGGTCCATTAGCAATCCACCCGATTGCCACTAAGCTCAACTTGCTGTAAGCAAAGCATGAGTTGGAGTTCTTTAGCATTTGCTGTTGTTTCTAGGTTGGTTTTTTATCCGTGGGTACTTGGTTTGAACAACTGATTTGAATGGATCTGCCAAACCTAGCATTTTTGTCATCTAAATGGTTGGAATTCTATGCAAACAACTGATATAAATATCGTAATGAGGTCAACATGATTTTTTTTTCCAGCTATGTAGCTTGGATAAGGACATGCCTGATTTGTTTTTGCTGTTCTTTCTTGAATTCGATTCTGCATCCAGTATCACTACTTGTTTAAATTGGATTTTGTCGTCCAGTATCACTACTTCTTTAGCATTTGTTTTTGCAGTTCCCATGAGAGCGTATCTGAATAGTATGTTTAACATGGTGAGTAGTAATATTGTGTTTACAGATGCTGGCTTGTTAAATAACCTGCCAAAATGAAGAGATAAAAACATGGAGAAAGCAAGGAAAAATAGTGTACACAAGGGCAAATGGTTCCGTTGTCTTGAAGATAATTGGCGTTTATGTAATTTCTGTAACTAGATGCATGAAGGGTTAGAATCCTGTCATTATGCTGGCTTGTTAAATAACCTGCCAAAATGAAGAGATAAAAACATGGAGAAAGCAAGGAAAAATAGTGTACACAAGGGCAAATGGTTCCGTTGTCTTGAAGATAATTGGCGTTTATGTAATTTCTGTAACTAGATGCATGAAAGGTTAGAATCCTGTCATTATGATGAGAAGGAGTGAATGGCAATATATGGCTTCTCTCAGCAGATAATCTTCTGTTAACAAGTTCATAATTCCTGATATGGAATAATCAATAGTCATTTCGACAGGGAAAAGCAACATGCCAGCCGGTGACATATCTCGGGCATCTTCTCCGTTGTCTGGATTGAGGGTAAGCTTTCACCAAAAGCAAACTAACTCAGCAGTGTGTGCTTGTGATGGATTTCAAATGGAATCAAATGCTTTGAGTTTCAAATATCCTTCACATTTTCTTCTTATGAAACCCCACATACACAAACTAGCACGTTTACAAGATGAGGAGATCATGAATTCTCTCTATTATCTTGCTGTTTCTTCAGTTGCCAATTTTGTAAACTTGCACTTAATCATGTTTCATGGATTTTATTGGGTTCCTAACAAAATGAGTTCATCTTTTTGTGCCGAATGGTGCTTACATCTAGTCCTTTTTGGCTTATATTTGTGCAGGATTTTCCATGGAAAGCATTTTTTGAAAGCCGTGCTGTATGGGTATGATCTATGCTCACTTTTGTGGGAGTTGGGGCCACTACACTTGCCTTTCTTGGTTGCCTACTTTCTTTAGGTATCCTTGCAAAAACTTTTGATTTTAAAATAAAAATACAATAACCATGAAGTGCAAGGACACAAGTACTTCAATTAACTATGAGGTTGTGCTCTTATACAACAACAACAACTAAGCCTTTTCCCATACTAGACGGGGTCGGCTACATGGATTCTTTGTTTCCACAGATCCCTCTCTTGTGCCATGTTAGCAGTTAACTCAAATAAGCTAGATCATTCTTTATTGTTTCTTTCCAACACTTTTGTGGTCGTCCTCTACCTCTTTTAATACTTTCCAAATTTAGTTTTTCTAAGCTTCTTACAGGTTCTTCTTTTGATCTTCTTTCTATATGTCCAAACCATCTTAAACGATGTTCTCTCATTTTATCCTCTATTGGTGCCACTCCTAATTTGTTTATAATAACCTCATTTTGTATAAGGTCTTTTCTTGTATGACCACTCATCCATCTCAACATCTTCATTTCTGTCACAGACATCTTTTGTACATGTTGATGATTAACTGCCCAACACTCATAACCATAAAACATGGCCGGCCTAATTGCTGCTCTATAATATTTACCTTTTAATTTTAATGGTATCTTCTTATCACAAAGAATACCTGATGCTCCTCTCCATTTTAACCAACCAGCATTAATTTTATGTGTAACATCTCTATCAATTCTTCCATCACTCTGAAAAATTGACCCTAGGTATTTAAAAGCATTAATTCTATGTGTAACATCTCCATCAATTCTTCCATCACTCTGAAAAATTGACCCTAGGTATTTAAAACTTTCCTTTTGGGGAATGCAATGTGTGCCAATTTTAATTTCTATGTCCTCTGAAGTAACCAAATGATCAAACTTACATTCCATATATTATGTCTTTGTTCTACTAAGTCGGAGGCCTTTGCTTTCTAATGTTTCTCTCCGTAGTTCCAATTTTCTATTAACTTTTTCCTTAGACTCCTCCACTAATACAATGTCATCTGCAAATAACATACACCAAGGTACTTCATCTTGAATATATTTTGTTAACTCATCCATCACCATTATAAATAAGTATGGACTTAAAGTTGATCCTTGATGTAACCCAATATTAGCTTCAAAGAAGTCTGTCGTTCCCTGTTGTAATCCAAATTAGTTCTCTGTTGTACTTGATACTTGTCTTAACCTACGTTCGATAATTATTTCCCATAATTTCATAGTATGACTCATTAACTTGATACCTCGATAATTCGCACAATTTTGAATGTCTCCCTTGTTCTTATATATGGGTATAAGTGTACTTGCTCTCCATTCTTCGGGCATCTTTTGGTTTTTCCATATTTCATTAAATAGTCTTGTGAGCCAAGTGATTCCTATTTCTCCTAGTATTTTCCAAACTTCTATTTGGGCTCTTATATGGTGTCATATTTTGGGCTAAATGTTGTTCATGCAACAAATCAAGCTTTTCACTTTCTGTATGCACGTAGGGTCTTTCACTGAAAAGCTACGGAAAGAATGTTGGACTAAAAGGATCGTGTGATGCTTATATGGTGTCATATTTTGGGCTAAATCTTGTTCATGCAACAAATCAAGTTTTCCACTTTCTGTGTACACTTAGAATCTTCCGTTGAAAAGCTACGAAAAGAACGTTGGACTACAAAGATGGTGTGATAATTCCTTTGCAACAGTCACTCGTGTCCATCTCTTTGAGGGTGTTGGTATTCGGATGGGCTGAAGATGCCAAAAAGAAAAAGAAACGTTAAACCCAGGACTACCTTTGGGTGGTCGTTGGTTTGATGGTGTAATCCAAAGTCAAAGGTAGTGAAACGCTCTAGTATGAGAGAAGATTATGGGTCAATGACAGGAATTACCATTTCTTGAATAAGAAACATCATTAGAAGATAATAATTCTACATCTGGATGTGCTTTGTTTACTTGTTTTCTTATTATCATGAAAAACTCAAACCTTTGGTGCTAAATGCAGTGAGGAGATGAACTTGAAGCTCACAGAAGTTGCATGGGTAAGTTGCTATTGAATTTATTCATGGTTGAAATTGAATAAATTTTTTCAGAACATTACTATATTTTCACATGACCCTACTAATTTAAATTCTTAAAATATTCCGTAATGCTTTTGCTTGTTGACATGCTTTTGAGTTGTATACTTGCGTATGACAAGTAATGATATCCACTTACGTGTCAAGTCTTAATTCTTGGAGAATTCTTCATATAATTACATATACTAGGAATAACAGAAAGAATTGTCATAAGGACAGATTATGGATTATTTAAGGCTTAAAAGTGAAAATACAGGACAAAAAGACAGACAAATGGAAAATGATGATAGATGCTGAAGTTTGAAGTGGAACGAGACTCAGCTCCAAAAGCTGTCTTGGTTTGTACTGGAAGCTGAGGACTACATGTCAGACGACCTTGACTGAGGAGTGTGTTGATATGGTTCTGAGAGACATGAACTTAATACGAGTGATAAAATTTAACTGCTATAGCAAACATAAGATATTTGACACAAGTAGCTGGCAAGCAGGTCATTTTGATCTGATATGCTTGAAAGTGTGAACTTTTTTGCTTTTTGAAAGAAAAGTAGAAAGCAGAACACAGAGAAGCAAGGGACTTTAAGATGCAGAAGGTCCAGTTTGTGAGCATAAATATTAAATCATCCAGTGATGTCTTCATTTTATGTGCTTATGTTTAAGACATGAATTACATGCATTTATAAGATTTAGCACGGAAGGCAACGACAATCATATCAAGTAAGGTATTTGAGTAAATGCCCCAGTTTAATCTGCTTTCTATAGATTGCCTGTCCACATTTTTCTTTCTAGATGAATGTTTATTCACTTCAGAATAGAAACGGCTCAGGGCTTAGTTTGTCATGTTATTCTGTTACGTGTAAAACTTATTTGTTGTCCTCACCTGTATTATTCATGAATCAGGTTTCTGTCCTCCCTCCATTTGCGTCAATTGCTGTTACTAGCGTTGCTGCAACATTTGCTGACACAGTGATCTCTAATGGAGTTGACTCTACTGTGGTGAGGCTGGAGACGTTTAATTCATTGTTGAATTCCTATCTAGTCTTAATTCTGCCACGTTGTAGTTTTTTTAAGTTAAATGCAAGAGATATTTGTCAAAATTAAGCTTTTCTGTAAGATGATATTTCCAATCTTGTAAAAAAGAATAAGAATCCTGTACCATTTTCCCCAGGGAGACGATATGGTACGTATTGTATGTTTTGCATTAAAAAACACAAAAATTACACGAAAATCCAAAAACTGGAAAGAATCAGAAAAATGGAAAATCATAAGAAATTCTAGAAAATCCTAAAAACTCTAAATTATGCAATAATACAGATTGTAGCATGACACAACTTGCAATAATAACATTAGCATACTAATAATGACATTTAATAATAAATGACAATAATCAATGTTTGAATTTCAAAGCAATAACAATCTAAATTCTACTAAGTTTTTTTTCTGGTTACAGTGGGGGTCCAAAGATGTGCACCCTCCAGGAATTGAACTCCTGCCTGCAACAAGGGCATCAAAGTGCCTTGCCGTTGAGCTACTGTTCTGGGTGCCTAAATTTTACTAAGTTAAGCTAGTAAACTAGTCATATTATCAGCAAATATAAAAGAATGTGCAGATTGTTACATGATATCATGAAATGATACGTCAACAACAACAACTACAACTAAGCCTTTTCCCATACTAGATGGGGTCGGCTACATGGATTCTTTGTTTCCACATAGCCCAATCATGTGTCATGTTAGCAGTTAACTCACAATAAGTTAGATCATTCTTTATTGTTTCTTTCCAACACTTTAGTGATCGTCCTCTACCTCTTTTAATACTTTCAAAATCTAGTTTTTCATACCTTCTTACATGTTCTTTTGATCTTTTTTCTATATGTCCAAATAACCTTAAACGATATTCTCTCATTTTATCCTCTATTGGTGCCACACATAATTTATTTCTAATAGCCTCATTATGTATATGGTCTTTTCTTGTATGACCACTCATTCATCTCAACATCTTCATTTTTATCACAGACATCTTCTCTACATGTTGATGATTAACTGCCCAACACTGAGAACCATAAAACATGGCAGGTCTAATTGTTGCTCTATAATATTTACCTTTTAACTTTAATGGTATCTTCTTATCACAAAGAATACTTGATGCACCTTTCTATTTTAACCAACCAACATTAATTCTATGCGTAACATCTCCATCAATTCTTCCCATCACTCTGAAAAATTGACCCTAGGTATTTAAAACTTTCCTTTTGGAGAATGGATTGTGTGCCAATTTTAATTTCTATGTCCTCTGAAGTAACCAAATGATCAAACTTATATTCCATATATTTTGTCTTTGTTCTACTAAATCGGAAGCCTTTACTTTCTAATGTTTCTCTACATAGTTCCAATTTTGTATTAACTTTTTCCTTGAACTCCTCCACTAACACAATGTCATCTATAAATAACATAAACCAAGGTACTTCATCTTTAATATGTTTTCTTAACTCATCAATCACCATTATAAATAAGTATGGACTTAAGGTTGATCCTTGATGTAACCCAATATTAACTTCAAAGAAGTTTATCATTCCTTCATGAGTCTTCACACATGTTTTTGCACCATCATACATGTCTCTTATAAGGTTTATATATGTCAATGGGATATCTCTTTTTACCAAGGTTCTCCAAAGAACCTCCCTCGGTACCCTATCGTAAGCTTTTTCTAGATCAATAAATATCATGTGAGGTCTTTCTTTTTTGCTCTAAAATGTTCTATGAGACGTCTCAAAAGGTGAATCGCTTCAACAATAGATTTGCCTGGCATGAATCCAAATTATTTCTCTGTTGTACTCGATACTTGTCTTAACCTACGTTCAATAATTCTTTCCCACAATTTCATACTCATTAACTTATACCCTGATAATTCGCACTATTCTGAATGTTTCCCTTGTTCTTATATATGAGTATAAGTGTACTCGCTCTCCATTCCTCGAGCATCTTTTGGTTTCTCCATATTTAATTAAATAGTCTTGTGAGCTAAGTGATTCCTATTTCTCCTAGTATTTTCCAAACTTCTATAGGAATATTGTCTGGTCCTACCGATTTATCACCCTTCATATGTTTAAGAGCCTCTTTGACTTCATTCTTTTGAATACGTCAGTAGAAATTGTGGTTTATATACTTTTCTGATTTGGCTAACTCTCCTAAGCTAATACTAACATCTTTATTTTCATTAAAAAACTTATAAAAATAGTTTTTCTATCTATTTCTTATATCATCATTTGTCACTAGAATTTTTCATCCTTGTCTTTGATGCATCTAACAAAATTAAGATCCTTAGTTTTCTTATCTCTAGCCCTAGCTATCCTAAAAGTATCCCTCTTTTGAGTTGAGTTTTTTATATAAATCCTCCCAAATTTTAGCTTTTGCTTCATTGACGGCCTTTTTTCTTCCTTTTTTGCTTTCTTATAAGCCTCTAAAGTTTCACTAGTTTTCTTAGCATAATGTAATTTGTAATATGCCCTCTTTACCTTGATTTTATTTTGCACTACTTCACTCCACCACCAAGCTTCTTTTTGTGTCGGTACGCCTTCCTTAAATTCACCTAAGACATCTTTCACCACTTTCTTAATATGTATAGCCATATTATTCCACGTATCACAAGGTGTATCAACATAATTCCAAGCATCTCCTCGAATAACTTTCTGTTTAAATATATCTTCTTTCTCGCTTTTGAGGTTCTACCATTTAATCCGAATAGCTCAATGCACTCTTTTCTTTTTTGTCTATTTTTTTATTTATAAATCCATAACTAAAGTCGATGTTGGGTGGTTAAGCTTTCTCCGGTAATTACCTTGCAATCTTTAAAACTTACTCTATCTTTTTTTCTACAAATAAAATAATCAATTTGTGTTTCTGATAAGCCACTCTTATAATTAATTAAATGTTCATCTCATTTTTTGAAGATTGTATCGACTATAAAGAGATCAAAATTTAAAATATCCCTACCTTCCTCATTTATATCCCCAGAACAAAAGTTTTCATGAATACCTTTATATCGTAATTCCTCTTTACTGACATGTTCATTTAAGCCTCCTCCTAAACAAATCATCTCCCTTTGTGGAATCTTTTGAATCACCTTATCTAACTCTTCCCAAAAAGCCGTTTTTATACTATCTTATAGTCCTACTTGGGGTGCATAAGCACAAACTATATTCAAAACCTCTGCTCCTAACACTAATTTCAACGTCTTGATTCGGTCAACATATCGTTGTATATCTACTATACTATTCTTTAAATCCTTATTTATGATAATAACAACTCCGTTTCGAGCCTTTTTTTTTTACCTGAGTACCATAATTTAAAACATGTATCGTCAACTCCTTTGTTTTTTCTCAAACCCACTTTGTCTCTTGTAAACTTAGAATATGAATCTTTCTTCGAATCATAGTATCTACCACCTCCATTAGCTTACCGAACAATGTTATGATATTCGAAGAACCAATAGGAATCTTATTATGTAGGACTAGCTTCCTTACCCTCGCATTCGTCCATATTTAAAATGCAGTGACCCTCTCTGTAATTTATTCACTACGTTCGGACGGCAATGTAGCGGGACTAACTTCTTTACCCACACCCATCCATGATATAGGAACCCTCTCTGTAATTATTTCACTGCATCTATGCGAAAATGTAGTGGCTCTTATTTTTTCCTGCATATAGGCTCTGCAGCGCATCGCTAAGAGGGGATACCCCAACGCAATGATCATAATTTGTGTAATCTATAGTATAAAAATCCGACAAAGTTTTATGTTGGCTGTCGAAAGCCTAACACAACCCTCCTCTTTATCCGGGCTTGGGACCGACCATGCAAGGGTGATCCCTTACATGGGCGGAGTTCATGAAAATGATACGTCATCCAATTTAAAAGTTAAACGTTACAAGTTTTCAAGTTTGTGATGATTGTAATGTTTATGACATAGGAAAGCGATGCATGATACTATAAAACGATGTCATCAAATCCAATGCTTGTAATCCAACATATTTTTTGCAAAAAGAAGCAAAACCTCCCCCTCCACGTATGATTCTTTCAGGAGGAAGTGAAATAGGCGAACCTTAATGGTTCAACGTACATGATAAAAGCAAAAAAAGTAAACAATTCACGTTCAGGGGCCCGTATAGGCTGTATCTTATGATACAACCGAAAAGGATGACTGCTTAGTATCGGCTGTATCATCCGATACTCGGCTCTGTAATGATATGGCGAAGATGTCAAATTTCCTTTAGATTCAGCATGTACTGATACATATTGTGTGATATGCACGATACACAACATTGGATATTTCAACAGTGAAAAGTATCCTTCCTTTAAAAGTAGCGTACAGTTATTATTGATCTTGTTTGTTGCAGGTTCAAAAAATTTGTCAAACCATTGGTTTCGTATGTCCTGCCCTTTCTATGATAATTTCCTCTGTGGATCTAGGAATGTCACCATGGGAAACAGTAGCTTTCCTTACTGCTGGTTTGTCACTGTCAAGCTTTGCTTTGTGAGGTACTGAAATCATCCACACCTATTACGAGGTTCTTATTCGCAGAAATTCCATTGTTCATTTAGATCACTAACCATATTCTTTTCAATGAAGGGTTATACTGCACACATCAAGACATCTCTCCTGAATATGCAAGCATACTTTTAGTAAGTCCTGTATATATACACCATAGTTATCTTATAACAACAAATTAATAAAGATGGGATCAAAATCACAAACAATAGCTGGATGCTTATGCCAACAGTTATTTACATCCAGGAGACATGTTTCCGATCTCCTTGGCTTGCCTATGAAAAGGGGAATATTAATTCTTTCTTCTTTACTATCACAGGGAATCACAAATACTGTCGGAACAGTTCCTGGTATTGTTGGTGTCAACCTTACTAGGTACCTTCTTGATCAGACTCATTCATGGAGTGTATGTCAGATGTCAAATTTTGTTTTCTTTTTTTTATCATTAGTTTCAGTATATGCTGCTACGCTTCGAACATATTTTTCACGTTTATATTTGGAAGGTGGCACTGTTTGCACCATCTATTTTATTTTACTTGAGAGGGACAGTTGTATGGTTAAGTTTTGCCAGCAGCAAGCCTCAAAGGTGACTGTGATTTCAATCCTTCAAATCCGCTGCTTATCATTGAGGATGGATTTTCTGCTCATAATGTGTTATGCTCCACGTCCAACCAATGGGTGCATGTAGATTGGGGAGGCGTGTCGTGGCAGGTTGGACTTGCTCAGATGGGCTGCTTTAGTTAAATAGATGTATCAGATGTATAGCTTAAGAATATCATGCTAACACAATTCGTTAGCTGCATGTACATATCTTCAACGAGTTTTACCCTCACAGTTTGACACTAGAGGCTGATTTTTTTACTTCAATGAGCAGGAATCACTTTTAAATATTATGGGAATTTCTTTAAATAGCTGCCATGTATGCCGTTATTCATGCGCCCAATGGTTCCAAATTCTCTGCCTAGCCGCTGCCATCTGAAAGACTTACAGCGAATATTTTGGATTAATACCTCAGAAAAAACTTCTGACACCTTATCCAGGTTTTGGGACATCGCACAACCGTATCTTTTGTTACAACTTTCAGTAAAGCAAGAAGGTTATGGTGTTCGATTTAATTATTTGAATACCGAGAAGGCATGCCCAACTTTCGTTTTAGTGTTGTAATGTCATGATTCGGCAACAATAAGTTATTATGATGCCCAAGTACGACATCCATAAATCGGTTGATGGTAAAATATATGACAGTTGGTGTTCTTTGGATTCGCTGTTGGCACGGTCTGAAATGCTACCGTAATTTGGCATTCTCTGTGACTACTGTTGGAGTCTACATTCATCGAATAGATCTGCTACATTACTTTGCATTCGACGATCTTGCAAATCTGGAAGTTAAGTTTTGATCCGCCTTTGCCAAGGTCCAAAAAGGATATCAATTTCGGTTTAGTGCTGTAAACGCGGCATCCGGTAATAACACATTCTTATGATACCCGAGATAACAACAACAAACACAACTAAGCCTTTTCCCATACTAGTTGGGGTCGGCTACACGGATTCTTTGTTTCCACAGATCCCTACTGTGTGCCATGTTACCATTTAACTCACAATAAGCTAAATCATTTTTTATTGTTTCTTTCCAACACTTTTGTGATCGTCCTCTACCTCTTTTAATACTTTTCAAATTTAGTTTTTTTAACCTTCTTATAGGTTCTTCTTTTGATCTTCTTTCTATATGTCCAAACCATCTTAAATGATATTCTCTCATTTTATCCTCTATTGGTGCCACTTCTAATTTGTTTCTAATAACCTCTCATTATGTATATGGTCTTTTCTTGTATGACCACTCATCCATCTCAACATCTTCATTTCTGTCACAAACATCTTCTCTACATGTTGATGATTAACTGCCCAACACTTAGAACCATAAAATATGGCAGGCCTAATTATTGCTATATAATATTTACCTTTTAACTTTAATGGTATCTTCTTATCACAAAGAATACCTTATACTCCTCTCCATTTTAACCAACCAGCATTAATTCTATGTGTAACATCTCCATCAATTCTTCCATTACTCTTAAAAATTGACCCTAGGTATTTAAAACTTTCCTTTTGGGGAATGCAATGTGTGCCAATTTTAACTTCTATGTCCTCTTGGTAACCAAATGATCAAACTTACATTCCATATATTTTGTCTTTGTTCTACTAAGTCGGAGGCCTTTGCTTTCTAATGTTTCTCTCCATAGTTCTAATTTTCTATTAACTTTTTCCTTAGACTCCTCCACTAATACAATGTCATATGCAAATAACATACACCAAGGTACTTGAATATGTTTTGTTAACTCGTCAATCACCATTATAAATAAGTATGGACTTAAAGTTGATATTTGATGTAACCCAATATTAACTTCAAAGAAATCTATAATTCCTTCATGGGTTCTCACACTTGTTTTTGCACCATCATACATGTCTCTTATAAGGTTTATGTATGTCAATGGGATATCTCTTTTTACCAAAATTCTCCAAAGAACCTCCCTCATTTCCCTATCATGAGCCTTTTCTAGATCAATAAATATCATGTGAAGGTCTTTCTTTTTTGCTCTAAAATGTTCCATTAGAAGTCTCAAAATGTGAATCGCTTCAATAGTAGATCTGCCTTGCATGAATCCAAATTGGTTCTCTGTTGTACTTGATACTTGTCTTAACCTACGTTCGATAATTCTTTCCCACAATTTCACAGTATGGATCATTAACTTGATACCTCGATAATTCGTACAATTTTGTATGTCTCCCTTGTTCTTATATATAGGTATAAGTGTACTTGCTCTCCATTCCACGAGCATCTTTTGGTATTTCCATATTTCATTAAATAGTCTTGTGAGCCAAGTGATTCTTATTTCTCCTAGTATTTTCCAAACTTCTATAGGAATATTATCTAGTCCTACCGATTTACCACCCTTCATATGTTTAAGAGCCTCTTTGACTTCATTCTTTTGAATACGTTGGTAGAAATTGTGGTTTATATACTTTTCTGATTTGGCTAACTCTCCTAAGATAATACTAACATCTTTATTTTCATTGAAAAGCTTATAAAAATAGTTTTTCCATCTATTTCTTATATCATTATTTGCCACTAAAATTTTTTCATCATCGTCCTTGATGCATCTAACATAATTTAGATCTTTAGTTTTCTTATCTCTAGCCCTAGCTATCCTAAAACTATCTCTTTCACCCTCTTTTGAGTTAAGTTTTTTATATAACTCCTCCCAAATTTTAGCTTTTGCTTCACTAACGGCCTTTTTCACTTCTTTCTTTGCTTTCTTATAAGACTCTAAAATTTCTCTAGTTTTCTTAGCATAATGTAATTTGTAACATGCCCTCTTTACCTTGATTTTATTTTGCACTACGTCACTCCACCACCAAGCTTCTTTTTGTACCCGTATACCTCCCTTAGATACACCTAACACATCTTTCGCAACTTTCCTAATATATATAGTCATATTGTTCCACATATCATAGGGTGTACCAACATAATTTCAAACATCTCCTCGAAGAACTTTCTGTTTAAATATATCTTCTTTCTCGCTTTTGAGGTTCCACAATTTAATATGATTAGCTTGATGCACTCTTTTCTTCTTTGTCCATTTTTTTATTTATAAATCCAGAACTAAAAGTCGATGTTGAGTGGTTAAGCTTTCTCCCTGAATTACCTTGCAATCTTTACAACATGCTTTATCTTTTTCTCTACAAATAAAGTAATCAATTTGTGTTTGTGATAAGCCACTCTTATAAGTAATTAAATGCTCATCTCATTTTTTGAAGATTGTATTGACTATAAAGAGATCAAATGTCATAGCAAAATTTAAAATCTCCCTACATTCCTCATTTATATCCCCAAAACCAAAGTTTTCATGAATCCCTTGATATCCTAATGCCTCTTTACCAACATGTCCATTTAAGTCTCCTCCAAAACAAATCTATCTCCCTTTGTGGAATCTTTTGAATCACCTTATCTAACTCTTCCCAAAAAGCTGTCTTTATACTATCTTCTAGTCCTATTTGGGGTGCGTAAGCATAAACTATATTCAAAACCTCTGCTCCTAACACTAATTTCAACGTCATGATTCGGTCACCATATCGTTGTATGTCTACTACACTATCCTTTAAATCTTTATTTATGATAATACCAACTCCGTTTCGAGCTTTTTCTTTACCTAAGTACCATAATTTAAAACCTATATCCTCTATCTCCTTTGCTTTTTCTCTAACCTATTTTGTCTCTTGTAAACATAGAATATGAATATTTCTTCGAATCATAGTATCTACCACCTCTATTAGCTTACCAGATAATTTTTCGATATTTCAAAAACCAATACGAATCTTATTTTCTTGAACTAACTTCCTTACCCCCCGCATCCATCCATATTCAAAATGCGGAGACCCTCTTTGAAAATTATTCACTACATTCGGGCAGCAATGTAGTGAGACTAACTTCTTTCCCACACCCATCTATGATGTGGAAACCCTCTCTGCAATTGATTCACTACATTCGGGCGAAAATGTAGTGGCCCCTTGCTTACTTATTACTGCATTCGGACTCTACAGCACGTCGCTAGGCGGGGACGCCCCAAAGCAATGCTCATAATTTTTATAATATATGTTATAAAAATCTGATGAAGTTTTACGCTAGCTGTCGGAAGCCTAACACAACCCTCCTCTTTTATCTGGGCTTAGGACCGGCAATGTAAGTGTGATTCCTTTCATGGGCGGAGTTATGATACCCGAGATTACATACATAAATTATATGATGTGAAGATATAAAATAGTCAGTATTCTTTTCGTCGTTTGGGTAGCTGGAAATGCTACTATAATTTGGCACAAGCATTTTATTCGACATCACTTTCTTGGGTTACAATGGGAGGCCTAGGCCTAAAACAAGCACATACGCATGCACCCCAAGGATTCGAACTCGCAACTTGCGAGTGGGAATCAGAGAGCTCCACTGGTGAGCTAATGCTCTGGGTCCTTCTACACGATACTTTGTGTTGTTGGAGTTTATGTTCACCGAATAAATCTAATATGTTTGCATTTGGCGACCTTTTAAGTTGGTAAGTTGCTTCTGATTCATCGATGTTACAGTTTGAAATGCTAACCAAATTTGGAGTCTCGACGAGTTATTTTGATAGTGGAGAGGCCAGGCCGTGAATAATGTGGTGACTATGTAAGGAATTTTCCATAAATATTAATAATACAAATAGCCTATGACAGTTCAATTTCAGCTTGAAGCTTGCGTTGTTTGAACACCGCTTTTCTTAAATAAGCAAACAAGTGAAAGCAACGACCGTTAAGATAAGGTGGTCAAGCATTGCGTCTACATTTTTTTCTTAATACGTGAGCTACATCATGCATGTGGCAATACTTATTGATCTCTTTATCCTTTCTCTGTTGTTCCTCTATTGCTCATCGGCTCATAAGCAGGTCATTCCAATCGTGGTAGCTGCAAAATTGATGGAACATGTTATCCTTGGTCAATGGTTTAATCACCAAGGAAGCACTGAAAAAGGTTGCAGTCACATAAGGTAATGTTGCACCTTTGCTTTTTTTTTAAAGGTAATATACATCTTTTTTAAAGGATTTTCATGAATGTGCTCCTAATGCTGGCTCATTGCTTTGCTATACATTGCTAATATCAGGAAATGGAACAATCCTAAACTTCGAGACTGGTCGAGCAATTGAAGTATCTAAATAACAACTAAGCTTTTTTCCCATACTAGATGGAGTTGGCTAAACTGAAGTATCTAAAGTAGTGACAAAACCTGTAACTAAAATAAGTTTTACGGAGAGTCCTCAAAAGATTTAGGGGGTTAATATCTTCTTCCAAATGGATCATCCGATTGAAAATGATAGCAGAATATCTATTTGCCATAAGGAGTTAGAATAAGCTGTAACATACAAGATCGGGAGAATGAACCCGTAGATACGGGGCAAACTAAGATGGCTGTCTACCAAAAAAACACTCGTGGTAAAGGCAAAATACACGGTTATTTAACCTGAACAATAATGCTCGGATTTTTATCAATCCAAGAGCTAGGTTTTTGTCGGTATGATTAATGAGATTGATATTGAAGAGAAATCCGTTGAAATTTCTCAGAGGAGAAGGGCTTATAGCTGATGAAGTGAACTAGATGGATGGGATCCCTCTTTAAGCGGAAAACTGGAACTTGGTATAGCCGGTTCCTTCCATAACAGGTGGTGTATAGGTTTTACCATTTGAAATCAATATGAACACTTCCTTGAAGCGGTGGCATCTCAAGCAAAAAGACCTAAAGTATGGACAATGCTCAGAATAGAACCGAATACACACAGACTAGATATGATACAGTTCACTGTCTTAGATGATAAACTAGCAGGGAAATCTTGGATTTACAGTTGGTCTTTTGAGAATTTTTTGTATACAAAAAGCGGATACGTGAACTAATATTTTGTGCCAGCCTCAGTGTAGCTAAAGTGAGATTTCAAATTCTTGGAAGAAGCATACATCTAAATCCTCCTATAGGATTGGAATATGAAAACTTCAAGGAAAACCCTTATTGGCATCACACTCTTGGAATACAAAAAGCGGATACGTGAACTAATAAGCTTGTAGGTGTCCGAACAAAATGAAAACTTTCACCATCACACTCTTGATTACTGTTTTATTAATCAAGCTTTACATATAAAATTAGAGTTGGACACATCCCGACTTGGTTATTTTGTTTTCAAGTAGCCACAGATGAGGTATTCTCAGGTCCTTTGACAGAGTACACCTACCTGCAGGGAGGGGGATCGATGTAGGGTATGCGAGCAAATACAATTGAGAAAGGAGCAACCCTTATTGGTTCTCTTTCACTGACAATGATAGGTATGAATGAAGGTGTTCTTCCATTGGGGCCTACGCCCAGTATCTTGCCATTTAGCAACATAGTCTGGCTGTGCAGATCTCCATCTTTCGCAGTTAAATGGTATTCCTCTCTGATCAGTTCACTAGTCCTCCCAGCTGTTTCTCCCGGAGAACTGGCATTAAAAGATTCACTTGTGACATGGGCCTCAACAGTGGTATTGCCACTAAGATTGATCACAAGAAGTGTAACACCCCTCTGTAGAGTATGCAAAAGGAATAAAACATAAAACGTCAGGAAAGAAGTTTCTCAAGAAAGTAATCTAACTGATGAATCTGGTAACACATTAAAGGAGAACAAGTTTCAATCCAGGAGAGAGAGAGAGAGAGGTCTTACGAAGTGTTTAGCACAATGAGCGTACGCTCTAATGCTCTTTGTTCCATAGAAATTGGTTGCCAGCACCACCCGTCCCATTAATCGGTGCCAAAGAAGCGCACTACAACGACAAGCAAATAATAAGGCCACAATCTACTTTCTTCTCTGTGTGTGTGCGTCTGTCACACAGAGTCAAATTACTCTAATCAACTAGAAGAAAACTAGCAGAAGAAGAAGAAGAAGAAGAAATTCCGATCACATCGAAACTACAGAAATTCATAAATGGTGTCTTCTAACCTGTAATAATCAGGGTTTGGATAAAAATTGGTTGTGCTGAGTAACCCATAGTTTCCTCCAATCAAGCTTTGCCTGCAGTAAGTTTTGGTGTCGAACTTCGATGACATGCCTAGCTGATCCAAGTACCTGCAAACAAGGAAGACATTATACACATTAGGACCAGCTAGATTTTCCAAACTAAAGCCTATTTCAGGGTTACATGTTCCCTTACCAAAAACTGAACACAAATGCATTTGTCACGTGATTGCGACCACTGTTATATGCGCCACCAGCTTCACCAACCCACGCTGCTGTTGAAGTTGAAGAACTTTTCAGTATATCCTGAAGATTTCTGAAGACCTCTGCACCTCCATCCAGATAGGACGGGTTTAGGATCTTCTCAACTAGATGCTCATCGACACCTGAACAGAGAGCAGCAAAAATTTTGAGTTCAAATCTATACTATCTTCAAAAATGTAACGAAAGAATTGAACCCAATATGTCTTTCTGCTGATTACCAGGACCAAGGTTATATATATGGTGTGTAATCACATCCATGAAATTCGGTCTTGTTTTGGCGATGATTTCCTGGAACCACTTTGCATCGAAAAATCCACCGGGTGAAAGCACTAAAGGCTTCACTCTGTGACCTTTGTAAAGCTTTTGTACTATATCATGAAGCGCAATAACGTCAGATGCATATTGGTCAGCTCTAATGCTGGCACCGATCCCACTTCCGCTCAGTTCATTCCCTATTATTTAGAAAAGCACCACCATCAACCTACAGATGCACTTGTGCTTAAATATCGACTCGAAAACCTCTAACCTGCGAGTTATAATGTCTCACCAAGCTCCCAACCATGGATTCTGTAACGGTGATTTACTGTGTAACGGATGAGTGCCTCTGAGTTGGTTGAATTCCAAGGTCCTCCTAACGATCCATCTTTCAGTGGAACTCTTCCATTCAAAGCATTCAATCCAAAAATGACCATTGCCCTGAAGTCAGAGCAATAAGATTACTTATTTTGTAGTCCAGACGAAGAGAGGAAAATGCAAAAAATAACGCAGAGTCAGTAACAAGAATCTCCAAAACCAAAAGTAATGTCAAATTCGAAGTGTAAACTCACATCACAAAGGGAAAGCTGAAACTCACCTAGTCCTTTGGAAGAACCTGTTGAGTTTGTCCCATCTAGCCATTGGCAAACAACCCTTAGTGAAACCAAACATCTCAGAAGCATTCCTCACGAAAGGCTTGCAGGGCTCCCCAGGGGCGCCCGTATCATATATGACCTTATCTTGCAAAGTTCCTCCAAGTCGAATTTTCAGCGGAGAAAATGCTGACATCTCATCAAATGCGCAGGAGGCAAGACACTATATGAGCTTCAGATCTTCAACAGAAGCAGATCGGAATTGAAGTTTTAACTAAGCAAAACACATACCTCTAACAGCATTCACGAGAATCGAGTTATTCAGATCCTAAGAAAACAAGAAAATGAGGACTGACACAATAAGACATCCAGATTTGGAAAAACAGGAAAGAGGAACCAATTTTTGTGATAAGAAAAGAGAGTTTACAAGATTCAGAAGTGAAGCATTGCCCCAGCTGCAGGTCTCGTAATCACACTTCTCGGGAGGCCACCAGTCCATGGTTGCACAAATCAAATTAGCATCTGTCTTGGCAATTCCAACACTCCCATTGATGATTACAGTGCCTGTAACAACAGAAACCGAGCTCCCAACAGCGGTACCAACCACACAGTGGTTAATGAACCTGGCCACAACGACGAGGCACAAAAGAAAACTCGATCCAACCATCTTGCACCAATGAGATCTTCACCAAATCAAAACCTCACCCTTAGTTTTCAAAGGGCTGAAACAACACTACAGAGGCCGAACAGCATCGGGTTTGAAGACGAGGCAAACCAGCCTCCACAGTATTTAGTAAAGAAAAGGAGAAAGGCTGCAGACTTCAAGTTGAGGAAAGTATGGCGACTTGTGAACTTGGGCGAGTTCTATCATACTCTTGGTTGATGGTATCTCTCTCTCTCTCTCTCTCTCTCTCTCTCTCTCTCTCTCTCTCTCTCTCTCTCTCTCTCACACACACACACACACACACACACACACAACAGCGAAAGGGACGCTCACGGATCAAGTGGGGGGCTTTTCACTTTGCAAATTAAGAAGGATAAATGGAAAAGGTGCGCTAATTGCAATCAGGGGTTCAACGCCACGAGATTCTTCAATATTGAAGTACAGATACATTAAATGAAAAAACATGCAATATGGGCTTATATCTTTTCTGTAGCTTTCGTTGACTGATCCTGTGAAACTAATTGTGAGCAGCGGATTCTCTCTCACTCAAAAAAAAGAGAACAGTACTGCAATAGTAAATTAATGAGAGTTGGGAGGTGGTAACTCCTGCTATTACAGTGAGAGTTATTAACGGGGCTCTTAATTTGAGCCTGATTTACGCTGACCAGATTTTGACAAGCCACATTTTTGTGCCGTTACATTTTTAGATTTTTGCTTTGTCTTTAATTCCTATTTGCCGGTGAAATGGAAGGGTCCGGAAGGGTCCAAGGCAGACGTCCTTGGGAAGAACAAAACTTTCGATGAGTGTTCTTTTAGAAACCATTTTGATGAAAAGGAACGAACTCATTTTTCTCTTCGACGAACACAAACGAAATCGCCGCCATCAAAAGGGGTTAAATAATTTTTCAAGTTCGCCTCTTGTTCGGAAGCCATATTCAAGTACATCATCCTTTTCCATAATCTCCAAAAAATCCCTACATGAGATTACTGCCCATTTGATCCTTCTGCTGATTATCTAGTCTCTTGAATAACATATTCACTCATCAAGTACATTTCATAATCCTTAGATAGAAGAGCTCGTGAACACTTTTAACACCTTTGGAAAACCAAATCTCAAGTATTTTACCCTTAACCTTGTTCCGATGGGCCATTTTAGACTACTTTTGATATGTTAAACAATGGGTGTAGTTAGGGGTCTCTATTCACTTTGCTCTCCGAAATTGAAAGGATATATGACCTTCCACAAGGGGCTCATCGTTTTACGGTAGTTGGTTCTCGGGCTCCTCACAGAATATACCGTAGATGTAAAGCCAAGCTATGTTTAGCTGCTCCGCCCAAACACAAAGAAGATCGTAATTGGCTTGATATTAGGAATGTTCATAGGAGCGGGATCCGCTGCTCTCTGCGGGGACCTATCCCGAATGAGGCTGATTCAGGGGGGGGAGGGCGGGGGGGAGGTCCGCCTCGCGAACTCGGCCCTAACTTCTGTAAACTTCTTTAGTACCGAATAAAAAGAGGAGGATAGTACATTGTTCGTTGAATGTTGTGCTTCAATGCGGTGTACACATTTTATAAAGCTATATCCGATATAGTAAATTGTACTTGACTCAATTGTACGGTCTCACAATTTTAATATGATACCGTTTGAGGTATCATATCTTTTGTAAGATTCTAATCTAACGAAGGTTGATCAAGCTCGAAAATATTGGCCCCAGCTCAAGTTGAGTTTTGAGTGGGTTTTTTGCAAGAATGAAGTCTGGGGAAACACAGGGACAGGGATGAGAACCATTTTGGCCTCGATCATGGGAATAGGGATGGATCCCCAACTGGGGACGAGAATGGGGACATTGATCCCCGGTCCTGCCCCGCACCCATCAGCATACCTACTTGATTTGCGCATAGAGCGGGTACTAGAGAAATTGCTCAACGATGTCTCGTGTTGTTCTACAACGCATCAAGTACATTGAAAGCATTACCCAGCAGCTATTGATTTGCGTAGGATGATTGCATAACTCTTGAAATTCTTAAAGAGAACATGAAGAGGTCTACTTATAGCAAATTTTTCAGTTCTGCGAGTCGAAAAATCAAGCTACATGTGTATATATATGTAGTTTTTTTCATTACATATATATTACATGTATGTATATATATGTAGTATATATATACATGTATATATATAGTTTTTTATTACATGTGTATGTGTCCTAAAATGATGTGGTTGGATTTGAATTGTAAACAAATTTAGGTTGGGTCTTATAGACCCGATCTAATACCCAACGGACTTACGGCCCTGCAGGCTAACCCGGTCCAGCCCGCATCGGCCCCTAGGGCCATATGAGCTGGTCCATTTGTCCCTGCTTCAAATATGGGCCGAAATTCTCTGGCCCGGCTCATTTTGACATCCTCTATTCCTTGAGCGATGCTCTTTCAAAGTGTAACGCGCCCATAGGGAAACCCTCGTTCCTTCTCCCTCAGTCTCTCCCATGTTTCACTTTCTCAGCTCCCTCTCACCGTGCTTCTCTCTCTCTCTCTCTCTCTCTCTCTCTCTCTCTCTCTCTCTCTCTCTCTCTCTCTCTCTCTCAAGAACCTCATCTCCATCTACAGAAACAAGAGGTGCATCGCTCTTTTCAAAAATCAAAATAAGTTCAAGCATTAGTGGGTGTCTTTGCCCATTAGTTCTTTAGTCGCATCTTCCTTCAATCATTTGCAGAAAAAAGTGATGCCCATCAATTTTTATGGGGTTTTACAGAAATTAGAGGAAGCATTAAAATTGTCAGTTCTTGCAAATGCCATGTTATCAGAAGCAAGAGATGCATCAATTCTGTTTTCATCAAGTTTCTAAGAAAAAGTCAAATTCAGTTCTTATGAAAATCTTAGCAAAACAATGTTGGGTATCTTTACCCATCGATTCTTTAATTCATCATAAAATGATCGGAAATATTGGGTTTTAGATGAAACTGAAAAAACTCATATTCTCTATACTAGTCACTACGGAAGTGATTGACGCCTAATATAAGCACCATCATGCAGAAGTTTCTGTACGAATTTTCTTTTGAATTGCCCAGAAATCTTTGGGATTTTCTTTTTAAAATTAGAAATGCAATTAGTTAAGAATTCCAACGCTGAAGTAATAATTTATGGATCGTTTATTCCAATTCTATAGTTGTTTCAAACTGTAAAGCCTTCATTTCATAAGGTACCTTTTCTAGAAATTATAATCCTGGAAAGGTTACTTTTCAGGTTCCTAACTTTTTCGCGATGCCAACAGGCCCTAAACTACTCTTTTGTAATTGATGTGTCATTCTGGGGCGCTTAGGATTTCTTATATTCCAAAGAGAACCCAAAGTCTGACCTGCAGGAGTTGCTCAAACTCTCAGGGCTTTCAGCAACGCATTCGAACAGCCAAGTTAACCGTCATCTTGTTATACCATCTAACCTTAAAAGTAGAACTCGCGACTGATCGAAGAGGTCAACCCTACCTAAGTGATTGTGTTTGTAAGTTCTTCCATATATAGACAAGATTGTAACACACACACACACACACACACACACACTATATATATATATATATATATATAATATATATATATATATATATATATATATGCAATTCTAATATACACCGACCTTCTATGAGCCGAGCACAGACAACGCATCGTCCAGCTTAGCACTGTCAGCGTTATCTGGTTAAGTTCCTGAAGTGAGAGAACAATGAGAGCTCACCTTGTTTGGCATCTCTAGCTGAAAGACTGACAGCCTCAGATCCTGTTTAGCTCATGAGTTCTTAAAAAAGGACAATCAGAATGCCATTCATATTTTGTTATCACAGCAGCAGTGTGATGCATTTGGGCTCAAGAGGCACGTCTCACCTGGGAAGGGTCTGCCTTTAAGCTAGAGGGAAGGCAAGCCATGAGTTCGATACCCAGGGTGTGCATCTGGTAGGGGGCTTTCTAAAACTGCAATAATCCAGGAAAAAAAAGAAGTATCGCATCTAGCTGGTAGGAGAGACAAGCCACCACTTGTGGATATAAAAATCTCCAACCCATTGTCCACTGAGACATCTAAATAAATGTAACTAACAAGTTTAACCTTAAGCGAACAGAACACAGTAAGGTCGAAATCATCATTTCCACAGATATACACATAGTGGGATATATGAACCAGGTGACACATATATACATGTTTGATTGCATAGTGATCATGGAGCCAGACGAGCTTCAATCCCTTCCTAGCATCACAGTGCTATCGAGTTCATTATACTTGCGAACTTATTTACAGACCAGATACCAAGTTTGATAGCGGTTATGTACATAGCGCTTTCCAAGTAGCAGCACCACATGATTATGCTCAAGTTTTACGCCGGGACTACTTGGGACGGTAATTGACCAGGTTAGGAAGGGCACTTAGTTGCAGTTTCTTGATTTCAGTTGCGGTCACTTTGCATGATTCCAACGACAGGGACCGTAAGTTTGTCATCAGCTTCAGATGCTGCAATCCCACATTTGTGATGCGTGAGCTTGAAACATTCAGTGAAACCAGTGTTGTTAATCCTGTACCAAGTAGAATATTAGTAGTAGTAAATCAACTGCATAGTTATGTATTAAGTAGATAACAGCATATAAAATGACTGGTAGATGCTTGACCAGCCTGTCCTTATAAATTTCAACAGAACGATCAAAGAGATAGGATGGTAGGGATAAAAAAAGCAAAAAGGAAAAAATTACTTTCCCAATCAACTATAACCTATTAAATTAATACTACAAGTATACCTTTTTCTTTTTTATCTCAACCACCCATCTTTTCGGTTGGCCGATTGAAATTTATAAGATAATGGGGCAAGCATATAAAGTGGCTAAGCATATACCAGTCATTCACAGTATACATACTTTAGTTGGATGAGTTGGTCGAAGACTTGGCACAAGAACTGAGCAAAATATCCTGTCTAGTGACTCGTAAAGATTATAAAAAAAATACCTGAAATCGATTCCAGGGTTTTGTCCGTGAGACTGCAATTCTGGGATAGGTTCAACAGTGTCAAACAGGTAAGCTCTTTGATATTTTTTGCTCCAGCATCAGTTATGCCTCCTCCGCAAAGTTCAAGTGACCGTAGGTTTTTAAAGTCTGCATAGATAAGGACAGTGAAGGAAATAGCTGACCACATCAACTGACAACAAGGAGACGCATTGAAAACACTAGAAGCAGGGGCTGTCATATACATAACAATCCAAGGCAACAGTAGAAACTAGAATGTAATATCTAGCTTTCAAGCTCTACCAGGACTTGGCTTGGCTTTTAGCCAATCCAAATCCACATAGAAATGGGACGGCATAACATGGAGAGTGTCAGCAAGCCCATATAAAAAGGCGAAAGCATGGGTGCTACTTTTTTTCTTCTTTTGTCAAACGTACTAGAATTTCTTATAGCACATAAAGAATGTTGTCGGTATTATTAGATATGTGGTGTTTTGCAAAAAGAATACTTCTCAGTACCACCCACATCAGAAGAAGCACTTCTATCATCAAGTTACTCGAATTGTTTACATTTTACAAGACTTGGCTTCACCATATATCAATCAACAGCCACAATCTATTCAACCTAAATTATCATTCTCACCAGACCAAAAAAGAAAAAACTGTAGCTGATAATTCAACTGGATTGCACCAGATGAAATGAAGGCGAGCACTAGAGAGTGTTCCTCAAAAAGAATTGGGATCTCAGAAAAAAGGTGTTGACAAAAGGGGCAGCAAAATGAAAAAGCCATGAAACAGATGCAGGAAAGAAAGAGGCAAACTAGTAAGGACACATGGTTTACACTATCCAATTACAAAACCTTTAGGCAAGTTCTCCTACTTGCAATCCACAGTGGGTATGACTGAGGATGTGCAAAACCAAGACTACTGAGAGTGCTCCTAACATGCACTTTTCAAGCACGTTGCTGCTTTCTGAAAGCCTGCTGAGTTTACATGTTTGAGGAAATACTCTCCAACAATTGTCTGCTGGAAGTGCCAAATTCAGAGATCCATGAATATCAAATGGCAAATCCTTTTATACACCCAACGGTTATAAACAACCTTGACATCCTTACAATTAGAAACGAGGTTCCTGGAAAACCCAAAAAACAAAGGGAGAAAAGATCAGAAGTTTTTTTCTCCTCGGGATCAGGAAAAGGAACGAAGAACCTAACATGGTGACAAATGGTGTTCCTTCAACAATGATGACTATAACTTCCAAGGCAGTCAAGTCATAACAACTTTTTGCATGAATACTACAAGTCAGTGTGCCAGGGGAGTTTCAAATTTTAAAGGTTCACGTAGCAAACAAAGAGATCGAATAAGAAAATCTCGTTACAGGCTCAGAAATTCAATAACGCTAGCAGCTGAGGCAAGGCCTCTACAGGAAATCAGAAAAGGATGCAAAAATCCACTGATAGCCCGATAGATATGACTTTCAATTTAAGGCACATAATTCATGCATTTATAGCAGTAAGCTCGCGTGGCTGAACGAAGGAAAGATTCCTAGAACCAAAAAGGGAAATCACCAACATTTAAGGCAGTTTGTCCCAAAGTCTGTGATACGAGCGCCAAAAAGATCGAGATGTGTCAACCCTGTAAGATCTGAAACAGAAAATACAGCAAAACATTAGCACAACTTTTCAACATCCACTGAAACCCACCACCAATCATGATATGCAGTATTAAACTTTACCAGATAGCTTATCGAGTCAGTTGGAAAGTCGTTTTGGCAAAATTTAATTTGAACACTTCAGGAAACATTGCATTGAATGGACTAACAGCACAAAAAGCTTTCAAAAGCATATGGAAATGTTGAATGCTAAAAATCAAACAGAAAAGAACATTCATATATGACAAATGATCTATTAATACAATGAATTTCCCAGGAGAATTAGAATCATGATCTTCTTTCCCACAAATAAATGGCCCTTTGGCATAACAGCCATATTATAGGCGATCAAGGGCAAAGCAACTACACCGTAGATAGTTTATGGGAAACATTACATAGAAAGGAGTCTAGATCACGTCTTACTTGTCAGTGATGCAAGCCCTGCATCAGTTATCTGTCGACTATCCAGATTCAGTGTCTTAAGTGATGTCAATCCAGAGAGCCTTCTCAATCCACTGTCACTTACTAGAGTAAATGAAAGGTTCAGACTTTCTAGCTTACTCAAACCTGCAAACAGAACAACACTTTTGACAATTAACTTGCACATCAAACAATATGCTCACTATTTATAGATGAAGGCATCCTAATAGCAGTGTTTGAGGAAAAACAAGAAGCTTGTATTTTCATACATCATAAAGACAATTTTATTTCATATATTGACCGTTCCTGCTTCTTACAAGGAAAACTAGCCATGCTATAAAGAGCATGAAGCTACCCTAGTCAATCTAACCAAGTCAATCATTTTACAGAAGCAAAGCTTCAAAGCTATAAGAGGGTTCACAAATAAGTTGAAAATTATCAAGAAAAGTCCATTTGGCAAGGTATTAGAACATAAGACGTTCAACATGAAGAAGGCCATTAAGTTCATCTTTGGGAAGACATAACATCAGGGCCAAGTAGCAAGGCTCCTTGGGAAGCAGGGGGGGTAGTTCTATGGGTTTTGCACCAGCTGGCAGGAGAGAAGACTCCCAACCTGGGCATGCTATCTCCCTGTCAGAAGACAAAAAAGTTACCAGGGAAAGCCTTCCATTTCTCGCACAAAAGTAAATAAGTCTAGTGCACATCAAACTATCAGAGACAATAATTTCCAAATGAAGTGATCATTTGCACAGCAATGGGCCTTATAAAGAAGATGGAACAGGACCCACCGGTAATAATGCATGGAGGGAGAATCAATACCCATATCCATTTGTCAAACTAAAACAAGTAACAATTTTAGACCAGATTCAAAGTGTGACTTTCAACTGAAATATGAACCTAGTGACTTGCGAGCATGAACAACATAGACTTAGCTAATGAAGTTAAAGGTTGGAGAGAGAGGATAAACCAGAGAGATGACGAAGCCCATTGCTTGCAATATCACTATCAGACAGCTCCAAGCATCTTAACTTTGCCATGCCTGATACGCCAAAAAATGAAGCAGATAAATGCATAGCCAAAACATGAAGGCATGAACAAGGACTGAAATATTTCCATAATAAACCTTCCAAATTAGCCATCCCTTCATCACCAATCTTACATGAATCTAGGTTCAAGCTCTCCAAATTTGTTAAGCCTGCAGAGACAAGTGATCAAGAAATCAACGAATATTAGCTGTTGAGTATAAATGCTTATCAGGGTGATGATGCTCATGAAAAGATCCCACCAAATGAGCTAGCCATTCAAGTACTGCAAAAGAAATCCCAAAGAAAATCGGATAAAATAGAAGACTTTAATACATGAGTAATGAAGCATATAGACTATGACCAAATGCAATAACTAATGTCGGGTGGTACTGTCTGAAGTCTGAACTAGACTTTTCCTAGTGCCAAATTTCATAAAGAGCCATGTTAACATTCAAATAACCAACTCAGCTCCTCCTAAGAGAAATTTTGTAAATATAAAAGATTAACAAATAATGATCCCCATTCGAAGTCACCATCTAAAAACACATTTTCCAAAACAGAAATGGTCAGCAACAAAATCCATCTAGTATAAACAGTTACACACCAAACCAGAGAGCAAAACTAAAAGTATGACTTGGCTTTAATGAAGTTTACCTTTCAAATGTTTCAAGCATTCATCTGTGATATTATTGAAGCCTATATTAAGCGCTTTCAGGTTCACAAGTTCTGCAACAAAGAAAAGTGTAACCAAAGAAACCATTTTAATACTTACAGCAAAGCTTATACAACCAGAAGATTAATAATGAAGAAGTTTCTTTTCCATCCCACAGTCCATTAATCTGGTGAACTGCCTCCAATGTTGTAATGCATTACATGTATCCTATGATACATCAAGGTGCACATCGAACATAGAGAAATCAGTATGCTAAAGGACTGCATTTATACAGGATGGCATGTGGCTTTTATCATACGATATGACTGATACAGACCAAACTGGTCATAAGAGCTGATACCCATAATTTTGGAGCTCTAACAACATAAAAACAAGGATTGAAATATAATATTTTCAGTTCCATCTCACCTGAGAACTTGTCACACCCATCATCAGATAGATTGCATCTTTGCATGTTCAAGTGTGATAGTTGGACAAGCTCTACACACCGCCAAACAAAATGAAATATCAATTTTATTGCAAACGCTGCTAGAGGTATTTTTTCGTTTCTAGTTTTTTCTCCCCTATACCAAAAAAATTACTATTGCAAATGCAACACAAAATGGGTCATATCAGTGAGAAATCATTTGGGAGTCCTAGCAGAAAGGAAGATAATGAAGCCACTTTAGGAAGGGGAAGATAAGTTTCCTGTTTCAGAACAGGACAATGAGAAGTCTTGGAACTTGTTAAAAAGAAGCTAATACTTAATTAAAGAAGAAGAAAAAAACAGGACAAGTCTCTGAAGATTTCAAGAAATTTCTTTCATGACTGTCAAAGCCTAAGAAGAACAACTTTTGTCATCTGATGCATGCAATAAAGTGAGGAGTAAGACCTGAAACTGTCTCCAGGCATGCTGCAGTAATTGGACATCCTTCCATGTTTAACAATGAAAGTTTATTCATACCTGTCATCAAAATTAAAATACACAACCTTGCCCCTTTAAAACCATTGCAAAAGAAAAAGGGCAGATAACAATGCAGGTTTCCCTTTTGATAAGTAAGAAATAAATAACAGTTATATTTGAATCAGTTAGATAAATGACAGAACCAAGTTACTAAGAGTTATACTCAAAGTTGAAAGGAACAACTTGTTGAGGAATATGTTTTTAGTGTCGTTTTTAGTAAATTTGATGTTTAAGGTATTATTGTAATTGCCCATAGTACTAAAGGTATTTTGGTCATTTTTTGTTTTGCAGCCCATTATATAAGGGCTAGAAGCTTGTATTAGGGTGAAGAGGTTGTGATTAAGAAAGAGAAAATGAGAGGGGGGTCGGCTTCCATTCGAGGTTCATCCGCTTCCTCCGATCTCGCATGTGTTTCTCATCTTCAATGTGTTGTCTAATCTTTTGTTAGACTAATCCCGAATTCCAACATGGTATCAAAGCGATCGATCGTTGGGAGCAGCAAAACAAGAGGGTGAGTTGCACTCAAAGGGAAAGAGAGAGGGAGATGGCGGTGGCGGAGCAGCAAGTTCAGTCGGTCCAATGTTTCGGAAGGAAGAAGATGGCAGTTCGTTTCATTCCCTCGGGATCTTCTTCCTCTTCTTTCACGTTCTCCTTGCAATGGAATCTTTTATCTTCCTTAATCCATGGCTTCTGATTCCTAGCAACCGTCTTTCTTTCCCTTCCGTCTTCTGAAGGAACTACGTTTTGTAAGTGGGTCGATTAGAAACGATGCCGACATTCACCACAATCGCGTTCGACAGGCTTCTCGAGCCCGAAAGTGCCACCACTGAGAAGCCAACGACCGCACAGTGAGCACCGGAGCGGCCGAAGATGGGGAGGAGGGCGCTCACGATGCCTATTCGAAAACCGTCGCCGCCTCCTCTGCCAATCTTTCCGTCGCTTGTCCTCTACAGGACGCCCGAAGTGACCCCCATCCCTGATTCTCCCTCTTCGTTTACTCCATCTCTCTACGTCGTTAATCACAGGCGTTGAGGCCCCTGCCTCCAAAAGGCCCAACGAAACACCGCTGATAATGGCGGTACCAACCACCGACGAACCGGAGATCCCGTCGGAACTGACGATGGGGCTACTATGAAGGAATGCAGACTGGGTCCAAATGGGGATGGAGTGGAGGAAAGGGTTGGAGCCGTTCTCGACCGTTTGGCGTCCGATTTGGGGCGACATGATAAGCTTTTGGATCATCCGGTGGAATCTAGGAGCCCAGTGGGCGTTAATCGAAAGTCCCAGATTGAGGATCATGGCTTGGTTGATGCGTCGTAGAAGTCTGAAACGAAATGCAGAGAAATGGGGAGTCCTTTGATGCGTACGAAGAACTCTCCAATGACTGCAGATCCACTCCGATGCCAAATACTTCCTTCATTGATCTGGAGAAAGAACTAAGTGAGACACGGATGAGTCTCTTGGTTGGGATAGAGAGGTGTTACCAGGTTAAAGAGACTCTTATTCAAATGAAAAGTTAGTGGCGCAGGGTTGCTGAGCAATTATCACTTGCAGGGATCCTGTTTCCTGCATCTCCACCCAACGTTGGAGATTGACATGAATATCTAGCGTTGGATCCTATTGTCGATCTGCTTGATAAATAGATAGTTGAAGGTGAAAAGAAGGATGCAGAGTCAGGCAGCATGCCGAAAAACAAGAGCAAGTCAGTGAAGCAAACCTAGTATTAGGCACCAAGCAAGGACTAAAATAATGGTATTCGGGATAGAGATGCTTACTTACATTGTCAAGTGTTCGATGAAATGTTCAAGAAGAGATGATTAACTTGCACATCAAATGTTTGAGTAAATGTCCAAGAGTTGCGCATTAAGTGTTTGAGAAAATGCTCAAGAGGGCTCAAAAAATTCGAAAAAAAAATGCATAAGAATGAGATTAAATGGATTGTAATACTGATAAGTTAAGCAAGAAAGAGAGGTAGCCATGTGTGGGCGTTCAAGTAGAGTTGTGGGCAGATTGGATGGAATGTCTCCAATCTGTCGATTCTTGTAAAGATTGCAGTGATGAGGACTGCTAAAATGTGTTTTGCAACCAAAAAAGTTGGTGGAATTTGCAGCCAAAGAAGCTACTGAAAATGTTGCAACCAAATAAGGTGTTGAAAATGACCAGCCAGGAAGGCTGAGTTGAATATATTGCAGTCAAAGAAGCTGCTGAAGATGATCAGCTAGGAAGGCTGAGTGATGTTGCAACCAAAGAAGTTGTTGAAGATGACCAACTATGAAAGCTGAGTTGAAGATGCTGCAGCCAAAGAAGCTGTTGAAGATGACAAGCCAGGAAAGCTGAGTTGAAGATATTGCAACCAAAGAAGCTGCTAAAGATGATCAACTAGGAAGGTTGAGTTCAAGATGTTCAGCCAAAGAAGCTGTTGAAGATTGGTGCAACCATGAAGCATGAATGTTGATGAAGAATGTTGTAGCCAAGAAGGTTGCTGAAAAGCGAACAGCCAAGAGGGTTGGAAAAATCGAAAAAAAAAAATCAATTTTTTTGGCAAGTTTGGAGTTCGAAGTATCTCACTCCCAACTTGAAGGGGGTGTTAAGGAATATGTTTTTAGTGTCGTTTTTAGTAAATTTGATGTTTTAGGTATTATTGTAATTGCCCATAGTACTAAAGGCATTTTGGTCATTTTCTGTTTTGCAGCCCATTATATAAGGGTTGGAAGCTTGTATTAGGGTGAAGAGGTTGTGATTAAGAAAGAGAGAAAGAGAGGGGGTCGGCCAATAGGTCGGCCCCCTTCTTCCGATCTCGTATGTGTTTCTCATCTTCAATGTATTGTTTAATCTTCTGCTACGTTGATCCCAAATTCTAAAACAACTGACTGGACTTATAGGACACAGGACTCATATTTTGAACTGAAGAAAGAACATATCCTGCATGTCTGACTCAACAACAACAACTAAGCCTTTTCCCATACTAGACTTTCCCTGCACGCCTGACTCCTGAGAGGATATTCAATCATAGCAAATTTGAGGCATTTAAATAAACAGTTGTTGTCAACCTTACTAAAATGTGACTAAGGCACTCCCGTTCCCAATATTACAAACAGCACTTGTACAGTTGTACTCTCAGAACAAGCGTATACCACAGGAGATACATCTACAGGACACAGGATATAACTCTCAGGGAGTTCTTATTGCAAATATAGCACAAAGGACGTGACAAATACACGGTAAATGAAAATTCACTCTGTGACTGATGACAAGGGAGATCCTGTAACTTTATTTAAAAAAAGGAGCTAAATACAGTAACTTTAGTTTGTACTCTGCTAAGATTTTATACAGACCTAATCAAAGGTCTTTTTCTAATGACAATGCCATCAGAAAGAACTATGAAAGATGATGGTACAGAAAAGGATTTTCAAATGTAAGGACACCTCTCAGAAACACAACTCCATCATCGGAAACTTTACTGTGAGGTAGTTGCAACTCTCTCAAATTTGTAAATCCTGTTCCATGGAGAAAGAAGATTTATCATGAGAAAAAAAAAGCTAAAAGAAACATGTAGAGCAATTAAGGAATTACAGTGGCCCCATAATAGTAACACGCTGTCAAAAGCAACATGATCAGAAACCTTTAAAAATGTACCATACATGTAAAATGTATTTGTTATTTAGTAATAAATGTGTCACTTCCTATTGGGCAATTCACGTTTATTGCACCAACAAAAGGAAGCCCAAGGTTCCTTGGTTGCTGATAGTTCATAAAGAAAGGGGAGCTGATACAAGTATACTATCTTCAGTAACTGTTAAATGGAAAACCAATTTGCAGCATCGATACAGAAGCACAAACTGCAAAGAATGCAACGCCTCACCCAAAGAAAAATAAAAAGCTATGAAGTTTGCCAAATGAGGAGAAAAGTTAGACTCATGCTATCGGTAAAAATCTAAAAAGGCAAGGAAGAAGAACAATTTTAGTGAAAACCAGATGCTTTGCTTTGAGCAGAACTAGCACCAGGAAAGATAATTTCCATTCCTACACATACACAGTAATACAATCATTTCAATATTTGCAGTGAGAGGGTTAGGCAACCCTAAATCTCTACAATATGTGTTTTCCCTATTGGATCTGCCCCACACTAGGTTCACAAGGACCTGTTATATTATATATAAACCCCAACCGATATGGCCTGGGAGATCCATACCCACAATATGTAAAGGAGATGGAGTTGCAGAAGACAACGGTATTTATAATGACTAACTTCTATGCTCAACCAAGCAGAGTCTACCAGCCATCAGCAAAATATGATAATAATGGAAGAAGAAACAACCAGGAGGAGAAACATGTCTGCCTAATGTGGGACCACATGGTACATTTTAGTTTGGATTAAGAACAAGTTCCCACATGGCTTGCAGATTTACGCCATTGCCTTATCCAGTTAGGGGAACAATCTATGTCACAGTGACGGCCATTTTGGTGAATTGCCCCAGTGGCCATGAGAGAACACTGTGTACATGCATTAGATATTTTAGCTCCTTTTGGTGTCTTCCCTGGTATTGAAAATCTTAATATAGTTAAAGATTTTCAAGGAAAACAAACTTATTCAAGAAAAAACATTAAACGTTGAATTTTATTCTGGTAAAATGGGTAGGAACATGCCCCTGGGTCTTGAACTCATTAGCTTAAATTTGTGAGTTAGTCGACCCCTTAGCCAGGTGAGCTATTGCTCTTTGTTCTCAAACATTGAATTTCTAAAAATTAATTAGCCACCAAATATGTTGCAGTATACCAGTTTAGCATAAATAAATTAAGAATCCACGTTTTAAAGAATAAAGTACATCCAACAAACCTATGCAGTGTAATAGTTTATGGAAAATGAAACTACGATTATTCATATTGTGCATGCATACTTTCCCGACCCCTCAGGCACAGGAGGTAAACATCCTCAGCAGCATCTACCTTGCACTGGCCGCATGGCCGAACATGTTATAAAAAGAGGAGCAGCATAAAGATTGAAAACATACAGATGTTCCTAGCCAACGGAGAATGGACGCACACAAGCGAAAGCAAACAAATAGGTGCCTCTAGGAGATATCAGCAAGTCAAACACTACTGAAGTCTATACACTCATTTGCTAAAGATTTTTCTTGAACATCATCAAAACGTCATAAATGCAAGTAAAAAAGAAGATTGAAAGAATAACTACTTACCTGAAAGAGCCTTAACGTCAGAGTTGGTAATGCAATTACACCATCCGATGTTAAGTGTTTCGAGCTTCATCAAACCTTTTAACATAAAAAATAAAACAACAATGTGAAACAAAAACTAACAGAACCGCTCTACAGGATGTTAAGCACCTGACAGGCTCACCACATTATAATGAGTAAGCTTGAGTAAATTGTGCAGAAACCCAATTAAAGAAATTTTCGGATGACAAATTTTCAGATGACAAAGATTATAAACAAAAAGTAGTGGGAACAAAGTAGCCATAAACAAGAACCAAATGCTTGGAACTGGGAAAATGTATAGAAACTGTCACAACAACCAACAAGTTGCTTGGGATTCTACTAGTTGAATCAGCGGGTGCACAGTCAATATCAGTTACACGTAAGAGTAATCTATAATGAGTAAAAAAGGACTCCTAGCTACTGACCAACATTCAACAGGGAAAAACAATTTAAAAACCCATGCACAGTAGTACAAAAGGAAATAAAACTTAACAGAGAAACCAAAAACGCATCATAGAACGACATTTTTTCAACTAAGGTGGATGAAAGAACAATCCAGTTACAATCAGTTCAGAATTAAGTACACTGAATCTGAGTTTGGCAGACTTTTACAGAACAGATTCAGGTACAGATAAAAATAAAACAGATCAATTTGAATAGAGATGTGCTAGCTTAAAAAGTTTTTCTACTTGGATGCAATATTCTGATTTAAACCCACATTATTGGCCAGGATTTGCAGTCGGATATGATATGCATTGACTGCATAAGATCGTTAATTGGGTCCACCTTCTATTGAGGATACTTCTTACAAAACACATATTTGGTTGGACACCTAACCTTTCTCCACTCCATTTACATTCTTATAAGAAAATTATTCACATTTAATTCTTAAAATGCTAGAAGGGAGAAAAGGGTTCTTCATTATAATCAAGAAAACAATTTCTTATATCCAATACTACTATTTGGCACTACTATATAATGGTTGAGGAGGTCGATATGTTAGAAACCAATAGCCCTTTTAACAACTTAAAAAGAACTGCATGCTAAGTCACACAGACACTTCTAAGGGGTGGAGTGTCGACCCCGACACCGTGTCGGTGCGGCATGTCCAAAAAGTTTTTTTTTTGTAACTCACGGATAAATGGATCAGGATAATAAAGATTGATTTGTGTATTATGATAAAATTAGTAGTTTTTTACCATTTATATGTTTTGCTTTAATATAAAGTTGTGTACTTACTATTATAGCTTTATTCAATATAAAGTTGCTTGAATGATTTTGGGTGTGAACAATTGGACTCCATATTGTATGCCTTTGCACAGAATAATCTCTATCACCAAACACATTTAAAGACCAGGAACATTGCCAGATCAATAGAACAGAAGAGTATGACATCACTAGTGGATCCTAGCACAAATACTAGTATATGTTATATCCTACAAAAGATCTTGAAAATCTTTGAATCCATAACTTGGATATTTTGCAGCTCGTAAAATCACTGTAAGTTTCATATCATTATGAGGGAACTTGCTAATTGATATCTACGTACACCCAAAATTAGCAAATACTAGTTGTATTATGATTGATTTATGTAGCTTGAATATTATATATAATATATAATATTATATACCCTAGCCGTGTCGCCACACCCAAAAATTTTGAAATTTGCCGTATCCCGCACCCATGTGACATAGACTGCATGTGCCTGAGAGAACTGCATATTGGCATCTTCCAGGGGTATGCCTATCCAACACGAATGCTATATCACACAAACATCACATACTACTTTACATCAAAAGAATATTTGGCACAGTTATCCATCATCTGTTTCATTCTTTCTACGACAGAACCTCGTCATATTTTCCATCGATGTTTCATGGACAACTGGTCAAGTAAATGACTAGCCTCCAATTTCATGATACCTTGACTAGTGAGGATGGTGCACAATTGGAAGCAGGAGTCCCAACACATGCATGCATAAGCAACTGAGATGCACAATGGTGAAGCATGCACAAAAAAACACAACAAATTTTGCATACATTTAGTTGAATATACATAATATATACTGATGCTGGTAATTCCATAATTATACAATTTGCTTACCTCAGATTATTTACTATGTACATGGAAACCTACACATTTACATGTTCCAATGCAACAACTTAGCAACTTGAGACCATAATCATAGAGTTAAATCTTGCATTTTTAGTGAAAATATAAAAACAACATCAACAAATTCTCAGGTAATTCTCAAACTCACCTTTTTCTCTTTCTAGCAAAAAACATTATGAGAATATTCCACCATTTTCCATCGAAACTCTATTGTTTCCTCGATGAAAAGAACTTTTAGCAACTAAGATCTTTACAATTCGTCATTCAATTCACAGAATTTTGTAGTATTTCCTCCAAATGCCACCAGATTTTGGTTTGGAGCATAAGGGCTTCCAAATTTTCAAAACAAGTTGGTTAATAATGATCAAAAGGACTGTCCAATACCCATGAGCAAACAGTTCTGATTTGGGAAAGATACATCTCAAAATTTATAGAGGTTTTGGTAAAAACTATCATGCGCAATATCAGGGACATGTTTGGGATTTTTTAGAAAGTTTTAATGTCTTCATTAAAATTTCAGAGGGGCCATTAAGGAAATATAAGCATAATAAGTAGGGAAGGGAGGAGGTGTGTGAAGGGAAGGCTGACGCTCATGGCAATGAAGAAAATAAAAAAAGGGAGAAGAAAAGGAATAGGAAAAGAAAAAGACAGGAAGAAGGAAGGAGAAAGGGGAAAAGGAGAAGAAGAAAGTGAAGAGAAGGGTAACCACCTCTGTAACATTTTTTCTTAGTATTATTTGTCGTTCATCTTTCCGTTCATAGGTTAGTTTGTAATTCTACTTAATTTTAGGATTTAAATTTTCCAATGTTTCCAAATTTTCCTTAGAAAACCGCTATTTCTGAAATTTGTTCTACGAAAAACCTCGATTGACAAACCTATGCTTAAGATGGTCCTTTTCTAGAAATGACAAAAGTTCAGAATATCTACAGTATAAAAGCTGTCTGTAAGATACACAAGAACCATTCACGTACAACCAATCCCCATGTGAATGAAGTAACATCCCTTGTATATCATGCATGCAATTTATACCACCTACTAAAAAACGTTGCAAGGATATTCTGTCCAAAAACTAGTCACACTTTTAAGAATTAATAATGATATCACAGATATATTGATGGTATATCATGTGTAACTTTTGGCTCATCTATAAAATGGACGGAAACAGCCCAGGAATGCAAAATTATAGGCTTGGGAGAGGGAAAAGGAAGAAAATGGTGAGAGAGAGAGAGAGGAATTCAGGAGAAAAGATAAAAACAAGCCATAAAAGGGAATATGATGTTCGTTTATTATGTTAGACTGGTGGTACATATGTATCTGCAAGTTTTCTGTCTCAAACTTTTATTATGTCGCTCAGGAGTATTGCCTTCTTTTACTGTCTCAAGCTATCACCGCATCCACCAATGAATATCCTTACAGATATTATCTTTTTGAGAAATCCTTCATCAGTGGCTGTGAATGACCAACTTTCTCAATCTTTTTGACCTTGGTTCCACAGGAGCAAATCAGAAAGTTTTAATGTGCAACTGACAGTCCTTAGCCTAAGCTGGGTCTTTATTAAAAACCCAAGCTACAAGCCATCAATATTATACCGTATTCCTCTTAACAGGAAGAGGACTCAGCACAACTTTCACATTACAGAATTTGACATGTTCAGATATATTATGACTTTTGAACAAGCACATGTCAAACATTTCGCAAACATATGCAAAACATAGTCTCAAAAGGAATCCAGAGATCTGATAAGCATTCCTGAAGGCCTTTTTCAGTTGTTATTGTGGATTCATAACCTCAACTTTCCTACAGTAGGTAAGAACTGTTTCAGTAAGATATTCACCCCAATTTTTCCACATAGGCAAGTCTAATGTGATGATTCAGTGACATCCATAGACAATACTAGCCCAAAAAAATTAAAGCATCTAATTACTGAAAAGACTATAGAGTTGTAGCCGTTTCCTCTTGCTAGGAGTAAGTGTTCTCTTCTTTAAAGACAAATCAGGTCAGTACCATACCTTGCTACTCGTTTTGCAACAGCCATTTACACTACTAGCCGAATCGAACAAAAATATGAAGCAAATTGTTCGGAGTTGAAAAACTGCAACAGCCAGAAGTTGGGGAACCATACCTTTAAGGTGCACAAGCCCACCATGAATACCAGAGCACCGTTCTAAATCCAGATTTATCAGGTTAACCAGGTTGGCAAAGGAAGACATTCCTTGAGCAGTTATTGAACTGCTCTTTTTGAAGCTCATACTTGTCAGGTTTGTCAACCCTGAACAGATTTTTATGGTCAATGACTCATCCACCAGAAAATATTACAGACAACATTTAAAATCAATGGCAGGACTAGGAACGTATACAAACTGCAAGTACTTGCTAACAACAATATGGCCTCGTCAAGCGTAATGGACACATAGCCAAGTACAATTCATTGAAAGAAAAGACAGGAATTGAATCTGAGAATGCTGATGCAATGTCTTCTCAAAATGATAAAACTGCATGCTAGATATTCCAGGATATTCTTTAATCAGCGTCCTGGTAAATATTACCAAATTTTAAACAGGTGAGAAATCAACTCATCAATATCAGCAACTCTTTGCCATATTTATTAAGAACAAAAGAATATGTAGAAACTTGTTAATACGCAGATCCAGAAAAGCCAATCCAAGTTTCTTCGGATAAATAAAAATCAAAATATTACTATACTGATAAAGGAACACAGTCGCATTATGGCATTTGAAAGATATGAATTTCTTTGTAGATATTTAATTTCTAGTGCTTTTTTATGCTCCCAGGATTTACTTGGGAAAATGACTTCTGCTCAATCTTCTAAGAGGAAACGCTTACCACAAGAGAGCCCTAAATATATTCTGTAAATCTTATTTTTTAAGGAATACTTTAGCCAAAGAACGCAGGGAACACATTTACGGTTTGCCTTCTCTCAAAATATAACAAAGGAAATGGAAAACATATTTAACATCATTCAATGACCTAAAAACAGTCTCTCGATATCTCATTGGAATGCGATCTATGGCTGACTAAGCCCATGCTCTAACTTGCTACATGGGTATTCCTCTTTATATTAAACATTTACAGGACTAATGTACAACTTCTGACATTCAATACTAGACTCAACAAAAGAATACTAAATAGAGACACTTGATTGCTGAGCGATTTCCAGTAGAACGTGTTTCTCTCTCCATGTTCTAGCAAGAAAAGGCAAGTACTCTATAAGATCTAGGATGATTTATGTAACATATATATGATAGAAAACAGCAAAAGTCACATTCACTTGAATTAGCACGTTGTTTCTGCTTTGAAATTTTAAAGAAGAATCACTTGAAGCCCAAAGGAATTTCTAAGGCAGTTCGGTGTTGCTTTGCAGTTTGCATATATGCGCTAAAAGTAAAACCGGAAACACTACATATGGAAGTGGCCATTATGATTCCAAATTCCATTAATTTGCTAAGCAAGGAAGTGAAGGTTTCAACTTTTGCAGGTCCACAGAAACTCGAGCCCCAAATTTCATATTAGAGACAAAAAGGAGAAAAATGCACACCTATAAAGTCCAGAAAAGGAGTGACATTTTAGAAGAGTGTCATCATAATTAATTACAGGACGCTAAACAGGTTACCGGATAGAGATCCCAGCCCAGAATCAGATATTCCATAGCAGTAATTGAAAGTCAGGCTCTGTAGATTTGGACAATCCTTAAGAAGATCAAGCCCAGAATCAGTCACATCTGAAGCAGAAATGTCCACAGACAAAAGAGATGGACCCTGAGATGCAACTACACTCATCCAACTGTCTCTGACTCCAGGGTATTCTCCCAAATAAATGTCCTGTAAAAGGAAGAGAAAATAGAATCAAACAACAGAATAGAACTCAAAGTTCACAGTGAATGTAGAATAATGATAGTAAAATTGAGTAGAAAACTTACTTGAATGGCACAATCACGAAAGGCTTCAAGAGACGCATCAGTCAGAAGATGAGAATCAATTAATTCATCAAATACCTGCTGAGTTATGTCCCTTGGAATCATGGTAAAGCTGTTATATTCATTTATGCGCTGCCGTTGAAAAGGGAAAATCGAACTTAAAATTGTAAAAAAGTAACAAGGAAGAAAAGTTTCTTCAATATTGGCATCTTCAAGCAGAAAACGAGCCAAGTACCTCACATATTTTATGAATACTCAGCTCCATAAGAGTGGGGCACTTTCTTCCCTGTGAGACATCCATGCCAGATCGAGATAGTGACCTTCCCATCCATTTTGAACTATGACTTTTGGAGTATTTTCCCGGAATACCTCTTCTAACATCATCCTCATGTACATGTTGATATCTTTTCCTTGAGCAAGCACCTCCCATGGGATTTTGCCTTATCCCCTAATGCCTTCTTACACAAGTTTATGCAAATACCAAATTAAATGGCACGACCACATCCCACCATGAACCAAGAAAGAACCGCATTAACAAACATCAGAACCGATAGCGCTGTATGCTATGCAGTCACCACATACTTGGAACTATAAACAGCCAGAAATTTGTCATGCAAACTCACGTGACCTCATGTGGAACTGAAAACAGCAACCATCTAGCAGGGTCATCCAGACAGCCTCAAATATCCTGGTCAAACAAGAAACTAGATGGTTAAATGAACTTTCATTCCCTATATTAAGTTCAACCACATAGAATAACAACAGTATATCATATACATACATACATGTGTGTATATGTATACTATTTGTTTCTATAGAACCATATCATCGACCTCATCTAGTGTGGGAAAAGGCTTAGTTGTTGTTGTGTAGAAAAATAACATCTTGAGCTGGTTTCATCCATTATTATTATCATTAGTAGTAGTAGTAGTAATAGCAGCATTATTATTAACAACGCACTGAAATTTTAGCAACAACCTCCGAAATTCTAAGAGGGGCGGGGAACTACTTTTGCACAACGAAGGAAAAAGGAAAAGAAAAAGAGAAAGTTCTTTTGAAGGAAAACAATTAACAGAAGGCATCAATCCCCGTACACCAAACAAACAAACTAGCAATCACTATCGAGACTGGATGGAGTTCAAAATCACGCTAACACACCAAACTTACTCAAACATCCTATCACCGTCAATCTCAGACTCTCAGTAAATCGTCCTGCCTCCGTGAAGAAGAAAACCCCAATTTCTTTTTCGAACAAAGATTCAATAGTAAAACAGACCAAACTTTTGATGTTCAATGTCTTATCGTTGATCAGTTCGGCATCTTGCAAACAAAGAGGGTTGTGTGTGTATGAGAGAGAGAGCATAATTAAATAAGAACGCTCATAGAGAGAAAAAGGGTATTGACTGATCGGCCTCTTTATTGACAAAGCAGCAATACAAACACTACTTCGCGACCAAACGAACCCCTGATTAATTCATTAAAAACACCTTAAACAACCATATACTGCTTTAATGATAAACTCGCAATCATCATCCAAAGAGCATCCGGACCCTCTCCAGATTAAGGAAGTCAAACAGAAACTTGATGCTTCCGGTTATGATGATCATTGAAAACAAAGACCATCGAAGCTCAAACGAGCATAATCGACGAACAAAACCCACCAGGAAAAAACTACGGATAAGAACACGAGAAGAAAATATATGATCTGAAAGTTACTAGTGCAAAAAAACGAAAACTCACTCTTAGAATCTGATTGGAAACTTGAGAAACATAAACTAATCATCACATGATACGCGACGAATTGACCCACCTGATTTGGAACCACCCCCAGACCACGCCAACACCAGAAAGAGAGAGAGAGGCAAGCTAACCGCCGGACGGACCACGAAATCCGTGGTAGAAGGCTCTCCAGCGGCCACCGACCGCCATGGCGACTACTGAAGATGAGGGTGATAATGATGATCGACAGACGACGACGATGGTTATGGGTGGAGAGAGTACGGTTGAAGAAAAGGAAGAAATACAGAGGCAGTTTTCGTGACTGGGCGAGCGGATTCAGGTCCGGATCCGTGCCTGATCCCCGAGCAGGTAAAAGCGGACGCGTGTTATTGCTGTTTCGTTGGTGGGCCCACTTTGATCAAGCAGATAAGAGAGAGAGAGAGGGCGGTGGTGGGGCCAGTTCACGGGGTTAGATTTTTCCGCACGCAAACGTGGCTTTCATTTGGGAAGAATATCGGACTTCCCTTTATTAATTATTAATATCACTATTCTTATATTATTTAGGTAATTTTCAAAAATAAGCTCCTTTCTCATGTAATTGCATATCAGGTGCCCTGTACTCACAAATTCGAGAATGATGGTTATGGTTTTTACAGAAGTTAGAAGAGGAAGTCGGTCCAACTTTGCATGTCCCGAACTAAGTAAGCTCTACAATACCGCATGTATACAAGGTACAATAGTTCATAAATACATGAACAGTCCGTGACCCCAAAGGGTTGGACCGTAGACAGTGTTAGCACTCTCGCTCCACGAGATGTAGGGTGCAAGTTCGATTCCTAAGGTACGCATATTTGGCTTTGGGCTTTCGTTGTAAGATTAAAGAAGTCAGAAGAACCTTTGATTATTGACATAAATACATTTTTTGCCCTTTTTATTTGCAAGATGAAGCAAGGCAGACCCTGCTGCAAAGAGCATGACCTTGAGTATCCTTTGCTTGAAGCTTCTTTTGGGTCGACTCCTACTTGAGAGTTGCGGTTCCTTGTGCATAAGTTCACATAAAATAAAATTGTCATCGGTATTAAAGATAGACATGACCGGTTTCGAATTGATTTTTACGAATCCAACTAGAATCGAATCGGGTCAAGAACTGCCTGTCACCAAAATTGCCAAAACTGAGTCATTCGATTCGGTTTCGGTTTTATCTTTCGTAAAACCGGTTGTTTGGAACCGTTGGTTCATAATTTTTAATATATGTTTTCCTTAAATTTTAAATTTTTAAAATGTTTTTTTGGTTTCCAAACGGTTTAAAATCGGAGGCAGAATCAGCCTGGTCCTGAATTGGTTCCGGTTCTTACTATCATGTTTAATAAAAGACTCAATATATTTAAGAAAACAAATATTGACCAAGCCAATTCTATATATAGGTCATAATTAAGTGTACCTCTTATCCTATAGATTTTCTAATGGAAAATTGTTTCCAGAAAGAAAAAAAAACTCGATGAATTACTGGCCTACCTACTTAATAATTTATACATGGTAGGTTTTCAAGTAGTACACCACGCATTTTTAATATGGAAACAAAAAGAAAAAGTACAGCATGTATTTATATCCTTAGACAAAAATAGGCTCTGGTTTCCCTTTTTTCCCTTCCAATGGTTCCTTCTTCTTCGATCTCTAGAGAAATTCTTGCAGCATGATCCTGGTGGTCTGGCCCGTAATCAGCCCAGCTAAGGCTGTTTAGTTTTCACTCTCTTTTTTTCACAAGAGGAGGCCCAAGCCTTATACCCACACATGCACCCTCTATGAGTCAGAAGCCACCAGCAGCAGCAATGGTGATTGGACATGCTGCTGTTGAGCTAACACTCTCGATGATGTTCATCTTCTTTGTTCACAATACATGAATCGTCATTTTCTTTGATCATAATACACAAGTCGAGCACATCCAAAGAGTGTGCTTCTTAGGAAAACTTAGAAGGCTTAAACCCTCCTATGTTTTTCATATACTTTTATCATTTAATATATAATATATATTTACTATATGGTATCGATCATTGGGTAGTCAATCATCAATATTTACATATATAAAATTAGTGTGGTAGAAATAAAACTGTTCATATGATTGTTCTTACCTAAAAAATAGTGTATCTTGAATGAAGTTATTGCAAAAAGTTTGTATATAAAATATAAGATTAGAGAGACAAGTACATAAGCTCCAACAAAAAGTCCGAGAAATTAGACTAAAGAATTTAAAGAAATATTGCAAAAATGACAAATAAACATAATATATGTTTTCTAAAATGCATGTCATAGTATCAAAGAATCCATATAGCTCACAGCATATAGTATGGGAAAAGGCTTAGTTGTTGTATATACACGAACGCACACATGCACGTACATTCCGATTATACCTGCCTCTCTCCTCCTTTAATATCTACATCAGCATCTTGATCAAGGTGTTGATCCAGATTTTTTTCCCGAGCAGGACGAGCTTTAATTTGTAATCTATTTTAAATTTTCAATACAAAAATACCAATTTCCAGAATTTTGAGTGGGGAGACTGTCCCACCATACCCCAATGTGGATCCGCCACTGGCCGCGAGATAATATGATTTGTCACTGTTATATCTTAACCAAATAAACGAGGATCATATGATCCAGTACAAGAATTGAGCAATGCAGGAAATGAAAGAAAATGAAGCAAGAAGACCCACCATGTGCTGAATATCTGGAAGTAGGAGGGTCCCTGTAGACCTCGAAACGATTCTAAACCATCAAAGTTAGCTTGACATGCATTACTTCAACAAATTAGCCAACGTCCATCGACTTCTCATACTTAAAATATGAAGCAATTACTTTTGAAATTTAATTTAAAACATTTAATTTTCAAAATCCCCCACCCCCGCCCGGGGTATGACCATCTAAACCCGACCCACATTCATAGACTTCCCATTGTGAATTTCTATTTCTTTTGTAATTAATTCATGCCAATGTTCCATTTTTGCAACAGAAACTTAGTTGGCTCGAATGTCTTTTGTCTTGTGAAACTGTAGAACTTTTGCACCCATAACTTGTATTTGATGTCCACAAAACACTTTTATTTTCCTTTATATTGTTGCGAGATAATTTAAGAATTTTTGAGATTTCGAGTGAGGGGCATGCCTCACATCGCCTTAAATTGAGTCCGCTACTGACGTTCACCGATGCTCGTACTTGTACCAATAAAATGAAACAATATGTTTATTCATACTTTAGCGGCATTTCTAAATACATTGTCCTGCTACTACTACATGTCTCCCGTCTTCCATTAGCATCTAGAGCGACAATAAACAAATATGAAACTGGACACAAGCACATATTCTTTTAATTTGCTTATGCTTCCAAGTTTGTCTTCTAATCGATTAAATATATACTACAAGTTTGTGTACATTGACCTAACTTTTTCAAAGAAGAAATCATATTTTTTTCCTTCCCCCATTTTCAAGTTTAAGATAGTGCCAGTTGTTGGCGATACATTTGCTCAATGATTCATCTCTTTCTTTCTCTCTTCCATTTTCAAATGCACCAACCGAACTCTCTTATTGTTTAATTTATGCACTCCGCCTGATGCATTGGCATTGCTGCAATGTTGTTAAAATTAGTTCTAAGTTCTCCTTATTTTAGAAGATTCAGGAGAGAGTAGACTGAAATGCGTCGAAGGAAAGAAGCTGATTGGATTGGAATTAAGGCCACAAAACAAAGGTATTAAACTAGCATGAAGAGTGTTAGCTCAATGGCAGCGAGTCTTGGCGCAGATGCTAGGAGGAGACTCTCTCACAGTGCATGTATGGGAGTGTGTAAATACCTAAAATAATTTTTTCTTAAAATACTCCCAATTTCGAAAGCTGACTTGTTTTAAAAATTTTTGCTTTAAAATGAAAGCTTAAAATCTTTAAAATAAAATATTTTAAAGAGGTTCAAATGAAAGCTAAAAGGATAAGGCCTAGAAGATTCAAGCAAATCAGGCGACGGTTGAAGCCCGTTTCAAGCCAGGATCGAGTTCGTGAAAGTCAAGTCATGGAGCAAGGGAGTAGATCATGTTGAATCAAAATACATATTCATCCAATATCAAGTTAAGCGAATAGCCTCACCAAACCTAACCCAGTCAAATTCAACTAAGTCTTAGACTTGATTCACTTGAATTAAACATGAAGCCTAACCTAGTTTGAATCAAATGCCTTAACTTGATCAAGTTGAAGCTAGCTTAGTCATATCTACTCTACCTCCTTTGGCTAAAACAATAATTGAAAACCCTACCTAACCTTGATCACATGGGACGAGCCAACATAGAACGAGCCACCTCAAGTTGAAGGCAACCGGTTGCACTTGGAGACGTCTAAGACCTAGACAACCATGGCTAGGTGCATATGGTTTGAACCAACAACCAGCCCACATGGAGATGGTCCATATTTGACCAAGGGAGATCACTCATCCACGTGAAGAAGGATGCCTTGGAGTTGGGTTTGGATCTTGGATCACCTGCCCCAAAAAAATGCTTAGAAGGGCTAAGGAGGGACGTGAACATCATATTGCATTGGGAGCTTGGGGCATTGAAGAGGGGCCGCATCCTTGGGGATTTTCGTGACCTTCCTCTAGAGAAGAGTGGAGAGAGGGGAAGAGAATTTAGAATTAGGCTAAGTATTGCACATTGTTGGGATAGTTTGTGTGAGAAAACAAGAGAGAAGAAAGGAGAAATGTGAGGGTCGTGTACCACCATTTGGGAGCAGATCCTTGAGAATTCGTGTAAGTATCCCTCTTATTTGATTAATCTCCATCTCTTCTTCATATTCAATTCAAAAGGGGTTGTATTAATGAAGTTTTGTCTCTCCCCATGATGTAATAAGAAGTAGATATTCTGAAATTTTCATTTCTTGCTTATGCACCTTATATATTTGTATTTTTTATTCTACCTCTCTATATGTTATAAACATTCAATATCTTCTAATCCCCTCTATACTTAAGCTAATAGATATATTTCCATTCATTTTCCTTAAGTAATTTACTTTGGGACGTTGTGTTGTTGTATTTTAATTCGGATGAGTTTGCATCACGTATGTTCTAAAAACGAAATTCTGGATTTCAATATTCCTGCATATGTTGATTGCTTTATTTTTCATTGTTAAATTGCTACTCCGATCACTTTAAAATTTGGCACATTGTATCTACACACATAATCCCACTTGTAATAAAATTTTCAAGAATTTTAGGGTCATGAAACCATATATTAAAAGTTGTACAATATTAGGAAAATTTCAAAAACTTCCTGTCAATCCTGTTTTCCTGTAACAGAACCTAGGTAATCATCCCATAACTCTGTCTTTAGTTGTCTAAATTTGGTGAAACTTAGTTCATTGGAAAGCTGATATCCATAACTTTTTAACAAGACTAAGTGCACTAAAATCACAGTTCTGAAAACTGAGATATAGACCTATCTTTGAGTCTCTGTGTTTTTTTGACAAAACAGTTTTGAGTGTCTGAGCAAAGTCACTTTGTCGATTTAATTTTGTATCATCCTAGTCCCAAATTTCAAAACAAAAAGTATCTTAGAATCTTCACATTCCGGGCTGTGTCATGTAAAATTTTCATGAATTTGGAAGGTCTGTAGGTCACTCAGAAAAATTTGGAAAACAAGTATTGAAAACATAACTAGTTTCTATTTTTCAGAACTTGTTGATTTTTAAACTTAAAACCAAAGTGGACGAGTTTGTTCTTATCAACACATTGTTTTCACTTAGATTTGAAACTTCACCTTAACATTTGAAATCCTTAAAGCGCTTAGGTTGACCATTGAGTATCAATTCAAAAAGGCCTAAAGCAAAAAGATCTCGCTTAGTAACAATTGTAAAGTAAGATTTAAAACTTTTGCTAGTTTTTGGAAACTAGCTCATACGCTCGTGCAACTAAGTAGTGTTAGAAAAGTTTTCTTCAAGTCTCTACGTAGGCTTGGAGTGAAATTTTCACATCCACCCTGTGTGTTAGTCTTAGGCTTTGTTTTGTAAAAAAAAACTAGAACATTGAAAATAAACTGTGAAGAATGAAGTATGATTTTTTTGAATTGATTGATCGGTTGATGCTTGAATCTCCTCCTTTATTGGAGAGTGGCAGAGACAATTCCAAAAGACCTTGACCTTTTGACTGCTTTCAAGCTGCAGGAGTTTTTTTCTTTTCTTTGATCTCCCTCTCATCCACCGATCACGAGCAGCTTTGTTTTGTGAAAAAAGAACTAGAATCATGAAAATAAACTGTGAAGAATGAAGTATGATTTTTTTTAATTGATTGATCGGTTGATGCTTGAATCTCCTCCTGTATTGGAGAGCGGCAGAGACAATTCCAAAAGACCTACTTGACCTTTTGACTGTTTTCAAGCTGCAGGAGTTTTTTTTCTTTTCTTTGATCTCCCTCTCATCCACCTTCAGTCCAGATCATGAGCACGTTCATCTAGAATCTCTGGCATCGTCACTCCATTCAGTTGAAATTCACGTTAAAGAGTGTGTTTCTCTTTTGGGATAAACCGGATCGAGCTGTGGAAGCAAGCATAAGAGGGCTTCACGTTTACCAAGGCCCACGGGTACATAGGCCACGGGGGACGAGGAATAAAAGATCTTGGCTGGCGGATAAGGAGGAAGCATGTGTGACTACGAGTTTTCCCCGGGTACCCAAACCTACCTTACTCCTTCCCGCTTTATTGCTTGATTATTTTTCGCTCCCTCGCCGTCGAGAGCGTGCGGTGGTTCTTTTGCTCTCGGCCCTCCGTTTGCTTCCTCCAAATCAAATCCATGGCCGCATCTTCGACGCTGGGCTTCGCGACGGCGCTCGTCGGACTTGCAAAGCATCATGCTGCGACAGTGAACGTCCGATCGGCGGCCTTCACCTGTCGATCGAAGCACCGGCGTCATTCCCTCAGCCTCGTTTCCACAGCCCTAACGACGACGATGTTTCCCATTTTTAAACACAGGACGACGTATCTGCTTCGGTCGAGGAAATGTCTGGCTTCCTCTGCGGCTGAGGCGGCTACGCAAAGCCAGGGCGAGGACTTCGTTAGTAAGATACCTCCGGATGATCGGATTCCGGCCACGATCATCACCGGCTTCCTTGGATCCGGAAAGGTAGTCTTTCTTCCATGTAATCACTGTTTATTTTGGTATCTTGGGTACCAGTACTACGCTGAATCAGCGTTTGTCAGGCGTATCGTTAGTTCAGGGACATAACTACGTGTGCTTGTAGTCTTCTTCCTTCATTTGCATGGCAATTGCTTTCGGTGAGATGCTGGTGATGTTTGTTTTTGCTTTTCTAGTTTTGTTACGTTCTCGTGCAGTCTCTGAGTTCAATTTGAATTCCTTTTTCTTATGTCAATCAGTTAGCTACGATGTCGGGTTACACACTTTTATCTATTTACAACATAAAAATTTGCAGAGCAGCGAAGTAAGAGCTTGCAAGTATCATATGATAAAGAATGAATTTCAAAATTCATACTAAAAAAAAATAGTTTAAATATGTTTAAACCCCCTCTAGGTCTACTTCTTTGGCTCATCTTGCATGTCTATCCTTGTTCTCCTCGAGACCATCTCCTTTCTCTCTAAAAATCCCATATGTATTCGACATTCATTAATGGTCGTCAATCTTAAGTTTGAAAATGAAGCTCAAGAGTGATGTATGCATGTGATTTAGTTTGTTTTGATGTTGCATCCATTGTCTCTTGGTATGACGCATATTGTAAATTTTTTTCATGTTTTTTCAATTTTTTTTAAGGATTTTAAAAATACTTTTAAAATCATATATATCGTACTGTACCATATGATACAGGTATATCGATGCCCCATGCGATATGGGGTCAGATATTCTATTTACAACATTGGTTTATCTTACTGTTATAACCTCTCAGAAGACTATGCCAAGCAGGAGACTGGAGCTGCTTGCTTGAAATGATTTGTATAAGATTAAGTTGCATGTTGATGTTGGAAGAAGCAAGGTTAACTGCTTTTCAATTGCATAACAAGAAGATTGTATTGGAGCCTTTTGCTACCATTGTTAAAGGCTGTCCATGTAAAGGTCCATTTTTCAATGGCATCATACAAAATTGTTGCTGTGCAACTCAAGACTTTGGGGCTCTTTGAGACATTTTTTTCTTATGGCTTTTGGGGAACTTGTTTCACTTAATATGTTCACCATTTTTGGTCGTATTATTAGGGTCTTAGTTGCCCATATGGTGTTATATTTGGTTGTGTAGAAAATGCAGAGTTGTATGGTTGGATTTAGAGGAACCAGTGGATTTTCAAAGTGGAAGCATCAAGCACGGGATTTAGTATGATGGGGAACATGTTCATCCCTTTTACTAAGACATGAGATATTGTTATTTGTGCATTTATTTTCCCTTTTGGTTGATATATAGCATAACATGAACTTTATGAAACTGGCCAACTGCTGTAAAGTGGTCAGTGCAATATGTGGTTGAAATCTGGGCTTTGATGCCAGAAGAGTTATGCAATGCTTTTAAACTACATGCAATGCTATCCTAGAAATCACAGTAGATGTTCAAGTGTTCATCTATATTTAGTTATTTATGATTTGAACTCATTCATCTCTTCTGAACAAAAGCAGAATTATGCAATTCCTGTTGTTTCCAGCTTCCTGAACTAATTATGATGCCAGTTTTATTTCTTTCTTTATCGGTTTCAAATTTATGCCTCAGCATTTTTTGATCGGAGTCCTTTAAATTGTGGTTCACCTAATACTTCTGCTTGTTGAGTATGCAGACAACTCTTTTGAACCATATTTTAACTGCTGATCATGGAAAGCGCATAGCTGTCATTGAGAATGAGGTCTGTATTTGCTTTGCTACTGCTTAACTATTGCATGTTAATTTCATATAGTTTCTTCTGTTGTTTGTCTCCAAGATGGGGTTTTCTGCTTTATTTGCCAGTTGGAGTGGGACTTGAGCCAACAACTTAAGGATGCTTACTTTTCCCCATTCGTTAGGTCCTATGTCAATCTTCTGAAAGTCTCCAAATAATTGACGATTTGCTTCAAATGCCACATGAAGACAAATCTGAAGTTTGTACAAACTCTGTCAATAATTTGATAAATCGCACAAGACTTTTTTGCTTGAATCTGAGAATTCAAGTCCTTCCAAGTGAATATTGTGCAAGGCTCCTAATGATTAGTTTAATTCCCTTCACATGCCACACATTCGTAGTGGTTACTCCAAACCGTCGGCACTGACTGGAAACTGTTTCGACAGACAACACTCTCACTAAGATGTGAGAACTGGATTCCTTCCCCTGGCTGTTGGGCAATACTGCATTTTGAGTATTTAAATTATTTTGGTTTGTTCACTGTGATTCATGTATGCTTGGCATTTTGAGTTTATTTTGCTGCTATCTTACCCTATTAGGTTCTCTAGTTTGATCTTAACTGCCTGTAATGAATTCTATGCATTGACATTATAGAATGTCATGGAGTCACCTGTTGGTCCATGTCAGTTCACATGTACTATTAAAATGTGATTGGAGCCAAAAGGCAGTCGATTCTCAAATTAGGTGCTTATTCTGCTATGATCGATCTCAAATTCATGTTTTTGATGCTCTTTATGCTACTGCTGTGCAGCTTATGGTTCTAGATCATGTGTGGAGGATAGCTTGCATGAAGGTTTTCGCTTATTCTATAACTTCCGTGTTCTGCAAAAGTATCATCAGTTGGGTTTCCATATTTGGCGTAGTTGTTGAACATATGAAACTGTCATCCATCTAACTGATAGTGATAACATTATCTTTTTAATATCTATGCTATTGCTTGGTCGTGGTTTGTCATCTTTATCCTGAAATGTGTAAAATAAGCAGTTGAAGGAACCACCACAACAAGGTCAAGGAATGTCTCTGTGTTTTCTGCAACCTGCATGATATAATGGTCTCATTTGTTTCTCTCAAGACAAGGTTGCCATCAATTAATAGGTTTGATGCTACGTCCACGAACAAAGGTTGAAAGCTTTTGGTTTTCCTGATATACTAATGTGGAAGCCATTTGGTTATTACCAAAACAATTAGGGATGTATACTTTCTGTATCACCTTTTGTTTGCTAAACTTCTGATTCATGATTTTCCTTTATTGTGATGAATAGCTTCTACAGGATCCACCTTAGATGTACTATTTACTTGAGAACAACTCTTAATCTGATCTGCTTTTATGGCTTTAAGGTAGTCATTGGGTTCAACTCCTTTTATGTTTTCTTTTTTTGTTTTTTCCCCAAACCTATAAGCTGGGTAAGGTCGTTTCTACATGTATCTAGCGTATCTGGAATCTATCTGGATTCTGGATTGCGGTTTTGACAATATTCCGATGCAGAAAACCTGCTCTGCTTCAACTCTTATCGATAAAAGATGGTTTTGGTAATGCAAGTAATCTTCATTTTGTTGAAAGCTGCAGTATATTTTATGTCTTCAATATGAAAAATGTATGCTGAATCCATTATATTGTCTATATTAATACTTGTTTAAGTGTTTATAAATTTTGGTGCAGTTCTTTTAATGGAAAATGACATTTATTGCCTGTATGAGTATTTGTTAGTGTTCATAATTCTTCTAAAGAAAAATGTCATTTTTTGCTCACTTCATCTTAATTCCAGAACCTTGACTGCATCTATCAGTACCTGTGACTTTAAGTTTCTTTTATGATTAAGGAGGTGTTTTAGTGATGACTATTTAGCTTACATGCTACTATCAATGTATTCCTTTAAAGTATCCCAGTTTATTTTCTCTTATTCTATTATCATACTCGTCCTCCAAGGATTGCACTCCTTGGATCTCTTTATTCTTTGTAGATAATTTCCTTTGTGTATTGAGTTGGATATTTTACTGCTTTCTAGACTTTAATTGTTTAGTCCCACTTTTCCTGTGGTTGACTGTGGATTCATTTACAGTATGGCGAGGTTGACATTGATGGTTCTCTAGTAGCAGCAAAGACAGCTGGAGCAGAAGACATTGTCATGCTCAACAATGGTTGCTTGTGCTGTACGGTGCGAGGTGATCTAGTTCGTATGATTGCTGAGTTGGTTGATAAGAAGAAAGGGAAGTTTGATCATATTGTAATAGAAACTACTGGTATGACATGCTTCTATGGCTACTCTTGACTTCTCAAGTTCGATACTCTTGGTTTTGTCACGTGTGCTTTTCAGTTAGAAGGTTATTTTTTGTTAAGAATAAAGAATATATGCTGCTTTCAGTTAGAGGATCAGTCATCCTTTATAGTTTATATGATGAATCTCTGTGCAAATCATGACTAAAGAAGTAGGAAGACGTGAGAAATGAGGTGTGAATGAGTAGGCTTAAGAGGATTCAGGAAGCAAGAAGCAGATATGAAATATAGGAATTTAAGTGGGTTCAACTTCAGAAAACAAAAGACTCATCTAGAATATGGGGAACTAGTGGTGGAAAAAGCTTAGGAGGAAAGGACATCATGATTTATCAAGGAATTCACATCACTCAGCATATAGGGAACGAACTGTACAAAAGCAAATGATAGTATATTCAACATTTAAGTCTGATGACGGTTTACCTTGGTAGAATTTAAACAATAGATCTATGCAATTGATCTGCAAGAAGCATGCTAAGTACTTAAAGGGGGGAATTTAGTGGCTATGTTATTGATATCAATAAACAAGAAATAATTGATAAAGATCAGAGATTTTCTTGCAGTCTTAAATATCTTTTATCTGAAAGGCAAAGCTATTGAGCAAAAATGATATTGTTATTATGACTTCATATAAGAAGGAGCAGAGTGTGGATTTTATCATTATTAGTTATTACATCCATTTGGTTAGCATTGCAGACTTGTAGTGATGATGTCCAAATTACCAAAATGATTTTGCATAGTAGGTGTGCTGTATGGATGATAATAAGTAATAACAATTACAAACAAGCAAGTGGTTCTGATGTACTTTTATGGTCCTTTGTGCACTACATACATTTCAAGAGTAAATTCTGTTCTTTTGCTTTGTTTTCTAATAGTTTTGTAGATCGACCATATGCACATTGTCTTCATAATTTTTCCATTGATTATGCAGGTTTTGAAAGGCTTAAGGCACCAAAACATCTGAAAACTTTATCTAAACTACAGATCTGCATAGGCAAAATGGGAATAAAAATTCAGTTTATTCACGAAAATTCTGTGACATTTTTTGGGTCCATTGAATTGGACAGAGTGAGCATCCTTGATTTCCATGTTAGGTTATTTACCTTTGATATAATTTGACTGTGGTAAGTAGTGCATATTACAAATTTTATCCGATAACTCAATAGTTTATGCTTTCTCAGAAGAGGGAAAAAAGTATTTGCGCTCCTCTCATGTATGTTAAGTATAAAAAATATTCATTGCACTATTAAAATAGCTGATTTTTAGAGACCAGATATGACATGGTCTATAAGTTCTATCAGGATTTGTGCAAGCTTGAAGTGACAATGGCATGCAGTCTATAGTACTTCAGAATGTACTGAAGGAACTTTTGGTAACCTTAATTCTTTGAGAAAACTGGTAAACTATGAAATAAAAAGCATGCATCAGTGTCAATCTAGCTCCATGAAGGGAGTATGGAAGATCCACATTTAGTTCTTTCTGTTCCTAAAATTGTGATATTCACAATGATTCACTATTTAGAAGGCAATGATGTAAAGTATCAGCTAAATCATTCCCTTTGTATCTATCATATTAAAATGTGACGTTTCTCCAAATGAGAAGCAAAACTTGGCCGTACTTCAACCTATTTGTAATTACTGGTTTGATTTTGAGAACATTGGCTTTAGGTGTCGTGCATCCCTGGAAAAGTGACGTGTAATTATGTTGAACTCCGAGGTCTTTGGGAAGAGCTATAATTTTTTTCTAGAACCAAATGTGAGACGTGTACAAGGAAACATAACGAGGAATTCAAAAAACGAAAAGTATTTGATTTATTGTCGGGTGTATCATATGAGTTTGAGGCTGTCAAGAATAATATTATGAGTAAGGAAGAACTTTCACCCTTGACCTTGAGTATAATTTACTCTTTATTATTGAGAGAAAAGGACATAAAGAACCTCAAAAAAGAAGCTAAGCTAGGCATTGAAAATGCAATATTTGTAAGACGAAACTCAACGTCTAGACATCAAGGTAGGGTAGCATTTGGTGGCAAAGGTAGAGGTCAATCATAGGCAACATCAGACGAGAAAGACAAATTAAAGTGTTCACATTGTGGTAAATCTCGACATACTAAAGAAAATTATTGGGATAATTACATTAAGTTGGTTAATGGCTCTTATACTCCTTTAGCGAAAAAAGAGAGTATAATTACTTCTATGGGGATACTGAATGTTATGGATGTTCCTAGTCTTTTAATTAATTTATTGTTCATATATGCCCTAATTAGAGATCTAAATTGCTTAGTAATCTTTCGATATACTAGTTGTTTATTTCATGAACTGAAGACGGAGAGGATCTTTGGTTAGGGTAGCATGAAGAAAGGGCTTTATTTTTATGAGGAGACAAGGAGGACAAAGCAAAGGATCTATCTACCTTCATGGCAGCAAACTGACAAAAAGTAGTATTGGGGCATCATAGATTGGGGCATTTGCCACTTTTAAAAATAAAGAAATTGTTACAAGGGTTCGCTAGTAATTGTGACTTTACTTTGCACTATGATACTTGTCAAAAGGCTAACCACCATTGTGTGTCATTTCCTATCAATGAATCAAGTGCCTTAAAACCATTTTAAGTTGTTCATTCTAATGTTTGGGGCTCGTATTTCATATGTGTGTTCATACGTAATTGTAGTTGCCCATTAAGATTATTCGTATCGATAATGGAGGAGAATTTATGTCACATCACTTACATTCATATTTTTTGAAACATGGAATACTACATAAGACTTCTTGCCCTAATACTCGTCATGAAAATGGACTTACTGAAAAGAAAAATTGTCATATACTTGAATTGCAAGAACATTGTTGCTAGGATATAACATCCCTAAATACTACTGGGGAGAACCTGTCCTAACTGCAATATATCTCATAAATCATATACCAAGTATGGTATGGGGGGAGTACTCTATTCCATTCCTTGTGTCCTAGTCAAAAACAATTTCATATACCCTCAAAGTTACTTGCTTTGTTCATATATATGGGATCTTAAGAGATAAATTGGATGTCGTGACAATTAAATGCATTTTTATGGGATACTTACACACCTAAAAGGGTTATAAATGTTATGACCGAGTGAGAAAAAGGACTTACGTCATGATGAATGTGACATTTCATGAAGAGATTCCTTTTCATATTACAAAAAATAATGATTTACCAAACATATCTTCTACGGTGGTTTTGCCAATCTCACCTACAAAAGACTATAAATATGATGAAGACGAAGGGTAGAAGATCGTACACAAAGAATCAGCTGCGAACAAAGTCTTGAAGACATACTCAAGAGGAAACAAACAAGTCATGCCCGATCCTAATGCACTCTTACCCCGAATCTTTCTCCTGATTGAGTTCCACCAGCTTCTTAGGTAAATCCTTCAATTCCTTTTTTTATCCTTGTGATGATGTGTCTATTGCACTAAGAAAAGGAAAACTAAGGAAAGGAAAACATGGGACAACTAAATATCCTACCAGTCAACATGTGCCAAAAGAATACCAAATGTTTGTGATGAATGCGGAAGCAATGAAAGATGAAATTGCAGTACTGAAAAAGAACCACACTGGAGAACTTGCATGTCCCCCTCCAGGCCAAAAAAAAACTATGGGTTGTAAATAGGTCTATACTATTACATTCAAGGCAGATGGGTCTCTTGAGAGATACAAAACATGATTAGTAGCCAAAGGGTACAACCAATCATATGAAATATACTACAGGGAGACATTTGCACCTTTAGCCAAGATGACTAGTATACGAATACTTCTCCGTGTAGCAGTCAATAAAAGGTAGGAATTATGGCAATTGGACATAAAAATCCTTTACTTTAAGGAGATTTATTAGAAGACATATACATGAACCTACTATCTGGCTATAATGATAAAGTGGGATCACAAAAGATGTGCAAATTAAAGAAATCGCTCTATGGACTAAAACAATCACAAAGAGCTTGGTTTAAAAAATTTAGCGAAGGGGTAATTAGTTTGGGATTCAAGAAAAGCATCAATGATCATACCGTCTTCATAAAACGCAGTGACAAGACCATCTTATTAGCAGTGTATGTTAACGATAGGAGATGATGCACGATAGGAGATGATGTAAAGGGTATCAACTCCCTTAAGAAATGGTACTGAAATGGTACAATAGAATAAAGGAATATTTGCACGTCAGAGAAAATATATCTTAGATTTATTAGAAGAGACAAAGATGCAGGAATGTCGGGTATGTGTTGTTCCCATTGAGTCAAATAAAAGGGCAAGTGATAGAAATGAAAAGCTATATGAAGATCATGCTAATAGATATCATATACTGGTTGGTTAGTTAATATACCTCACCATAAAAAAATATGATATTAATTTTGCGAGACATCACATTAATGTTGTGTTCCACATAATCCGATACCTTAAATCCACAATTACCCATGGAATCCTGTACACATCTCACCAATAAGTAGATATTGAAGTTTTTTCATATGCTGATTCAATAAGGTCAATTGAAGACAAAATCTATATCGGGCTACTTTGTATGTGTGGGGGGAATTTTTGTTTCTTGAAAAAGTAAGAAACTGTCAGTGGTGGCAAGATTAAGTGCACAAGCAGAATATCGAGCTATTGCATTTGGTACGTGTGAAGGCTTATGAATTTTATCTCTCATGGAGGAAATTGACATTGAAATCAGTGTTGTCCGACGCGTATCGTATCGCGTATCGCTGGGCTCCACGATACGGGCGTATCGTATCGTATCGTATCGTACTTTAATATTAAAAAACTATAAAAATTATTTAAAAAATCAATAAAATTAGTAAAAATCCGAAAAAAATCAAGAAAATTCTGGAAAATTTTGAAAAAATCTGATAATTGCTTTAAATTCATATAATGCAAAGTTTAGCACAAATTGAACATTTAATATTGAACAATTGCATCCAAAATTATATATTTTGAATCAAAAAATGAAATACATTTATATTTTACATATTGTAAATTTGTATCAGGATCATTAACTAAATAATCTTCATCTTCTCCTTGATGATGTTGTTGTACTTCAAGTTAATTCATGCAATGTCTTCTTCAGTTAGGACTTAGGAGTGCATTTTCTTCGTTATCTTCCATAATTCACTCATGTAATATATCAAAATTAACAAACTGCTATCTTTGTACATGTAGTCATATTTGCTAATTTTCATATGTGAGCAAAACAAAGAGCTCCATTTCTTTGATTATTGAGTCTATGACACCTTAATGATGTTATATTATTACTTGATAATGTCCCCTTTTTCTCTTATTGGAGACTAGCTTTTTAACTAATGCATGAGCTTCATTTCTCACTTCACAGACTGAGTTAAGCCTCACACACATTGATCATGTTCAACTCAATGGAAGTCATGTAACGTGAACCTTAAAATAGTGAAGTTGTGAAATCCCTACTCAATGAACCGAGAGAATTAAATGTTTTTAATTGTTTACGATCTTATGAAATTAGAAACTGTTAGCAAAAATATACCTAAAAGTTGTAACAGAAAGGGAAATGATTTTGTCATAATTTTTTTTTATACATTATTTTTATTAAATAAATGAAATTATAAACCCAAATTATAAGCATATTGGAGGATGCCTTTAAGGGAAGTGAAGAGAGGGAAAGAGAGGGCAGAAACATGCAAAAAAAATTTGAAAAAAAAAATTTTTTTGAAAAAAAAAAATTTTGAAAAAAAAAAAAATTTTGGGCGTATCGCCCGTATCGTACGATACAGTACCGTATCGTACGATACGGCACGATAACCTGTATCTTACGATACAGGTTACCGTATCGTATCGTGGCTTCCCACGATACGATACGTATCGCACCGTACGATACGGTGCGATACGGATAACACTGGTTGAAATAAATACTCCTCTCCATTTCTTTACAGACAGTAAGGCAACCATACAAATCACCTCAAACCCAGTATATCATGAGAGGACGAAATCCATTGAAGTAGACTGTCACTTCATTAGATAGAAGATCACTCAAGGGGTCTTAAAACTCATACTTGGGGTCTTAAAACTCTTACATGTACGCTCAGTGGACTAAGCAATAATCATATTGACAAATCTAGTGACTGCATTAGGCTTAAAGAGAGCTCTTAGCAAGTTGGGAGTAACCAATATCCAACACCTAACTTCAGGGGGCGTGTTGAAGAAACAAACTTGGATCTATACTCATTTGGATTTGTTCTAGTCTGGATCCAAGAGGAGCTACTATGGAGAATATCTTTAGTATAGGGGTATTTTTGTCTTTTCATTTCTTTTATTATAAAGTATGTAACCCACTAGGGTTATCGTGAGATTGTAGCGTGAAAAAGAAAGAGATAGAGATAGAGAAGGGGCCAGCAGCCAGTGGTGACGGTAGGCCCCATCTTCCTCCTTCTCCTTTGTATATTTGATATTATGTTAATGTGATTTTTCGAGTAAAATCAACATTATCTGCCTATCCAAATGTTGAATGTGTTTTTTTTTAATCTCACATACACAACTATGAATTGGATTTCGATGATGGAATTTTGTGGTCGATGCAGTGGATGTGACTCATTTCAGGATTCATCGAGAAGGAGAGTGTCCTGAACCTCCTTTTTTTCTTCTTCTTAAATTTGCATTTGTTATCTTGAATATCCTTTCTTTTCTGATATTTACATCAGGTGCATAACTAGTTTGATATTTGGCATTTAATGTTTTCTAATATCTATTTAGTACTTGTAGCATTTACAGATGCACGTGACAGTTGCTAATTTGCAGCTTTGGGTTTGCTGAATATAGTGTGACATTGTAAATTACATGCCGGCCTCATTGTATTTCGTAGCTTCTATTTTCAATGGTTATAACCTTCTGCCACGATTTCTTCATATTTCTGAGTAAACCATTACTGTTGAAAATTTCCCGAGGTTTTTCCTTGCCAAGAAGTTCTTTTAATGCTTTCTTCTGTTGTGTGATATTGATTGTTCTGTTGAATCTCCTCTCGTGATTCCTTCTTCTCTTGTACTTGTTTTCTTTAAAAGCTCTCTATCTCATAGAGAGAGGCGTTCACTGTAACAAACCTCTCAATGAATATTGTTTTTCAATTCTCATGTCGAAATACTGTCATGTTATTCTTTATTAGGAAGCCAATTCTGGATTAAAAAAATTTCAATCTTGAACATGTCTTGAGATTTTTTTGTTGACACATGCTTCCTATATTGTGCAGGGCTGGCAAATCCAGCACCTATCATTCAGACATTCTATGCTGAGGATAAGATTTTTAATGATGTCAAACTAGATGGCGTAGTTACTCTAGTTGATGCAAAGCATGCAGGTTTCCATTTGGATGAAGTGAAACCGAAAGGTGTAGTCAATGAAGCAGTAGAGCAAATTGCTTATGCTGATCGTATCATATTGAACAAGGTGTGATTTATCACAGAAAATTCTGACTTTTTTCAAACAAAAAATTTATTCCTTCGCTATGGATTTGTTTGCACAATGATTCAGCAATTTTATGTCTTAGATGAAAATTGTCCCTAGATTCACTACTTAAATGTCTTCCTGCTGTTTCACCTTTTTTCTCCTTGGGGAAACTATTGTCTTACTTAGCAGTTATTGGAATGACATGCTTCCCGTTTCATAGTTTTCCTGCAGTATAATGACTTCAGATCTATGTATCACAGACATCTCTAAGGGCGTGGAGTGCTGTCCCTGACACGCCCGACACCAACATGGTGCTGGACACCTGAAACACCTCAGTCGGAAGCACCCAACATGGTCAACGTGTTGGAGGCTGTTTTAGTCCTAAAACAGACTCGATCATATATCTCCAAGTCTGTTTTAGTCGAAAAAGTGAGGAGAAAAAATGTGGCTTGCCCAACATTGTCACCATTGTTCATCATTTACTAACGCTGGGGAGGGGGAGGTGGGGAATAAGGTAGGCGCAGGTTGGGTGTTGGAGGGAGAGAAAAGTTAAGGTGGGTGGGAGCTTACTGACAAAGAAAGAGACAGAGAGAGGAACGGGCGGGTGAGAGAGAGAGAGAAAAATAAATGGGCGAGGTTAGAGGTATCAGTTGAGGGGTTAGTACGTGGATGTGTTGAGAGAGAGAGATTCAAAAGGTGGTAAGTTCAAACTGTTTAGAAAGCGGTGAATTCAAACTTTTAACAGGGTAGTGTTTGAAAACTTTACTGTATAACATAAATGATTGTACGGATAGTTTATAGATGTTATATAAATGTATATCCCACCTATCCCTGCACCCACACCCACATCCATGTGGCATGGCTTCAGATAATTAATGTTTAGTTTGATTTTTTGTTGTCACCAGATTGACTTGGTTGGTGAGCCAAACATTTCTTCCTTAATCGAGAGAATAAAGGTGATAGTGAAGCATTTGCTTTTTCCCCTGCTTGTAATTGTAAATTTTGGATCATGAGTGCTCGTTTGTTGTTCCCTTATAATTTCTAACTCGTTGGTATTTTCTTCTTCAAATGTTCAGAATATTAATGGTATGGCCCGACTCAAGAAGACAGAATATGGCAAAGTTGACTTGGATTATGTTCTTGGAATTGGCGGCTTTGATTTAGAGAGGTCCAGTATCTTGCTATCTTTTCTCTTGATTTCTTTTTGTATTTCTCTTGTTGATTGTTGAAATTGCTATCCAGGAATGACAGACTTCTTTGAAGTTAATATTGGGTTACATCAAGGATCAACTTTAAGTCCATACTTATTATTAATGGTGATTGATGAGTTAACAAAACATATTCAAGATGAAGTGCCTTGGTGTATGTTATTTGCAGATGACATTATGTTAATGGAAGAGTCTAAGGAAAAAGTTAATGGAAAATTGGAACTATGGAGAGAAGCATTAAAAAGCAAAGGCCTCCGACTTAGTAGAACAAAGACAGAATATATGGAATGTAAGTTTGATCATTTGGTTACTTCAAAGGACATAGAAATTAAAATTGGCACACATTGCATCCCCCAAACGGAAAGTTTTAAATACCTAGGGTCAATTTTTCAGAGTGATGGAAGAATTGATGGAGATGTTATGCATAGAATTAATGTTGGTTGGTTAAAATGGAGAGGAGCATCAGGTATTCTTTGTGATAAGAAGATACCATTAAAGTTAAAAGGTAAATATTATAGAGCAGCAATTAGACCTGTCATGTTTTATGGTTACGAGTGTTGGGCAGTTAACCATCAACATGAACAAAAGATATCAGTGACAGAAATGAAGATGTTGAGATGGATGAGTGGTCATACAAGAAAAGACCGTATACATAATGAGGTTATTAGAAACAAATTAGGAGTGACACCAATAGAGGATAAAATGAGAGAATATCGTTTAAGATGGTTTGGACATATAGAAAGAAGATCAGAAGAACCTGTAAGAAGGTATACAACAACAACAACAACAAAAACAACAACAACAACTAAGCCTTTTCCCATACTAGACGGGGTCGGCACCTGTAAGAAGGTATGAAAAACTAAATTTGGAAAGATTAAAAGAGGTAGAGGATGACCACAAAAGTGTTGGAAAGAAACAATAAAGAATGATCTAGCTTATTGTGAGTTACCTGCTAACATGGCACATGATAGAGGTCCATGGAAACAAATAATCCATGTAGCCGACCCCGTCTAGTATGGGAAAAGCTTAGTTGTTGTTGTATGTTATTAATACCTGCTTACCTGGTTTTTCCATTGTTTCATATGTTCCTTGACATGCTTTCTATTAGACGTCATTGTCTTGAAATCTTGCATATGCATGGCGTTTATTATTTGTCTCCATGTCCTGTACTGTGTATGGATGTTCCTGTCTTTGCTGCAAGTCTTTTTTGGATTTTCCTTATTGTTAATGGCTCTACTTATGCGTGATGCAGGATTGAGAGTGATGTAAATGCTAAAGGAACGACAGATGGACCTGATCATGATCATGACCATGCCCATTGTCATGATCATGATCACGATCACGATCATCATCACGATAAGCATGAGCATGCACATGGTGAGACATCAACCATTTCAAGTTCGCTGTTAGGGTCCTTATTCTTTTGTGGTTGTGATGATAGTGTTAAAGAAAATTTTGTGATACTCTGACGTGGTTGTCTTCTTCAGCACATGAGGTAGGAACCAAAATTTGGTTCAATTATTTCCTGCAAGTACATACAATATCCCCTGCCCATATATTGATTTGGAATAGTTATCTACGTTTAATAATATAAGCATCTTATATGGGTTGGGTTTCTCACCACTATCATGCATTACTAAAAGTAAAAGGTAAAGTGTTTTGGTTGTAAATATTTTCTTGTACTTCTTACTTTATTAGGTTAATGTCTCGTACTTTTATTCCTTTCATTGTTCTTTCCTTCTGCATGCTGGAAAAGTAATAGTTGAATTTATGGAAAGGTCAATGTTCACTACTGGTGGATTAAATTTCTAATGTTTGGCCCATCTCTTTGTACACGTACATAAAAAATCAGACCATTAATGAGTGCAAGTGGCCACTACTCGTGACTAAGTTATCTAATATATTTGTGTCTGTGATGAACCCTATTTGTGTAAGGAACTTTTGCCTTCAACTGAAAAGGTGATTTCTCTAAAATCGTTGTATATGTTTGGGCAAATGAAACGTGTATTCTTCTCTATCATCATGTATTTGGAAGACTTTACATAAGTAGAAGTGGGTAGATGCGATACCAGATTTTTTCTGATATCATGTTTTATCCTACCCATTGATGGCCTTTACTTGAGACCAAACCACTTTCATGATATGAAACATTTGTTGGATTGATGATCCTCTGTGTTGCACCTAAATGACCCATGTTCTGTAATATTCCACGGCGCCATACTCAAGGTCGCTAGCATTTCAAGGAACTTCCTTTAGCTTCTGCTTTTATCAGCATTAACCATTTTGTAGCGAAGTCCTTTGTTGCCTTTTCATTCCTCCAGTTTTGCTTCAACTTCCACGTGATTTATGTTGTGTTGACCAAATGGATGAAATTTCTACTTTTTTGTAAGTACAAATTCTTCAGGTGGTAATCACAACTATCATCATAATTGTGTTAAATGGGCCTTTTACTCATTATGGTTATCATTATTTGCAATTAAAGACTAAATGAATGGAAAGAAGTACTACTGGTGGTAAGTGGAAATGGTATGTTCAATTATTATACTACTGCTAATAGCAAGTACATGCTCCATTTCTTGTCAGTAGCATCTTTTAGCAAATTTACTTGTTGACACAGCTTTCCATGATTATCTGAAGGCAGTGATCTATGGAGCTGCTAACATCCTTTTCTGCTCCAAAATTGTTGATAACAGAACATGATGGTGGTAATCACGGGCATGATCATTCACATGATCCAGGTGTTTCATCAGTCAGCATAGTTTGTGAAGGAAACCTGGATCTTAATAAGGTATTTCCACGATTTACGCACTTATCTTGATGATGTTGATGTTCTTGTCTTGAATCTTGTTAAATTAGTGTTCAGAATTTGAACTGTGATTTTCATTTTCTTCTCTTTAGTCACGCTTTACCGAATTCTTCGGAATTATTTCTTGAAAAATAAATTTAGTAACTGTTGTGCTTTTAACTTGGCGAAAATAAGCTATTGGTAGTTTTTATTTCAATTCCTATTTAAAAAATTAGGTCAAATTTGCTACTTCTATCTTGCCTATGAAAGAAACTGTGAGAGAATTTGGGAGACCCTTGGAAACTTTGATGCCATCATGTGAACTTTTTTTTGTGTTACTCTTACAGGCAAATATGTGGCTGGGAACACTATTGATGGAACGCAGTGATGACATTTATCGCATGAAAGGCCTTCTTTCTGTGGATGCCATGAATGAAAGATTTGTTTTTCAGGTATGCTTTCCTGCTTTGCAGTGCTACCTTATTTGAGCTTATGCAGAATCTTGTTGTATACAGCACTTTTTGGAGGGATCTTATGGTGATATTTTCCTTGTGTACTGCTTGGTTAACCATGAAACTGTTCATGTGTTTTCAGCCTTTATAATTTTTGTTATGTTATATTTGTAGTTATGATACTTTGCAAAGAGCATGCTATTTTAGTGGTTTCAATGTCTCAGGTAGCGCAAAGAGAAACACACGTTTTCCTGCCTTCTCCTGTATCATATAGATAAACTGTTTACCGTGTCTTCACAACATTGAGTACTTGTTTTCTTCTGTAATGGCTTAAGATGATAGAATTTAGACTGGCTTCCACTGCTGAGCTAAGTGTTTGAGGATCTTGTGCATGATTCCAATTAGAGAACTGGGTGGAGATCTAGTGCTCTGCGATGTTAAACAGTGACCAAGAGGCTCCACAACTAAACTATTTTCAGTGCTGTTTTCTGGCATTTTGTCATGAATAACTTCAAAAATTGGGATCTTGTGAAACCTGATCCCCTCTTTGAATCCCAAACAACTTTTCAGATAATTTACCATGAAGTCGTCAGCAAATTTTATGTACTTTTCACTTATAAAAACTTTTATTTATTTTGTGCTACCAAAAAATCACCATAACGAATTAATTTTTATGAAATTAGAGGCCATCTGTCAAATCCAAACCATTTTATCAAAATGAAGACAAGGGGAGATAGTTCAAATATGTCCTCACATTGGGAGGAGGTGATTCATGCGATATATGGGAAGAAACCATACACAATACAGATGCTGATTTTGAGAAGATTGAGGAGGTCAACGATCGGTTGGGGAGAGCTGAGAGAAAGGAAAAGATATAGGTTGTGGTAGTAGCAGATTTGGTCGGGGCAGCTGCGAATTTTGAATGTTGGAGAAGTTTTTTTCAGTGTTCTTTTGATCCTGGAACAGGTTTAAGTGGGGTGACCTGTTGCCATCCAATATCACCATTCGGTCTCTTAAAATTAAGGAGAAAATTATCAAAGATAGTCCACTAAAGGAGGGATATATCAGTCGAAAGTGCTGCTAAATGTTGGCATTTGGTGGCAGACTGGCTGGTTGGGACTTGGGAATTTCAAAACTTGACTTGCTTGGCATGTAAATAAGGGCATACATACTGGCTATTTTGCAGATTCTTCTTACTATAGAAAATGCACTTACGTAATGTTTTGACCCCTCCAGTAAATATTAATTGGAGGCAATTCTTTTCTAGTATATTCAAGGTCTTCTGCTACTACAATCTTGTGCTTATTACATTATGAATTTTGAGTATTATTTATTAGAAACAGAAGTTTAAGTTATCTCTTTTCCAAGTGGTTCCTATTTGATTTCTGGTACATCCTGTGCGTGCAATAGCCTCTCAATCATCAACTTATTATCACTCTTTTTCTTCTTCTGGATTGTTGTCAAAGTGCTGTTTCCATAGACTTTACTGGCTCCTTTTTACCTAATAAATCTTGCACTTTTCATGTTTGCTGGCTCCTTGTTAGCTAATAAGCCTTGAACTTTTCATGCAATGATCTTTGTGAGCTAGAAAAGACATTCTTATAGGAACCTTTTGCTTTTGAGTCCAACATAACATGGAGTTAGTCATATTTATGTGTTATTTCCGTCCTTTATTATGGGAAGGTGAGAAAAGGATGATAGAGGTACAATTATAAACTGGTATAGAAAAAGGTCTTTGCTTTAGCTGTTCAGAGGTCACAGGTGATGAATTTCAGAATGGATTTGGTGGAGAATCCTTTTCCATTTTTATGTAAGCAACTCACGAATGTTCCTTAAGTGATAGCCATAAATTGTGTCAACCTTTTGCGGAATCCATTCTCTACCAAAATTTGCCTCTTGGAGTTTTCTGAATATGATGAATATCAATTTGGTCAAGTCAGGCCTCCTTGCGAGCCGTTGACCAAAAGTTTACCTTGGCTTTCTACACAACATACTATACTAGTCCAGAGAACTTTTGCATGTCAGTAGAAATTTGCTCGAAGCGTTCCTATAATTAATTTGGCCTCTATGCTGATGTTATGGTCATTTGCACATTATTATCATTGTTGAAAGTTATTTTTCATACAGGCTTTATTCTCTAGTTGCTTCTGATTTTAAAAGCTATTTTTCTGAAGCTTCGTTGGTAATGCAACAGGGAGTCCATGACATATTCCAGGGATCACCTGATAGACCTTGGGGACAAGATGAGAAAAGAATCAACAAAATTGTCTTTATTGGAAAAAATTTGGATGCTGAAGCTTTAAACAAGGGCTTCAGGGCGTGCCTGCTGTGAGAAGAATGCCTTTGGTGAAATGTCTCATTTTCTGGATGTAATGGTTAGTACTTCCTCTCTCTCCCTCTCTCTCACACATACACATACTTTTGCCGAAGTGAAGTTTCTGGTTCTTTTGAATCCCTCGATCAGTCTCCAAGTGCTTCAACGCTCTTTTAGGAGAAAACTGGATCCCATCCTGGCAGATACTATAAAGTTGTAAAATTCGTGTCGGATACGAAAAATGCTGATATCTTGTTTCATGATTTTTGTAGCTTGAAAGCAGTCAATGGGGACTCATGGACTTGTAGCACATCTGCTGAAGTTTGGCTCCAGTTTGAAGCTGAGAAGCATGAACTTAGGTAGCATCTAAGCGGCTGGAACTCTTTCCCCTGCATTAAGAAGGGAAACCTTGGGGATTTTAGTCGAGTGTTGGAAGTACGTACGTGGAGAAGAAATTGTCATCGCTGGGTTGCGATTCATGAAGTTGGATTTTTTTATTACCTTTTCCAACTCTTGAAATTTTGTTACTGTAAACTTCAGACAAACAACTGTACGAAATAGAGAATAGCAGAATGTGATCTACAAAAAATCAAATGAAGTTCCCATGCCAGCATAGTTTAGCTCGAGCATCCGGTGAGAAAGACACATTTTCTTAGTTTCAGCAGTGCAAGAAACATTTTTTATTTCATCTGCTTTTCGTGCAGTTGGTTATCAAGTTTATACTGAAGCTGTTGACTCATATAAACCTTCAAAGCGAGAGTCATAACGATCTACTGTGTAGTATGTGGCTAAATGCTACCGTTCACTTGGTTTTGTTGAAGACCAAATGACCATGTTCAAACCAGGAGTAAATGTCTCCATCAAAAAGGATTTGAGGGTGGAGATGGAGATATCAAGGTTCATGATCGGGATAGAAGCTTCCAAGGTACATCAGCATTGTCGGCGTATCACTTAAAACTATCTTTACAAACTTCAACAACAATAATGAAATGAAATAATAATAACAATAATAATAAAATAACGATGTCACTATTATTATGAATGATTGCAAGTTCTTGGAAAGCAATCCTCTTGGATGTACTTGGCTGACCCGTCTTGTTCCCTAGCAGAAGTAATCTTTTCTATAGAACTTTCACATCCAGATATGGTGAAACTTGTTGGGTACGTCCGTGAGGAAGACAACACGGTACTCATTTATGAGGATATGGCTCATGGGGAAGATGGACAGGGTATTGAAGGTTTCATAAACCTTTCTTAAGATTTTACGTAAGAGAGAGAGAGGTTTATCTGACACTGCAACAAAATGGGTAGCTTCTGCGGGTTGTCGGGTTGGTCCTATCATTATATGCCAAATGAGAAAGGAAAAGACCACGAAAGATCGTGATTTTTCTTAGGGAAGTCGACTAATTTGCTTTGGGTCCATCGTTCTAAAATTGCGAGTCATGGGATTCCGCATAATCAATTTCAGATCACAAACTGCAGTACTGAAATTCAACACAAATAGCTTATTTATGTAACACAAATAAACACGATAGTTTATTGAATCCTATTTTAATTACCAAGCGCGAGTAAAAGCGTTATTATTATTGGATGCTCCAACGTGAAACCTAAGAAACTACTTGTAGTTAATGTTGCATGGGTATGGGTATGCTACTGGTATAGGGTACGGATACGGGTATGATACTTTTGAAAAGTATAAAGTTACGCCACTATATAAAAATGAAAAATTATAAATAAAATTTACAATAACAATATAATGTAAAACTTATTAAAAATTGAACCGGACAAATTTTGACATAACATATATAACTAACAAACTTAACATTTCAAATAAGAAAATTACATTACATAATGGTCTCAATTTCATACCATATAGTTTCAACATCAAAATATTAATACTCCTATAAAAAACCCATCAAAACATAACACTTTTGGTTTCAAAATGAAGTTCACTCTTATGGATATCAGTCCTATTTGACCTGTTAATAACAAAGTTCTAAGAACCCATACTACACGTATATCGATACGAAATAAGATAGATCCAAAATCCAAATTTTTTTCAAAGAATGTACCCAAGTGAGTAAGTACCTGGTACGGATACTCTACCATAACCATGGATCATAGCTGTTAGTTGTTGTGTACCATCTCAAAAATTTTCTTAGAAAACAAGCATTTGAAAGGTAGGCTTTTTGGGCATAATAAGCACGCTTATTCTTAGTTACTGCGTTGTGCTAAGCCGTGGTTCCCTGTTCTTCCAGGTAGAACTATCAAATAAGTGGATTTCATTTCATAGCCCAAACTAAACAAATTTATTATTTGACTAATTAGTTACATGCAACCCATGAACTTGTCATGACGAATCTTGAGTAAAAAGATTGCTTTTTTACTATTTAATGGCAGACTACTACCATCGATTAATCACATTTAACAAGAGGTTGTTTGCAACCTGCCCTTTCTATATCTTCTAATGGGACGGCAATGGAGTCAAGGGTGAATTAAATCTTCTTCCTTTTTCTTTTTTTACAACGGTGACAAATTAAAATTTAACTGGCAAGCAACAGTACTCTCGTAGGGATGAATTCAAGTCTTTTAGATGGCAAGCAAAAGCACACCTACAACTTGAACATTTGAAAGTTTCCTGCTATTACTTGTGAAAGCAGGGAAGAGGGTAATGGAATACAAAATAATATCTATTTACAACTTTTTCCTAAAGCGATACACTTCTTTTTAATATCTTGTTCAAGGTCAAATTCTGTGCATAGATTCCAAGAGGGCTTATACTTATAGCTTTCATTTCTTTATTTGTTAACATTCACTATTGAATAGTTATTATTAAATTTGTTTTGTTTCTTGACAAATGACAAGCATTTGCAAGCACATTAGATTACAGTTCCCCCAACTGTAATAATATATAGAACAAAACTAGGGAGATTATTATATTGCTGACATAAATGCGAAAATGGGCTTTATGCTAATCTTAAGCAATTTCCAACAAGATTGTTTACCTAGAGTGCGTGATCTAAACTCTTATAATTGTTTGTTTCGAGTCCTGCAGCCATCCAACAGACATGGTGTCCTCTATTCAGCTAAAAGCATTTGCTGATCCTGATCGCCAATTTGGGACATCGAGAAGTGCAAAAAAGGGGGGGGGTTATTAAAAAATTTACCATGGCTACTGGCACTTATTCAGAATCAGCAGACGTGAATGCAAGTGATGCAAATCTGAAAGAATAATAATGTTTGTAGAATGCCAACTTGTGAACTATTGTGCCTAGCACGTAAAGCAACCAATCTATTCTTTTCAGCATTTTGAAAATTATCTATTGTTGTACTTGTTCTCATTTTTCGAAAAGTCACACCCTCCCTAATAATGTTGACTTAAACTGGGTGGACTTCGGTTTTCCCGATATTTTCCTGAAAATTCAAGATTATTTTCTTAGTGTGCCTTACATTTTTGATGGACGGGCTTTGAACGTTCGCATTGTTGCTGGGTTTTGAACTTGTTTTACAATGGCTAAAGACTAGGATACTAACGGCTGCCCCATCCGTTGGCTCTAAACTGACTTTCGTGGGTAGTTGTAGAAAGTTCATTGGCGGGAAGCAACGGTCATCCTCTTCAAATTTGTGCCCTCCCCTATTCTTTAAGGCTTTCCAGCAGTCAACGCCAGGAGAGAGAGAGAGACGTCTCTATCTCTCTCTTACGCAATCTACGTTTTTCTCTTCTTTGGTTGAATAGCAGTCGATAATTCTTCTGAGGTTCCCCTAGCCTTCCTTCCCTTCGTTCATACCAATGTGGGGGAGAAGAGATAACATGAAAGAATCCTCAATAGGATTGCATCAGTCAACCTATCGATCTGGAATCCCTGGAGTGATCCCCGTAAATCCAAACAACCATGTTGGTGCTCCGGAAGGATCCAAGAATGAAGTTCATGGCCATGAAGAATTTGATGTCTTACCTCTCATTTCATCTGAGAGGAGGACTAGATCCGGTGTGGCTGGCGCGGTTTTTAACCTTGCAACAACCATCATTGGAGCGGGAATCATGGCCCTTCCAGCAGCAGTGAGAGTCTTGGGGCTTCTCTTTGGGTTCTTGGTCATTATTGTGATGGGTATCGTCTCTGAGATCAGCATTGAAGTCCTGGTCAAGTTTTCTGCTATTAAGAAAGCGTATTCTTATGGGGAGATTGTCGAATATGCTTGCGGTCGCTCGGGGAGGGTGATCTCTGAGATCTGTATCATCATCTACAGTACTGGAATTTTGATTGTTTACTTGATCATAATGGGAGATGTGCTGTCTGGTACTCCGGAACACAAGGGAATTCTCGAGCAGATGTTTGGAGGGACAGGATGGTATGACAATAGGAAGTTGGTCATATTTCTTGTACTGATTGTCATATTGACTCCTCTGTGTTGCTTGCAAAAGATTGATTCTTTAAGCATTAGTTCAGCCATCTCGGTAGCTCTGGCAGTAGTGTTTGTGGGGGTTGCCTTCTTCGTTACCTTTATTGAGCTTGTGGAAGGAAAAATCAAGGCTCCAAGACTAATACCACATCTTGGATCTAGAAAAGCCGTTCTTGATCTGCTTGTTGTTATCCCAATCATGTCAAATGCTTATATCTGCCACACCAACGTGCAGCCTATCTATAATGAGTTAGAAGGAAGGTCTGCTCAAAAGATGGTTAAGGTTGGGAGAATTACTTCTGTGTTGTGTGTGGTAATATATGCATTGACTGCAATTTCTTGTTATCTTCTGTTTGGGGAAGCAACCGATGCAGACGTGCTATCTAATTTTGATAGAAATCTTGGTGTTTCTCACAGCTCTGCTATCAACAACACTGTTAGAATCACGTATGTCATCCATCTGATGCTTGTTTTCCCAGTTATGCATTTCTCTCTACGGCAAACAGCGGATGCTGCACTTTTTAAAAATTCTGCTCCTCTGCAAGAATGCAGAAGGAGGTCTTTGATCTTGACTTTTGCGATGCTAGCAGTGGTCTACTTGGGTTCTGCACTGATCCCCAATATCTGGATTGCTTTCAAGTTTTCGGGCACGACGACAGGTATTACATTGGGTTTCATTTTCCCAGCTCTCATAGGGTTGCGTTTGAATAAGCAGGGAGAGACATTAAGCCCTGGTGAGAGGCTGACTTTAAGATGTATGCTTGTGGTATCAGTATTAGTTGGTGTAATTGGGATCGTTGGAAACGTTTATAGCATCAAAGGACAATCATCTGTTTAACGGGTCATAGGAAAAAGATGAGCTCGAATTTCTGTCTTGCATACGTGCTTGTAGACTTGTGAATGTCACGATTCATATTGAAGTTGAAGATCTCGTTTTTAACAAGATGTAAGAACCCATTACGAAGAATTGCATTTAACAATGATCTTGAATAAGCTATGCTCTGGATAGTTACCTTGTTCCTGCAGATTGAAGGCTGGTAGTGGTATTTGTTTGAACTTCTATCAGATATGGAAGGACTTGTAATATTTACACCTGGAGGACAATCACTAAACATATAGACAGATAAAGATGCAATCCCACGTAATGGCTAACTTTTGGCTGTTTCTTTCTGTTATTTTCTATTTGGATTCGTTGTTTCGTGTTATCTTATTGGAAATACATCGACTTTAATTACCTCGACTTGATATTTTCATCAGAAGCTGATCGCTTGAGTTCTGGTAATATGCCTTAGACATCATTTTCATATTAGATGCCTTAGTTTGTATCTCTCCTGATTCTATCCAGATGCCTTTTCTTTCTGTACTTTGTTTTTTTTTTTTTTTTTTTTTTGGGGGGGGGGGGGGGGGGTATGTATTCTTGTATTTGTGAAAGAGCACATAAGGTGCAGTTATTGGGAAAATAAAACTCAGACTTGGATTAACTCTTGAAAATTAGATACTGCCATGTCAATAATCTAAACAGACAGATTATCATTCCAAGGGAATGGTTAACAAAAGAATATCGCGTTACAGTTGGCTGCATTTATCAACAAAGCAAAAGCAAAACCGAGCTTTTTCCCATATTAATTAATTGAGGTTTGGTGCATTTGGTTAAACTTATTGAGGTGGACATGAAACTGATTCCTAGAAAATCAATCTCCTATCTGATTAGATTGGATAAAGAAAATAGAATGAGATAATAGGATTGGGAAATGACAGAACCTACAGGTCAGGGTTCGTCTTTGTCTCAAGCTCGGTCGTGTTTCAGTCTGGCACACTAACCTGAACAGGTAGGAACAAGTTCTGTTTTGTTTCCTGTTAGATGCTTAAGCTTTACTTTACTCAGGAAGTCTAAAGTTCACATAATTTCTCAAAAGATCTTTGATCAAGTTACAAGATTATTACGTCGAGAATGTTATTTTCATCTATGGAACCTGAACTAAGAAAAGGTGTTTGCTTAATGGAGAAGGCTATGTATGTTTAGATTGGAGTTTCTATGAGCTTGTGCTTGTGTTGACATAAGAGGAGGAACGGGACGAGTTCAACCAGCCATGGTTGGGATCATTTGCCAGCCCGCTCACTGCTACTGCTACTGTTCAATTCTCAACTGGGATTATATGTACAGCTCACGGCTTTCCTTCATTGGAGTGACAAAATAAAGAGTGCTTTTTACTTGCAAAGAAACAAAATTACAATGGTTTCTTCTCTTTATATAAACTATACCAGGTCATTAAGAAAAAATTTAGTTTATTCATCAAATAAACTTTTAAATTTTTATTCATCAGTGTACTGGTCAAAGTCATCCCTCCTTGAGCAGGAAGGAAAAAAGAATGAAAACTTTTAAACTAAAAGAGGGCCTACCATTAGATCAACTATTGAAGATTGTCTGCAAGGAGAACTTAAAATTTAAAATAAAGCACCACTATATTATTGTTAAATGCTCCCTTTCTCTCCTCAATGCGAGAGTTTTGCCAGTCTTGGTAATTGATAAAGAGCATAATCATCATTCAAGAACATTTACCGCTTCATGATACGTTCTTAGCCTATAGGTGCATATGTAGTGGCAGAAAATATAACAGAAATTTTGTCCCATTATATACGAAAATTGCAGAATTAGCTAGAAGATACCGTCAAATTGAAAGGAAATATTGCGGCATAGTATTAAGATTAGATAAACAATGCTTCGAATGGAAAACTTAAAACTAAATGATCAATATGTGATGAAGATGTTAGTAGCCAAAATGAAGAATGAGGATGTTGAAGTCGATGTATCACATTTAAAGATTCATGATGCGACTATTAAAGATATAACTGCTGTGCCATTAATAGAGAATAAAAAGATAGAGATATGCTCAATGTGGTGGAGGATCTACATTTAGGCAAGTGAAAAAGTTACAGAGAACGATTGAATCCATGGCCGCTATATCGAGATGTCAATATGTCCAGCCCGGCCAATATATATATAGCTTTTTTTTGTTAAATGTATATATATGGATAGTTTTTATTAGATGTATGAGTGTATATATATAGTACATGTACGTGTATATATATATGTATAGTTTTTTTAATTATATGTATAACATTTGGCCCTGTGGTGGCCCTGATCCTTAAATAGACCAGAAATGTCTGGCCCAGCGAACCAGGCCCATTTTGACATTTCTACCACTATACATAATTCACCCATCTCAAATGGTTGAATAGGCAGTTCACCCCACCCTACAAAAATTTTACATTTGCCACTGGTGTGGGCTATAGTTTCTTTTATCAAAACATTTAAGGTGAGGGTCAGTTGCGGTACCTTAGTAGAAAACACAAGGTATAAACCGTCGACTTTGCTCAAAGCTCACGGTTTATACCACATTATAGCTCCATGTTTTGTATATATTTCTTTTGTTAGCTTTTAGAATTTGAATGAGGCAGAGCCCTCGCCTGAGCTTAATGAATGTGAAGTTTCTATACCGATCAAGTTTCACCGTGGTCATCACGGTGGCGTGCCTCACCTTACCGTAACCTAAAATCTCCACTGGTCGCAATACCGTGGTCCTCACGGCCATGCTGCACAACGTGACAGGTCCATTACAGTTGCACCAACATCACGGATCAATTAGTCTTTCCATCACACAAGGGTACAAGAGAATTCACGACAAAAGAGGCCCAATGACTATGACCCTATATTATACATATATATATAAATATAGAGAAAGAAATTGGTATTTATATAAGCAAATTTAAACAAGTCTCAATAGTCTATCTTTAATATGGATGATCAAAATTTGAATTTAAAGAATAAAAAGTACTACACCCATAAAAATATTTTTTAAATTCAAATTTCAATCATTTATAAAAAAAAGAATGATTAAGATTTGTTTAGATTTGCTAGCACCTATGCTGTATCAGTTTTTCTCTCTATAGTTATATATAGAGAGAATGTGATAAGTACATACACCCATTTATTTTGAATTAAAAAGTAAAAAGTATTAATATACTTTTTGTGAGATATGAGTGGTTAATATTTGTTTGGATTTGCTAGCACTTAAGTGTTCTAATATGTATCAGTTTCTCTCTCTATGTATATATAAGAGAGAATGTGATAAGTACATACACCCATTTATTTTGAATTAAAAAATAAAAAGTATTAATATACTTTTGTGGGATGCGTCTAATGCATTGATACTGTTTTGTTATTTTGTTTTAAAGATCTCAATGATTGAATGGTTGAGATCTTTAAGTAGATTTGGATATGTTTAAATGGGCATATGGATTATTCTCTCTCTTTCTCTCTCGCTATACACACCGGTTAGCAATCCATGCAAAAACTAATGTCCTTTGCTTCCCTAAACTATATCCAAATCCAACTTGTATTCCCCACGTACAAAATTTAGGGTCCAATTAAAAAGATTGGGTCAGGTCCAGGTTCAAGAGTCCTCATGACTGAGGATAAAATCCCATCCCAGAGTCTCGAATTCAAGACTGTCCACAGTCCAGATCTTCACAAGAGAACATACTAACCAGGAAGTTGAGCTTGCATCTTGTGCTAATAGTTTATAGAATATTCGTGCTTGAACATAAAAATTGAACATATTTTGCTTTTCCGTATTGGATTCGGATTTCGTATTTGGCTTTTAGATTCAGGAGAGTAGAACAAGAATCTGAGTCTAAATCTAACCCCAAATCCAACTAAAAGGATGCTGACTCTGTCACACCCTGACTCCGTTTGCTGTGACAGATTCACTATAAATCATACTCAAATATGGCGAAGTTTGTTGGTCCTTCTCAACTTTCAACTAGGATTGACTGCTTGTCGATGTCCTACTTTCAGTACCTTCTCTCGACTTGTAGTAAACTCGCCATGAAAAGTTTCATGGGTATTTTCACAACCATCTTTATATTGTTACTGATCTATCCTTTAGACTCTAAAAAATAATTAAAGTTGTTGAATTGTCAATCTTTAAGAACGTGACACATAATTTATTAGTTGTTGTCAAAAGTGATGATGCAATTCAAATAACAATTGTAGGAACCCACCAGAATGAAACATGATGTGAGGTATGTAAGAGAATTTTAACCCTCGTTCTCAAGGAACATTATGGATAATGCTTCAAGCGATGAGCGTTGGTTCTTGAGAATCTGATTATGCTGATTGCCATTGGAATCACATGTATGAATACAACGAAGCACTTAAGGTGCTCAGGTATACATTGAAAATGCTAATTTAAAGCTACTCCCAAGAAAGAAAGAAAAAGCATAACACAAAAGTAACGAAGAATTGTAGTTTGTGATTAATTTTCAAAGATTGTTACAATTACTATTTATAAACCTCTTGTTGAGGCAGGAGAGAATGAGTCTGTCTTTTATGGACGACTCCCAATAAGTTCTTATGTTCGATGCTACTGTCTTTACGTACCAGGCGTAGCATACCAACTGTCTCTCCACTACTTCACGCTTCAAGGTCTAACCATCGTCCTACTTTTATAGGATCTCTCGAGGGTTCGCCATGCATCCATTCTTCCTTATGTTTCTCGAGGGTCTGTCATGTATTACTCTCCATTTTTTTTCTGACATCAGCACCAGTGAAAGACAGTTTTCAGATCATCTAATTCCAATGTATATTGAGGATTTCAAAATGAAGTGAAATTAGCCAAGCATCATTTCATGTGTGGATAGATGCATCTGTGAGGTGAAATTAGACAACCAAGACATAGCCGTGCTTGCTATTTAGGAAAGTAGGTGTCTGATCAACACCCCTGTTTCGTGAAAGAGCAAGAGAGATGGAGCTGGTGGCCTTCAGTTAGCTTCAAGCCCCTTGAGTATCAAACTCGTGACCTGCTTCAGCTTGAAGACTTTTGACTCGATCCTTTGCCCCCTTTCAACACACACCGAAAAGTAATGTATTTCAGGCTTAAAATCGGGCTGCACCTGGATTCATTTGATTGAGTGCCCCACCACTGTTCTTGGGAACATCAATAAGTTAGATGATAATCATTTTTTTAGCAGCATCTCCATGTTGGACAATTCCAATGTGACAGAATTTTATATATATATATATATATATATATATATATATATATATATATATATATATATATATATATATATATATATATATATAGAGAGAGATTGAATATCCAATCATTGTCCTTCACAACCTTTCTTTTTTATGAAAACTTAATTTTTTTTAAATTATACAACCAAAAAACTAATGTGGATACGAATGAAGAGATAGATGGGTAAATTTTTTGTCCGGTCACGACCCCAACTCCAGCATGCTTAATCCTATTTTAGAGATGGATATCGGGGTCAGGTTGTCGAGTCGTGTCTAAAATTGCGATCATTTTGGGATTTCCATTATTTTTCAGGAAAACTTTATGGCGTATGGATGCTTCAGTGAAATAAATGTAGAAACGGTACCCACTGTGTCCCCACACGCTTTTGGCTCAAACGAGGACGGTACCTACTGTGTCTGGACACGCTTTTGGCTCAAATTAGCGGCTCTCACTCACAAGTCACAACCACCCACCTCGTGAAAAAGATATTAATAAACTTTAGAAAAGATCAAGAATTGACAAGGGACAAGCGGCCCGCCTAATAACTCCGGTCTCTACTGTCTTCTCCCTTCTCCCTTTACCATTCGCTCAGCTGCTGCTTCTGTTGTGGCTCCTCTATCTGAAAAGATCACACAGCAACCTGTAACTAAAAGGGTTGTCGATCATGGACTGGTTTTCTTGGCTCTCCAAGACCAGTCTTGAGCCTTCATTGGTGTATGAGTATGGGGTTGTATTTGCTAATAATGAGCTTGATGCAGAAGACATCCCATACTTCAACCATGATTTCCTTCAAAGCATGGGCATCTCCACAGCCAAACACAGGCTAGAGATACTGAAGCTCGCGAAGAGAGAGCACCGCGCGAGTTTGAAGCCGCTGTCTAGATTCTTTGCAGCAATTAAGCAGATGAAGATGTATCTAGCTAATCGTCTGCAGGCTTTGCATGGTGGCAAGGAGTCTGCGCTAGCCGTCCTGCCCAAGACGGATCATAAGAGCTGGATGGTCAAGAGGAAGACGAAGTCGACGACTCCAAAGTCTGGCAGATTGCTACTTCTCACCAATGGCAGTGGCAACGGTAGGTCGAAACCCATGAAGGTTGGCTCTGCAACTACTCCTGGTGGTAGTCCTCTGGCTTTTAGTTTCAAGGGTGACCATTTTGAGACTGCTGATCCAAGTCTGGAAAGCAAGAAAGAGGAAATTCACTGGGCTTCGATGTTTCAGGATTTGAAACCTACATAATTCAGAGGTTTTTTGTTATGAAAACTGGAGTCACCAAGAAGCTATATGTTTTTGGCTTCAGAGCTTTGTGTATCTATTAGCGAGTTTTGTGATTCCTCTGTCACATCTTTGAGTCAGCCTTGCAATTGTGAGGCAACTAAGAAACATGATTGAGCTACCATGATAATAATCAAAGCATGATTGTGAAATTTGACTATACGAGTATGAATCATAACTTTGGCAGAAGGGTTTTTTGCATGTTAGCATCAATTGTAACGAAATTTGCCATCCAGAAAATTTACTTGCTTAATTTATTGTTGCTTGGCCGTACACGTCTAACAAAGAAGCCCGCAAAATCATGCTACCAAGAGGTAAAGAGATGTTCTTCACCATCTAGAATCGGCAAGCTTACTGAATATGATCTGGATGACCATCTTTAGAATGATGTTGATCTCGACTCCATTCTATGAGTGAATCTCTCTCTCTCTCGTTTGCTTGCACTGCTAGGTATTCTTGTTCTTTTCCCCTTTTACGTTTTACCTTGAGAAACCGAACCTGCAGGTCCTGGACTGTCCCTCCCTATTATACTATTATTATTCTTATAGTCCTAAAACGAATTTAATGTTTTCAATAAAGAATGCACTTTTCTAAGCTAAATTATCAAAAGATGCCATTTTTATTTCTCTCACCATCTCAATGATATTTGTTATCGTATCCTTTCTTTGAGAATAAAAGGGCAAAGGCTGGCTTTCTTGTTTGGTATACGTGACATTCCAGCAGCAATTAACGAACACAGTGCGTGGCAACAGTTCCTAAGATGAATCTGAGTTGAAAATTTGCATTTTCCATTTCAGTAAAAACTTCCGCATTTGGATGCACCGCACCCATTTAATATGTTCATTGGTAAACTTTGAGATTACTATTTATACATTACTATCCACACATTTCCCCCCAAAATACTGAAATTACCCTTCACCACTTTCTCTACCCCTCCTCCCCCACCCAACTCTAATGCCTCTGTCACCGGATCTCTTTACTGTAGCGACTCATATTTCACTAGTTTTGGTAACAATCACTTCTCTTTACAAGAAATTGAGATGAAATTACACTTGTATATTAAAAAGCGAAGAAATCAGGAAAAAAAAAAAAAAAAAAGAAAAAAAAAAATAAAGCCTGAAGAAAAGAAAAAAGTGAAAAGAAAAAAAAATGGAAAAGGAGAAAAAAAAAAGAAAAAGTAATGCTGGTGAAGAATAATAAGAATATCGTCAAAGTGAGAATATGTTATATATTCTTGTGCAAGATAATTTCATTTATCATCTTTTCAAGTTGATTCTATTTTGTATTGTTTTATCTATGAACACTCTTTACCCTTATTTATCTTTTTCTACCTTTTCATTATAATTTTCTTGGTCTCACATAAACCAAAGGAAGTCCTTTTGATTCTCAGGTTGTAATGCGGAACTTGAAAGTGGAGATGCAAGATTGATAACCAAGCTATGATAATGCATTTTTGAGAGAAATTGGAGTGATCTCTTTGTCCTTAAACACGTGAGGTAAAAACCCGCAAAGAGAGAATTGAGACGGTTGAAAGGTAGTGGTATAATTTTTAAATTTTAACTGAGGCAAAATCGAAATCACGATATAAAAGAGATGCATCAATAGTAAAAAAGGCATGAGCGTATCAATTCTCTAAACTTTTCACTTTTGAGTTAATATAACAAAAGAATGAGCTCGTTGGAGGCTAAGAAGCCGTACAGTCAACCACACTTAGAGTAGAAGCTATGTTTTTGTTACAGTAAGGGGCGCCGAAGCCAGGTACACGCCCTGCAAAATCGAACTTATGACTAGCATCTTGTCATTCGACCGCCCTGCCAGGTGAGCTCTGTGTGCTTGGTTTTTGCGTTGATTATCGCCAAACCTTACACAAAGAAAACATCAGTCCTTTCTTGACCACAAAGGTGGAAAGTGTAAGTAGGGCCATTTTATTACATACACTCTCCAATTATATAAAGAACATATCACATACAATATGCCACCGAATATCACCGCATTGTCCAGGCCCGATAAATTTTACAGGAATAGATGATGACAGGAAGAGAAGACTCTCAATATACCTAAAAGCATACAACACAAAACCGGTTTAGACTAAGAAATCCCCCTTCAAATTATGAAAACACTTCTGAGAGGAGGCAACTTGGCAGCAGAACCAGATTACAGAACACCAACTATAGCAAAATTTCTCGAGATCAATGACTTTAGAACCACATTAATCTGGTCCCCGCAAACTTATGAATCCACCAGCTTGGTGCTATTAAAGTGTGGTTCACCATCTTCCTCATGAATGAACTGAAACCATGCTAATGCTGACCAGTACTGGGAATTCGAAATGACCCCCCTGAGTAGAGCATATGGTACACAGGTCGTATTCTTACAGTAAGAATGACACCAAGGAGTGAGCCCATGGCACAAACGCCCGCTAGGACAAAGAATGTGAGCCTGAAGCAGTTAGGACCAAAGCATGACTGACTTGAACCAGTGGAACCCTCGCCAAACTGTTGGGCGGCTTCTATGTCATAAACTGTGCCTGCAAGACCCACGGAAAAAATTAAAGCACCAAGTGGATTCCCTATCCCCATAAAGTTGTAAATTACACCAAAGTTTTTCAGCCCAAACAGCTCAGAAGCAGTTGGAACCATGATTGAGAACTGAACTCCATAGCAGATCCCAAGCAACGCAGTTGCAGCATATAATGTGCCTCTCAGTGCTGTTGCGAATAGAAGATGTGACACCAACATGACTAGCTGTGACACTATCATCCAAATAGTTCGAGGCATTGCCTTCGACCTGAAAGGCAATGGAATCACATCCTCACTGACTGAACAACAAAGAAAGTGTTTAAACTAACAAAATTCAAATAAAGGGAATTACCTAATGAAGTACTCCGACACCGCACCACCACCAAGACGACCAATGAAATTACAGAAGCTGAAGATAGACAGAAGAACAGTGGTATCATTAACCCCAATTGCAGCTCCAATTTGTGCAAGATTGTTCAGAACAGTAACTCCAGAACCAACACCAACAAAGTAAACCAAAAACAGAAGCCAAAAGTCAGCCTTCACTATGGCCTCAAGGAACCTGAAATCCTCACCCCTCTTGGGCCTACGTTTTTTCTTTACAGCACCCTCCCCCTCAGCCAAAAGAATGCTCACATCAACAACATCTTCATCCTCCTCAACGCTACCGAGGTTTCGAGTCGACAAGGAAACACGTAAATATGGCTCTGGATCCTGAGAGATTGTATGAACTGTGCTTTGATCACTTGTTCTATTGATTTTCTGTTCTTCCCTTGTAGCCTCCACAACTAAGGGTTCTTCCACAGAACCTTTCAGATCAGATACACTTCGGATTCTGGATTTATCTCGAAAAATTGTCATTTTTATGGGAATAGCTAGTGGTGCTAAAAGGAACACAGCCATCAAGGTCACAAACAGGACTGAAGTTGCATAACTAAGAGAGAGAACATCTTCCAGAATGGTAGTTATGAGAAGATAAATGCCTAAAAAAATGCTGGCTGCTTGGGTAAATAAGAAATGACCATGCACAGCTGAGTCTTCTCCTGATGCGGGTGTACAAGGCCTGATAAAATACATCAATGCAAGGCATAAAGCAGGGATTCCAAAAGTAAGAAAGAGCAAGAGCTTCTCAGGGGAATCATCAAGCACGCCTATGTAAATTTCTGTGTACACAGCAGCACTAATCCCAACGTAACCTTTGAGGAGACCAGCTACCGTGCCCCTACTAAGAGGAAAGTTCCGCATGTTGGTAACAAGTACCGCAGTTCCAAACCAAGCACCACTGTTCGTAGCAACACATAACGCAATCCATAACTGCAACATTTTAGTAAAGGTTGATGGTCTATGTACTTTCACAATGTATAGAAGAAAAAGAAATAACAGCACAGAAGACCTACACGAACCAAAAATCTTTCAGATTGAGCATCACTTGTAAGAATATAAAAAAAGATCATCTCTTGTTTCTAAAAGCATCAAACTTGGTCCTTTTTGACAGTGCATCAATTTAAGAAAGAAGAGAAAGGCTTCCCATATTCTCTGTGCTTCCATTTGCAAGAATTGCCCCCACGGCTGGGGAATCTTGAAACCCTTTTCTCCATGAATATAGTTGCACATATATCAACACCGAGGAACCTCAGTTAAAGTATGATATATTCATTCAGATAAATAAAGAAGAAATAGAATGGTGAAAGCATGAATCGCCACTCTACTTGGTTGCTTCCAATATGTTTTTGATAAAGAAATGTTCCGAAGTCTGAATGGCATTTTCCATCACTCACTGTTCATATGACAAATAACTCCAACAAGTGCACTATTTCATATATCTTCTCCATGCAGATGTGAGCAAACACAGGTATGTAAAACATGAAATCAAACTCTAAATCAAACTTTATTGGATGAACGAAAGAGAGGTATTTTACAGAAAATCAAGCCATAAGGCTTGTCTCATATTCATTGTATACAAGAGTGCTATTTATAGACAAATAGAACAGAAAGATAGCAACAACAAGATATGAGAGCCATTGGGAGGGGTCCAATGACTAGTTTACTAGCAGTTGGACCCCTGATCACCCTGGTGGCCCTTGTGCTGGTGGCTTAAACTATCCCCTAACACCTCCTCAAGCTGAGGGTGTCAATTGATGGTTTGCTAGAGAGTAGTTGGAGCCTTATATATCTCTTTAATGCTTTTCTTTTTGTTTCTTTGCCAAAATTTACGTTTGTTTTGTAATCCTTTATTTTAATATCTCAAGAAAACTTCTAAAATTAATACTCAATGAAATTATGAAAGAGATATATTTCAAGGCAAAGAGGGCATGCTACAAATTACATTATGCTAAGAAAACTAGTGAAACTTTAGAGGCTTATAAGAAAACAAAGAAGGAAGCGAAAAAGGCCGTGAGTGAAGCAAAAACTAAAATTTGGGAGGATTTATATAAAAAACTCAACTCAAAAGAGGGTGAAAGAGATATTTTTAGGAAAGCTAGGGCTAGAGATAAGAAAACTAAAGATCTTAATTATGTTAGATGCATAAGGACGATGATGAAAAAATTCTAGTGGCAAATGATGATATAAGAAATAGACGGAAAAACTATTTTTATAAGCCTTTTAATGAAAATAAAGATGTTAGTATTAGCTTAGGAGAGTTAGCCAAATAAGAAAAGTATATAAACCACAATTTCTACCGACGTATTCAAAAGAATGAAGTCAAAGAGGCTCTTAAACATATGAAGGATGGTAAGTCGGTAGGACCAGATAATATTCCTATAGAAGTTTGGAAAATACCAGGAGAAATAGGAATCACTTGGCTCACAAGCTTATTTAATCAAATATGGAAAAACCAAAAGATACCCGAGGAATGAAGAGCAAGTACACTTATACCCATATATAAGAACAAGGGAGACATTCAAAATTGTGCGAATTATCGAGGTATCAAGTTAATGAGCCATACTATGAAATTGTGGGAAAGAATTATCGAACGTAGGTTAAGACAAGTATCAAGTACAACAGAGAACCAATTTGGATTCATGCCAGACAGATCTCCTGTTGAAGCAATTCACCTTTTGAGACGTCTTATGGAACATTTTAGAGCAAAAAAGAAAGACCTTCACATGATATGTATGATCTAGAAAAAACTTATGATAGAGTACGTAGGGAGGTTCTTTGGAGAACTTTGGAAAAAAGGGTATCCCGTTGACATACATTAACCATATAAGAGACATGTATGATGGTGCAAAAACATGTGTGAGGACTCATGAAGGAATGATAGACTTCTTTGAAGTTAATATTGGGTTACATACATCAAGGATCAACTTTAAGTCCATACTAATTTATAATGGTGATTGATGAGTTAATAAAACATATTCAAGATGAAGTGCCTTGGTGTATGTTATTTGCATATGACATTGTATTAGTAGAGGAGTCTAAGGAAAAAGTTAATAGAAAATTGGAACTATGGAGAGAAACATTTGAAAGCAAAGGCCTCCGACTTGGTAGAACAAAGACAGAATATATGGAATGTAAGTTTGATCATTTGGTTACCTCAGAGGACATAGAAATTAAAATTGGCACACATTGCATCCCCCAAAAGGAAAGTTTTAAATACCTAGGATCAAATTTTCAGAGTGATGGAAGAATTGATGGAGATGTTACGCACAGAATTAATGGTGGTTGGTTAAAATGGAGAGGAGCATCAGGTTCTTTTTTATAAGAAGATACCATTAAAGTTAAAAGGTAAATATTATAGAGCAACAATTAGGCCTACCATGTTTTATGGTTATGAGTATTGGGCAGTTAATCATCAACATGTACAAAAGATGTCTGTGACAGAAATGAAGATGTTGAGATGTGTTGAAGAATATGAGTTTAGAGTCGGTTTTAGTAAATTTGATGTTTTAGGTATTATTGTAATTGTCCGAAGTCGTAAGGGCATTTTGGTAATTTTTTGTACTAGAGGGTATTTTTATCATTTTACGTTTTACAACTCCTTATATAAGGGTTGATAGGTTGTATTAGGGTTTAAGTTGCTGGGATTAAGAAAGAGAGGGAAAGAGGGGGGCAACCTCCCCGTTCCCTCCTTCGATCTCCACATTTCCTCTTTTTTATATTCGTGATTTTCAATCTTTGCTGTGCAACCACGGTTTCCAACAAGATGGATGAGTGGTCATTCAAGAAAAGACTGTATACATAATGAGGTTATTGGAAACAAATTAGAAGTGGCACCAATAGAGGATAAAATGAGAGAATATCGTTTAAGATGGTTTGGACATATAAAAAGAAGATCAAAAGAAGAACCTGTAAGAAGGTATGAAAAACTAAATTTGGAAAGTATTAAAAGAGCTAGAGGACGACCACAAAAGTGCTGGAAAGAAACAATAAAGTATGATCTAGCTTATTGTGAGTTAACTCCTAACATGGCACACGATAGGGATATGTGAAAACAAAGAATCCATGTAGCCGACCTCGTCTAGTATGGGAAAAGGCTTAGTTGTTGTTGTTGTTTGTTGAAATTATGAAAGTATTAAGATCTCATAACTACAAACTTGAAAACTAGTGTTTTTCAAATAAGTTCATCAATCGAAAACATTAATCATCTAAGTAAGATTGTCAGATATAACAAATAATTTCATGAATCACCACAAACTCGTGATATTACAAAAAACCTTGGCATACCAAAAAACTTCAAGGCTATGCTCAAACCATCCAAATCAATCAAGACCTTAAATAACTCACAATCTCAAACGTAATTCTATGGTTCCTAGAATAAGATAATCAACCAAGATGATCAAAAAAGGGTTTTAAATATATATGAAAAGATTTATAATCAACTTAATATTTTCCAAAAATCTTTTTAATATAAAATGTTTGTCTTAGAAAACAAGAATTCTTTTAATGCAATTTTTATTATTCGCACAAACTCGAAGTATAGCAAACGAATAGTCAATACTCAAGGCAAATCTCTTTTTATGCATTATTTTCAAATAGTTATAACAAGCATAAGGTTATCAAGATAACAATAAGTACATTTTTAATATCGCTTCATCTCCAACCAATAACCAACAACATAAAGCACCTTAATCACAAAGGTCTTCAATAAAAGGCCAACAAAAGTGATATATAGCTACAATACAGAGATCTTAATCATATAAAGAGATGCAACTTATTGTCTAACAAACAACAAACAAATTATCTTTCAAATGAGACACCAAACAATTGTTAAAAATAAACAACTTGGAAAGAGCATACCTTGCTTTTGTCAAAGAAAAGCCTATTACCGTCATCTTTCTCCAATCTCTCCATATTACCATTTTTAACCTTTAAAGAGCCAAAAACCCAAATGAAACAAAAGAATCCTTATCCAACAACCACTTCTTCACCAAGCCTACTGGTTGCATGCTCTCCCCCTGCGAGCCCATGTAACACTAGCCAATTGAATGGCCCGAAGGCCATCTCTTACATATAAAGAATCCAAAATCCGTGTGGTAGACACCCAAGACAGAAATTACAAGAGCCAATTATAAGAGTGAGTTAGGAATGACACAACTGAAGGAACCCAACATGATAAGAGTGAGGTTTAACCAAGAACGAATCCAGATCCGGGACCCGATACATGACCCTTCATATGTAGTCCCTCGCAGTGATTAATCCCTCTCCCGCTCTCCTTCCCTTCCTCTTCCTCTCTCACTTTCTCTCGTCAACCTTCGTCTCTCTCTCTCTCTCTCTCTTTGTGTGTGTTTGTGACTATATTGCTGCAACCCTCATGATCTAACTAGCCACTGGAACCATAAAAACTTAGGTTTAGTGGAGATCCCTCGCCTCCACCTGCCAGTATTCCCTTGACCTCGTCATTCTCCCTCCTTGCCATGAATGCCAGAATCCACCCTTGATCCCCAACATCATCTCATGGCCTTCAAACCACCATAAACATCATAGCTCGCCACTGCCGAGAGCCACCAACTTCCCGTTGTTGAAGTTACACAACCATTGGTCATCGTCGCATCCTCGAGTGACCGATCCTCGACCACCACTTCCCTAGCTCACCGCCATCCATCACAGTCATAGAAAGCCCCAAACTAAGCCCACCTCCACCTACTTCTATGTGTGTATGCATGTATACCACAGAACCCATTGTCATCGAGGCTATCCCTCGTTGCATCGCCACCTCCCCATCATGAACAAAGCGACAAGCAAGTCGAAGGGCTACATGTTCATCCTCTTCAAGCATCGTAGGGGCACCCAAAAGGTGCTTAAGTAGCCTCAAAAGATCGGGAGCCGCATGATTGCCTGCCATCTCGCACCCACCGAACTGGTGTCACTGACCTCTTATGTTTTGACATACACACAGAGGAAGATCTATGTCAGCATGTCTCAACGGACATTCACCCATAGAGGTTGCTTCAATTCTTCAGCAAGTATGGCGAGATAAAGGAGGCTGATACCAAGAAGGAAATTCCGACTTCTAGCTGCTCGCCAATTCCAATAACTCCAAATTCATTCTCCCCATTCTCTCTAACAACCTCAACCGCAGTTGCAACACCAACATCAACAACACTCCCAAACACAACAACAAAGCAACAACAATCACTGAAGCCATCTTCTAACTGTCCAACATGCCATCGCCGGTTGCCCTTGCTATCTCAAGCTAGCATCAGACACCACCACGCCATCACCACCGTGCCATCACCATCGCATGGCTGCCGCCTCTTCCTTGATAATGCTCTTATACCATGTGAGCAAACGCAGGTATGTAAAACGTGAAATCAAACCTTAATGGATGAACTCTCATAAGAGAGGTATTTTCAAGAAAATCAAGCCATAAAGCTTGTCTTGTATTCATTGTATACGAGAGTGCTATTTATAGAGAAATAGAGCAGAAAGAGGAGCAACAACAAGATCTGAGAGCCGTTGAGAGGGGTCTAACGGCTAATTTAGTAGCCGTTGGACTCCTTAAGGCCCTGGTGGCCATTGGTTCTAGTGGCCCGGGTGCCTGTCCCTTCTTAAGGACAGAAGATGAGCTAGGCAGCAGAACATGCATTGAAAAAGGCGTCTCCCTTTGTTTCACAGTCCACTCTTCTTTTTTGGAAAGGCAAAGCACAAGGGATAATTACCCCAGAACTGCCCCTAGTTTTCTCATCAAAGCAGGCAGAGGCCTGTTGATGAATTTTCTGCTGCTCCCTCCCTTTATTCTTCCTCCATTTTATGCTGAATCACCAAGAACAAAGTCTTCTCCACCCTAATTGGGTGAATACATAACGACTTCAGAGAGGGATATCAGAAGTCAGTGGATCTACCATCTGAACTAAAATGTTTCTTCAATTAGTGATGCACAACATCCAAGCAAAGCTCAAGCCTGGGTAGTTCAAGAGTCTAGTGATAACTTGTTCAGGAGTGTATAAAAGCTTAGTGAAGACCATCAAGCTCAATGATCTTTACAATGATATTAAATCAATTTCACGTACCACCACAAGAGCATTAGTTGCAGAGAAGAAAACAAACGCTGTTATGCCTTCAACTGTTTAACGAGTTAGGGTCCAAGTAGGAAATGTTTAACTATGTTAAGCATATAGATAAGTAATTAAAACATTTCACAGTTGAGCACAATCCATCCATCCAATGTGCAAGCTTGAGCTAATCACAAAATTCTTGTTACTCTTGTTGCATGTTCTTGCATTCAAATCATGGTGTAGGCTCTTCAGAGATAAGAAAACAATCAGACAAACTACTAAGCACATAATTAATGCAATGAGAGGAAAATTTACTCATCTGCATATGAACGTATTCTACCAGCCTAAAGGTATGGTCACAACGATAAAAGGATTCTGAAGGACAGGAATAGCTAGGATGAAAATGCTTTGGCCAAGTTTTAGCTCTGGAATGTGCTGCTTTTTGGTTAAATTGCCACTTTCTATCAATAATATTCTCATTCTCGAACCAAAAAAACGTGGTGTTCTCCACAGCAGGGCAGAGAAAGAATCTATTGTTCTCCATAATGTTTTCCAATCAATTTTTTGTCTAGAAGTTTGTGTCAAGTTTCTACGAAGCCTTTCGGAAATAGAAAACCAACTATGTCAAGTTGATAAAGTTTAGGAAACATCTGATATTTTCTACAAAAAAGTCATAAGCCAGCTAGATGCACTTAGTTAATTGCTTCTACAGAAAAGTACTATGAATAATCAATGATAACAAACTGGATAACTTAGCATATTCACATGGTTAGTGGAAAGGCCACAGGAGTACTACACAAAATCACAAAGGATAAGAAGTAGATGATAATTTTGGATTTTCTTGAAACAAAATTCTTTCCTATAACTAGGTTATAAAATTTTCTATGCATTGAGAAACACCGCAACAAATAAGTCCCTCATGACTTTTTACGCTTTAAGACTTTCACACGTATTAATGATGCATGAATTGAATATTTGGGATACCAACATGAATTAAATGCTATTAATGAATATGAGTTTAATTAACCCAACTTAATTAACAATAAATCAAACATTACATACTATAAAATGAGCCAAACACTGATCCAATTGTTACATGCTAACTGGAAACATGTAAGTTGCACTCTTGAATCAAAGAAGACCACCAAGAATTGCAATTTTAATCTTAAATCTCCTCATATTGAAACCTCAATTAGCCACTTTACCGATCCCAGTGTAACACAAAAACAAGAAGACATCTTAGGAGAATGCATAAAGCTGGTACTACAAAATCAAATAACCCCATCAGTTGCAGATAGCTCCGAACATTCATTCTGCAAAATGATCGATTTCCGAGTTTTTTGGAGTTGCACAGTGCAAATATTTGGCCTTTCCCCAACTTTAACATAAAGAAATAACACCTTGAAAATCCCTTCTCTTTCCGAACCTCATTCTCCCAATTATGGAAAGCTCTAGCAACATTAAACGGAAAGAAGAAGAGGGAAAAGAAAAACATTTAAACATTATTTCTAGAAACAACAAAAGGGAAAATCAAATCTTTTGCTTGAGGCTCACCACAATAAAAGGGATTGAAGCGACTGTCTGGCTGACGGCGAGCCAAATGATTCCATAACCAACAAAGCAAAGGAAGGATCCAACCATGAGAACCATCCAAGGAGGGAGCTTGTTGCATGCGATTCCAGGCAGGATGCCGACGTTCTCGCCGATGTCGTTGGCGACGCCGAGCAAGGTGACCTGCTGCTGGCTGTACCCAAGCACCGACTTAAGTGTTGGAGAGTAGAGCGGGAAATTGTAAGGGTTGCCCGCACCCACTTGCACCCACGCGGCGGCCGCCAGCCCCACCCATGGCGGCCTGCTGCCTGCCTTCAGAACTACCATCTCTCTCTTTCTCTCCTTGTTGGTGGTAGTGGCAGATGGGCAGCAATCGGTAAGCGCTACAGTAGGTGCAGCATTTTTACCCACTTCCTTGGGGCGGGTGCTACGGCTACCTTTGAAAAAGCTTTTGAGCTTCAATGACGTTAAAGCGAAAGTTTTTCGGTGTTTATCTTCTTCCTTTGTCCTTTTCTTCGTTCGAGAGAGAATGAATTGAGAGAGTGGTATCTTCTTTGGGTACAAAGGCCGGCAGAAGTCCCCTGGGAATCGAACTCTCCACCACCAGCAGCCAGTTGAGCTAACGCTGTAGGTACAAATGAGGGAGTGGCATTTGCAAAGAATTGATGCGAGCCACAAGGTAAAGGATTTGATAATATTATAGTTAAAAACAAAGTGATATGAAGCCTACTGAATTCAATTATGTAAATCATACTCAATAATGCGGATTTTATTCAAAAGATGAATGTTCAATGATTATACCTGATTCTGTATGTCTGTGTGCTACTCATATACTCGTATATCTAGCTAGTTACTTGGAGACCTGTTCAGTTTCAACCCAACTCAGTGGGTTGAACTGGAACCAAACTGCTTCCATAACTGACCAAAACTGGAACTAAAACCGAACTGAAACGAAGGACCCGGTGGTTCGGCTCCAGTTCTACCTATTGAATGAGAACCAAAACTAAACCCATCGTTTCTAGGTACTTCTTGCGTCAGTCTTACAGTTCCACACTTTATTTTAAATGAAACTTGAACCAAATTGGAACAAGACTGGAAATGGGTGGATCCAAACCTGAACCGGGGACTCCATGGTTTGGTTTTGTTTCTAGGTTTTGATGGAGCTGAAACCGCCAATTAAGAACCTGCGATCTTGGTTTACTTGAAACTGGACAAGCTAGCTACTAGTGAACCATTTTGACACCCTCAAGAATGTGTTTGATTCGTGATAACAGGTCCTTTACAAGCCTAGACTCACATGAGCATGTAATCATCATTCGATTAATAAGTGGTACTGAAACTTGGGTTTTCATGAGAAACTGGTTAGTAATACAACAAAGAAAAAGGTGCTTGAGTTTTCGTGCAAAGCCCTTGAATCCAATTCCCTATCTCACTTCTCTCTTGGAGTGAAGTTTTTGACTCAAATCAGCCTTATGGAACTATAGTTTCACATCAAGGATGGGTTTCGGTTTGATGCATAATGAATCTTGGAATTATGAGCACCTAAAATCAATGTCCAATTCCCTTAAAACCTTGTATAAAACACACTCCAAGAGAAACGAGATGATGTCTTTCGTGAGACCTAAGGTGTCCTTGTAGTCTTAAACATCACTGGGCTGGGCTAAATGTGGTTGATTATTAAGATAAATGTTTGTTATGGACGCATATTCCCTTCAGGTCATTCTACTCACCACATTACACTTGGGTGCCCTTCGTTAGTTTTGCTTGGCTGCCATGATAACCAAAATGGACAACACAAATTGATTTGAAAGAATCCCCGTTGCAAGAACGTCACCATCTTTGGTAAATAAACTAGGATATTTTTTATTTTCTTCAATTTCCTTTCACTTTTGAAAATGACATTCCAGTTGAATTACTTGATTTTCCATCAATAGATGGACTTAATGCTGTGCAATTGCTGATCCTCTTTTTCACCCAAGATAGATCGATCAAATTTGAAAAGATACAGCGTTACTACTGAAATCTGCAATCAAATACAAGTGGGATATCCCAGTTGAACGACAAAAACCAACTGAGTTGATATCAGCAGAGAAGGGAGACTGGCAACTGATGTATCTTGAACTCATCGGCTAGTCTTACAGTAAGCAAAGTCACCGATATCTTTAGAATTTGGTTGAAATCCTCTAAATAACTTCTCGTTCTTGTTTCACCAGATCTTCCAAACGATGAATGCATACAAAGTGTCCTATCTCTCGATTCCCTCCAGTCGGAGCGCCCCTTTGCTGCTGCTACCATAAACAACCACCAGCCCCTGAATTCCACATTCTGTTGTATAGACAATGGTAGACTTTGTTGCGCTTCACACCAAACCTTGATTAGACAAAAAAGTCAATAATTTATCAAGTTTAATCTTTAAACAGTTCTATAGAGAACTGTAAGTTCAATATCCAATAATGTATCAACATTTGATGATTCACAACTAGAACGCTCGATCAATAATATGCTCCTGGTGGAAAAAAGGGGCAAGTATGTCCTTTTAAAGCATTTTAGATGCATATGTGAGTGCAAATTACAATATATATATATATATAACATATATATATATATATATATATATATATATATAGAGAGAGAGAGAGAGAGAGAGAGAGAGAGAGAGAGAGAGACAAATAAATAGGTAGATATAGGTAATGACAAATGCACAAACCCTATTGATACTCAAATTTATTCAAACATCTCCCCATTTGGTTATCATGATTAAAAGTAAAGATTTGAATTAAAAGTACCGTTTTCAGTGGTGGATGCACTTTAAGGCAACGTGCATCCGAAATTTGAAAATTTCTTGGGTTTTGCCGTGCATATAAGAAAATACAAGTGCTTTATGGACATGAAATACGAATGCACCTCACCCAAAATATAAGTACGCCTCACCTCAAAAAAATTCCAAGGTCTGCCATTGTCCGTTTTACTTGTATACTTTGCATTTAATGAATCATGTTTATTAAATATTTTTGCTTTATCACCTCAATTATCACCTTAATAATCGAGCCATTGAGTTGATAAGTAGATTTGAGTATTTACTACTTTCTTTCTCTCTTAATGCATAAAGTACAAAAGCATGGAGATATTTATGCAAGATTATGCATCGAAAACCATTATACATTTAACATCGTGTCTCATTATATACACATACATATATAGAAAAGTGGATGACAATGCATACTCATGCCTACTCTTTATCTTTATCTTTAGAGGGCACGAGAATATCAACATGAATACACAAAAGACACTCTTGTTATACTTATCATCAAAAGTAGGGAATTGGCAGAATATGGCTTTAAAGGTGGGAAACATCGACTCTCTCTCTCTCTCTCTATATATATATATATATATATAATCCCCATATTCACCTTTCACTTTTGGTGGTATGATACACATTTCATAAGTTACAAGTCTTTAAAAATATCAAGGACACCCTTATTCCACTTGTGCCCCTAAAACTAAGGGTAGACATGAATATATTGTGACAAAGGTGGACAACATCTAATCACTATATATAATGATAAATGCTTAAGCCTCATCTATCCTCAAATCTATTTTATTATTTCAATAAAATAAAAAAGTACAGTGATACTTTTAATCCAAATCTCTAGCATTGCTAATGTCAATCAAATAGTAAGAATATTTGAGTAGATTTGAATATGAATCAGGTTTGAACATTTTGTGTTACATCTCTCTCTCTCTCTCTCTCTCTCTCTCTATATATATATATATATATATATATATATATATGTATGCGAGGACAACAACTAAAGTAAATGACTCGAGGGATAAACGGAATTCATTCCATGGTACTATATATCTTTTAAGGTGAGAGTCTTACTTGGATTTTGGGCTGCTAGGGTGATACTATGTACGAAACATATGGGTACCTAGCTAGAGTCCTGCTGAAGCGTAGGCAAGAAAAATTGAGCCGACTAGATAAGGTGCATGTAGCCTAATATATGTACCCCCACTCCCCCACAAACCATATATAACTGAAGTTCTCTCTGTCATACACCAGAGATACCTTCTTTGAGAGTAAATCTTTCTCAAAACTAAACTAGAGTTTCCATTATCAAAACCCACAAATCCTCTCTTTTACACAGCAGAGCGTTAGCTCAATGGCAAAGTGGTTTGGCACCATTGCTGCTGGTGGGAGTTTGACTCCTAGAGAGTGCATATGTGGATGTGTGTGTGTTAGGCTTTGTCCTCCTCTTGAAACCAAGAAAAAGGAAAACCAACGATTTTAAGTGGATTTTCCTTCCTTGTTAAAGACTTGGTTCTTATTCATGATTTTGAGTTTGAATCAATATCAAGACTAGAGTGTTACCCCTCTATTGGTGAATCACCATTCTGATGTAAAGGTTTGCCAATTTTCAACTGTATGTCGACGTTCGAATGGTTATTCATGTCTTACTACTATCTTATAGTTGTGGAGGGAGTCCTAGCTATATAATGTTGTTTGGTGTATAATCTTGCACAAACATCTAGATTATTTTATTTTTGAGTTTGATGGTGGAGATGTGAATCAAATGTACCGACCTTTGTCCTATGCATTTAATGCATCATGTGCATTAAAAGCAAAGTCATTCAAATTTCTACGGCGATTTTAAAGATCAAATAATGAATATGTTGGTGAAGATTATACATCAAACATTATGCAGCTAAGAGCACTCTCTCTATCACACTGGCACAAGTCACAACCATGACCTAAGTCGATGCAATGTGGCCACTACTCATGCAAGCGTGAATGTAAGCGGCATTCAAATGTCAACTCCAATAAAATGTCAGCATAAATATATAAAATATCTATAATTCTAGATAATCTAGTCAAAATAGTGTGGGGCTCACCAAATATAACCCCAAATATCAAAATAATCATTTGTACCATCTAAAAAATGTAGCTTGATCAAACTGCTACTCGATTCTATGTACCTTAGAAGTACTAACTTTAGGATAAGCTATAAAATAATAGGAAGAATTTCGATACATAGTTAGTAAGAAAGTTATATACCTTTCAACATAATTCATACTAAAAGCATGCAAGTTTCATAAATATTTTGTAACAAAATAATATTCACATTTCAATTCATGTTTTCCATCCATATACATACCCACCCATACAATAATTATGATAGTTATAACCCACACTGTGGCTGTCTCAAGGCAACAGGAGTTGTCTGACCCTCCCTTACGTGACCTTGGTCACCCCGTTCGCACTGGTCGAACCATGCTTATTCTCATAGTAGAGTGCCCGGGGAACATACTCTATATTCTCTCCAAGCCGAAACGCTTGAGAGACCTAGAAGTCTCTATAAATCCACACAAACCATATATAAGTACGACTCATGTATTCACACATCGTTATATTTCAAAAACCAATTAGATCTTATCATATTCACAAGTTCATATCCAAATCCATACCCACAAAACAGAAACACCCAATTTGAGTGTTGTTGGAATGAGGTGGACAATATCCACCTCTTTGGAAACTTGTTATTTTCATGACATTCTTCATTTGATTCAAGAGCTACCAGCAACCAAGAGCAATCTATTAGATTGCTCTATTGATTAGGCAAGATATTGGATGATGAATCACGAAGAATAAGTTGAAAAAAGGTATGTTTTTCATCTATTTCCATATTTTTGTTTGCTTTGGCTTTATAACAAAAAATGGTGGTTTCTTCATCAATTTTGCTTTAGGTAAGAGGGGTTTTGGTCTGCCCCACTAGTTGGGTTAATTTTGGATGGTTTAGTGACTGAATGGTGTTGAAAAATGCATTGAATCATCAAATTTCTTCTTCAACCGAGTTATTTGGTTTTCTAATCAAAATGCCAACTAAAACAATCAATGTTGGGTCAAGCTAGAGGAGGGGAGGTAGGTGGTCAGTTGGGACCACCGTCGGCCTTAGTCACTATTGAAAAGTAGCGAAAAGCCATTGGATAATCCAAGAGAAATTACCCCTTTTTGGGCTTGTTGTGTTCGACTTGTCATGAAACAACATTGTATCATGTTGTGTCTTCATGTCCTATGTCATACTAATAATTTTGTGTCAAAAACATGTTTTAGGTTATGGATTATGTATGTGTCAGAAACATATCTAGGTTGGGTCTTTAAACAAGTTATGGGTTAGAAACAAACCCCGTTTAAACAATTTCAGGTTTAGACCAGGTTTTGTGTTGACCTAGAAACACAAATACCAATTGTGCTGCCCAATTTGGATCATATATAGATCTAAGTGACAATTTGAATGTAGGATAACTTATTTGGATCTAAACAAGGTTTTGGGGTCATTTAAGGGTAGTTTGGAATATGATTTGTTGCATTAGACTCATACTTGAATAAATTTTAATATTATTATTTATAATTATTTAGAGACTAAACTTAGATGATTCTGTGGTGATAAGAGCAACCTAAGAGTTTGAGGATTGATTCTTAGTGCTTCTTTAGGTAAGGAGTTATGTATTTTTTAATAGAACAATGTTAGAAGTGATTTTTCTTGTTTTGGATGAATTTAAATGTGCATGATTATTACATGTTTTATGAATGCTTCTAGAATGATATTTGAAATTATAGGTAATTTGATATGCTTTGAGATAATGTTATTTATGATGTGGTTAATAAAGAGCATGAATTAATATGCACGCGTTGATATAAAAATGTTATTTGAATGTTGTGTGGATATAGATTTAGATATATGGATATGGATATGAACTTGTGAATATGATAATATATAATTGGTTTTTGAAACATAATGATGTGTGAATACATGAATTGTAAGCATTTTGACTTGGGATAAATATAAAGCGTGTTCTCGAGCACTCCATGAGAATCAACGTGGTTCTACCACCATGGATGGGGTGATCATGGTCGCATAAGGGAGGGGAGAATGACTCTCGTGGCCTTGGAGCAGGCACAATATGGTAGTAACTATCATAATTGTTGTGTGTGAGGGTGTATGAATGGAAAACATGAATTGAAATGTGAATATTATCTTGTTACGAAATGTTTATAAAACTTGCATGCTTTTAATATGAATTTAGTTGAAGGTTGTATAACTTTCCTATTGAGCTATATATCGGAGCTCACCCTATTATTTTACAACTTATCATGAAGTTAACACTTCTACGATATAAAGAGCTAAGTAGCAATTTGATCAAGCTATATTTTTAAAATGGTATGATTTAGATGAATGTTAGATTATCTAGATGATTATTTTGACATTCGGGATTATGTTTTGTGGACATCACAATATTTTGATTGAATTATCTAGACTTATGGATATTTGATATATTTAAGTTGATATTTTATTGGAGCTGGTATTTGACTATACTTGTCTTTGAATGTCCCTTACATTCACGCTTGCGTGAGGAGCATTCACGTAGCATCTGTTTAGGTTGGGTTGTAGTCATGACTCATGTGGGTGTAACACATACTCTCTCTCTCTATATCTCAAAGATCAAACAATCAAGATTATGCATCAAACATTATGCAGCTACAACCTCTCTCTCTCTCTCTATATATATATAGGTCGGGCCAAGTACATGGTCGGGTACTGATTTCGGCATCTTATTCTCATAACCGACACAATCAGTTTCGGGTTGGAATATTCCATGCCCCGTTTGAGTCGGGTTGAGCTGGGGTTGAATAGGTCGATCCAATATTACCATCTCTAGCTTCACCATGCTTGTCATGAGAAAAAAAGAGAGCCTGATCGACCTCCTGGACCGAATGCAGCTCAACGAGAGGGTTCTACTTGTGATTTGATGCATAGAAAGGGATTCAACTTCCACTCCATACATTTCCAAATATAAACATTAAAAACCTTTTTAATATATTAGAATTTTCATTTCCCAAAAACTTTCATGAAATCAACTGTTCCGAGAGAATAAATCGAGTGGCTCACCGCTAACCTTAACTCATGGAATATTGCATAGTTCGTTTGACATCTTGGTAGGGTGAGTATTGGTCGCTTCGGTTTAATAATCAAATGAATTAACCAAAAACCAAACCATCTCTAAATTTGAAAACCGAAACCGGGTCAAATTGTAAAGGTAAACTAACTGAACTAACCGTTGGTTTGGTTATTCGGTTAGAGTTTCATGAGTGAATTCTAAGATATTATATAAAAAAACTTTAAAACAGTTTTACTAAGCAAAATAATCAATTTTGATAATAGGCTCACTGTAACGTTAAGCGTTACTGCACAAGCTGTGCAGTAACGACCATATGTAAGATGAAGGGCCTTTAAAAAGGGCCCTTCATAGTGTCCTCTTCAGGGAATTGGGACAACCTCAAACCAGTCGGAAAACGCGAGGAGTCGGCCGAAATCCGGTGAGTTTACCTATTTTTCATATTTTCATTTTTTTCTCATTTTTGATGAAAAACTTGTTGAAAATGATTGTTTTGGGTTTGGATTGAATGTTTGAGGTAGAACTAAGTGTTTTGGTAGGGTAGGTAAGTCGATTTGGCTGGGAAACGGGTATGATTCGTCGGAAACCGGCAAAATTGATGCCGAAAAAAAGAAAAGAAAAGAAGAGGGGCCTTTTGGGCATGTCCCTCATTCCGTGTTGTGTCATGTCTGAAATGTCATGAACCGACACTGATTCATGTCGTGTGTTAAGAAACAGGTTCTGTGTCAGAAATGGGTCAAGTTTGGGTCGTGTCTTGAAATGGGTTTTTAGGTTAAAAACGAGACCCGTGTCAGTAGTTAAAGGTTCTCTATTAACACAATGACACAAGCTACCTATTGTGTCACTCATTCGGATCAGATATGGAATTGGGTATCGATTTGGATCTCGGATAGCTTAAATGGATCCAGATTGGGGTTTTGGATCCGATTCGGATATAGTTTGTTTCGTTAGACTTATAGTTAAATAAATTTTAATGTTTCAATTATTTGTAATTGTTTAGAGATTAAAATTGAAGGATTTGGTGGTGATAAGAGTGGCCCAGCAGCTTGGGGACTGGATCTTAGCGCTCCTTCAGGTAGGGGGTTATGCATTCTTTTACAGAACCATGCTAGAAGTGATTTTACTGTCTTAGATAGATTTAAATGTGCATGATTGATAACTGTTTTATTGATGTATGAGAAATGTTATTCGCAATTATGGGTTATTTGATATGCCTTTCAAATAGAACATGTTTGTGACACTGTTTGATAAAGAGCATGTTTTGATATGCATGTGTTGTATGAACATGGTATTTAAATGTTGTGTGGATATAAGTTTGATTTTGGATATTTGTGGATCTGAATATGATTTGTAAATGTGATGAACTATAATTGGTTTTAGAAATGTAATGATGTGTGAATGTACGAGCCGTACTTGTGTGGTTTGTGTGGGGTCTCTAGAGACTTGCAGGTCCCTTGGGTGATCCGACTTGGGGCGAATACAGGGTGTGTTCTCAGGCACTCTACCGTGAGAGTCGGCGTGGTTACCGTCATGGATGGGATTACCGAGGTCACGTTAGGGATTGACAGACGACTCCCGTGGCCTTTGGGACAGATAAAATATGGGCTGTAATTATCGAAACTAATGATGTGTGTGTGAGTGTATGCATATCAATTTGAGATCATGATTTCAAGGTAAATGTGCTTTGCTATGAAATGGTTGCGAACTATGCATGCTTTTAGTATGTTTTCTGTTTAAAGATGTTTAACCTCCCTACTGAGCTATGTATAGGAGTTCACCCTATTGTTTTACAGCTCATCCTGAAGCTAACACTTCGAAGGCACACGGAGCAAAGTAGGAGTTTGATAGAGCTACATTTTTATTTTAGATGGTATGATAAGTATCAAATGATTTAGAAAGTCTTTTATTCGGGGTTATTGTTAGGTGGGCCCCGCACCATTTTGGACTTGTTGTTTAAAACTTCGATATGGATATTTATTTCAGTTAGATATTTCTTGAGTTTGCATTAAATTAGTACTGTATTTGGTTACTGCTCACCATCACGCCCGCGCGAGAAGCGACCACGTGGCATCGACTCGGATCGGGTCGTGGTCGCGACTCGAGCGGGTGTGACACTCACACTCATATAATTATTTCAACAATTATAGTAGGCATCACCACATTGAGTGTCCGAAATACACCTATAATTTTATATACCAATGTTCGATAACCAACTCTATGATTCATCATCTGTTAATTTACTTTGAAGTTCTTAAATATAAGTAAATGATATGTTATAAGACAAAGGCACTATGCTATGACAAAGAGGCATTATGACTGTCACAGATATTTAAATTCGGTTATTTAGTTTTGGATCTTTGGAAATCAAACAGAACCAATAAACAGAATTTTTATATAATTTTAAATTGATATTGCACCGTTTTTTGATAAATCCAAACCAAATTAAATTTTTTGGTTCGATTCAGTTCACTAATGACTGAATTATGCTCACCTCTAGCAAAAATACGGGGATTTGTCACTCCTCCCCCTCTCTCTCTCTAAAAAAAAAAGGGAAAAAAAAGAAAAAAGTCGAGAGGAACGCAGCTGAACTATGACTCCAACGTAAAGAAAAGTCACTTCTCTCAGTTCTTTACCGCAAGGACGCTCCTACCGATATATCTTCGAACGTATTTACTCTTTAATTACAATTTCCCGTCACTTTTTTCCTTGTTATTGGTGGCACGTGTAAAGCGGTTGGAGTGTTTCTGGAAAACCTAGTGCGGTTTTCCGTCACCAGAAAACCGGCTGGTGGTAGGACAGGGCTTATGCGAAACCAAGTGTCAAACCATGGTTAAGTTAACCATACCCTACGGTCACCCGACGGTTTTTTTCCTTTAAAACGTAACCCTAAATTAGCTACTTCCGCAAAACGCTTTTCTTAAACAAGGTAAAAAAGAAGGTTAAAACAAAAACAACCCAAGTTTTTTAACCGAACAGTAAAAACCAGGTTCCTATAAATCTATCGTACGAAGGCACTCTCACTCTCTGTGTGTGTCTCCCTCGCTTTGCTTTGCTGTGCTGATATCTGTGAAGAGAAATGGCATCCACGAGGGCGAAACCAAGTGGCAACTGCGGATTCAAGAGATCGATCCCCCTAACGGAAGATTTGTCTCCATTTCATCGCACTCGGCTTTGCCTTCATCCTTCTGTTCGACGTCCGCTGCGTTCTCTTTGTCGTCCTTGGGTTTCTTTACCGGATCTGCATCGCCGTCAAGGACGAATCTCTACGGATCGGGACCATCGGCGCCGTCCGTGAGGTTCTCGCTTGACAGATCGAGGTCTCCTGGCCGTACTCTCGCCGGAACGGCCGTTTCGTGTATGCGGGACCGGGTCGTCAAGAAGCGAAGCGGTGTGGCATCTCCGGCGCCGAAGAAGGCGTGCATGTGTTCGCCGCCGACGCATCCGGGCTCTTTTCGGTGCAGCCTGCATAAGAACGTTGGACTGCCGAATCGTCTCGACACGAGAAGATCGTCTATGACGAACTCGCTCGTCCGTATTGGATCGGTCGAGGGCGAGTGGGTGAGGAGGGCGCTCGTGAATCTGATCCGACCGACCTCCCATCAGCAGAGGCGGAGGGCGGCGTTTCAGCCGCGGCCAAGCCGGCTTTCGATCATGTCGAAAGCAGAAGATCTGGAGTAAAGAAGAAGATAAGCAGGTGTGTTAAGCTATAGGAATGCGCCTCCTCCTGACCCTGTATCTTCTCTGACTTCCGTTGATGCCGGGAATTTTAGCATCCGGCCGTTCGTTGGTGGGCTGACGAGTGAAGAACTCAACGAGATTCGAAGCATGTTTTTATCAACATAGAGAAAAAAGCGTACTCGAAGAGTTCGTTTTCGCTACCAGATTTATACGGGTGATATGACCCCTGATTCGAATAAAAATCTAAAAAAGATGATATGAACGTCTTTTGTAAATAATCAAGATTGTAATTTTCTAAGAAATCTCGTTTTGCTGCAAGTACAAACTTATGAGACACTTATCCGAGTAACTAGTTATTCAAAACTCTTTTCTCTTATCATTGTGGTCGACATCTGAATCATAGAGAGCGAACAAAGAGAAAACACATTTCTCTTTCTTTTTGCAGCATCTTCCGTCGTCCAACTCGGTGGCGAAAGGGCGTTGGAACAAATTTCCGTTGATTGCTGCGTCTTTCCGGCGTACACACGTCGTTACGTCTTCGTGGTGCATTCTTCCGTTACTCTTTTGGGGCACGGTTGAGGACAAGAAAAATCTTATGTTTCTTTAATGCTTATAGTTTTACCTTGTTTACATTTTCTTCATTTCCAAGTCGTATGATATTTCGCTTCCGATTTTTTCTTGATTGCAGGAACGCTTTTGGACTACACTTTCTCAACAACCGGTTTCAAACCATGAAGTTGTCTCACATGTTGGTCCCCATTGATGCTAGAAATGATAGGAAAAACTCTGCAACTAAATTGGAGCAAGACTTAAAATTTTTCCCTCCATATTCATTTGGCGGTTAATCGGCAGCTGTTAAAACGGGAAAACAAAGAGCCTGGGCCGAGATTCCAACGTTAAGCGCCGGCTGTAGATTCTTTTTTCCATGGACAAGCTGATAAGGGCAAAGTAAATGCGCCTTCTAAATTCAGAAATATAATTGAATCGGTGACGTATCTTCAGCGCAGACTGTAAGTAAACCCAACATGATGAACATTACCACGAGGTGCAAACCAGAGAAGGGCTGCAATGAATTGTATTGAGTGTCTCTGAACTGGTTCAAATTTTTCTCCAAATGATAGCAGAACACGACTGGGAAAAAGGAGGTGAGAATTCATGGGTAGTGAATTACTGTAGGTCTAAATAATTTCAAATAAATAAATAAATTCCCAAAGTAAAACAGAGGAAACGCCGAATAATGGGTTTAATTTCCTTTTGAATATAATGAGCGGAGGGTTGTGGAGAGGAGCCGCCGAATGACGGGCCCCAGGACCACGTTTGCGCAGAAAGTCGCGCCCCCATCTGATCTGTTCTTATCCATTGACAGTTTATTTGGGGAATTATTGAGATAGAGCGAAAGCATATCCCAACCAGTTTCATTATTTTGTGTATGTTAATATTTGATTTTAATTTAATTACGAAGTTTAAAGTCTTAATTCAACTTATTGTTCAAAAAAATGCGACCGATAGGCAAAATCGCCAACCTCTTTTGTGTTGGATGATTGATCGCTAGCCTTAATGGATAATACATGTAGAAATACGCATGTAAACACAAACATGTATGTATATGTGCACTGTATTGATTATTAGTTAAGTCAGTGATATACGTAAAAAAAAAGCTATCAATTAGTAAGAGCTTATTATGATATAACTATTTCTATATGCAATCAAATTCTTAATAGTAAAAAATAATATCTTAATACAAATATAACTATCAATAAAAATTGATAATTGAATTACAAAAACATTTAACAAAATCACTAAGATTCTACGGTATTGCTTCAGTGAAGCCTTTTTTAGTAGCTTATTCCTTGAAGTTGAACATCTCATCATAAGCTTGAATGGTTTTTGGATAGGGCGAGGCGAACTATGTATTATAGCGTTGAATCGCAACATGGGCTATAGACTTTAAGTTTATTTTTGAAATTTCGGGTGGGGTGAATGCCCTACCTCAATCAGCCCATGGAAGTGACTCCATCACAAAATTAGTAAAAGAAAACAAAAGATTCAATATAAGCAGTCCGATTTCTTCCAAGAATTATATAGATCGGGACACGGACACCTAATTTCAGATGATCAGACTTCGCCTCACTCCGTATAAACTTTTGTCATCTTTACTCTTACGCCAAAGAATAACAATAGGTCAATGAAAAAATCAAATGAGTGAGATAATTCTAGTTTTCTCTTAAGAAGTAACTCATTTTGACTGCAAGAACTTACTGAAGCACCAAAATTGAGGCTGACCTAACCCTTTCGAGATCGTTATTGAAGATAACCAAACAAGGAACCGCATATTTCAAGGACTCGCAGCTTCGCTGAGGATTGAAATACTTGTACAGTGGAAGATGTTGAATCAACGATTCAACATCATCTTCGATTTTCAACTTTCATTCCGACTATTCTTCATTGTACTTGGTCGAGAGAGAGAGTGAGAGAGAGAGACGGAAGTGACGAATGGAGTGGAGGAGGCTGAAGCTGCGGTTGATTGAGAGAGAGAGAGAGACCGACCGGTAGACGGAAGTGACGAACACTCTTTATCATTTTACCATGGAGGGGGCGATTTTCAATTTTTTGTAAAATTTAAAGCACCAGCACATTTTTTTCAAATTCTTGCTTCCCCCCACTGAGTTAAGTGCCTCGAGAAGTCACGATCATGTCCAGCTACCAACGTTTAATAATTCAAAAAATACGAGAAAAGATCATAAAAGTGCAAGAATAAAGGCAAATTGGGTAATTATTAAAAAGGAGAAGGAAATAGAACAAGAGAAAAGGGCGATTCAGCATTCTTAGCATGTCAATGAAGACTATTCAAAACTCAACCGAATCAACCGACGGTTAGGTTCGGTTTTAGATGTTAGATGTTGAATGATTCACTTCTATTAGGATTAGAATTGACAGTTTGGTTCATGGTTCTAGTGCTGGAACAGAACTGTAAGAATCCAACCAAACGAATAAGTTTAGTCCTCTATTAAGGACAAACATGGTAAAAGATGCATTGAACACTATAGAAACCAGACATCCTTTCTCTATCTTTTGGTTAAGATCAAGTCTAGTGTTTGTACGTGGTCATTGACGATATAATATTAAATAAACTTTTTGTGGAGAAGGATACTGCCCACAGTAACCTGCGATCTAACCTCCTTGACTGTTACTCCTACAATGTACTCTAACAAGAATAGTGATTCAAAACTGAATTAAATTGGAACCGTCGTTTTGGTTCTGATGATGCCAGATTTGGTTCGATTCTCAGAATACCAAGAATCGTGAGCAACACTTTGGTTGAAAGTTGAGGCCACAACCAAACCAAGAGCACCCCTCTCTCATAACAAGAAAAGGCTTTTTGCTTAAGTTTTACTTTATTGATTTCATTGATCACTCTTGCTCAACTTATCTGGCTGCTCGCCACATACTTAACCTTTTAAGCTAAAAAAGAAAGGAAACAAAAGAAAAAACGAAAGCAAATTTTTCGTATACGAGAAGCAGTTCATACTTTATGTATCTAATATTCAACTATTTATTATAATGCATTTTGATTGGCCAGACACGAAAAAAAAAGCTTATTATAATGTTCATTCATTGAGGATGACGGAGCAGTTGGATACAAAGTCTTAACTTTCGTGTTGGAGTGAACGATTGAGGAAGAAATCTACATGCTTATCCATACTACATAATGAACACGGATAACTCTTCACGTGGACAGAGAGATTCCTCATCGATTTACCTTGGTAAATCTGCATTAAAAACTACTATTTTCTTTACAGAGCACATTAAAATAAAACTCATTTAGAGAGTTGTCAAAAAGCCTCTAATTTTATACAGAGTTTTGTCGAAAACAGCATGACAAAACCTCCGTAAGAAACAAAAATCAAGAACTTTATCGTTTTGATTTTGTTCTCATCAAATTTTTGGTTTTGTTCGGTGTCCCAAGAAGCGTTATTTGTATCGACGATCCCAACGTGAATCGAAACACTGATGTTGCATATACAAACTTTGTCAGCAAATCAGATTGTCGATCAAAATGCCTATGTTGCTGATATCCGTTCTATCGATAAACCAGATTGTGAATCGAAATACCGTCATTATACGATTAGACAGACACATTTTATATTAAATTATTTGGTTTGAAATAATTAAGGGCCACCCAGTGTAATCAAAATACATGAATGATTAGGTTATATACTGTAATGAATAGTTGAAAGGCAATTAATGGTAGATGGGATTCTTCTTTTTCTTTCTAAAAAGAGTTCTTTAAAAGACAAAGTAGAGATATCTTTCCCCTTAAAAATTTACAACAGTTGAGCCCGTGTGGGAAATTTTCAACCAGCAGACATGATAATGACAACCAAACATCCAATCAAGACGCATAAACCTAGCCACTCTCATCTTCTTATCGACGAGCAACAAAAACCAAGTACAAGATCGCATGATTCTCTTGTACCATGTACCTCTATATCTTACAAACATGCAATAATAGACAGTAACATAAATGAAAAGTAATAAACAGCAAAAATATACAAACGATACACAAAATTTGACATTCATTCACCCTCTTTTATGTTTATATTTCTTTTTCTTCTTCATGAATTGGTAATAGAAAACCTGGTCGGCCTTGCTTGAAAATTCCTGCTTCTGTGAAGATCTTGCGACTAGGGATGCATATACCGAGGTAAAAGTAAGTCGCTCTTGATCAAACAAGACCCTCTACCCTTGGCACTCTTTGGATCAAACTTGTCCATGGAAGAACCGGAGTTAGGAGCGATCGAAGGCCAAGTCGAACCCTTTGTAGCGACGTTCCTGTGAAGGCTACATCTGAAGGAGCCAGGATGAGTGGTAGGTGAGCACAGGCAAGTCCTAGAAGGTGCAGCATGACACATCGACGCAGAGGAAGAGAACATTGCTTGATTTTCTGCTCGAGGAAGAAGAAGAGGAAGAACTACGGGCTTCTTGCTTGATCTCTTGTCTGAAAAGATCAAACTTGATGATGCATAACTCTATAATAGAAGAGTGGTGAGCTTCTTTTTCTCTGTACATGACCGTTTCTGCAGTTGGTTTCCCCCTGTCAATTCTTTCGTTCACGCTGCCGGCTGATTTTTGAGAGAGTTACACTTAACTGGCTTCTTCTTTCTCAAAGTATGTTTGGGCCATTGAAGGGTGTCAATAGGTCAACCCTGCATCGAATGCACTGGGTTCGTGTCCAGTAAATTGTTTTGATTAATTATCATCCTAGCTGATTTGATGATATATATATATATATAGATATATGTGTGTGTGTGTGTGTGTTTTATAGGACCGACAGGTCACACGACAGACTTTGCAGCTCCATCCTTCGGCCCTGAGCCTATCGGTTTGGCAGGCAAGCTACCGAAGTGACTAGCTTCTACCGTAAGCAAAGCTTTGTAGAAGCTTCTAGAGGCATGATGGTAGGAAGGCCGACCACTACATAAAGCGTAAGCAAGCACTTGGCTTGGGAGCAAGCTACCTTGATCCGCCTTCGGCTTCGATTCGTTATGCTCAGCGTGAGGCTTGCCACTTTATTATAGCCTTGATTATCATTGAAAATCTTATTCATCCTTCTTTAGATGAATGGTCAAGTTTAAAATCAAATGAATATACATGTGAATTAAGTATACTTATAAAAATATAAGTGTATATTTTGTTTTTTTACTTTTAGATTGAATTATATATCATTGATGGTTGAGATTTTCAAGAATATGACTAAGTATATAAAACGACAAACATGTTAGACTTCTCCCATATATATATATATATATATATATATATATATATATCACAATCTTTGTTTATTGGATAGAAGAAGACTTGGTTCAAATGTGAAGCCATTCGAATGACTGCTTTCGTTCATGGTATATATTATTAGCTTGAACTTGATTTCATAAGCGGGGAGAAAATGAAATGATCTTTACTCTTTTTCTTGTTTGGTTGGGTGCAATCACAAGGCAGGTATGGAATTCATGACCTTAGTCAACGCCCAAGTGAGGTGAGCTATTACTACTTGTGCTATTTGATTTAGAAATAAATGAAAACTATTATTTGTTCAGATTATTTAATCATCTTTTTCTTATTCAATGTTTTCATTTTTCTCTATGTTTTTTATACGCATCCTTTTCATATTAAAGAAAGAAAAACGTAGTAAACTATAACATAATCACTTCTCGAACCGACTCCATTCAAGGGAGAGTCCAACTTTTTCTATCTATCACGTCTACGAGGTGGTTCCCAGACGAAACCTTTCTCTGAAAAAAGAAAGAAAAAAGATTTCAAGGAAACCAGGACGGTATTTGTACTTTTAGGGTCACATTGCAGCTATCTGCAAATAGCCTTTTATCGATATTGTTTTGGTAAATATTTTCCTCTTTAGTGACCTTATTTGCATTATAGAAGCTGTGGGCTACCTATTAGGTGTGGGGGCATCAAGGTGGCTCATGGTATCAAACATATTTTTTTAATATTATAAAAAATAACATTAATTAAATTGACCATAAAACCATCAGTTTTGGAGTAATTTCGAAACTAGAACCAAAACCGAATCTCATTTTAAATGAAATTTAAAAAATAAATAAATATAAAAGTAATATGAATTAAACTTGTCATAGAACCACCAGTTTTGGATCAATTCTGGAATCAGAACCGAACCACCCCACCAATTTCGGATCAATTCTGAAACCGGAACCACCCTCAAGGCGGTTCAGTTCCGGTTTGAGGTTTCCAGAACCGGACATGCCTAACGAGACCGACTACCACTGAAACTAGATTTTTTTTTTACTTCCATAGTCCTAGTCTTCTTTGAATTTGAGGCCCAGGATTATGAAACTAGAACTACAATTCTAATTTCCTATTAATTGTAAGCTTTGGCATGCAATGAGGTTGTATAATCTTTCTTTTTACCTGATTATCAGGCTTATAGAGCGGCCCACCTGGAACGTAGTCTTGGTCTCGTAATCAAACACTCCTAAAGTGAAGGAACCTAAGACAGGTTCCTTCCACATTGTGGGGGAAATTTTTAGTACGCAATTGAAAATTTTCAGAATTTGGCCCCCGCAATGTGGATCTGCCACCGGATGGAGTGCGAAGGCTTCGGCTATTTAGAGAAACGGGGCCTAGCAAGTTTAGATTATCATGTATTCCATGGAGTACCAATACGCCTTCATATGGTAGGATAAATAAGAATCCAAAAAATAAAACACAACAGAAAATTTAGGAGAAATCATAAATTCTGCAGAAACAAAAGAACAAAACGTAGGCCATAGAAAAACATTAATGTGCATTCATCACTAAAAGAAAGAAGCCAAATTGCCTTATATATTTACTGTAAAACGTATCATCACTCCTTACAATTCTTCATCTTCTTAAGCATCTTCACTCCTCCGTTATTTATGATTCGTCAACATGGTTCGCTTCTCTTTAAATTTATCTTTCTAAAGAAAAACACAATGAAATCAAAATGCAATATAATGGGGGCAACCCTCGATGAAGGATTATACATTAAAATCAATAAAGCTGTTTCTTCTACCCAAGCTCTCTCTCTCTCTCTCTCTCTCGCAGATGTCAGCATCAAGAGGCAAATATCTTCTTGGTCGACCCCTTTTCCTTTCTCTACTATCGGGTCTTTGGACTTGACAGAATGGATGGTCGCAGGCAACTCTTTCCAAGATTTCTTCAAAGATTTCTCAAGAGGAGTCTTCCCTCATAGACGAAAGTTCTGTCGCTACGTGATTTATGATGTATTATCCTATAAACACAAGCTTGGGAGTATTGAAAACTTTTCTCTGATTTTCATGCCTAGTGTAATTATGCAACTAAGCTTAAGACCTTTTGGTTAAAAGGACCATGGCCAAGATAACTTATGAAATGAAACAATAAAGTATAACGAATTCATATACAAGATGACACTGTAAATTGGATTTTAAAAGAGTATGACATTTAGGTATCGGTGTTGATGATCACAATAAATTCCTGTTAATCACACGAAAGGGGTTCAGAAGAGCAACACGAAGAAACTGTTAATTCCATTTTATAGAGCAACCACGTTGTGATTGTTTCGTAATCAACTAATAAGAAATTGGAAGTCGAATTGGAATTAGTGGATCCTCCACCCAAATGTTGAATAACACGATCATGGCTGTTCCTCTATCCAAAGTATACAACACACAAGTAACTAAAACAAGATTTGTGACATAAAATACAACACTTGGTACCACACCAGCTACGTGAGAAGCAATTGAGGCACATCATATATCTACATCATCTTAGCCTCGACTTAAAAGCATCTGTGTTCCAAAAAAGTTTCTTCTTGAATCCCCGAATAGCACTTCAATCTGCATCAATCCTCGATGCATCTACGGTTGCATTTTACTATACTTGCGATGCCGTCGCTCTCGGGCATATATAACCCAAAAGATCAAGGAGAGCATAACAGCAGCTGAGACCATGACCAGACCAATATAGACCCATTTGCTGTATTTCTGGAGTCCAGGGCACTCATTGCTGCTGATTGTAGAGAATGTGTCGCGCACGAAAGTACAATCTTCCAGTTGCACCAGGAAAGGGCTATAGCGATATAGACCATAGGTCACATTTATCGCAGAACTCATCTGGCTGTAGATAGATGGTGTAAGTCGGCCGGCGGTTGTGCATATTCCTGATGATGAGACTTGGCATACATATCCATTCCAAACCTATACAACATTACCAGTAAGTCTGAAGAATGATTGCAAATAGTGAAAGAGATGCGACAGATGATCCCAACTTTTCTCCAGGGGCAGTGTAAGTGAAGGTCAATTTACCTGTGTTGCGTTGTTGAAGTCGACTTCACCAGCCTGACATTGTCGGTCGGTCAAGTCGGAATTGAATGGGTTGCAGAGAGCGGGCACCAATCGTCCAGATTGGTTATAATAAAGCGGACCAGCAGCAGGCGGAAAATTTTGATTGCTAATGTTCAGAACCACCTGATTTACAACATTGACTATTTGATAAGAGATTCTCTTGCTTTGGTATAAGGACTCATTAGCAGTGCCAACATCCGCACACGGAAGTATATTATCCAGAGCAGTCTTTGCAGTGGGGTGCTGGACCCACTCATCCATTGAAACACAGGCATCAGAGACAACACTGACATAATTGGCAAAAACATTCAGCTTCAATGCCCACAAAATATATCTCTGATTTTTTCTAAACCAAAATAAAAGGAAATAAATATGTACACTACAGACATCGAAAAGGAAACGACATATGAACAACGTAGGAAAAAAGAAACATAATAATAGAATATGCTGGCTGAGAATTTGAGGTTACTTCAATCATACATAACTATCAGCAAATCCAGAAAACGAAACTAAAAACTTCACGGTATAAGTTCCTAAAAGATTTAAAATCGCCAAGTTTCAAGAGAATTCACAAACCGTCCAGTACAAAAACAAATTAGGTGATCATGCATTGGATTTTGCATGGGAAGAAAACAGTGGTAAATCTGAAGAAAGGATTGGTAGTCTACCATGGAGATTATTCCGTGTTTACAGAATGGATTCAAACAGTTAAGACTTTTTCTTATGCAATTTTGCAGAAGGCAACATTATGCCAAGTACAAACTTAAAATTTCACAGAAAATTCCAAATTTAGAAGACACTACCAAATCCTTCAAACGAGGACTAGACTGTTTTCGGGTTCTTCTGCAGTAGGAAATAAGTAGTCACTTTTGACTTTGAATGCTGAATCATATACACTATAAGGACACATGGACCAGTCTGGAGTCCTTTCAATCAAAGGCTTGTCTCAGCAAACATTGCGCATACAATTTGAAGTTCCAAGGAAAAAAGTTTAAGTAGCTATGTAGGCCTCTCCATTAAAGAAACACTGTGGTAGCTTGACGAATCATGGGTCAAATACAAAATTATCCTAATCACGTCATTGGTCTCTATTTTTGATTGAGAGCATAAGGTAAGCAATGCTCCTTGATAAAAAGGTAATATGGTCAACCAAACAATTTTACTTTCACTATGAGTTACACATTTAAAACTGTGCACGGCAGATTTCCCAAGGACACAGATCCTCAAGATACTTTTTATGAGACGTAAGACCAGACAATCTTGCAACATGGTTACCGGAAAAAAAGAAAGAAAACCTGACTAATTTTTTCGATTCCAGACTCTAGATGAGCAAAATTCTGGTGAAATGAGCTGCAACAGTGTCTCAAAAACTGTCAAACCTAAGAGATCCAAAATAGATATGCTACTGATGTTTCTTGAAGCTTGCATGATGATTTTCTCCAAAAGTAAATAAAAAAACGGTTCCACATGTAACTTCTGCATTAAGATTGCTGCCGCAGAGTGCAACATAACTCGAACAAACTCTGCTCTTGACATAATAAGTTTACAAATTACAGTAGCCACTACACATAATATGGTTATAAGCTGGTCTTGTAAAAACTATTCATTCATTAAAGATAATTCTCATGACAAACCCATGAATTCCTTGAACCTGTAATTGGATGAAGCAACCCCACAGTGTAAAACTTTTTCCAGCTTCTTGCTTTCAAGAGAAATAATCATTTCATGAAATATATTTGCCCAATCAGTCCAATATTTCTTTATCCAAAATCATATGATCTAAGATAATAATTAACCCCATCTGGATTCACTAGATCTGTTGTCTATCGAAAAGTCCCTGGATGAAAGCTACATTATTTTGCAAGGACATGGATAATGGTAGTGTAATTTTGTAGGATCCTAAAAGAAAAGGCCCAAGCTCTGATGCTGGATAATCCAAAGAATTGCGAATAGAATAAATATGAACTACTGCAGAATAATTCATAAACAAGAGGCAAAGAAAGAAACCAATGAGATCAATGCCACAAAGTGCTTCACATCCTTCTAATACATATAATTTATTTTGATTGGCCTGAATTTGTTGTCCAGTGCATTGATGGAGATTCAATAATAGGTCTCTACAGAAGTGTTGCTCACCTTTGACCAAGAATTCTTAGTGACATCAAAGAAACCAATGCTCTTTTCGATCACCAAAATTAGACATCCTCAATGCCATTTAAGGGACCAGGGTAGTTTTCCTTTTACGACCATGTATTGGATGGAGTAGATTTGGTCTCATTCATTAATATCAAATCACTTATGTAAAAGAATTGATTCTACCATACACAACCCAATTGTATATTTAGAATGTTTGTACAGACAAAAAGAGATGGTGACATGTAGTTTCCTTTGACAAACATGAGCAAGCTCATCATTGCAGGGGAACATTCTCTTTCGTACACAACAGTAACCACTAGATGACATGTTTTGGCAACACAACAAATCATCAAAGAGTCGAGATCATATTATGCAAGAACAGAGATTATACTTCTTCTCATAGTTAATCAGTTTAACCTCCAAAAGAACATGGAAATGAATAAAAGCTCTTACTTGTTGAGTAGAAGGAATACACCACATAAGATAAAGGTGCCAGTCACAAGCAACCATCCAATAATCACCAAGCTGCGTCAAACAGAATCACCAATGCACCATGGATCAGGAAAATCAATTTTACTGCCCTAACACAACAATATGCACCCAAAAGAGAAAACGAGGTTAAAAGTAGAGAACCATAAAATATTCACTCACATATAGACGAGAACTTGCAAGCCAAATATGGAGAACACTACAACCAAAATAGAAAGGAGAAAGACAACAACTTTAGAAGATTCACACTATAAAAGAACCCAAAACATAGAATTCAGAAGGTGGAGCAAACTTATTACCAAATCCCAGAAACGCCAAAAAGAGCATTACAGCAGCAATAATGATTAAATCAAGGCGCCTAAATTCCCGGATAAATGAAGAAGTGAAAAGTCAGAACAACCAAACAAATAGGCATTTACACAGTCTGAAAAAGCAGCAAACTTTCAAGCGATGAAGCAACTTGTCGTTACACAGAGTCAAGAAGATTGTGAATTTGGTCCGAATTCTTGGCAGTAGTGTCAGCAAGATTATTGGCCGTGGAATTGAGCTTGGTCTGTAAGGTATCAATCTTCTCCTGGGTGTCAGCTGGAAGAAAGATCTGATCAACTCCAATGCCCTTTGCAGCAGCCATGTAATTGGAGAAGTTTCTCAAGTTGCTCACTGTTAAATTAGATTGACCCACAACATAATTCAACGTGCTGGTGGTGCTATCATGAAATTTCCCCTGGCCGGAGTACAAGACGACACATCCCACACTAGGAAAGAAAAATTAAACAAGAATAAATAACAGAATAAGACCACGAAAGCTGCTAAAGGAAAGATAAGGGAGAAAAGAGAGTGAGAGAGTACATCGGCCGAAATTTAATCTGAGCAAAGAATAAAAGATTCAACCGATGTAAACCGTGCAAAGACACGCAAAGAGAAAAATGGGGAGTTGGAGAGGCAATTGAATACACCAGCCGTAGTTAATCAAGAATAACGAATAAAGAGTCACAATGAAAGCTAAAATAAGAAAGGGAAAGAGAAAATTGGGGAGTTAGAGAGGCAATTTACTTGAAGGCGAAATCATAAGATTTCTAAAGTTAAAAAGGCAATTTACTGCATCCGCACAACTTAAAAAGGATATGGCACAAGAGAATTAGTGAAAGCTATGGAACAAATCAAAGAGAGATGATGAAGAGCAAGAGAGGCAACTTATTACATGGCAGCAATGGTGAAAAGAATGAGGAAGATGAGCGAGAGCGCATAAGCCGTGCTGGAGTAAGGGTAGCGGCGTCTCCGATGCCGGCAGCAGCAATATACGCAACCGAGTATGAGAAGCGTGAGTCCGAACAACACCAACCATATTGCGGCGATCGCGAAGAGCGGCGCTGCCGTGAAACCCACTGACTGCAGACATTCCCCGGCAAATCAGAACCACACACACACACACACACACACAGAGAGAGAGAGAGAGAGAGAGAGAGAGAGAGAGAGAGAGAGAGAGAGAGAGAGAGAGAGAGAGGTACGTACAGCCCAGTAATGGACGTTGCTGATATTCCACCCGCCGGTATATCGTCGGAATCCGTCAAGAGGATCCTTCCTATACGTACTATCCGCGGCTAAGATGAACGAGCTGTTTTCCTGCACGGCTCCTGCTGGAGATGGCGAAGTCTCTGCAGCAATCCTCCTATGAGGTACCAAGAAGCTAATCCTCGCGTCCTCTGCAATTTTTTATGCAAAGATGTAAAACATCAACAATCCCGATTACAAGAAAGAAAGCAAAGAAACGCTACATTGATCTTCGTGACATCGGTAAAGCGAGTAATACCCGGAAGCGAGAACGTCTGCACATTGAACGCCACCGTACCAGGCAGAAAGAGGAGAAATAGGCAAAAAAGAACAGAACGAAACCGGGCTTGCTTCAAATCAAACACCATTTTTTCTCCCCCCATAACCTTTCTTATAATGAGGAGAAAGAAAGGTTGGTGGGTGGCGTTTGTGACCACGGAATCGTTGTTCTTGTCCCAATTGGTACCGTCGCTTACAGAAAAATAAGAAGAGGACGAACGTGGATGATGAGAGGTGACGCTTCAGGTAGAATCACTCTTTCTGGGCGGTCCATCGGGACTCTCTCCCTCTCTCATTTTATGCATAAATGGAGAACAAAGAACGTGGTATATTTTTTAACCTTATTCAATCATATTCATCAACAAATAGAACCGTTCATGAAGTTTCGCGTGAAAAGAGATTTCAACCATTAAAAAGCAAAAAATGAGACATAAATGAAGTGTTATAGTTTGTCTTAAAAGAGCGACTGTTAGAAAAACTGGTACTTTGAAGGAAGTGAAATCGCACGCGTTTGCTTCTCTCTTAAAGTGACGGCGTACTAAAAAGAAGACATAAGGAAAGAGGAGAGCGGGGATTTCGTCCGGTAGGGGAGCGTACGATACAATCCAACTGTCTCCGAACAAGAACTTGCCGAAAAGATCTGATATCCACCGACTCTCCAACTTTTATTTACCACCTCTCGTTTCTTTGGTCTCTAAATAAAGCCATGCTTAGATGATAATGATATATGCTCCCATCAGTTTTTAAACGAGTATGGTAGCTAAAATCGTGATCTTAACAAGCACAATTTCATGAGTTAGGCTTCGGCCTCGAAGAAAATAATAAAATTGAACTTAATCATGAGTTGATTTTAGACAAAACCTGTGACTGCTTAGAAACTCCCGATTTAATGGTGGCAAAGTTGAATGGTTGAGGTAAAATCTTAATCAATTTACGTTGGCAAGTTAATGTTGCCTTAAATATGCCGCCACCGATTCTATCTAGAAACTCGATTTTGAGTAGTGAGTAATCTGCAGAACCAAGCCTAACACCCACACTCACACATGCACCCTACCAAGGACAAACTCCCGACCAACACCAACGGCGCTAGAGCGCCTTGCAGTTGAGTTAATGCTCTTGGTGCAGTTTAATTTTATTATTGTTGCTCAATGCGTTAAATTGACACAAGATACGTTGCTTTTGTGCATTTTGCCTTCATAGAACAGATATGAAATTGATAATTCTTGATGTATAATTGTTCTATCAAATAAAATGACAAGTTTCCTGTGCTTATTTGATCAGGTTAAGAACTTGAAAGTACAGAATGATTGAATTTGACATAAAAACAGGCAGTTGAATGTGAAAAGATTATGAGGTTCTGTTCGTGAAAGTTGTGGTTTACATCATTTGTTTTAATATGATTAAGTTTCCTACAGAAGCAGGCACCCACAACGTGTTGAAAAAGGTGGGAACGCGTCTCTTTTTCTTTTTCTTTAATAAGTTTTCTATCTGCCACAATGAATATAAGATTATCATTCAGAAACATCCTAATGAAGGCTATTTGACTGCACAGCTAACAACCCAACCAATCATTTTGAGTTTTAAGAAATTTACGGAACCTCTAATTAAGCATCTAGTTACAAAGAGCCGGCTAACATTGCAAAATTATGTTATTGTTAACGCTAAAAAATATGATGGTAGAAGAGTTGTTGAGGAGAAACTTGAGGAACTTAGAAACTGAAAGATTAATGACTTGAAATGCATAAATATGCTTATAGTCAGTCTATGATTGATCAATTAGAACGTATTAAGATAGGTGATGAGGAAATTAAAGCGTAAAAAAAAAGGTCAAAAAGTGAAGAGGCTTTTGTGGAGTCATCTCATCCGCTCTACAAAAGGGAGACCAGAGGAGAAGGGAGGAATTGATCAATCATTCAAGAAATCAAGTTTTTCTCATACTTCATTCTTAGCATTTTTTTTTCATAGTTTTAGTTTTATCGATATCCTCTATGGTTTTTTCTTTGAGCTTATAGTTCTTTGTAATAACTTAAATTTTTTGATAAGATATATCTTTCTCTCTAAGCTAGTTTAACCTTTTTTTAGGTCCACACGTATTGGCATTTATATAAGCTTCCTTATCATTCTCAACCCTTTTTGGATAGATATTCTTAAGGATCCACGACTATCCAAGTCTTATTCAAATCCTATGAGAATGAAGGTTGATGCTCTCTGATATATCCTACACATCACCGATTCTACACAACGGGTTCATATGTGCTATTTGAGTTGAGTATGCCTTTTAAACAAGCATAACATCACTTGAATCTTTATGATGATTTTAATTTAAAAATTTGTGAGGTGCGTACTCTCATTAAGCTTGCAGGTGAAGCAATGGAAACATTACTTATAGAGTTTTTCTTCTTTAGAAAATGAAGAGTGACAAACATTGCAGTGTTTGAAGTGGTAAACAGTCGCCATGCGTCTCTGAGAAAACAATGAAAAATAAAGCAGTGATAGATAAAATATTAAACGGGTAGAAGGTTTTACGCATTTATGTGATTAGTTAGGTGTGTTTCTGAAAACATATCTAATCTTTTTCTTTCCAACAGGATGGTCCGCAAACAGTCCTTTTTATGAGGTGGATGCCAGAAAATGATTAGATATGTAGCTATTTGGGAGACTTGCTGCGGCATTCTCAATTAAAAATCGAGAGATTTCACGTCGGAGCATTAAATATTTTTTACTATTTCCGGATTCGGTAAGAGTTTGCCCTTGTGTGCAGACGAATTTTCAAGGCTTTGAAGTTTGAAGCAATAACATTGCATTCAATATTTCAAATATGCAAGTGTCTACTAATATATATGAAAATTGGATCCTGTTCATAAATATAATTTAAAAAATTTAAGAGTTTAAACAAAATCAAAGACAATCCTACTCTACTCATTTTTTGAAAAACAATGAGAATAAATGAGTAGCGTCAGTGGTGGACCAAATCCAATCACTCTCTATTACATATATAAAGAGAAAGAAGCTTGGTATATGCTAGCACTATTACATGTAAGCATATATCTAAATAAATTTGAACCATAGATATAAAGGGTTGAGATGATGTGAACGAGGTGAACCTCCAAAAGGTGAACAAGTACATTTTACTTTTTGGACTTAAATCCTTATCTAAATGAATAGTTAAGATTTGACTAAATGATTGAAATTAAAAAAATAAAAAGTACATATATACTTTATTCAATAAAATTTCAATGTTGAAATCTAGACTTATTAACACCTAAGTATATTGGTGTATACTGATATATATATATATATATATATATATATATATATATATATATATATATATATATATATATATATATATATATATATATATATATATATATATATATATATATATTTACTAGATGGGAAATACTCGATCATTTCACCCAGTTGCTTTGTTGGTCCTTTCTCTTCAGAGAATCGCTTGAAGATCTCTTCGAATTAAACAGGCTGCAATTTTTCTACTAGAGGTTTTTCATGGAAATAGTTTTGACCATTCTACACCCACTATTTTTTCCTTCACAAGATCTACTCGTTATTGATGGGATAAGTATAATTTTATCACCAAGTTTTTTTTCTTTTCCAAAGTCAGGTATACATCCCTTAGAATTTAACTCACATGCACCTCTCGAGTCGAGAGCCTTGCCAGGTGGGTGAACTCGGTGAGTCCTTTTGTCACTTGATCAGTTTCTCCTCTTTTTTTCTACTTTCATGCCTAGAGCAGGATCCACCTCCCCTCGGACTTTGCTCGTTCATGACACCTTTCTTAAGGCTTTTCAAGAAATCTATCTTAAGAACTCAAATTCTATATAAGTATTTCTTTAAAAATAGAGGCTGATGTTCTCTAATAGGTCCATAAACCATTTATTTCTATATTTATAGACTAAATATCCCGTCATAGACCCAAATTTTTTAGGAGTGAAACATACTTTTATTTAACATCCACAAACCACTTATATTTCTTATATAAAGTTGCGGATCAAGAAATTTTTCAACTTTCGAGTGAGGTGCATGCCTTACCTCACTCTAAAGTGGATCCACTAATGTACATAAGTCGAGTAGGTTCTCATGTTAAATTTAAGCGTGCTTGTTGTTTCCAAACGCAACACAAACAAAGCTCAAAACTTACTTCTATCTTCGTAGTTAGCGGCGTTCAATTGCCGGTGAGGTGTGTTTGGAGTAGGCATGACTGGTTTGGAATTGGCTCAATGGTTTCAATCAGAATCGAACCGGGCTAAGAACTTACTGAGACCGGTGAAGCTGGAGTCAGTTTTGGTTCCAGTTCCACCTTCATGGAACTGAGATGGAACCAGAACTAATTCCTATTCAATTTTTTAATTCTTTTTATTTTTAATGTTTTTTCCAATTCTAGGTAGTTGAGAACTCTCAAACCATAACTGGTGCAGTCCCAGTTTGGTTTTGGTTCTTGGTTTTGGGAAAACTAGAACAGGCATTTTGGAACTGTCGATCCGGATTAGTGCCCATGTCTGGTTTGGAGTACTTGTGGCTAGAACTGGTCGAGGTGCTGGTTGGATAGTTGTTCGTCTTATTGAAGTAAATTAAAAATCAAATAAGGTGGATGCCAAAGATAAATAAAATATATCAAACGTTCTTCTTGATACCCAACAAGCAACCACCCTTCACATAGTTAATGGACAATATGCGTTAAATGACAAAAATATGTGGAGTAGACATGTCCGGTTTGGAATTCCAACTGCGGTTTTAGAATCAAATCGAACTGGAAACGGACTGAAACCAGAACCATCTAAACCAGATCCAAAACCGTAACCAAATCGGCCATTCTGTTTTGTGACACATACATCGTTTTCATGTACCAACGAAACCAGATCGGCCATTCGAACTGAAACTGGAACCGGCCAAACTGGACCTGCCCTTTACCCGCCGGTTTCGGTTTCTCAGGAAAGAGACACATGCAAATTTTTTTACTATATTTAACCAAAAGTTTTGGGGTTTACAAAATTGATATTATAACAAGTTTAAAATTCAGGCAGGAAGATGATTGCGTTGACAAAAGATAAAAAAAAGTTAGGTAAAATATTTTCACTGATTTTTATCATTTAACTCGCAAAGTATTTTTGCATTTGATCAAAGATGGTTCTTTTAAAAGGGCGTAGCCACGCAAGGCTTTGATTTGCTTTTTCTATCCAGTTTCAACCGGCGGGTACGAGATAAGAAGTACCCAAATATATACATATAGGTTGGCTTATATTGCATAAGTAGAGGACGCACAATGTAAAATATTTGGTCTCACTTGAAGAAATGCAGTGAGGCATACCCTTCGTACTTATAATGTAAGATATTTGACCCCAAACCACACAATGTAACATATTTGGTTCCACTGTAATAAATATTAAGAATGTTCATGGATCGGTTTCGGGTTCAAAGTCTTCATTCCTGTTCTCGTTTCAAAATCGTGCTTCCATTCTCATCTTACGACATTATCAAGAAGGCCACCTATCCGGTGACCTCCTATGGGTTCTCTCATATATTGGAGGTCACTTTTACATATGAAATGAAACTAATTTATGCAAAATGCATTTAAATTTAGTTATACTATTACGAATGAATATGCGGGACAACGGCGATGAATTAAAAAAAGAGATAACACTTTATTTATTTATCATCATACATAGTTTGTCTTATTTTCAGATAAACCTAACTTTCTGCAACAAAGAAGGGGCGAGGACTAGGTTCGTGGAATGAGAATATACTATCTCCATCCTCACCCCGAACCCGGCCGGAGATTTCTTTGCTCCTCCCGTTCCCATCCCCGTTTGCGCTCCTTGAATCTGTTCTGTTTGGAGCAAGTCTCGCAGGAGCCAAGGATCCCCTCCCATGAAAATTCTTAAATATAAAGGGACCTATTATTTTATGATCATTAAGTATCATAAAATGATAAAGTAGCATTCCACAGGCACGCACACACATGTGCAAAAGATATTGAATTTTCAAATTTTCAATTATATTTATGAGCAAATTAACTTAAGTATAAGATGTGGGTTAAGATCGGGATAGAGGGTGCTTGTATTACATATATACCTCACTCGAAATCTGATTTTTTTAATCTAATATTATATATTAAAAAATAATTATTTTGTGGACTTAAAATATAAGTGTTATCTCACTTCAAAAAATTCTTTTAAGTTTCAACGTTGCTCAAACCAGCTTTGGAAGAGTTTTACACCTAAAAAAAGCTTAGACCTGTAAAGAAGGTTGAAGCATAACACATATATACATGCATTCACTTTCGCATACGTACAATCAGCTGAAACTAAAATCGGTCAAACCAAACTCGGAACTGGAACTATTCCGGTTGAGTTCTCGTTCCACCTTGCCGGAAACTGGATTTTGAGCTGGAAAGTTGGTTTCGAAAACTCAGTTTCATATTTTTTCATGAACAAATTTTTTCCGAGCAGTTTAAGACTCAAACTGAACCTAAACCGGAACCGCCATGTCTATGTCTAAAAAGGTCAGAATATCTCCTTTGACTTAGTATTCGGGATTCATTTAGTGCTCATTGTGAGCCGGAGACTTCTGAAGGTCGCCGTCTGCGAAATTACGACCATTTCCTTGCACGTTGTTGTTGTTGTATCCATCTGTTTTTCATCGGCGGATCTCGAAGACGGATGCGCGAATGGCTGCTCCGGCGAAGTCCGAGAAAGTTCTGCTTGCGATCTATGAGAAGCAAACTTCGCCGGTTGACCTATATAAGCCTCTGAAGGAGTACATCTGCCGCCGGATTTGTAAAAAGCAAGCGGAGGACGTCGAAGAGGATCTCCAGGCTGTGAAGCGCATGAGAAACGATCTGCAGCAGACGGAGGTCCCCTTTGAGACTCGGCTCGACCTTCTCATTCGATACTTCCGCGCCCTCTGTGCTATGGAACCGAGATTCCCGTTCTCCTCCGAGAAGGAAGACGTCAATAGCATCAGCTTCACGTGGTGGGACGCGTTCAAGCAGAGCAAGAAAGGGTCGCAACGGAGCATCCATTTCGAAAAGGCCGGAGTTCTGTTCAATATCGCGGCGGTTCATAGCCAGATCGCGTTATCGGCAGATCGAACGACGCCGGCGGGTCTCAAGCAGGCCTGCAATTCCTTCCAAGCTTCTGCCGGGGTGTTTGCGTTTCTCAGAGAAAACGTCTCCATGAAGGCGTCGATGGGGGCGTCCACCGTCGACGTCTCTATGGAATCTGCTGCGATGTTAGAGAAGTTCATGCTCGCACAAGCCCAGGAATGCTTCTTCGAGAAGGTTATAGCTGACGGCAAGCCTCCGGGTTTGTGTGCAAAACTCGCCAAACAGGTCTCAAAATTTTCTAGTTTACTTGGATTTTTTTCCTGTATGTATTCCTCGGGAATCGAACTCACCACCTACATTATCAGAGTCAGAGAGCCTGCCAAATGAGCTAACGATAAATCGGATTTTTGTGACAACTAATAACTTATTATGGTTGGTAATTAATTAATAAATCGAATCATGGTTTGGTTTTGGTTTGTGATTCTTGACTTGTTGGTGTTTGGTTTGATTCATTAAGCCATGTCTTGATTTCTCGTTAGCTCATTTGGCAGGCTCTCGTTAGCCATGTTGTTCCGCATGATTCTAGTTTAACGTGATCAGCTTTCAGGTCGGCCTTTACTACGAGGAAGCTTTTGCGGCTTTGAACCGTCAAACTCTCAGTCAGCATTTTGATAAGACCTGGATTGCGCACGTACGACTAAAAGCAGCTCAGTTCAATGCGGAAGCTTGCAGCAGGGTTTGCATGGAATTACACGAGAAGGAGGAGATAGCCGAGGAGATCGCGAGGCTACAAATTGCGGTTGCTTCACTGGCGGGTGCGAAGAAATCTGCGAAAGGTGTTGTCGCCGAGTCACTTCTTTATGCTGTTAAACTGTTGGAAGCAAACCTAAAGCGTGATTTGGAGAGGGCGAACAAGGAAAACAGTAGCATTTATCTCATGAGGATACCTCCATCCGGTTCTTTGTCTCCTATTCCATCTGCTTCGCTGGTTCAATCTACTCCAATGCGTGAAACTTTCGATGCTAGCAAAGAAAAAGTCTTTGCACGTCTTGTCACTGAAACCAGTGCAAAGGCCGTAACCAGGTATACGGAGCTGGTTGATGAAATAATAAGTACGCAAGCTGCCAAACTAAGGCAGCAGAGCGATCTCATTAAAGAAAAGCTCAAGGAGATGAACCTTAGTGATTTCATTCTTGTTCTGGAAGGGAATTTCAAGATTCCCGACGATATCGAGAAAGAGGTCGAGGCAGTATTAACTAATGGATGTCCATCGGGCACAGAAGCCGAGCTACGGAAGTTGAGTGACAGGGGAAGGGTGAACCAGGAGCTGTTGGTTCAGACATATGAGTTGTTGCAGAAAGAAATACAAAAGGATACCCAGTTGCAAAGCCTTGGCATGCGGTGGTCTAAGTCCCGCAGCACATTGACAAACTTGTCTGATAAATTGAGCAAGTTTGCTGGAAACTTGAAGCAAGCTGAAGAGGGTGATGCAAAGATTGAACAAGCTGTGAGAGATAATTCCTCGTTAATGGCCATCCTTGAAAGCAAACCAGTGCGTTAATATTTCATCTTTTACATATTTGTTTGCTTTGAATGCAAATCATTTTCTTTCTATTTGTCATAATACTCAGCATACTTGAATATCATCAACTCCATGCTGCTTAGTATCAATTACCGTAGGATAGATCACGTCGAAACAACTAATTCCAACAGGCAAAAGTATCAGTGACCTCATCTATGAACATGCTGGCATTATGAATCGAATCTATCCTTCTGGATGCAGCTTCTATCTGTAATACCCAATAATGGAAGACCAATCATGACACTGGACGGCAGTTTTGCTTTGGGAGCGCTCAAGGAGAGCCAGGTAATATACTCTTTCAGGATTCTTTGTTTTAATTTTGTAATGATGTCATGAGATGCAACATTCTTTAATCTGTGTTGCATACCAATATGAAGCATATATAACTAGGAGATTCACTATTTGATACTGAGGCATATCCCCAACGACAACCTCTTTCAGAACATACGGGTTCGCACTTACATATATTTTACCGGCATTTTTGCTGAATTTTGAGACGCTTTAAAGAAAAATGAATCTTTTGTGATACAGATTAAGTTGGCCCTTTGTGATACTGGTTGTGTTCGGTAAAATTTCTCATGTTTCCAAGCCATTCGACCTTGCCAAGAATAAAGCAGTGGCTGCCAAGCGTCCTGCTTCCTTACTGATGCAGGGATCGTTTAAATGTTGGTAGAGGTACACGTATGTATATCATATTCGAGAATAGCAATATATTCTAGAAATATAATATATGTAGTGACTTATCCATAGAGCTTCTGTCACTATAAGACGTCCATTATCTCGAAGAAATCTCATTTCCATTACTAATTAACATATCATAAAATACCAAATGACTATTTACTTTTGAATTATTACTAAGATGAGATCATTTAAGTTTCTTGTTTATATATATATATATATATATATATATATATATATATATATATATATATATATATATATATATATATATATATATATATATATATATATATATATAAGATGTTTTTGATGTCACGCTTGTAAAAAAAAATAGTAAAAAAGATCGTTAGTGAAGGAAAGGATAAATTTTGTAAGGATTTATATAAAAACTTTAACTCAAAAGAAGGTAACAGAGATATTTTAAGAATATCTAAGGTTAGAGATAAGAAAACTAAAGAACTCACTTTTGTTAGATGTATCAAACATAAGGATAAGAAGATTCTAGTGGCATTCAATGATATAAAAAATAGATTGAAAATTTATTTCTAGAAGCTTTTAATGAAAACGCAAATATTAGTATTAGTTTAAGATAGTTAACCAAATAAGGAAAGCATATAAAACATAATTTTTATTGACATATTCAAAATAATGAGTCAAAGAGGTTCTTGAACATACAAAGATTTGTAAATATGTTTGGAACAAATAATATTCCTATAAAGTATGAAAATTTCTAGAGGAGATGGGGATCACTTGGCTCATAAGACTATTTAATAAAATATGAAGAAACCAAAAGGTGTTTGAAGAATGAAGAACAAGTACACTTATACTCATATAAAAGAACAAGAGAGATATTCATAATTGTGTGAATTATCAAGGTATCAAGTTAATGAGTCACACTATGAAATTATGGGAAAAATTTATTGAACGTAGGTTAAGACAAGTATCGAGTATAATAGGGAACCAATTTGGATTCATGCTAAGCAAATCTATCATTGAAGCGATTCACATATTGAGACGTCTTATAAAATATTTTAGAACAAAAAAGAACTTTCATATGATATTTATCGATATAAAAAGAGCTTACGATAAGGTGCAAAGTGATGTCTTTGGATAACCTTGAAAAGACAGGTATATTATTGACATATATAAATAATATAAGAGACACATATGATAGTGCAAAAACATGTGTAAGAATAATGAGAGAATAACAAACTTCTTTGAAGTTAATATTGGGTTATATCAAGGAATCTAAGTCCATAGTTATTTATATTGGTCCTTGATGAGTTAACAAAACCTATTCAAAATGAAGTACCTTGGTGTATGTTATTTATAGATGATATTGTGTTAGTAGATGAATTTAAGGAAAAAGTTAATAAGGAATTAAAAGTATGGAGAGAAACATTAGAAAGTAAAGACTTCTGACTTAGTAGGATAAAGACAAAATATATGAAATATAAGTTTGATTATTTGGTTACTTTAGAGAATATACAAAGTAAGATTGACACACATTTTATCTCTCGCAAGGAAAGTTTTAAATACTTAAAATCAGTTTTTCTAAAGATAATATCATTAAAGTTGAAAGGTAAATATTATAGATCAACAATTAGAGTTATTATATTTTATGGTTGTGAGTGTTGGGTAATTAATCATCAACATGTACAAAAGATGTTTATGGCAGAAATGAAGATGTTGGGATAGATGAGCGGTCGTATAAAGAAAGAGCATATACATAATGAGGTTATTAGAAACAAATTGGGAGTGACACCAATAGAGGATAAAATGAAAGAAAATCGTTTAATATGATTTAAATATATAGAAAGATGAACAAAAAAAAACTAGATTGTGAAAATATTAAGAGAGAAAGAGAAAGATCACAAAAGTATTAAAAAGAAACAATAAAGAATGATCTATCTCATGTTGAGTTAATTGTGAACATGACACATGATAGGGCTCGATGAAAACAAAAAATTCATGTAGCCGATCCCATCTAGTATGGGAAAAAACTTAGTTGTTGTTGTTGTTCATAAAAAAAGTTGAGGTACAATCCTTATGTTCTTTGTATTTTGCTTACTCATACTTTAGAAGGGCTGCATTTACTTTGAATTGTTTTGGTCTTAGCAAGTTTTGTAATCATCATTCAGAAGCAGTTAGAGACTCTTGGAGCTCAAGGTGCAGGCCTTGAAGACAAGCTTAAAGACATGAAAAGCAAGGTATGTTTGTCATGGTACAGATCACTTCTTGAAACCCTATTGGGAAGATCCCATTGTCCATAACATCAATAGCCGATGCATACCTGCATTTCATTGACACAAGCACTGGTGAATGTTATGTTTCTACGAAATTAAGCATGTCATGAAATCCATTCATATGGTTGGGTTTCATTTAAACCGTTTGCAGCGTAGTGAGTCGAAGAATCAAAAGCCTTGCCCCATTTTCTTTCTGTTCCTTGGCAACCTGTTCATGTTAAATTACTTTCACCTTCTTTTGATCCACTAAACATGATTTTAGATAAATTCATTTCCCATCGCTTTCGGCGGCATATCTTGTGCCAGATGCGCCCTGAATTCGTCTTACGAATTTCGTTTTATTGCTCTATCATGTGGAGATCTCAGTCAGCCTCCCATTGGTCAACCAGAAACGCATTTCAGTTTGAGCTTCTTGCTGGACATTATCTTGTACATGGTTCCTGTCTACCGGCTTATTTAACTATTGCAACTGGAAAATACTGTTAACAGATGATATGTCGTAGTGAAGCCGTTATTCATGTTAGCTACATGACGCACATTGGAAGCTTTCTTTAAAATGGCAATGAGCATTTTGCTGGCTCTTTATATATGTATTTTTATTTCAGGATGATATATTACCAAAGTTGGCGAAAATAAGTGGTTCACATGACGATCTGTTGAAGGAGGAGTTGGGGAAATATGATAGTATCTGCCAAGAAATTGCTCAAAATATTGAGGCACGACAGCAACTGTTGCTGAAAATTGAGGTTCTTCCGTTTCTAATCTCTCATTTATTATATGATGGCTATAGGCATGCTCATGTTTAGATTCGTAAGATATTATAACGCTGATGATTAGAACTTCGAACAATCTTTAATTGGCACTTCCTCTAGTTTGTAATTTTTGGTATTTGCTATATGTGTGGGAGTCATTAGTGTAACATCGGATTTGATCATTCTCGATATCTTGCCGAATTATGTGTATACGTTATCTAAAAGATAAAAATGTATACATTAAAAGATAAGAATAAAAACTTACAACGAAAAACTTAGAACATGAAAGACAAAACATTTTTCACTATAAATATTATAGCGAATATTGTAGAAAAAGATAGAAAAACAAAATACAAAGATCTTCCCTCATAATATGTCTAGGGTAACCGTGTATCCATTTCACCCCTTCTTCTTCTTTTGCTTTTATTGTTCTATCATTCTTCTTTCGACCCTTCCACTTTTCATTGCGTGATTGAGGACTCTAGCGAGGATCCTACATGAGGTTAAAGAACCCATAAGTGTTATCAGAGTGAGATTGATCATAATCGGCAAAACCAGTACGCCATCAGTGTTATCATAGTGAGGCTGATCATAATTGGCAAAACCAGTACACCATCGGTGTTTTAAAAACAACAAAAAAGAAAAGAGAAGGCATGGTTCACCCGACTGTTCCATGTTCAAAGCAAAGAAGAGATATAAAACAAAAAAGAGAAAAAAAGAAAAATACTTGATGAGATTATCGAAAAAAGAACAGACAGACAGTTAGAAGCCACTACGTAGGTGGCCAAAGTCTGTCGAAAAAAATAGTTAGACAGACAATCAAAAGCCACCGGGTTTCAGGTGGCATGAGACTATTGGGAAACTAGAGAAGGGGGACCCGACAAAGGAACAAAAAAATGATCAGAGAAGACGAATAACTCTTCGACCGTCTCTCTCTTTCTCCTTCCTTGCTCTCTCTGTTCTCTCTCTCTCCCTCTCTCACAGTTTTCTTCAACAATTGAAAACCGTCCACGGTTTTCGTCAAAACTGCGACACAAAACTGCGATTTTCTTGAAAATCGCTGGCAAAAACTGTCTCTACTGCAATTTTAGAAAAAACATTGACAGTTTCTTAGAAACTACTTTAGGCTGTGAATTGAAAAGTCCATTCTGCATTCAAATATTTTGAAAAATAACGAACTCTCACAGAGTGAAATTACAAAAAGGTTCAAATATTTTAAAGTCAAAGGATGGTTTCACCCTTAAACGGATGAAAGGACAATTATGTCTTCTCGTAGTTTATGAAATTAATCAAATAACAACCACTTTAATTACACAATTATCCTTAAACGTACAGATATTCACACGACTGTTATTGAGCTAAAAGACAATTCTATAAGTAGAATTATAAATTTGGACTAAGGAGTAGAATTACTATTTTGTCCCCCGATCCGTTTCCATAATCTTTGAAAAAATTGGCATAATTTTACTCTTCTATCATTCATCTTTCTGGATAGTTAACAAACCAAACAAACGGACAAAATTATTGGTTTATCCCTCAAATTTTAGGGAAATTATAATGGCAGATAATAGGAAAACATTACAGATTTGTCCCCAAGCTTGTTCTGAAATAAAAGAATCAAATTAAGAATATTCCAAAATGGTATCTAAGCATAGTTTGAAATTAGTTTTTGGTACTTCAGTTATTTTCATTTCAGTACTTGGATATTTTATAAATTATATTTTGATGGTTGGCTATTAGTTGTTTATTTATTATATGTTGCATGTTGAATTTTTCTTTTTAAACCATCTTGTTGTTATTTTTACCAAACAATTAAAAATAAATTACTAAATATGTGTATCTCAATTGACAAAAACTGAGAAACTAAATGGTCTAAATTTTCAAATATGGAAAAGGCATATCACATTGAAGCTTACACTGGAATATGTATATTATGTATTAAGGAAAACAATTTTGTCCCCACTTCTAATGCAATAGAAGAGAAAAAGAAAATGTGTAAAATATTCCTTAAAGAGAACACAATAGCTAGAACCATAATACTTACATATATGAAGGATGACTTAATTAGGGTGTTTCGGGAATATGAGACCACTAAGGAGTTGTTAAAAACTAAATATCATACTACATCCAGGTTATATGTTCAATTGTTACTACAAAAATACAGCTGCTATAAAATGAAAGTAGTAGTTAATGAAGAAGAACATGTAAACTGGATGTTGGTAATGACAAGAGACATAGCTTTAGTGAAATCGATCATCCCCGAAGCTATGTAAATATCCACTATCCTAAATAACCTTTCTCCTTTATAGAATATGGTTGTCACTGCTCTTAGATTAAGAGTTGAAACAAACTTTTCTGAGTTACCCCTTAAAGTAGTAATTAAACAAGAGCACATGAATAAAAGCAAGAAAAAAATTGCTAGTAGATCAAAATGAGATAGAGTCAACCTCCAAACCCAACCAGAGAAAGACTAAACCAAACAATAAATTTAGTAAGAATAACAAGAAAGACGGTTAATCTTTTAAAAAATCATAGGAAACCGCTTCTCAGGTCATGTAATTTAACTGTGGAAAGATAGAGCATTATAAGAGGGATTGCCACAACAAGAAAACTAATTGTGGAAACACCCAACAACACAGTCAATCGGTGATGCATGACATATTCTGCGTGATTTCTTAATACCTCTACATGAATCGCGGATTTATTTTAAACAAAAAGGAAGGAACTATGAACCTAAAGGAATATAAATTAGGGAAACATTAGGTATATATAAGAAATAATATTTTCTTAGTTGTCCTTGGAGTTTGGTCTTTTAGGATACATTTACAAGGCACACTAGTTGTATTAACTGATGTATTAATTGTGATATCTATAAGACACAATTTAGTTTCAGTCATAGTCTTTGTTAAAAAATGTTTTGAGGTTAGGTTTGTCCCTAACAAGGTAATTATGGGAAGCATGGAAGGATCCTTCATCAGTATATAAGATATGACTGGAAAAAAAATCAAACCAAAGTCATCTTACAAGGTGAGAATCTATCGCACATGTAAGGATTCTTGATTAGTATAGAAATAAGCTAGGCATCTCTTTGAGATGTATATTCAATGAATATTCTAAAAGTTTTAAAGGATATCGGTTTTATCAAAAGGACCATAGATTAATATAAAGTAGGGATGTTAAATTCTTAGAGGAAACTAAGAATGGTATTCTTGAGAATGATGATGAAAGTATTGATGAAAGTATTGATGATCTAGATTCATCATCATTTGAACCCACATATAATGATGATCTTCTTGAACAAACTAAAACTTTAAGTGAATATAAAAGACCTAAAGTTACACTGTCCTACATAAGAGATTATCACACTTACTTTATAGAGAAAGTGTGCAATTCGATGCATTTATATAATCTAAATGATAAGTTGATATATCGACAGGCTATTAACTCATTTGAATCGTCAAACTGGGAAGAAGTCATTAATGAGTAAATTGAATCCACTCAGAAAAACTAAGTCTTGAAATTGACTGATTAACCAAAAGGAAGAAAAGTCATAAGTTGCAAATTGGTTCTGAAAAATATAAAGTCAATGGGTCTATCGAAAAGTTTAAGGCAATGTTGGTTATAAAGGATTCTCATAAAAAGAGATGATAGATTATGTTGAGACATATTCTCTTGTTGTAAAATTTGCATCCATAAAGATAATTTTGATAATTTCAATATATTATAATTTGTATTTATATCACTAGATGTAAAAACTATTTTCTAAATAGAGATTTAGATGAAATCATATATATGAAACAACTAGAAGGATACAGTGTTAAAGGCCAAAAAGATAAAGTATATAAGTTGAAAAAATCTCTATATTACCCTAAATAGTTACCTCATCAATGGTATTTGACTTTTCAAAATGCTATAATTGAACTTGGGTTTGTTGCTAATGAACTTAACCACTGTGTATATGTTTGAAACAATGATAGCCACTTCATCATTCTATCATTATATAGATGTCATATTGTTTACTAGGAATAATAATGAAATGATTGTCAAAACCAAGTCAAGGTTAAACTCAAGGTTCGAAATGAGGGATGTGGGAGAGGCATCCTATATTTTGGAAATAAAGATTTCTCAAGATAGAGAATCTAAACTTTTATACATATGTCAGTAGACATATATACATTATATCCTCAAAAAGTTTTAAGTGGGTGAATCCAAGCTTGCAACTACGCCCATTGCTAAAGAGGTCAAATTAAGTAAGGTTGATTGTCCTAGTGAGGGACACAACAAGCTTAATGTTCCTCATGTACAAACTGTTGGTAGTTTGATGCATGGTATATTGTGTACAAGACCTGATATCAACTTCATTGTTGGTCTTGTAAGTAGATATCAAAGTAATCTTGCATAGCAATATTGGATAGCTGTGAAAAGTATTCTAAGATATCTTGGTAGGATACTTAGATGCTGACTTTGTTGGGAGCAAAGATGATAACAAATTAACCTATGGACAATTGTTTGTTTTTGGAGATAGAGTTGTTTCTTGGGCTTGCAAGAAACAAAGTTGTATAACATTGTAGAAACAAGAAGTTGAATATGTTGCTTATTGTATGGCAACAATAAGTGTCATTTATGAAGCAAGCTTATAATGGTAAGTACTATTATGTTCATGATATGATTAAAAAAATAAAATATCCATATAATATATACCAACTAATGATATATTAGCAGACCCCTTGACCAAAGGCATAACAGAGGTTCTTTTTTCTCAAAGCATGTGGCAAACATGGGTTTGATATTTGTTTAAAATGTATTAAATTACATGATCATGATTGTTGTGTAGGAAAGAATGTATTGTATACGAAAAACCACACAATATGTATCGATTGCAATTACACTTACAATCACAGGTGGCATGACTTGAGAATACCACAAAAAAACCAGTGTGTCATAAAATTTTGCTCAAATGACAAAGTGGGAGATGTAATGTCGTATTTTACTATTCTCAACAATAAATCTATGAAAAATGAAAAGACATGCTATCTTTTTGGCTTTCATTGATATATTACCTAAAAGATAAAAATATATATGTGAAAAGATAAGAACAATGGCTTGTAACGGAAAGCCAAGAACAAGGAAGACAAAGCCGATCTTTAGTGAAAGTTTTTCACTATAAATACTATAGTAAATAATATAAAAAAATGAAATACACAGATCTTTCCTGATAATCCATTTGAGGGTAATCATGTATTCATTTTACTCCTTCTACTATAGAAAAAGATAGAAAAATGAAATACAAACATCTTCCATCATAATCCTTCTGGGTAACAGTGTATTCATTTTACCCCTTCTACTTCTTTTGTTATTGTTGTATGAGTCTTCATTCGGTCCTTCCACTCTTCATTGCGTGACTAAGAACTTTGACAAGGATCTTGCATGAGGTTAAAGAACCCATCAATTAGTGAACTCAAAACCACTTATGTGATGGCATAAATAAATAAATAAATATATGTGTGTGTGTTTGTGTTTGTTTGTATATGAGAATGAGGAAGAGAGACAATAATTGGTTCTTGCACACTAAAAGTATGTGCTCATGCCTCCCTTTTACTTTTTAGAGGCATCAACTTAATATGATTTTTTTATACACTTTTAAAATTTCAGATGACACTCATTGTCGGAGGATGTGCATAAACCATCTCTCTCTCTCTCTCTCTCTCTCTCTCTATATATATATATATATATATATATATATATATATATATATATATATATATATATAGAGAGAGAGAGAGAGAGAGAGAGAAAACTACAAACAGAAAACCTCCAACATGAAAGTATGATGAAATCAAGCCCCTACCGTTTGATGTGTTCTTAAGCATAATGTTTATCATGACAGTATGTCAGAACATCACAAATGGTAGAGTATATTGTTCCTATAATATGCTGTATAAGCAGAGAAACCTTGTATAACTGCTACACTCTGCTGTAAATCATTTAAGTAATTTTGGGGATGTCACAGATTACGTAAGCCCCAAAGGTGAAACATGTAGAAACACTATCAGCAGTTTAGGATAAGACCTTTTGCGCGTGTACTTAATTCCATCCAGGAATTTGTGACGGGTGTCTAAGGAATATCATTTCTTCATATTCATGAAATGGAAATTTCTTCTTGTGTCATGATTAATCAAAATATTGTGATAATTATGCGTTGTATCTTATTTACTTTCCATCTTTTCAGGAACAAAAGGACAAACTTTCTACTCTTTGCTATATAGAAGATCATAAAGGTTAGAACACTCGGTCATTATAACTTGAATAGGATGCATGAGATGATCTTCGAGAGTACTTTTTCTTTCTTATAATTCTATCAGACATGCTGAGGTTCGTTTTTTCTGCATCACAACTAAAAATACATGTTAACACAAAGCGATGAAGTCGAGTGGTATCATGCCCATGCACTTTTCACTTAGTAGGTAGATTATTCGATCCCACTTCCGCTCCCCTTCACCTGTTTCCCTACTCTTTTTCAACACTCGTGCATGGAAAGACACAACAAACACAGATATCTGTGACCTCCAAGGCAGATAATAATTGGAAATTTTAATTAGTTGGTATTATTATTTAATTATCTGTGGATATGGTTTCTTGCGTGAAATTCTAGCAGTTTTTCTTGATACATAATGTCCTTAATATTCAGTGATTTGTTTGTTCAGATGCATGTGAGAAAAGTTGGAAACGGATAGCCACTGCAGAAGCAAAGTTTCGTGAAATTAAAGGAAATATCGATGAAGGACTAAAATTCTATGATACTATTAAGGTATGATTTGTTTCTTTTGTTGATGATTTGTAATTATCAAGTTTTACAATTCTATATATTGGTTACTTTCAGATAATATGCTTATGCAACTCCTCACTGCTGTTCACTAGAGTTCCATACTAGTTAACATGTTTGTCCATGGAAATAACATAAGAAGGCATCGGTCCAGGTTTTCGCCCACCCGACAGAAAGATCCACTTTAGGGTGAGATGAGGCATCTGCCTCACTCAAAATCTCAAAAAATTCTGGGTCTGTTATTACACATAGGGAAATACAAGTGCTTTGTAGGGATGAAATACATGTGAAACCTCACCCAAAATAAAAAAATTGGAGTCCGCCACTGCCGACAGCACCCGTTTTCCAAACCACCTTTTTGGCCTTCCCCCCCACAGGTCTTTGTGTTTCAACACACACCAGCACTGCGCCAAATCAGGTATTTAAAAAGTATATTTTTAAATAAATATTATGTGTGATATATAGCATAGCATACTATATTAAGCAAAGTATATGCTATGTTATATATACTGTATGACACTCGGATTGATCTGGACAATGAACACTTAGTCCTTACTCAGATCGTCACATTTATTCACGTAGTTAGGGTTGGTAAATGAGCCGAACGAACTGAACAACCCTATTCATTGTTCAGCTCGTTTCTAAGCAAACTAACCGAGCTAAACCTGTTACCCGAACATCTATAGTTTGAATATGTTCATTAACAGTTCATTATCCTTTTGTGAGCCAAGCCGAACTGAGTTGAAGGAAAAAGTTCCTTAAATACACTAAGAAAAATGCCATTTATTCACCTGAGATCTTTATTCTTCATAAAGTTAAAAGAAATGACACTTTAATTTACATTAATTTCTTACTACAACTACCTTGGAGTATGGTTTAGATAAAATTTAAAACATTATTATTTGACGAGCCTTCATAAGCCGAACTGAGCAAACATACCAAGTTCGTGTTCAGTTTATATATGTTTGAGAACCGAACACGAACTAGCAAGGGCCAAGCCGGACCGAGCCGAGTGACGAGTGGCTTGGTCCATTTACCAGCCCTGCTTGTAGCTCAGCCAAATGTGGTGTGTCATGGTTTCTTTTTCTTTCACCTTCACAGAGTGTAATAGAAGAAGTGAAAAGACAATGTACCGATTATGCAACAGCCAGAGATACCGAGTGCCAAAAAATGACAGAAGATATGCAGAGGCCGGTAGCAGAGCCCAACTCATTAGATGGGAAAACTGGCGTTGCGTATCCATCTGTGCCCGAGCAGCATGCCCAATTCGGTGCCCAACAAGTTCATCCTCCTCATCTACCACACCCTCCGGCAGCCTATTACTATCCTGCAGTTCCATCCAGTGCCGGCTTTGTGCCTCCGGTGTTCTCTGCTCAGCCGCCTCCGGTATACCAGCAACAATATGGTCACTATCCACCACCACAGATACCTCAAATATATGGTCAACCTCCTTATGCTGGATGGCAAGTACCTTACAATGGTTATCATGCAGCACCTTTAGCTCCTCCACCACCATGTCCTCATGTTCAAGCCAAGTATCCTTCTCAACCCGGTGTACCTTACTACATGAATCAGTGATAAATGTTTACCTTCCAAATTTGGGCAATGTGGCTCGTGTTAATATGCTTTTACAGATACTAACACATGATTGAGTTTCATGGAATTAAAGAATTCATGTAGCGAACCCCACTTATTGCATGCAGGAAAAGGTTTGGTTGTTGTTGTTGCTCGTGAGATTGTAAACTGCATATTATTTTTGGATTATTGTATAACTTCATTATTTTTCTTGGCCTTGCAATTAACGTATACGATGTTCTTTTGTTGCAGACAGATATGCTTGATTGATTATATATTATAAATTTATCTGGTCTGTCAATGATACTTGATAGTGATAAAAGCAGTTTTACAATAGGACCAAATGCCGACGGTTGTCGTTGAGCATATTCCAACTGTTCAAAATAGTCGGAATAAACTGTTTTTCTAGTGGTGAAGGGTGCGCAGAACATCTAGACGAACATAATTTGAAGGAGTGAACACCAGATTTCTTTGTGTGTGTGTGTGTGTGTGGCCAGGAAGATCACCCCCATCACTTAAATTGATTACATAAATCATAATCTATGTATACAAAAATTTGTAACTCAGACATGAGCGGGGGGGGGGGTCAATGCCTACCAACCAGAGCGAGAGTGGATTTTATGGGTTGTCAAATTGAAGGTTCAGTGAAACCGGTGGCGGAGCTACGTTAGGGGGCGTTTGATTGCGAGGTGTGAGACAAGTGTAGACCTTGATGTGCTGATATGATTTTGCTTTTTACTCCGTTGAGTTCCAGTTTTGCAGTCTCAGCCTCATACTCAAACACTCCCTTAGGGCAGATAGAGGTGCCGGACTCAACAAAAATTCAAAAAGGTGGCTAATTTGTATTCTAATTCCTAAGAAACCACCCCACTTTGAGAAGTAAACCGTCTCACTGTACTAATAACGTAAGAGAGTGTCACAGGTCAAATTTTGACTTGAAATTTTTCGAAGTCTATTCGTGCCCGTGATGGCTAGAACTGCCCTGCGATTCTATCGGCCCAAACACCTAGTCACTTACCCCTTGGCTTAACTACTTTAATCGGACGTTAACTGGGATGCAGGACCACGCTCCTTCGGATCTCCACGCAATGACGGTGCAAACAATGCTTAAGCAAAGGGATCAAACAACTTGGAAACTTAAACTCAAAGCATTTCCTTTAGGACAACTACAACCGAGGTTTCCAATCAGCTAAGGTTCCCAACCAAACAGAGATGACTCTCATCTAACTGGAACTCCAAGGGAGGTTTACACAACCTGACGCCCCTTGATGATTGGTTGCTGCTGCTAGGTTCGGTTGAGCAGGCTGGACGGGTGCACAGGGTTGTGCACTGAAGAGGTGATGCTGGTCGGCACCTTGAAAAAGGATCGCCCCCTGCTGACTGCTGTTGAAACAGAAGCTAGCGCTGGAGATTGGCGCTAGGGGGCTAGCGCTCCGAAGAACGGCTGGGCGGGGTGCGCGCTACGGCTTCGATTGCTGGGCGAGGCGCGCGCTACGGCTTCGACTGTTGGGCGCGCGCTGTGGATGTCGGCTGCTGACACCAGGGCTTCGCTGCACGGCACTCCGAACCGGGGCACAGTTTTCCTGCTCTTGCAATGCCCTCCGGCTGCTTCAAGGCTGTTGCACTTGATGATAAGGCTGGCTGCTTCGATTGCAAAGCTCCACTGTACGCTGGCACTAGGGCGCTAGCACTCCAGCTCAGGGGTCCTACTGTTGCGAGCGTCTGGTGGCAGAGGGCGATGTCCAACATGATCTTTCTACTTCCTCTTCCCTCTCTCACAACACTCGGTTGGCACTCATATGGTCTTCAGTTACACTCGGTCTCAACCCCTTGCACAATGGAGAGGCCCTTGCTTTATAGGCAGGGCCCCTGGGTGGGTGCTGGTAACCGCTCCTGCCAAAAGGGACGGTTACCCCCTATAACCGCACCTCCACTGGGGTGCAGGTGAGGTGCCCCCAACACCTCACCACAGGGCGCCACCTAGCCCCATGCACTAACTGACCCCCGCCCAAGCCACCACCTGTCCTAGAGTGGTTCTACCCGACCCACCTAAGACCACCACCTGTCCTAGGTGGTTCCAACCGAACCCAAACTGGACCTAGACCTAGATATGGGTCAACCCGACCCGACTTGGACCCGAACCCAGTCTTGGGTCAACCCGATCCGGTTGTACAAGGATCCAAATCCGATCCAAGACCCAATTCAAACTCGGTCCAAACCCAAGTTCGGACCCAACTAGACCTAGGGCTAACACGACTCAACATAGACCTAGACTCGGTTGACTCGGCCCGAGTTTATAGACTTACCCGAACCTTACAAAGGACTTATATACATGGACTAATGTACATATCAACATGGTGAATCCCTCAGGATGATGGGTGCACGCGCCACAAACTCAGGTCCGTGACAGAGAGAAGAGGCTCTATGTAAATATTTAAAGCTCAAACATCTTCATGTAAACATGTCCGAGACCGCTAGTTTCTAACCGACGGTTTTAGTTCCTCCAAAACTTGAAATAAGAATCAAGGGTTCAGTTCCTATTCTACCCGGTTTGTTCCAGATCTCTATTTTGGTTTTAGGTTGAAAAAGTAGAAAATATATTGAAATTTTGAAAATTTTAATAGGAGAAGTTGGTTCAGGACCATGGGTTTCGGTTCCTTTTCTGGTTCGGTTATCCTCTAGGTAGAAATGGGACCGAATGATGAGCTTCTCCAGTTCTGGTTCCGGATCCAGCGGTTTCAGGGTTGGTCCGGTTCTGGGAAAATGACAGGTCCATCTTTATGTGCGTGAATTCGGATCATGTATTTAAATTAAACCTTTACCTAACATTCCAAAACGATCTATATTACTAAATGGGGTTTTTGCCCTAATCTCTTCGTCCCCCTTTCTTGATTGATCTGCTCTGCGCCACCACCTTCATCTCCAGCCTGCTCTCCACCGCCGATATTCCACTGCTGGCGATTGGACGAAGTCCAAAAACCTCTCTCTCTCTCTCTCTCTCTCTCTCTCTCTCTCTCTCTCTCTCTCTCTCTCTCTCTCTCTCTCTCTGTGGCTTTATAATTGCTGTCTTAATGGGCACTAAGATGGTCACTGCCTGGTAAAATGCGGGGGTTTTGAGGAAGAAGATTTACCTTAGTCCAACAACTTTTTCAGTGTTGGTACCACCTGTTTGTCATATCATTTGAGAGGGAGGATGTCCGCGGCAGTGGCATCCCTCTCGACGATTGCCATGGATGACGGTGATCCTCCGAACACAAGCAAGACAACAAGAATAAATGGAGAGGATCAACCCAGAACCTGGTCTGAGGTCGTGGGAAAAGTAAATATTGAAAGCACGATGGGCCGAGCGGGGATCTCAATCTTATCGAGTTGAATTAATGTCGCAGTATAAAGGAAGTCAAGATAGAACTGACGTCATGGTAGACATTCAATAAAGAAAAGTATAGCATGCTATGCCGGTAGATAGCATTCTTACTATACACCTGACCTTAGTATAGCATGCTAAGCCTCTTCTTCTTTTTTGAATAATATTAAATTGTTTGATTTATTGCATGTTAGGTTAGTTCATGTAAATTTTGATTCTTAATTTAAATCTTATTCTTAAAACTAGTAGATATAAAACACAGATGTGATATTTATTTGGAAGTAGAAAACTTTTTCACACAGTTGATAGGAAATCTTAATTTTTGGATTAAATGGATATTTATCACATTTATTGATGATGGCAGGAGATATTGTTATATTTACTTAAAAGAAAATATGAAGCCCTAAAAACATTTTAAATCTTTAAAAATGAAGCTAAAACTCAAACTAAGAAAGTACTTAAATGATTAAGGTACGATAGGAGAGAAGAGTATATTTGAAACCTCTTTTAAGTATACTATCAAAATAAGGGTATTGTTTATGATATTATTTTTATTTTCCTCAGTCTAATGAGATAATTGAATGAAAGAATAATTGTAATATGGTGAATGTTTTAATTAAAAGTTTTAAGTTACCTACGTATATGTGGGAAAAGCTTTGAATACAACTTATAGAATTCTTCATAAGTATAAAAAAATAGTTTCTTTGAGCTTTGGAATGGTCGAAAGATCAATATTAAATATCTAAAAGAGTTGAGTGTTTTACGAAAGTACTCATCCTTGAATACAAAAGAAAAAATTGAGACATAAAACTATCAATGTCATATTTTTGGGTTACGTGGAGACGAGTTATGTGTGCAGATTCGTAGTCATTAGATCTAATGTATCTCACGTAAATGTCAACACAATAGTTGAGATCTGTGATGCTACATTGTTTGAGAATGTATTTCTCAATAGGATTGAATTCATAAATATTGGTCTTACTATTGGTTTCATTTTTAATCATGTGGAGATTATGATAAATGTCGGGTGACCCTAACACTGTTATTTTCATATCGGATGATTCTGAGAAAATATTAAACTCAGTATAAATAAACGACACAAGATATCAAAAGACTTTGAAAGTAACTTTGTTACTTTCAATGTCAAGGCTGATCATATTACCTTTTAGCAAGCTATGACCTCACTTGAGGTTAAGTTTTGGAAGAAAAACTTTTGATTAACGGTCAAATGTATTTACTATTGTGTTGATCGGATCCGGAACCGAAAGGTATGTTGGTTAGATCATATACAAAATCCACCGCATAATCTATAATTAAAAGATTAGGACTTTATAGTGAGCACTTATGTGATTAATACTTGGCTGTTATTGATTGGGACATGTTTATTTTTATTGCATTTTTATATGTTTTTTCAAACAATTATAATCCCGAAAGAGACATTCTCGGCATGCACAGCGCCATGGTCATGGACCTTACATGCTGGTTTCTCGGGAGAGGGAAGGTTTACCACCGGAGTGGAGCTTGCGCCAAGACAGGAGTTTCACAAAGCAAACCAGCACCACAGACAGGGAAATGACAACCACCTAAAACCCGGAAGGCTTGGATAGTTAAAGCTCGAGCACATACATCTTAATGACTCAATCCTCAGTCCTCCAGTTGATGGAGGAAGATGAACTAGAAACAGTTCAAGCTAATTCGCATGAAGTGGCTGGAGAGACCAACAAAGTGGAACTTCAAATGGGGAAAAGTTAAATATCCCTCAACAACAATTGCAGAAGCCAAAGTCCAAAGCAGAAATCGAGAGCAGATCACTTAAGTAGATACTCCTCCAGGCTTCGAAGGATTTCCTGCATCTAGGTTGAACACAAGAGGCGGTTGTCATTAGAGGAAGAAATCTTCTTCGTCCCAAACCTCGTCTAATAACTCCGAATCAGAAAAAGGCTAAGGAGATGCATCGCTTTGGTGTTGGGTAATCGACCCGCCGCAAAGAGAGAAAGAGCAGCTATGTTGCATAGCAACTCTGCATACTGACTTTGAGATTTGACGAGATAACTGGGGACCAGTACAAATTTAAAAGGAAGGACAGGCGAGAAACCATGGGAGTGAAATTTAAGGAAATCTTGATCAGATTTGAGTCCGAAGAAGGGGATGAGAGTGCAGGGTGCCGAGCAGATGAATCTTCCTCAAGAGAACTAATTGACGATGATCGAGTCGGATAGAGGGGTCACAATTGATCAAGGGAACAACAAATCTATGTGTTTGCGCACAATTTATAACTAATTAACGATGAGCCTTAGACTTTATAGTTGGGGTCTTTATGTGAGGTTGGTTCTAGTGTTCGATTTATTGAAAAATTGAAGCACGAACTAGGTCCTAAAATGTCAGTCACGAAAAAATGTAATTTCCTTAATATACATGGCCGATTGGAAGCAGTTTGACAGTTTCAACCGGAACCAAACCAGACCAGGAATCGGAACCGAGAAGCATGAGGTTTCGTATTTTTTCTCTTTTTATATTTCAAAATATTTAATTATTTTTTCGATTCTTAGTGATTTAGGACTTGGATTAAATCTGAAACTGGGTTCTTGGTTATACAAAATCGAAATAACGTTTTAGAACCGGCGGTTCTGGTTTTCTCTCTCTCACAAATTAGTGCCTCAATTTGACGGATCCCAAACTACCTATTATTAAAAGAGAAGTGTGTTATTATTAAAAGAGAAGTGTTAGTGGGTGGTCGACTCCCAAAGATGCATGTGTGAGTGTCTGTTAGACTTTCCTTCTTCTTTTAATTGAAAAAAAAGAAGAAGGAAAAGAGAGGGAAAGAGAGAGATTGTGGAGAATAACTGTATCTTTTAAATCGAACCTGCATATTCATTGAATAATCAAAACCATTCCAAAAAGTTTAACCAACCAGAGAGATTCATCAAAACAAATATTCAGGCAAATTAGAGTCATGAATGTTAGATTTATGGATGAACTGGCCAGTTCATCAGCTGTTTGTGACTTCTCATGTAAATAGCAGGAGGATACAATGATTAAGAATAACATGACCACAACCGACTCCATTGCTAAAAGTAAAGGCTGGGAGATGGCTAGCTACAGAAAATTGCCTCATTTGGACGTCTGACTAGAATGGTGGTGGTGGTGGCAGCGGCGGCGGGTTGTGTTTGAGTTGGGCCGGGTTTTAACATTCATGACAGTAAGGTTGCATTTTCTTCACCTTGGCATTTATTTCTAGGCTCTCATCACATCAATCGTCCCATAATACTTTCTTATGAAAAGGCAAACATGGATATATCTAAGTGAGCAAAACAAGACCCCCTAAATAATTTTTACCAAATGAAAGCAAAACTTGAGAAATGACCATAACATCTTTACGAGCCTTTTCTCATACTGTCTCATGGTAGATAAGTTACGTGGGGTGTCGAAAGTCTAACGCAACCTTTGAAACCGGCGGTGATTACATGAGCGGAGTGGTAGTATACAAATACGTGAGGAGAAAAAAGTGAAGACGAGAAACCATGCTCGAACATATTTGACTGCATCCATGGTGTACTGCGGTGTCCCGCATGAAATCGATAGCTGTTTGTGCATTCTTAACTCTAGAGGAATTTGGAACAGCATGTGATGAAGAGTCCAAGGATGGACGGAAGATTCACCTCAAGACAGATGTTCCACTAATCAAGTTGGCATATGTGCAATGAACATGGAAAACGTTGACGAAAAAAAGTTGAAAAGGAAACTTTCTTAGGGTTTTTGCGAGTCTCCCATGGTTATAACAAGAAATTTGCATTCTGTCAAGATGCTGCCACGGAGATCCGATCGAGATCGTTCAATCGGAGGCGGAATCATCGGCTGTGTGAGCTTGGAGACGCTCAAGGGCCTTGCGATGAGCCCACATCTCGATGGTGAAGTCGGGTTTAGCGTTAAGGCCGACGCCGAGGATGACAATGGTGAGGAACGCGGTGACGTAGTAAGGAAGGTCGTGTTAATGAAAGTTGGAATAAGGTAAGAGATTCTCCTAAAAGCCAAACAAGATAGAGAAGCTAGACGTTCTTACTACTTGGCAACATGACCTCTACCTATTTTAAATTAAAAAAACAAAATATTTTATTTTATTTTTGTAATTCATATTTAATGCTCAACAGTACATTTTGCTTTTTAAATTCAAGTATCTATCGTTAACTCCTGAGTTTACTTAATAGTAATAGTTATAAGGTAGAGTTATGGTAAGGAGACTCGTTTTGAAAAATGGTCTGCTTCAGTTGATCGGAAATGTGAAACTCCAACAGCCCCAGCACCACAACAAAGAACCTAAACTGTGGCAGCCTGTTGCTACAGGAACCAAGCACCACCACAAGTGCAGAACTCCATAAGCCCAATTTGAATAAAAAATGTCAGCATAAGGAAGAAGAAGGTGGGCCACTGGAACTATCTTTCGTGAACTTTGCCTGAAAACCAAGCACTTCTCTTTTATGTTAGTATTCTGATGTGCATAATATAACTCGTGAATCGAATACAACCATGTAACAAACCCATGTAGGTTCATGCCTATAATTCTAGTATCAATCTAACCTCTTGACAACCTACCAAACCTTGTAGTTGAAAAAAGTGGTTCGTTTCATATTTCAAAAGTACAAAATATAAGCTGTTTAAACTGCCAGGCGAGAAAGAAGGCTGGCGCCTTAAGTGCAGGGTTAGAACTTAAAGTGCCCGTGGATGCTCTCTTCGCCTAAAACGCTTACCTGTGTATGAACCAGCATGTTTTGATATGCTGAGACCAGTTTTGACCAACCAATTTCAATGGATGTTCTCTTCCAGCTGATTTTACCTGCTTCTTTGAAACTCTAGAGACTCAAATGAGTTTTTTTTAGATTAATAATTTTGAAGAATATGAGATTACAACGTCTTCAAAATTATAAATGCATGAGAGAGACTCCATATCATAAATTTTAGAGAATGTCAACCATAAAATTCAATAATTCGGTGTTAACGGTCTGCAAGAGGACAAAATGGAAATGAAAAGATCGGAGGGTGTGTTGTCGGTCATAAATCAGAAGCTTTCTTTTTGCCGGGAAGGACAATCTCAAGCCTCATACAGCATATGCACACGTATGGACCTTAACAAATACCGAGAGAGAGAGAGAGAGAGAGAGAGAGAGAGAGAGAGAGAGAGAGAGAGAGAGATGGCGGGTGCATTGATCCAATTCTCCCGCAATTGGTCTTCTTCTTTGTGGGCAGTGACAGGACTCCACACGAACCCAGAAGGATGCCATCAAACAAGAAGAGGATATAGCAGTGTAGTTAAATTCCAGTCGAGCGTCTCGGTGGTGGCTCAACCAGTACTAAGTCCCTTCTCCTTTCTTTTCCCCGATTGCACATGTTTCTTCATGGTCAACGAATAGCTGGGAATCGTTTAAAGATTATTATATTAGTGCCTGCTCTCTTGAAATATCAAGCGCGAAACCCATATTTCATAGCGGTTGTTTAGCTTAAAATTTGGTATGCATATCCCTTTTTCTTTAATTGGGGGATCGATGAAAGAGCTCTTTGTTTGACAGTTTTTTTATATGATGATGCTGTTAGCCGGTTATATTAACCTTCTTCCCCTTCTTTTGACTTAATTTATCAGAGGATTTTACTTTAGGCCTGCAGGTTTTCTTGATGGCTGTCATGTTAAATTGGAAAAGTTTGAATTATTAATTCTTATTCTCATGAGGTTTTTCCTTCAATGTGTAAGTTGTAAGTAATTATAGTAGAGAACTATTTGGTCTTGCATAGTATAGTCCTCATTATTTTAATTGAAAAGTTCGTTTCAGAACGATGACAAGAGAAAATTGTGTGTCACGACGGTCTCTCATTTTATAAGCCGGACAGCACCTTTTACGAAAACAGAAAACTCTTTCCTTATTAAAATGAACAAGAAAAACAATTACTTCTTTGTTTATCTAGTCTTGGGCTTCTGCAAATCTTCCTAGTATATTCAATCTTTCTGTCCATTTTTTTTTCACTACCCGTGCTTATATTCATTACAATGAATTGTTGGTATTTGTTTCTGTTATTTTACTTTTTCCTTATTGAAGAGATTAAAGGTGGGACCAATTTAAGATTCGTTTTCCAGATATGGTAACTCTTAATAGATTGTAGCTCTATCTTATAAAAATCTGTGAAAAGCCAAGGATGCTATTTGTTCAATTATAATTTTCTTGCAGGAATCTGTTAAATTCCAACATGATAACGAAGAAGCTGATTTGTTTGCATGCCCTGTTTGTTTTGAACCATTGACAAGGAAGGGACCATCAGGTTTAAACTTGTAAGATGCAACTTTACATTCGCATCTTTGAAAATGCAATCTTTCTTCTTATTATGTTCACTTTATCAAGAATCTCAATGACCAGTTGACTATGCTCATCGCAGGCCAGCTATTTATAGATCAGGATTCAAGTGCGGTAGATGCAAGAGGTCTTACTCTAGCAAGGAGACATTTTTGGATCTCACTGTCATCTCTGGAGTGAAAGAGTACAATGAGGTCATGCCGGCCAGGACAGAGTTATTCAGGTTCAATGAAGTCTTTGGTGGTTTGAACTGGGTACATCTGCTTGTATTTTGTTTCTTGGCAAGTTAATATTTGGTGCTCATTTCCAGCTCAGCTTTACATTGATAAAATAAGTTGACACCATAATGGCTTACTGAAATGCAAAGTGCCTAATTCGTCAACAGATAGCTAGAGATTTATTCTGAAACCAAAATTTGTCCCATTTGCCTTTGCTTATTTTTATGGAATTGTAATTTAATGATTCCATAAGTTACGAACAGAGTTTTTTTGGTGTTCTGCATCTAGAATATGGGACATCTTCAGGTCTGCAATATATCGCACCTCAGGATGTGAGAGCTTCCTTATCCTGCAGTTCCTGCTTGTTAGAGGACATTTTTGCTGCATCAGTCAGTGATGTTTAGATAAAATTATTTTCTCTCCTCGTTTGATAACTATTCCTTTTTCTTTCTCTGATCAATCATGCATAATGTTCTTATCTTCATGATACATATTGGATTATATTTCCCACGGTAATGTATGAAAAGGACATGAATAGTATACTTTGAGGATGTCACCATCCATCGAATTGGAAAAACAAGCTCCTTAGTTATTGATTCAAAGTGCGTTTCAGCAATTCCACTACCTTACTAAGGCTAAAATACAAGCTTAGTATTGTGTTTTCCTTTTAAGTATACTACTGAACCAATGGTTATAGTAAGCATATGTGTTGCTGTAAAAAGGTTACTCAAAATGGGTATCCTGTGAGTTATCCTAACTAGATTTTTGTTTGACTTATTCATATTTCTTATCCTACGTATTAGGAGCCCATTCGTTTCATTTGCATATGAAAGAGGGTGGCGTCAAAATTTCAGCAGGAGTGGCTTTCCTGGCCCTGATGAAGAGGTATTTCTCTCATATTGTTTGCTTGTTTTGTAAGGGTCGAGTTATACATGTTTTTCTTCTGTAGTTATTTCAAGGCATGTGTCTCAATGTCTAGATGATAAGGTTGTTACGTTAGCCAAAGTCTCACTTCAAAACACGTTCATTTCTCAATTAGGGTAATTTTAAAAGGATATGCCTACCTTGTGTTTGAAATCAAGAAGCACACATTCCCCCTTATGCATTTGAAGAATTTCCACTTCAGGTGAGCATCTGTAAGCAAAGTTACCGAAAATAATGAACTCCTATAGTTTGTCATTCAGGGTAAATTTTAAAACGTTCTCACTTTTGAAGCCCGTTCATTTATCATTTAGGATAATGTTAAATATGTCTACCTTGTGCTTGAAATCAAGAAGCAGATCTAACTTTTCCTTGTAATTTCCAGTTTACGTGAGCATCTGTAAGCAAAGTTACCTTAAATAATGAACTTCTCTAGTTTATCATTCAGGATAATTTTTAAGATGGAATGTTCATCGTTGCATGAAATCAAGAAGCACATCAAACTTTTCAAAGCTCTTCCTTATGCATATGAAGGATTCTCTATTCAGGTCAACACTTAAGCAAAATATCAATAACTACAAATATATACTTTTTGATAGAATTATAAGCAAACCCTGGTGAAAGGGATGTGGAATTAACTTCATAAAAGTCAAGATGTCCTTGATTGATAACAGAGAACCAAAAGCAATGAAAGAAAATGTAGGCAATCATGACAAACTCTCAGGAATTGTCCATTTTGGTGAACTGCTGTGCTGATCTTTAGTATTACTTAGCATGATCTTTTAGTTTGTTATTGTGAGGAAAAAATTCTTTTTAGTCTGGAAATGTCTAGAGCATAACATTTGAGCACATCTCTTGTCCAAAGGAGAAAGAGATTGGCTCATGTTGGGTGATGACATATGGTCTAGAAATTAGAAAGCTATTTGCTGAAAGTAAGTATATAAGTATATCTGCACAGCCAATTTCAATCAACAATTCGTTCTCTTTGTTGCACCATGTTCCTGTTTCACTCCTCATACACAGCTAGTTAATGTCCTAACCCTGCCCACAAATGTCAACAGTCTACCATATCAACAAGTATAAGCACCTTCCTTGACTTGCTCTTCGTGGTGCATGGACCTCCCCCTCTAGGATTCAGTTTTTTGTTTGGACCTGGTCATCTTGGGCCCTCTCTAACGTGTGATACCAGTGTGTTCATCCTTTAACAGCCACAGGGTCATGATTGATCTTCTTGAAGATCTGGTCTCTTAGCTCAACCCCGAGGCAACTGAAGGTTCTAGAGAAACTCCATAGAGAATCTATGTGTTTATCTCTGCAAATTTCGTTTCTGGTCTCTTTCAGTTCCTACTCACATGAATTGAGGAGGACCTCGTTATGCCTTGGATGTCGCATACTCCAGAGGCAAAATAATATGAACAGTGTGGATTAGCAACAGCAACCAATTGATTTTGAACTTTTGGCATGTTACCTTTTATCAATAGACTCCATGTCTAGCTCGCTCAGCTTCATTTCAAATTTGTTTTGCCATAGTGTTTCTCACTCTCCACAATGACTTCTTTCTGCAATTGTCATGCGAAAGTACTGTTTGATCATCTTATGTCATCTAATTAATTGGATTCGTGCAGTTCAAAATGGCACAAGAATATTTCAAACCAGTAGAAGGTGGCCTTCTAATTGATGTCAGTTGCGGAAGTGGTTTGTTTGCTAGAAAATTTGCACAATCTGGATCATATGATGGTGTTATTGCTTTAGACTTCTCAGAGAATATGCTTCGACAATGCTATGATTTTGCGAAACAGGAGGAAACACTTTTATCTGCGTAAGTTTGTTCAGTGCAACGTCACTAAGGTTATTACTTTTTGCATCCATTTGTTATTGAGAGCTGTTGCTGGTAACTTACCGAAGAGAAATTTCAGGAACTTAGCTCTTGTTCGGGCTGATATTTCAAGGCTTCCTTTTGCATCTGGTTCTGTTGATGCGGTTCATGCTGGTGCTGCACTTCACTGTTGGCCCTCTCCTTCTAATGCGGTAAGCTTTTCATGTTTGCGTGAAACTCCCACACACTCTTCCTCCGCAGGAAACAACAGTACTATGAGCCGCTAGCTACCAAGGCACCTTTTTTGGGATTTTTATTTACCATTGGCATCTAGATACAGTTATCACATCACTGGTGTTTCACTTTTTTTTAATATGTGCCGTCTATTTTGAATGGTTTCAATTGAGTTTTATTTTTGTTGCATTGTTAAGTACTATATTATTGTATGTCTCGTTATAATGCTCTCGACTAAAAGCTCTCTCATGTAATATAAGGTAGCTGAAATCAGCCGTGTCCTGCGAAGAGGCGGTATATTTGTTGCAACCACATTTTTAGCCCCGGATTTTAGCAGCTCCTTTCTTCAACTCAGGCCCTTCATACAAGTACTACTCTATTTTCTATCTGTTGTTCTTGAAGTGGCTTACTTTGTGCTTTCACTCAGATTTTCTTTTAGGGGGCATCTTTTCTATAAGTTTTCTTTATCTTGCCGGAGTGTCTTAATTTTATCATCTTATTAAATGCAGGCAGCTAGACAGCTAGCAAATAGCTACAACAATCTCACGGAGAAGGAGATTGAAGACTTATGCAAGTCCTGTGGCTTTATTAATTATACAAGTAAGACACAACAGGCATTCATTATGTTTGCTGCACAGAAACCATAGAAACCGCAGTTTTGCTTGTAAAGATATTAGGAAAGGATAATAGTGACATTAAACAAAATATTTTGCAACATGTACTCCCTTTTATCTTCTAAATCTCTTCTTACTTGATTCTGGCGCACCAATATAACCTTCCCATAGATATTTTTGCGACAGACAACAATGCACAATGTCGTTTAGTATTGCAGAAACGGATGCATGTCGACAATAGAAACGTCGCTCAACCCAGTGGCAGCTGAGCACAACAGTGTAAAAGAGGGCTGAGATGTCCAACGAGGTGGGGATCTCACTAATGTTTGATTGAATTATTGACATTCACTGTATCAACTTAAACTTAGAAATTGGGAGAGGTAAAAGACTTGCTGATCAGTATTCACATGGGCTTTTAATTTTAAGAAATGTTAAAGCATAGGATGCAGAAATTGAAAAATGTTCTATCTCTGAGACTAACCCTTGGGCTTCAAAACTAAATACCTAAGCACAGTTAGTCTCACACGACTTCGAAACAGATGTTTGGTGTTTTGAAGAGTCAGGGTTATAAGTCTTCGCAGATTATCTAGCGGTAACAAGATTTACTGCACCTTCTGATTCTACTTCTTTGTTTGTAACAACTATTCACCAATTCCAAGAACAGTGACAGTTTTTTCACTAACACAATCGATCTGTAATAACTCATCTTTGGAACTTGGACAAGAAACTTTTGTACTGTTTGCGTTCAGCTTAATTTGTGTCATCACAGTTTGAAAAGAACCATTCATCATTTTCACCGTGGGTCTTCTATGGTCACAACCATTCTCATTGTAGTTGTCGATAGCCAGACTGAAAGCCTGAAAAATACTTATATTGTCTGCTTAGGATTTCCAGCTCTCTGGCTTTGTTTTTTATAATCTTGCAGCTTCCGAGTGGGCGTTTCGAGAAACTTTTCTTGGTGAAAAGGGCGGGCATTTACATTGTGCGACCTATTGGGAAAGGAGCATCGAGGCATGTATGGAAGTCGAACCTAAGAGGTGTGTGTCAAGTGCAACACCCGTATAGCAGATTTTCAGTGGATTTGGATTTATATTGAAAGAGTGGGTAGATGGGGAGTATAGGTAAGGCAGCATTGCCTCAAGCAAATGAGACATGGGCCTCATGAATGATTTCAGGCCACTATAAAAAGGGCTTCCTCCTTCATTCTGCAGATCCAATCGGAGAACTACTTAGAATAACTGTTGATCTGCAAGTTTTTAGAAGTTACGTGTTCCAGCTAGTCTTCCAATTCCCTTACCTTGTCATAGTCAAACCTCTTTGTGTTTTCAACTGCAAAATCTCCAAAAGTGGCTGAAAAACCTTAGCCATCTTTCTTGACGTGCATGAGTCTTGGTGCTTCTACTGCTGGGTCTTGCAACTCTGCTGTTAGTACCAGCTTGCCACCATCCCAGTGTTGTTTCCATAACTTTATCATCTGAAGCTCTATTCTCAATCAGATCAATACACGACAGCGTTTCTATATAAAGGAACTTGAAAACCACTGCCTTGTCGGAGCCTGTTGAAGATCCTCAAGTAAAGCCAAGCTGAACCGTGTGTCAGATCGAAATTGTTGCGAGCAAAAACACTCACATGCGTGTACTTCAAATCGCTTGGTTTTTTAATCAGGATTTCAGTTCATGAAGGAAGATATTCTTCAATTTCCAGTTTTTATATTCTTCAGCTGCTACTATGGTAGAGCATGATAAATTCGTTGCAGTCTTAACAAAAGTTCTCTTTCTCCACTTTTTCGTTACCAGTTAAAAATTTACAAGGAAGTGCATGCATGTAAATGTTGAAATAAATCGATCAAACTTCGCTTTCTGACGATGAACACCGAAACTGAAGAGAAAAGTAAACAAAAAACAGAAACAGATTCATATGGAGGCAAGTGAAACCTTCATTAATGCAGTTTCTTGTCTATGAAACAGTCAAGTATAAACCACCATAAGCTTGCACCCATGACCCTGCGGCTGTCTTATATTTGCAAGAAAACAACTTGTTTTTAACTGAAACAATGATAAGTAGATGCGTGCCATCGTCAGAACACAAACTCGATAGTTGTGTGAGAGAGCTCGAAGAAGCAGTTGTGAGAGGTTGCACGGTGAACAAACAGAATAAAGACGTGAGGCAGATGAATACGATAAAAACAATGTGAAAAAGGACACGAACAGAGCATGTGATCTCTCTCTCTTCCAAAGGAAAGCATCCGAAGTAAAGCCTGCTGTCCCGTGAGGAGAGAGAAAGCAGTGAAATGAAGCCTCTCTCTCTCTCTCTCTCTCTCTCTCTCTCTCTCTCTCTCTCTGTTTTTTATCACCTTCGAAAACGAGCCAAGTGAGCTTTTGTTTAAAAAAGAACGAAGTCTTTCAAAACTGAATGGAAGGACGCTGCAGAGCCTATGCTTAATGAAGGTACCCCCACGTGGTCAGTGCACGTGATAATCCTACAGAACCACAAGAAGCCCAGGGCTGAGCAATGTTTGACCAATTTAAAGGAAGACGGTATTTTAAATTTGGACTTTGATGTTTTTGGTACTTGAGTTTTTAAGATTAATTGGCATAGAATCATGATTTTATAAATTCAATTTGAGTAAAAAAATTTAGCACAAGAGGAGGTGGACTATAGAAGTTAGACTCATGAGCTTTGTAAAAAAACTCAAACACTTCTTTTTTTAAATTATTATTTTATCTCACGCAAACATTCAAATATCAGTACTACTGATGAATCAAACTTTAAATCATAATTTTTCAAAAACCATCTCATATGGATTTAGACCAGCATTTCTAGTAGTATGGGCCTGACACCACGAATCAAACATACCAACATAGTATCGTTATGAATCATTGGCGTTGAAAATGTTGTAATTCAATTGAACGGTAACCTCTGATATAAGCTTGTTATATTGAAAAGCTTTAGTCATTAGAGTTGAAGATGATAGTAATTAGAAGCAGATAACTTCGTATTTTCCCTCCTATTGATTCCAGAAAAGTACTGGTAAAAATGGATTGAGAGAGTTAGCTCAGCTGTAGGGCGCTCTAGCGCCTTTGCTGCTTGTGGGGAGTTCGACTCCCAGAGAATCCATGTCCTCCTCTTGTACGTGAGATAGAAACATATGTAAAACTCACTCGCCGTGTGTCTCAGCAAGCACGCATGTGTTTCTGCATAATCCATTTTCACATTCCTTGTACCACTGCATTTTCACCAAGCTATGATCAAAGATCTTTCACTTGATCTGCAACAAGAGTCATTGAGTTTATGACCAAAAAGTTGTAAAGTTCTTCACTTTTAAAGTGCTTAGCCGCTTGCAGCAGCAAGCGTGAACGAGAAAGCCAAGAAAGCAGAACTGTCTTAAATGTCCACACATTTTTTATTTTACCTTCTTCTTACTAATTAATCCTCGGGCCTTCAATAATATACCTTGCAAAGAAGGATAATCTCTTTCCTCTCTCTCTCTCTCTCTCTCTCTCTCTCTCTCTCTCTCTCTCTCTCTCTCTCTCTCTATATATATATATATATATATATATATATATATATAACCAATTGAGTTTTCTTATATACTAACAACAACAACTAAGCCTTTTCCCAATACTATATGGGGTCCGCTGCATGGATTGTTTGTTTCTACCATAGCTCTATCATGTGCCATGTTGTTGAATCCATGATAGATAAGTCCGATAAAGTTTTATGCTGGCTTTCTATATATATATAGATATATGTATATGTATATGTATATATATAACCAATTTAGTTTTCTTATATATATATAACCAATTGAGTTTTCTTTCTTAAAGTGGGCATATTTCACAAGCAACTTTAGTGAGCTTCATGCGATTAATTCTGAAAGAAAGTCGATGTATGAGATCGATTCCTGATGCCAAGCATTCCCAAAGAGTCTTTAGGATCCTAAAGCTTTCAATTGGCCTTAAGCTCAGTCTAGTGAACGTTTGGCAGAATCATTAAGGAGCAAAATTTCAGCAATATCAAATTGTTATCCTCCATTCCTCTTTTTGTTGAAATATTCATCAGTATCAGACACTCACGGGCACGATACAAGGAGATTTGCACTATAATGTGGTCCACTTCTCTGCAAAACTATATTTAATGACTTATTTGATGGTGCTTTGGCATTATAATAATCAATCTTTTTCATTAGCCATCATAAAGTGCTAATGAGGTTAATGAGCATTTGGGATCCAAACGAGTTCGACTGAGTGCCACTTGTAGCATCAATCCAGTAATGACTTGCTGCCATTGAGTTTCGAACCCTGTTCTTCTCGCTCACCAGGCAGGAATCTCACGCTTAAATAAGCAAGACTCCAAGCCTCTTATTTAGCTGATGCCAAACCCACATGCAAGTTTAGGAAACCAAGAATTGGTCCTTACAGTTATTTGTGCGCTACTTTTATATAATCTTACTGCATAAACATCACAAACACGTTGGCTTGGCTGCCCGTTTGAACATGTGACTCTGAGTATCTTTGAGGCTTGCCTCAGGTTTGTCTTCAATTTTCTGGTCACATCTCCGTAAGAGATCGCATTGTACTGTTGATTTTGGGATGGAGAGGATCCAATGATGAACTTCAATCACATGAGCACGGAGCTCATCATATAAATATTTAACCTCTAAATAAAATGCCATGTTCAGCAGCTTCACGTTCAAACTCATTTACGTAGATATATACAAATCCATAATACTTTTATGTACATACATAATATGTACACAAAACCATAACACTTCTACCTATACATAAAGGCAACGGTCCATGCTCAATTAGGCCCGGTGTTCAATCCTTTGTGTTTTATAGGTACAGTTCACACTATCATTTTTCACTACTCAAAACCATCTTTCACCAATCAAAACTATCTACACTTAAATATTTTTATATATAGGTAGTTTTGTAGATTTTTATGTGGTTTTGATGGTGGTATAGCAGTTTTAACTGGTTGGGGATGGTTTTGAGTAGCGAATGAGTAGTAAAAAGTGATGAGGGTGATAACCGGTAGTTAAATGGGTGGAGTGATGTGAAACGAGGGATATATATATATATATATATATATATATATATATATATATATATATATATATATATATATATATATATATATATATATATATATATATATATATATATATATATATATATATATGTATATGTATATGTATATGTACATGTATATGTATATATATGTGTATGTGTAGATGAATACTCATGCTCATTTTCTGCTTCTGTAGTAATTAAACGAGTCCACACAGCCTTGTCTTCGTTCGTTCAGCTCATTTACCAGCCCTAGCTCTCTGTCAATTGAAATCGACTAAACAGCAAAAGGAGAAGAAGAAGCATTTCTTTTGTGGGTACTACATGGTGCAAGCATAATGCAAAATCAAAGCTTCTAGGGTTGGCAACCAGTCTGGTTATTGTTTATTCAAGGTTCAAATTCTTGAGACTAGGGACTCTGGGAAGAAATGGCTAAAAAGAGAGAGAGGGTGGGAGACACGGAAACAGAGCCCACGTCCTTCTTCACATTACTGCACCATACTTTAATCCTGGTCTTGCACAACAATCTCTTTGTCAAGATGAGATTTGTATTCCTTCAAGGAATAATAAATATACACCTAATGTTGAATTCCCAAAACTCCATAAATGCAGACTCCCCTCTCTTGCCCCATCGTCAATTCCAAGCCGGCCGTGTTCTCAGCTAAGGAGCCAAAGGTGAAGTGAAGAATAGGCACTAAATGTAACTATGGTGAGTTTCTCACTCTTCACCTTCTCTTACTTAATGTTTTAATCATCTCAAGGATTTAGTGCAAGGAAAAAAATGTAGTCCACCTAAATTTGCAACTTACCATCTTTATCGACTGAATGTAGTTGGTGAATTTTCTCACTCTTTATATTTTGTTGGTGCAATTGAATATGCATAATTTGTGATTGAAGTTCATGCACTTTGCCATTGTTTAGGGTATTCTGAAGCCTGCATGGTTGGAAGCACTGAATAGCCAGGAGTTCTTCATCAGTTGTTCAGCTCATGAGAGTGCAAAGAAGAACGAGAAGAACATATGCTGCTTAGATTGCTGCACTAGTATTTGCCCTCACTGTTTGCCTTCCCACCGCCTGCACAGGCTGGTTCAGGTTCGACGCTATGTTTATCACGACGTTGTCAGGCTTGAAGACCTGGAGAAACTCATAGATTGCTCTAACGTCCAGGTATGAGTAGTTAGTGACCTGCCAAAAATGGTGAATTTTGAACACTCTGGTCAATTTGCTTCAAAAACCATCAAATTTTCTTCGCAATTTGTACGTCTCTTATATATTACACTTGCAGGCTTACACAATTAACAGCTCTAAGGTGGTGTTTATCAAGAAACGGCCTCAAAACAGACAGTTTAAAGGGTCAGGAAACGTTTGCATCAGTTGTGATAGGAGCCTGCAGGAGCCTTATATCCATTGCTCCCTTGGTTGTAAGGTGAATAACTGTGAAAATAATCTCTCTCTCTCTCTCTCTCTCTCTCTCTCTCTCTCTCTCTCTCTCTCTCTCTCTCTCTCTCTCTCTCTCTCTCGCCTGTTTACTTTCTTTAACTTTTGTCATAGGCAGTTCAGATTGAAGGGGAAACTTTATAAACTTTTCAGCGACAAAGATGCAATTGCATAGCTACCCGTTATTGCTACTACAACTTTTTAACTGGATTTGGGTTTCATGAAACAAGTGGCATAGATTTTTCATAAAAATGCAGAACTCTTGCATCTTCAAGCAAGCCAAAAGCTCCAATAATTCTTCAAACAAATGATTGTGCCGTGAGATTTCTCAGTCACCATCAATAGGAGTTATCAAGAATTCTACCAAATAGCTCTTGGTTAACCAAATCTGTTAAATGTAGTGACTAGTGCAGACCTGCTCATTCATCTCAAAACTTGATTTTACAAGTAAATTAATTTTGTTTATTAATGTCATAACTTGATTTTGTTACTAATGGGATAACTGATTAACAGGTGGACTTTGTCTTGAATCAAAAGAAGGATCTCACCCCTTACTTACGAACATGCAAGTCGCTTCAGCTCAGCCCAGACTTCCTAATCCCTTACGAGGCTGGAGATGATGACTTTAACATGGCATCCAACCATGGTGAAGATTGTGATGAACTCATGGTATCATCATCAGCTTCTTCAGGCTGTACTGAAAATACCAGTCTAGCATGCGCCCCAACAGAATTCGTGCGAAAGAAGCAAAGCGGGCTTTATGTATGTGCGAGATCCGCAACTGTTAGTGATGAAGAAATGGCCACAAGCCTAAGTAGAAGGAAAGGAATTCCCCATAGATCTCCTCTGTGCTGAAAGTCTTCCTTCAAAACTTATCTCCTCTGCGCCTTATTTGGTTTCTTTATTTTTACTTCATTTAAATAGTTTTTGTCTTAATGGCTTCACGTACCAAGGGGTTAGTTTCCCAACTCCAAATTTTGTATACATGTCCGAAAATCATACAAAGACTGTTTCTATGAACATTTAAGGAAGAACACTGTGTATTGGGGTCGGGGTCTTTGTTTATAAGTTTCTCTTCCCATTGTTCTTTGCAATGAATCTGGTATGACTTAATGTCCAGAGTTTGCTTGGACTGGTATTCGTTGGTTCACTGTGTTCACATTTAATAATTGTTGCGTGCAAAAGAATCGAGTTTCATATTTTAATTGTGTATTGAGACTATAAGGATGGTCTCTTTTCTATTTCTACTTTGAAAGCTTAATTTGACCACCATAATTGTCACACTAAAGCAGGAATGGAGCTCATAGTTGGCCAATCATGTGTGTCCCAAGATCAGTTCTTATTCTTTGCATGGATTCTCGAGACACTTGTCTCTAGCTTCACTGTAAAATAATAAAAATAATGAGCTGAGCTTACCAAAATATTCTTAATATGTGAATAATCTATCTTTTATATTGAATATATTAAGATAATACATCGTTTCACAAGCATTTTTAAGAATCAACATATATATATATAGACAAATAACGATACCATTGATTGTTTCAATAATTATGTTCATCATTACATAGAAAACTAAGGTTGCACTAACCATTCAATACTTGTCGGCATCTCTTGGGTACACGGTGCTGACTATATGGTTATGATGCCTTGTGCCCACCCTACACATGCCCGTTGTCGAACATCTAAGAGCTTTCACATCATACGCATTCGGGTTTCTTGATACCTTACATACAACAATACATGGTCAGCATATTCACACAACAATTAAATCGATTATACCTTTTAGATTCACAAGTGATAATATCACATCAAAACTATCCTTATTATATTCCAATAGTTCCAATTTAAATATTTTACACACATACTCACCCGTAATAGCAAATAAGTAAAATAAATATCATGTCAAGTCATTGAAACAGTAATTAACAATCATCTATAATTTAAAAACCAAATAATACTATTTTAGTGTGCCAATATAAAGACGCTCACGTACCTCAAATCACTCCAAAATCTAAGTCTTACAACTCATATTCAATATCTTTATCCCTAAATAGCCTTAATTTAGTCATTGTCAAATCATGAAAATAATACATTAATATTTTCTACTCAATCATGCACTAAACAGTTTTAACCTACTCAAATTGGAGTTTGCATGGATGTAGGATGACTCAAAAACTGAATTTGGATCTTAAAATTATCCTATTGAATCCAAACTGTTAACTCATACTCAGTACTATTCATTTTCGATCTTGACCTAATCGACATGGAACCGAACCACTAGGTTTGACACAAACCCAAACCAAAGTTGACACTGACACGAACCTTACAAGAACCCAAAATGGACCTGGAACAGATAGGTACCAATGTCATCATGCTTACATAATCAATCGTCACACATGTGGTCGTCACGGTTGACATGAACACGGTCCAAAATGAAGTTGGGCACCTAACCTAAGACGCTGGGTGGATATATATGTAGAACTTGAATCTCAGACCACAGCAAACCCGAACCGACTGAGAACGAGTCAGCCCACGACAATTCGGCCCTGACCCAGTCGGTGAACGACACCTACATATGTGGTTTCAAAATCAAGTACCAAACTTGGAATCTATGGTTTCGTTTCTTAGAGCTCAATATTTAGTACTTTTAACTCGGCCAGACGATAAGTGGATCGCCGAACCGGAAAACATGAAAACCCTAAAACTTTTCTGATGGATGTTAAGTCAAATCCTCAACAAAAGTTATCATTCTTCTTGTATTGGAGAGATCTACAAAACCCTTATTCTTTTTAACTACGGCTGCGAGTGGTTTGCCAGAAATTTTTTTGAGAAAAAAAGGATGGAAAAAGTAAAGTGCCTTAATTTATCGCTAATTCTCCAATGGCGCTGTCACCTAAGCCTTGATTCCTCCGCTAGGATTTGTGTGAGTCTCACATGATTCTCTTAATTGTGTTAAATAGGAGCAAGACTCTGATTTAAGAAGGAAAATTCTTTCAAACAATTATGGCGATGGTGTCGCCATCGAGTGGTCACCGGAGAAGTGCAGCCGCCCAAGTTCCGGCAGATAGATCGCCTTAAAGAGATGCTTAATGAGTTACATCGTGCTTGTCTCTTCTCCAAGTTGGATCTCAATGCCTGGCTACCACCAAATCTGAATGTTTAATGATGATACTGTGAATATGACATTCTGACCGCTTAAGGGAAGTTGTAAGATGGATTTGTGAATGAATGCACCAGCCACCTCAAAGGATCATGAACCATACATTTTCATCATTCGTAGAGAAACTTATATTCTTGGATGATATTTCTTAATATATAGTAAATCATGGGAGGAACACATTACAAACACTTGAAGCTCTTAGTGGGGGTTCTAAGGGGAGCACTAATTTTTATGCAAAGATGTCAAAATGAGGATTATGTGAGCATCTTATTATTAGCTAGCTAGGTCATGGGATGAAGAAATGACTACCTAGGACCGTGGCCAACCTCCTCAAGGAGGGTCCGTTCGAGCAGACTTCAAAGAGGCCATGACCAAACCGCATGTGCTTGCTTCATTAGTTTTCTCTATATTTTTTGTCCAAAATGATGCATATGATTATGCAATTGGCGTGGTATTGGTGCAAGAGTAACACCCGATATGTGAAGCGATAGATATGAAGCACCTCGGGTCCACTTGATGATGCACGGAAGCCAAGCCGAGAATGGGAAGAAGGAGAAGAAGAAAGCACCTCTATATTTTTCCGGTTACTGGAAGCTTTTCTTGCTTGATGTATCATGTATATATTAAACAAACTTGACATTTGTTTATGTACAGCCTTTAGCATTTTGTTGTGAGATTTCTGTTTTTTTAATAAAGCAAAACTGTTTTATTTTGAAATTTTTATCTTTATAAAATAAATGCATCTCGTAAAATCAAGAAAGAGGGACTTCTTCCCTGATTTCACCCATCCGATAACTTACAATACATACACAAGTAATTCCCTTCGAGGGACAGCCTATACATACACGAATACTGCCCTTCATCGTGAACCTTCAGTTCTATATTGAATTATGTTTGTTTAGTGATCAAAACAAGGTGATTTAAAAGTGTGGAGTGTGGATTCACGCTGCTAGTAGTTGGATTTCGGTGTGTTTGAGGCAGCAGGTAAATTTACTTTTGTACGTAGTGTAATGTTAGCGGTAGTTTTACGTGATTTATAATATGCATGTAGTATAATTATGTTCTTGTAAATACTTTGGTAACTGTTGGTTTTCTGACTGATGAAATTTGTTAATAATATGCATGTTTTATGCAAGTCGTGCAAATGTTTGCGTGGGTGTGCGAAAGATTCGAAGGTTTAAGATGAACTTGTGTATATATTATGCAAGTCATGCAAATGTTTTATGCAAGTCATGCAAATGTTTGTGTGAGGATGATGTTGAGCTCATAGAGAGAGCCTTTTTTCAAGCACTATATTATGAAAGATTGTAGGTCCAATGTTTGAGATCAGTTAGTAGTGTTAGAGTCGAGTAGAAGATGGTACGAATGTAGATTATAAGATTAGTCATTACTTATATTTCTTTCATTTTAATTTGAGAATTGGGCTTGTAAGTCGACACCATCATGACCTTAAATGTTTGATATTTTAATCGACTCATAGATTCCCATTGCTTATGCTGGCTCATGTATATGTGCCCGCCCATTTATAATGAGGTTGGGCCATGTGGTGCACAACGATCGGCGGTCCATAGGCTGGTCTTACCGATAGACACTTCCTCTCTAGAAAGAACACATTTTAGTTAGAAACCTTTGTGCATCATGCATACAACTATTCACATTTAATGCACAAACGTATTTCCCATTTGGTGAATCATTGAGTACACAGCTAAACAATGCCGGTCCTTCAAACTGTTTGACATGCCTAACAGCACCTTCCCCCATAACCATCATCCAGAAACTTGAACAGATTTGCAGGAAAGAAGACTACCATCCAGTCTTGAACATGTTAAAACCATGATGATACTTCTCTGAGTTTAAATTAGGGTTGAGCAAACCACCTGTCACACGAGGTGAAACTGAAACACCCCAACACAAAACTCCAGGTTTGGGGACGCCGGCCTGCTACATCACCCATATGAATCAAACCCTCATTGCACCGTGACAACCAAAAACCCCTCCCACCCTGCCACTTCCAACTTCACCTGAAGATGTATATTCGGCATTTCAAACTTGAATTTGCGACCCTATCAAACTATTAGAGATTCTTGCAGCAGAGATTTTTTCAAATTTTCATGTGCTTGTCTATTCTCATCAATGCAAGCGACAGTGCCATTGAAGTGGCTTACAGTGAGAGTTCCTGCACAGCATGAGGTGGCAAGGTGATGATTAGTTCCTACTATTTTGAAATTAGATAGTATTTCAGTTGTCAGTACCACAACGCATAAGCTATCAATCATTGACGAGTTGAGCACTCTTTGAAGTTGCTATAGTTTCAGAAGCCATGTACCTCTGCTTCGGGTAAGACGTGTTCACTCAGATACTCAAATAGTCTGGCAGGAGACAATGAGAATACCTCTTTGAATCCAGACTGAAATTCTTTTGGGTAGAAGTACAATGTGAAGGGCGAAGCCAGATGCATGCCCCGGGTAGCGAACTCATAACCTTCATCTTGTGAATCGACCCAATAGCCGGGGTGAGCTATTGCACGTTGCGTCATGTTAAAATTTCTGGAAGAACGATCACGCTACCTGTCAAGGGAAACCATCATCGGATTCTCCACTGGAGAATTCAGTTCTCAACTCCTTGCGAGGCCTTGCCGAAAGACCCTTTGCCAACATCTCTCTGTCATACTTCCTAGCCAAATCAAAGCTACCCTTCTGTATCAAAGCATCAATCAGCGCATCATAAGCAAATTGATCAGGTCTAATGCCGCCGTGATCTTCCATCGTCTTCCACACCTTGAAGACAGGACGAAGGTATCCCCACTTCCCAAACTTCCTGATCAGCATCACATAGGTCTCCATTATTGGGACGCAACCTCTTTCAATCATTTCATCAAACAGTTTGAGGATCTCCTTCGGCTCCGCCATGCTTGAAAAGAAACAGTGGTACGTAATAGCATTCGGTTCGAACCCCTTTTTTGGCATATGATCAAGCAATGCAAGAGCTTGTTTGACCCTCCCGGCATTGCAGAGGAGTTTGAGTATCGTGTTATAAGTTACAACTGTTGGCCGACAACTCGATTCCAGCATATCTTGAAATACATGCATCGATTGGTCAACATCACCAGCAAGACCTATAGCATGAATGGCAGTGTTGTATGCCACAATATCTAAACTAATCCCTCTCTTGCGCATTTCCTCAAAAACTTTGAAGGCCTTGTACGGCTTCCCGGATTTTGCAAGAATGTCCATGTAAATTGTGTAACTGTGTACATCTGGATCGACCCCCAATTTCTCCCTAGTTTCCCAGAAGCCTCTGCATTTACTCCACCAACCAATCTTCAGCCAACCACGGAGAATCATATTGAACGTCTTCGTATCAAGTGGGTGCTCGCAATTCTCTCGGATTGTTAATCTCTCTGCTTCTATAACGTGCTTACGTTCGCAGAGGGCGTCAATCAGATTGGAAAAGCACGTTTTGTCCTTCAAACCGAATTCCTCAGCACGACGGTAGGCATCTATGGCTTCGTCAACCATGTGAGCGCAAGAGTATCGGTTGAACATCGTCCTAAATGTGATGTGGTTCGGCGAAACGCCATTTTTCTAGAAGAAGAGAAAAGAAAAGAAAGAAAGAAGAAGAAGAAGAAGAAGAAAGAGAAGAAGAAGAAGAAGAAGAAGAAGAAGAAGGATGAAAGATGAAGGAAGGAAAGGGATAGGTGCCACTGAAACGGGCGATCGAAGAAGCCAAGTCACGCATCTTTCAGACTTAACTCGCTGGCTGCGACGGGGAGACATTGGGTGGCCATCATATGTATGTGATCGGTCTTGGATCTGATTATCGGGTCCACAAAAGAACTGAGCCCAATTGAGCGAAAAATGAGAATGATTTCTATCCTAGAGATGGCAATGTTAGACCCGACTCAACCCAACCCAACGAGGGTGGGCATGCCCGACCTGATCAGGTTTGGGTTTGAGTATAGAGATAAAATGCCTCGACTCGATGCATGATTTTTTGCTCTCTTTCTTTATTCTTTTATATATATATATATATATATATATATATATATATATATATATATATATATATATATATCCCATATCCATCCTATTACTCGTTGGCAAAAGAAGAACCTGTACCTGTGAGATACGTGTATGATCCGCCTTATTGTCCCCACTGTAGGACTCTTTGACACTCACTTGCACATAGGAAGTTCGATTTCTAGGGTGCATAGACTCCAGCCTCTCGTTATAAAGAACAGAAAAAGATAGACATCTTTGACCTGACACTATGACACAAGCATCGGTCACGACTTCATGTTTTTACATAACCGTGAAAACCATAGAAACTGTGAGAAAAGAAAAACAAGAAATGTTTAACAAATATGCCTTTTCTAAGTTTAACTACGCACTGGTGATGTTTGCATTTTTCTTTTCCTTATCTGAATTATGGAGGTCATTTCAAAAACTTTTTGGAAGTGATTACCAACTTGGGTAATTCTCGGCCGCCTAATGCAACAGCCTCCCATATATTTATGTGCTTCCATGGCATGCATGGTGGCATCATTTTCGTTTGATTGTCACTTCAATTTTGGTTTCTTCTCTCTTCTATCCCTCAAAGGAAAGGTAACTGAAACGCCCCTGCATCCCTCGCGCGATCTGAGAGCAGCGGCAAACCCTTCTTTTTCAACCTGGTAAGGAAGCATGCTCGCCTTTGGACATGATTCCACGAAGTTGGTCGCTGCTCTTCTTTCCCGCTGGATTAGAAGGATGTTAGCATAAGCTTTGCTCTTCGTTTTGGAGAATTTTCTTGAATTTGTTGCTGGGGTTCTAGAGTTCGTTCTGTTGATATCATAAAACGGGGACTAAAAACCACCCGCTTGGGTTTGCCCGGTTCTGGGGAGGAAGAGAAGGAAAATATCTGGGTTTAGATGGAAGAGTTACCAGATCAATTAGTTTTGGAAATCTTAGAGAGGATTAAGAAAACCCAGGATAGGAATTCCGTTTCGCTTGTATGTACACGCCTCTATGACTTGGAGAGAGAGCAGAGCGAGTTTCTTAGGGTTGGTTGTGGTTTGCACCCTGTTAACTCTGCTCTAACTGCACTCTGTACCCGATCCAAAAACCTATCAAGGGTTGAGATTGTTTACTCCGACTGGATGTCTAAGCTTGGAAAGCAACTTGATGATCAAGGCCTTCTAATTCTCTCTCAACTCTTCTTTCACTCACTGATCTCACCCTTGGTTTCTGCACCTTCATTACTGATGTTGGCCTGTGTCATTTATCATCTTGCACAAATCTTACCTCTTTGAAGTTGAACTTCACACCTATGATTAATGGGTTTGGTATCCTATCTTTGATTATTGGATGCAAGAAAATCTCTACGCTTCACTTAGTCAAATGCTTGAATGTTAGTAGTATCGAGTGGCTTGAGTATCCTGGTAGGTTTAAAACTCCTTCCCATCAACAATTGTAGGGCAATTGGTGAGTGGGATCTTGCAAAACTGGGTGTAGCATGGAGAAGCTTGCAGTTTGAGGTTGACGCTAGTTATAGGTACATGAAAGCACAAGACAGGTTGGCCTTTGATAGTTGGCAGAAACTGTGTGTGTTCCTTGCGAATCACTGGTAGAGCTTAGTTTGGTGAATTGCTTGATATCTCCTGGTAGAGGCCTTGTTTGTGTTTTGGAGAAATGTGAGGCACTGGAAAAGCTTCATTTGGACATGTGTGTTGGGATCAGAGATAGTGATTTGATGAGCTTAGCGCAGAAGTCTATTCATCTGAGGTCTATCTCTCTTCGAATTCCATCTGATTTTTCTCCTGGTATCAGTAAATGATACATTGATATTGACAGATGAGAGCTTGAAAACCATTGCTAACAACTGTTCCAAGTTGGAAAAACTCAGGATATCTTCTTCAGATGGAGAATTCCCTTGTCATCATTCACTTTGAATGGGATTTTGTTGGCGATTTATAGGTGCCCAATTCGCATCCTCGGCCTTGATCATGTCTACTCTTTTACTTATCATGGGATGGAAGCCCTCTGTGGTGCACACTTCCTGGCCTCAACCTGTAAAGTTATCCATTTTGCAAGAATCCTGGCCTCAACATTAGACATTTTCTGATCCAGTCTGCTACAAGAACCTATTAAATCTATAACAAAGAGAAACCATATTATCTGGGGATTTCTTGTCGGGTTTCATACTAACGGTTAGTCGTGCAGGCAACTAGTCAATTTTTCATTCTACCAGTAACACCTGATTGCTATTATCTACATGTCTGAGAGTTCCGAGCACACCTGCTATTTCTTCTCTGCTACTCAACCTTCTCCTGGAAAACGTTCCAGCAGTGAAAGATTCCTTTCTACAGATGCTGCTGATGTTTACTTGGCCCAGCAATGTATGGAAGATCACAACAGTTGAAAAGAAGCCACTGCAAGAAAATCATAAACTGGCTTCAGTGAGCGTTATTTTTTTTCTTTTAAATTCTCTAAGAGTCCGACGAAATTGAACTTCAAGTTTCATTTTCTTTTATTTCATCCCTCTCAAAGTAGGGCCTGAAGTTTCTTCTTTTCACAATGGGAGGCCAAAGTCTAACAGACACCCAAACTCGCTGCCATCAACATGGGAGTCAGAAAGGGAGACCGAAGCCAGAAACACACACACGCATGCACTCCCTGGGAGTCAAACTCCCCGCCAGCAGAAGGGCCTCAGAGCGCCCTGCCAGTTGAACCAACGCTTTTGCTGTTTTTCTTGTGCTTTATTGAAGTACTTATGAAAGTGCTGCAATTCCACTGCACCATAAGCGCTCCTTTGTTACTTCAATTGCGTGGAACAGTCAACCCCCTAAAGGGCATGGACCACTGGCCAAGGGGTCTGTGATCTCTAGCAATAGCTCAAAGAGTTCAAAGCACCTTGGTATGCATCTGACGGTTGAACCCACCTTGCGGATCAAAAACAGACTTATCTTCAATAATGTAGTCTTTGTTAAAGTATTTAAAATTGTTCGATTTAAATCATCAAAGTGTTCGATATCACGCCTCATTTGTCTGAACTGATAAATAACCAACTGCATTTGAGAGTCAAAAATGAATTCCCATGAGCTGTTATTTCCTGATTTATCTACACTCAGCTGTTACCACCATACAGGTTAAGAATGGCCTTCCGAATAGACAGGAGAAAATATGGAAGTCAATCTAGAAAACTTAATCGGTAAGGTGCATATTATATCTGATGGTGCATGTTCACTTTCCAAAATGTTTGAGACAACCCGATCCCTCAACTGCCTCTTTGATACGCGGGAAGCGATTGGCCAAGCTACAGTAACCTGAATTGAAGAGAAAGAGGAGGATTCAGACCTACTTGCAAGGTTGTATACATCGGTATGTATCATACAATAGCAAGGATACGTTTAGTATCAAATGGCACTTTGGCATGATACATCATATAGTAAATATATCTTATATTAATTTGTATCATATTCATATGATACAAGTCGATACAGGATATGGTTGTATCACACCGCATGTCGCTGCACTATGTAGTAGACAGTGTATTGCACTGCACACTGCGCCACAGAGCACACTGCGCAACAAAGGGCCGTGCGGTGCACCAATGCCATCTCCGAATTTAAAATAATGAGACGGTTGATAGGTAAGGATACGTATCAACTGTATCACTACTATTGAGCAAAGCAGCACAACCTCCTTGTATCAATAAAGCTTACTGTGTACTTGTACAAAGTGAAGAATGAATGGAAGTTGCGAGTTCGAGTAAGCTTCAAACCTTCAGTAACTATTTTGCAGAGGTCATGTTCTGATTCCAGGACGCCCCACGCCTTACCCTGGCAGAAAAGATTGTTCGCAATGTCATTGCCCAAGCTAAAAGTAGCATCAAACAGTACAAAGTCTGTGAAGAGCATAACACCACCTGTCTGGAAATCCCCAAACTCAGCACAATAAGTTGAGATACGCTACTGTAGATAGATTGGTCGATATCATGTTCTCCTAATAGGGAACCCTCTGATGTTAAATCAAGAACCAAAGTACAGATACATGAGTACATCATGATAGTGGAACTATCTCTGTTGACACCACCTGAAATTGATGAATCACATAGTTTTGTGAGAAACGTTGAGAGAGATCATAAGCAAGCTTCTCCTAAGGTTTGTATAAGATTTTTTATTACACAAAATACATACATGGCCACAAAATGACAAAAAGAACCGAGTCCTTCAATTTGTTGAAAGAATCTTTTACAAAATTTCATGATGCTTAGACGTGCATCTTAATTTTGGATTAATGACCATAATACTGTTTAACCGATACAAATATCTGGTAACTGTTTAAATTGATTCATATTCAAGAAAATTGACATTTTTTTATTTTTCAATGCGACAGATTTACTTTTTTATCTTTTGCTGCACTGAATCTGCTTAAGTAGCACCAGACTTTTAAAAGGTGGTGAATCCATTGACAACATGGAATTCAAGTGAACTTCAACAGGATATTATCTACTAGTAGATTGGGATAAAGTCACAATAAACCTGCTAAATCAGCACATGCTTGCAAGAGAGGAAGAAAATCCAAGACATCAAGAGGAACTTGAATATCATCAACCTGGAGAAATATTACAAACAATATTTGATCGAACATCATAATAGAAAAGTACAGCAACTTACATACCAAACAACATCCTACCTTTGTTAAAATATTTAATATAATTTCACAAGCAAAGTATAAAGTGCCAATGTTGTCCTCAGCAAGCTGACTATTTAGTTTCACGAAGTTGAGTACAAACTTGATAACCTGCAAGCCAGAATTTGAAACAAAGAAAAGAAAAGTTAAGGTTATAAGCTACATTCTAGGACACCCGAACATGTGGATGGAAATACATTCGAGAAAGCAGCTACCACTCAATAAGAATTGTCTTCAAGAAACAGAAGCTCATATGAGCACACAGAATACTACCAAGATGAAATCAAAATAAATTGGAAAAAACAGAGAGATTGTATTCCGTACATTCATTTGTAAATATATAAAAAACTACAACGATATTTGCAGAAATATCATTATCCCATTGTATGTCCACCTCTTCTAAGATCCAGACAACTCACCCAGATCAAAGGTCGGATGAAGACCTAGAAATGAACGAAAAACAAGGTCCATCCACCAACCGCAAATGCCACGATAAGTTCATTTGAAGCACCATCAAGGATTCCTACGGCATTGCACCAGATTCCATGAAATAGTCTACCGTGCATTGTCAAATTAGGCTGTAGAAATACGTTTAGCCTCTGCAGCGGCATGCTGATTCACATGGGATTGAACTTTTGCTGCTCTCTCTCTCTCACTTCAGTGAAGTTGCTGCTCCAACTACTGGTTGAACCTTACTCCTCAACCTGCTGTTGACAACGCTGTATCCGTATCCCAGCAAAGCTACTCCCACTATCAGATACTCTTTCTCAAGACTCAAGAGCACTTCACCGAAGTTGTTACTGGTCGAACCACAGCCCTCCCACTGCTGTTCGCAACCTTGTGTCCCACAAAAATCAACAGGAAAAACCATCCCCAGAACAATCTCATCCTAACTACCATTCACTGGTGGCCAGAGTCACCTCAACTGTTCCCTATTGCTTCCAATCACCCTTTATCCCACCTCCAATCCTCTTAATGGCTGCTACCACCATCTCTGTTTAGCCCAGTACACCAGAACCTGCCATGTTATTGATACCATGCTATATTAGCGCCTGCTATATTGCACTATTACGTTTTAGCAGCCCCTAGCCTATATATCGGCCTTTATTTTAGGGTGTCAGTCAATAGTGTAAAAATCGTTGTAAAAATCATATTGTATTATATGATACGATATGATTTTATCGCGTATCATACAAGAATATGTTACGATACATACACATGTATCGCAAAAAGCAATTTATCATACCATATGATATGGGGTTGCATCATGTTGTATCGTATCGTCCGAGTCGATGCTGAATTTTTAGGTATAAAATTTGAGAATCCGAAGTTATGGAAGTAACTTAGGCTTCTTTCCAAACCCTTTTCACACCATTCTCTTTCTCCCAAATTCTTTTCTCATCCATGTTTGTGTTGATTTCATGGTTTATTTAAAAGATTCTCAAGTTTTTTATTCAATCCAACTCCCCATCGTTAGAGCTTTTGTCAAATCCGTGGTATACCCCTTTCCTTTTGCATTCTACCCAATTCTTCACATAAAAAATTAGGGGCTTTTAGATATTTCATGATTTTTTACCTCTAAAAAACATTTTCTTCTTATTGATTGTCTCTTCTTGTCTTAATGGCTTTCGATCAGGTCGATCTAGCATGAAAATATTATACCCCGATGTATGAAGGCAATAAATTTGTGAAAAAGTACATATTTTGCAATACAATAAAGATGGTAGTATTTATCGTAAGAAATACCACCTTGCAGGAACCAAGAAGGATGCTAGTGCTTCTTGTCGGGTTTCTTAAGCAGTGAAGTACCAGATTAAGAAGGTATTTGAGGCTTCTTAAGAGAGGAAGAGATTAAGGGTGAGAGATAGCTCAGAAATAGGTGGTTTGGGATATGTCTCAATAATTTGAAGGCACTTATCAAGGATATATGATGATGAATTTTGTTGTGCAGCTGAGATGGAAGAAGAGATGGCAGAAGAAGGCAAGAAAAGGGAAAGAGTGTAGGTTCTGGTGGTAGTAGCAGTGGAGTTGGCTCTTGTTCCACTACAAGAGCTCCTACTCGCCCAATGTCTACAAGGAGTACTAGAGGGGGAGCCAGATATAGTAGGATGCCTTTATCTTTTTTCCTATGTATGACTCTTAGAGCTCAGTGAGGCATTAGATCAGTTATTGCTTCAAAGGAGGTAATTGAGAAAATAAATTTGAAGTGCAAAATTTTTTTATAAAAATTGTCTCCCTTTAAATGTTACAAACTCATTTTCTTTTCAAAGTATAGTAGACGTTATTGTCAGTGTGTGATCGAGTTATAGGGTCCCTACTTATCATGTTTTGAGGAGATACATTAATGGAGAAATGGGTTAATATTGTTAATGCATGGAGTTGTGAATTTAGGGAGTCGTGGAGGACACGGGATGTTTTATTGTGACTGATGGTTGGACATAGTCAGTGTAGGTCTTTGGTAAACTTTTTAGTCAATTTTCTTAAGGGGGCATTATTTTTTAAATCATATGACTTGTCCTATATTAATAAAACTACATATAATTTACTTTCTATTTTTTAGGAAGTTATTAAGGATGTAAGTGTTTAAAATGTTATTCAATTTATTACTGATAATGCTGCAAATTTTAGAGCAGTTGGTAAGATGCTTGAGACGAACTATCCATCCTTAGTATGGACTTCATGTGTTACATATTACATAGACTTGATGCTTAAAGATTTGATTGCAATGGATGAAATAAGAGAAACTATAGATGCAAATAGAAATGTCACAAAGTTTATTTATAATCATTCTTTTGTATTGCATTTGATGTGAATCCATACAAGTGGAAGGAAATTGATTAGGCCTTCATTGATAAGATTTGCTATGAATGTCATTACTGTACAAAGTCTTGTCATGCAGAATAATGTATTGGAAAAATATTTGTATATGATAAATGAAACTCTATTAGTTGGTCCAGAAAGAGAAAAGGGATTGTTATTGTAGATATTTTAAATGCTGATTTTTTAGAAAATTACAACAAATTTTTGAGGATGGTAGACAATGAAGATAGGCTTGCTATGCCTTATATATATATATATATATATATATATATATATATATATATATATATGATGTTATGGATAAGGCCAAATTGGAAATACAAGCAAACATTGATCACAAGCGGTCACTTCTAAAAAAAGGTTTAAAAGATAACCGTCAAATGTATATTCATGTTGCTGCATATTTCCTTAACCCTACTACTATTCGATTTTCTCCCAACTTTATAGAGGACGAAGTATATTGAATGCAATTGATCTTGTACAAGATTCATCTACTCGTTGCAATATCCATTTAGAGTTAGAAATGTTCAAGATTTTGGAAGGCCAATTGCAATCCAACTCTCCTCCCAAATGTGATGAGATATTATATATTTGTATTGATATTCACTTAAGTTATCAATTGATTGACTTTAAGTGTTTCTTATTAATCATTATCATGTTTTATTTCAAATGAATGGTAGACTCACTTTGGTATAGATGCACCAAACTTGTAAAGATTTGCTAACGTATATTGAGCCAAACATACAGTTTGAGTGGATGCGAGAGAAATTAGAATTTTTTTAAACGCATTCACATGAAAAAGATAAACAGACCGAAGCATACTCGAATGCGAGATTTGGTATACATTGCATATAACATGAAGTTAAGGCAAAAGTAACAATTTTAAAGATACGTATTGTTGCTCCATAGTTCTTTCTTATTAATAATGAATGATTGATGACTATATTGCATTTGATATTCTTGATAATGTGGATATTCTTTCTTTACCGACAAATGTAAAGAGATGCAAGAAGGGTAAGAAAGGTGTCATATGACCCGCTAAGCTACGAAAATGTTGATATTCTTGATGACTAAGTCGAAGACGAGGAGCCTCCCATCAATTTAGAGGATGAAAAGTAGAGGGCAATACAAGTTAAAGCAGAACTTGCAGTTAGAGATGATGATGAAGTTAAAGGTGTTGAATGGGCGGATCCAATTGTGGAGGGAGAAAATGATGATGATGTCGATTACAATGTTTTTGTTGATTATGATCCACATTATGGATGATTATTCTAAATATAATTGTAATTTTGTAATGTTATGGATGATTATAAGTTGTAACTTTGTAACTTTGTTGTTTATTAATTAAAGATATTCAGCAGTGTTATCCATATCGTACCGTATCGTACGTACCACTATACGATACACCAGTGTATCGTAAAACAAAGAATATCGCTCTGTATTGTGCGATACGGAGCATATCACCAGGAAACCCGCATTTTTGCGGGTTTCCTTAGTTTGCTCAGAGCTCCCCAAGCTCCCCTAACGTGGTTTTTGGCCTCCTTGGTGTTCAAGGCTCCAAAAATGTGCTCTACAGTGTTCGTGCAAGCCTCCTAACTCGGATTTTGATATATTTTTATTGTTTTTCTTTATTTTTTCCTTTGTATTTGTTGTCTTTTTGTGTTATTTGTATTTTTTTTGGAAAGATAAAATATGAAGTTATTAAGTGTGTTGATAAGATTTTTATTGCATTCATGAAGTGAGAGACACTCTATTTGAGTGTTATTTGAAGATTGGGGATTTAAAAAGTGCTTTTATTTTCAAGTTTTTTATTGAATTAAAGTGCTTAATTGAGATGGCAGGAAGGGGTGGTAGAGACTCTCATTATCGTTCTGATGATCCGGCATGGCAGTGGGGTACACTAGTTTAGGGTTCCAGATTAAAGATCATATGTTTATTTTGTGAGAGGATGGTTAGTCGTAGAATTTCACGGTTGAAACACCACATAACAGGGACTTGAAAAAAAGTTGCTCCTTGCACACGCAGAGTTAGAAGTTTGCCTGAAGGTATTAAATGGTATTAAATGGCAATGTCTTCAGATGATTGATAGTATACAAGAAAAGAGACAATAAAAGGATTATTTGGAGATGTTTGAAGAAGATGATGATACTATTGGATTTGGATTCACTGATAGTTTGCCTTCAGATACCAGAACAAAGATTGGTAGTAGCAGTTGACAACTACCTAACAGGAGAAAGAGGGTTGGTGAAGACTTTGGAGGTGGTAGAAGAGGAAGCTAAGAAAAGAGTAGAGGAAGATCTGTTTCTAGCATACATTCATTTTTTCCTCCTACCACTACACATAGTGCTCAACCTAGAATTCGTGCTGCTATGACTTCAGAACAACTGCATGATCAGGCGGACCTTGCAGTGGGGAGATGGATTTATGATGCATGCATTCCATTTAATGCAGTAAACCGATTTCATTTTCAAGCAATGACAGATGCAATTGCTAACATTGGTTTAGGATACAAGATGCCCTCCTATCAGAAGTTGAGAGGAAAGATCTTAAATAAGATCGTCATTGAAGTGGAAGAATACTATTTGACTTTGAGAGAGTCATGGAAGCAGACAGGTTGCATTATCATGGCAGATGGATGAACAGATAGACGAGTAAGGACCTTGCTAAACTTTTTTGTCTACTGTCCTAAAGGACTTATGTTTTTTAGATCTCTAGACATGTCAGAGGAGAGGCACGGTGCAGAGATCCTACGACAAGAATTTGATAAGGTGATATGCGAGGTTGGACTAGAGAATATAGTCCAATTGATTACAGATAATGTAGCTAACTACAAAGCAGTTAGCTGATACTTATGGGACTTTCTACTAGACACCATGTGCAGCCCATTGTTTAGATCCCATCCTTAGGATATTGGTGAGATGGATGAGATAAAGCCAGCAACTGAGTGTTGCCAAGATATCACAAAATTCACTTACAACCATGCATTTGTTTTGTGTATGATGAGGATATATACAGAATGTGCAGAGCTTCTTCGAATAGCTACAACTCAGTTCGCAACAAACTTCTTATATATACAGAGTATTATGAGACAGAAGCAAGCATTGAAGAGAGAATGTTCTCCTCAGATGAGTGGCAACAATTTGCAGAGTTGCCTCATAACAGAAGAAACCGAAAGTTGAATGAGATTTTCGAGACGGTCTTCAGGAGTACATTTTGGAATGCATGTGTTAGACTGTTGAAAGATTACATGTCCATTAGTGAAGGTTGTAGCAAGGAGAAACAATCTATGGGCTACCTTTATGAAGTCATGGATAGGGCAAAAGAAGCCATTAGAAATAATTTTAATAGAAAAAAGAGAGATTATGTGCCCGTGTAGAAAATTATTGATAATATATTAAATAAACAATTGCATCAGCCTATTCATGTAGCAATATATTATCTAAACCCATCATTCAGGTACTCAACAAGCTTCAAAAGGGATGGTGAGGTTAATCGAGGCATCATTGATTGTATAGATAGATTAGTCCCTAATGAGAGCAGAGCAGATGCTATACATCGAGAGATGGAGATCTATGATAATGCTCTTCACTTAATGGGTTTGCCTGTAGCAATTTGCAACCATACTACTATGCGTCAAGGTAAATTGCTTATCTTCGTATTTAAGTTTCTTAAATCAATACATCTTATATTATTGTAGATTATGTCTCTCATGTTTGTCTTTTTCTACAGATGTTTGGTGGAATAGGTTTGGAACTTATTGCCCAAACTTTAAGGATTTTACAGTCAAAGTTTTGAGTCAAACCTATAGTGCAACTGGTTGTGAAAGGAATTGGAGTGTCTTTGAATAGATCCATACAAAAAAGTGCAATACAAAAAAGCGCAATAGGTTGAAACATAAGCGACTGAGTGATTTAGTTTTTATTCGTTGTAACATGCGCCTTTGTGAAAGGTATCATTGTATTACTTAGTAGTTAGTACTTAAATGTTCAATTTAATAAATTGTTTGACTTCAATTGTTAATATTATTTACTAATTGCTTATCTTTCTTTGTTGCAGGCAATTAAAAAAAGTAAATGGACAAGAAAGCCAATTTGATCTAACAAGTTAGGATAATTTTGATATATTAGAAGACTGGATTATAAAAGACAGTGAAGAAAATGTCATCCTAACTGAAGAAGACATTCATAGATTAATTTGGAAGGAGCGCAACAACAGTATCAAGGAAGAATTTGATTTCCAAGCAGAAGGTGCTGATGATGATGATGATGAGGATCTTCAGCAAGGAGAAGATGAAGATTATTTAGTTGATGATCTTGATTACAATTTGTAAAATGTAAATGTATTTCATTTTTTTTATTTAAAATATGTAAATTTAGATGCAATTGTTCAATATTGAATGCTCAATCTGTACTAAACTTTGCATTATATGAATTTAAAGCAATTATCTGATTTTTTTTATTTTTCTTGATTTTTTCAGATTTTTACTAATTTTTCTTGATTTTTTAAATATTTTTCTATTATTTAATATTAAAGTACAATACACTACGATACGATATGCCCGTATCGTGGAGACCAACGATACACGTCAGGCAACACTGGAATTCAGTATTCACGTTATGGTATGGATGATTGTTCATTATGAGATTATTTAACTTTGTTATGCTCACAGTGTTCTCTTCTCACAATCTCTCTCAATATTCTTATAGAGTCATAGTCAGTTATAATTTTTATTAGGAATTATATGTTTCGAATCAAGCTTTTGGATTTAATTTTGTTTAATATTGATTGCGCTATATAACTCCGCCCATGTAAGGATCACCCTCGCATTGTCGGTCCCCAGCCCGTATAAAGGAGGAGGGTTGTGTTAGGCTTCCGACAGCCAGCGTAAAACTTCGTCGGATTTTTATAACATGGATTACAAAAATAATGAGCATTGCTTTGGGGCCTCCCCGCCTAGCGACATGCTGCAAAGCCCGAATGCAGTAAGAAGTAAGCAAGGGCACTACATTTTCGCCCGAATGTAGTGAATCAATTGTAGAGAGGGTTCCCACATCATGGACGGGTGTGGGTAAAGAAGTTAGTCCCGCTACATTGCCGCCCGAACGTAGTGAAAAATTTTCAGAGAGGGTCTCTGCATTTTGATTATGGATGGATGCGGGGGTAAGGAAGCTAGTCCTAGATAATAAGATTCGTATTGGTTCCTAGAATATCGGAACATTATCGGGTAAGCTAATGGAGGTGGTAGATACTTTGATTCAGAGAAAACAAAGGAGATAGATGATACAGGTTTTAAATTATGGTACTCAAGTAAGGAAAAGGCTCGAAACGGAGTTTGTATTATCATAAATAAAGATTTAAAGGATAGTGTAGTAGACATACAACAATATGGTGACCGAATCATGACATTGAAATTAGTGTTAGGAGCCGAGGTTTTGAATATAGTTTGTACTTACGCACCCCAAGTAGGCCTAGAAGATAGTATAAAGAAATTTTTTTAAGAAGAGTTAGACAAGGTGATTCAAACGATTCCATAAAGGGAGATGATTTGTTTAGGAGGAGACTTAAATGGACATGTCGGTAAAGAGGCATTAGGATATCAAGGTATTCATGGAAACTTTGGTTTTGGGGATATAAATGAGGAAGGTAGGGAGATTTTAAATTTTGCTATGGTATTTGATCTCTTTATAGTCAATACAATCATAAAAAAACGAGATGAACATTTAATTACTTATAAGAGTGGTTTATCACAAACACAAATTGATTACTTTATTTTTAGAAAAAAAGATAGAGCGTATTGTAAAGATTGCAAGGTAATTCTAGGAGAAAGTTTAACCACCCAACATCGACTTTTAGTTATGGATTTACAAATAAAAAAAATGGACAAAGAAGAAAAGTGTGCATCGAGTTGTTCGGACTAAATGGTGGAACCTCAAAAGCGAGAAAGAATATATATTTCAACAGAAAGTCCTGCAAGGAGATGTTTGGAATTATGTTGGCACACCCTGTGATATGTGGAACAATATGGCTATACATATTAGGAAAGTTGCGAAAGATGTATTAGGGGTATCTAAGGGAGGTGTACCGGCACAAAAAGAAGCTTGGTGGTGGAGTGAAGTAGTACAAAATAAAATCAAGGCAAAGAGGGCATGTTACAAATTACATTATGCTAAGAAAACTAGTGAAACTTTAGAAGCTTATAAGAAAGTAAAGAAGGAAGCAAAAAAGGCCGTTAGTGAAGCAAAAGCTAAGATTTGGGAGGATTTATATAAAAAACTCAACTCAAAAGAGGGTGAAAGATATATTTTTAGGATAGCTAGGGCTAGAGATAAGATTAAGAAAACTGAAGATCTTAATTATGTTAGATGCATAAAAGACGAGGATGAAAAAATTCTAGTGACAAATGATGATATAAAAAATAGATGAAAAAACTATTTTTATAATCTTTTTAATGAAAATAAAGATGTTAGTATTAGTTTAGGAGATTTAGCCAACTCAAAAAAGTATATAAACCACAATTTCTACCGACATATTCAAAAGAATGAAGTCAAAGAGGCTCTTAAACATATGAAGGGTGGTAAATCGGTAGGACCAGATAATATTCCTATAGAAATTTGGAAAATACAAGGAGAAATAGGAATCACTTGGCTCACAAGACTATTTAATGAAATATGGAAAAACCAAAAGATGCCCGAGGAATGGAGAGCAAGTACACTTATACCCATGTATAAGAACAAGGGAGACATTCAAAATTGTGTGAATTGTCAAGGTATCAAGTTTTGAGTGTTGGGCAGTTAATCATCAACATGTACAAAAGATGTCTGTGACAGAAATGAAGATGTTGAGATGGATGAGTGGTCATACAAGAAAAGACCACATGCATAATGAGGTTATTAGAAACAAATTAGGAGTGGCACCAATAGAGGATAAAATAAGAGAACATCGTTTAAGATGGTTTGGACATATAGAAAGAAGATCAAAAGAAGAACCTATAAGAAGGTTAGAAAAATTAAATTTGGAAAGTATTAAAAGAGGTAGAGGTCGACCACAAAAGTGTTGGAAAGAAACAATAAAGAATGATCTAGCTTATTGGGAGTTAACTGCTAACATGGCACACGATAGGGATCTGTGGAAATAAAGAATCCATGTAGCCGACCCCGTCTAGTATGGGAAAAGGCTTAGTTGTTGTTGTTGTTGTTGTCGAGGTATCAAGTTAATGAGTCATACTATGAAATTATGGGAAAGAATTATCGAACGTAGGTTAAGACAAGTATCAAGTACAACAAAGAACCAATTTGGGTTCATGCCAAGTAGATATACTATTGAAGCGATTCACCTTTTGAGACGTCTTATGGAACATTTTAGAGCAAAAAAGAAATACCTTCACATGATATTTATTGATCTAGAAAAAGCTTATGATAGGGTATCGAGGGAGGTTCTTTGGAGAACTTTGGAAAAAAGAGGTATCCCATTGACATATATTAACCTTATAAGAGACATGTATGATGGTGCAAAAACATGTGTGAGGACTCATGAAGGAACGATAGACTTCTTTGAAGTTAATATTGGGTTACATCAAAGATGTACTTTAAGTCCATACTTATTTATAATGGTGATGGATGAGTTAACAAAACATATTCAAGATGAAGTACCTTGGTGTATGTTATTTGCATATGACATTGTATTAGTGGAGGAGTCTAAGGAAAAAGTTAATAGAAAATTGGAACTATGGAGAGAAACATTAGAAAGCAAAGGCCTCCGACTTAGTAGAACAAAGACAGAATATATGGAATGTAAGTTTGATCATTTGGTTACTTCAGAGGACACAACAACAACAACAACTAAGCCTTTTCCCATACTAGACGGGGTCGGCTACATGGATTCTTTGTTTCCACAGATCTCTATCGTGTGCCATGTTAGCAGTTAACTCCCAATAAGCTAGATCATTCTTTATGGTTTCTTTCCAACACTTTTGTGGTCGTCCTCTACCTCTTTTAATACTTTCCAAATTTAGGTTTTCTAACCTTCTTACAGGTTCTTCTTTTGATCTTCTTTCTATATGTCCAAACCATCTTAAACGATGTTCTCTCATTTTATCCTCTATTGGTGCCACTCCTAATTTGTTTCTAATAACCTCATTATGTATACGGTCTTTTCTTGTATGACCACTCATCCATCTCAACATCTTCATTTCTGTCACAGACATCTTTTGTACATGTTGATGATTAACTGCCCAACACTCAGAACCATAAAACATGGCAGGCCTAACTGCTGCTCTATAATATTTACCTTTTAATTTTAATGGTATCTTCTTATCACAAAGGATACCTGATGCTCCTCTCCATTTTAACCAACCAGCATTAATTCTATGTGTAACATCTCCATCAATTCTTCCATCACTTTGAAAAATTGACCCTAGGTATTTAAAACTTTCCTTTTGGGGAATGCAATGTGTGCCAATTTTAATTTCTATGTCCTCTGAAGTAGCCAAATGATCAAACTTACATTCCATATATTCTGTCTTTGTTCTACTAAGTCGGAGGCCTTTGCTTTCTAATGTTTCTCTCCATAGTTCCAATTTTCTATTAACTTTTTCCTTAGACTCCTCCACTAATACAATGTCATCTGCAAATAACATACACCAAGGTACTTCATCTTGAATATGTTTTGTTAACTCATCCATCACCATTATAAATAAGTATGGACTTAAAGTTGATCCTTGATGTAACCCAATATTAACTGGTTACTTCAGAGGACATAGAAATTAAAATTAGCACATATTGCATTCCTCAGAAGGAAAGTTTTAAATACCTAGGGTCAATTTTTCAGAGTGATGGAAGAATTGATGGAGATGTTACACATAGAATTAATGCTGGTTAGTTAAAATGGAGAGAAGCATCGGGTATTCTTTGTGATAAGAAGATACCATTAAAATTAAAAGGTAAATATTATAGAGCAGCAATTAGGCCTGCGTCAGTTAATCATCAACATGTACAAAAGATGTCTGTGACAGAAATGAAGATGTTGAGATAGATGAGTGGTCATACAAGAAAAGACCGTATACATAATGAGGTTATTAGAAACAAAGTAGGAGTGGCATCAATAGAGGATAAAATGAGAGAACATCGTTTAAGATGGTTTGGACATATAGAAAGAAGATCAAAAGAAGAACCTCTAAGAAGGTTAGAAAACTAAATTTGGAAAGTATTAAAAGAGGTAGAGGACGACCACAAAAGTGTTGGAAAGAAACAGTAAAGAACGATCTAGCTTATTGGGAGTTAACAGATAACATGGCACAAGATAGGGATCTGTGGAAACAAAGAATCCATGTAGCCGACCCCGTCTAGTATGGTAAAAGGCTTAGTTGTTGTTGTTTGTTGTTGTTATTGATTGCACTATATATGTTTTATTCATTAATTTCAATTCTTTCATTTTTTTGAATTATTAATATTTTTTATTTTTTATCAAGAAATAAAAAATGCACCATATCGTATGATATGGTGCAGTTATCGTGTATTGGTGCACAGTGCGATATGGGTACCGATATACTTTTACAACATTGGTCATAGTTAAAACTTCAAAGAGTTCCAGTATATGGCCACTATATCTGATAAGTCCGCTATATACCCCCTCCATTTACCCTCTAAGTCCATTATATGAATAACTATCATGGTTGTTATATTTATTTAGACTAAATAACACGAAATATTTTCAATTCCTATTGTCATTTTAGTAAACATGTAAAATCGTTGAGTCTCCATTCTAAGTAATATAACTATTTAAGATGTGTATTTATATAATATCACATAAGATTAACCATGTTATACCATGGTATTTTTATTTCATAGCACAATAAAATAGACATACTTGATTTTGAGTGAATTCTATGATGGATATTGTAGTTTGTATAACTTATGTAATGGTTGTCTTATATCATATCTAAATGTTAAATGATTATAATGTTGATTATTATGGTATTTCAAGTTAGAACAGCATGTATATAAACCAATGAGAAGCCTTCCATTAGGTTTTAAGAGAGAAATAAAAAGAAACAGAGAGAGAGAGAGAGAGAGGCAGCCGCCCTCCAAGAAGACAGGCGACTGCTGCATTTCGACTTATCCATTGCTGCTGCTCCAAATCTTCTTTGTTTACCAAATATTCAACACCAACCATAATGATGAATAAGGGACAAGATGCCCAACGCAATTAATGAGCACCACCAAACATTTCACTAACGATAACACCCTAAAAGCAAACAAATTAAGTGGATAGAAGATTAATCAAATTGAAGGCATGCACAGTGAAAATATTATTAAGGTTCAAGATGATCAGTCCTCGCTGAATAATTAGCCTAGGCTTCAAAGTTATTAGCCTCCCTTGTCCTTACAGCCCTAAATAATGTGCTTTAGAAGGCCTATATAAGTACTTAAAGTGACTATCAGAAGACTGTCAGACAGTCTAAAATAAGAAATCAGCGACAATAACATGAAAAAAAGAGATGTTTATACCATATTCACTTATAATTGAAAGTATTGTCAAGAAAATCATCATATTGAATGTGACTCACCAATTTATGTCCTCCACGTGAAAGAAGAAGCTTGCAAGCTTTAGCCTCTGTTGTTGTTTGGCTCAACATTGGAAGCAAAAAACAGATCGAGTAGAAGGAACTGGGGGCAGATAACAATTGATTCAAGACATGAACAATAAAAGACCTACTAGTACAGAAAAACATTAAGGCCACCAAAAACCTGTCTTCAGCTTCACCCTCAACCAAGAGCATGAAGTCCAAAAGTTGTGCAACTCTCTGGTTGAAAGCAAAAGGTGTTTCTGCAAGATAGCTATAGAAAATACACTAAGTGGCTTATCCAAGAATATGGAACAAAGACATGCTTCAACAAAAGAAACAACAAGAAAATATCAACAATTTAAAGTTTTGAAAATTGAAATAATAATTCTGATATTTCTTTGCGGGTGAACTCTAGAATAAAAAAGAACGGAGTACTTTCAACAATAATAAGTACTCATATGCAGTATTCCCTATAGGGTAGCCTTGGGTGTCCACAACCATAAGTTCCTACAACAACAACAACAACTAAGCCTTTTTCCCATACTAGACGGGGTCGACTACATGGATTCTTTGTTTCCACAGATACCTATCTTGTGCCATGTTAGCAGTTAACTCCCAATAAGCTACATCGTTCTTTATTGTTTCTTTCCAACACTTTTGTGGTCGTCCTCTACCTCTTTTAATACTTTCCAAATTTAGTTTTTCTAACCTTCTTATAGGTTCTTCTTTTGATCTTCTTTCTATATGTCCAAACCATCTTAAACGATGTTCTCTCATTTTATCCTCTATTGGTGCCACTCCTACTTTGTTTCTAATAACCTCATTATGTATACGGTCTTTTCTTGTATGACCACTCATCCATCTCAACATCTTCATTTCTGTCACAGACATCTTTTGTACATGTTGATGATTAACTAACCAACACTCAGAACCATAAAACATGGCAGGCCTAATTGTTGCTCTATAATATTTACCTTTTAATTTTAATGGTATCTTCTTATCACAAAGAATACCCGAATGCTCCTCTCCATTTTAACAAACCAGCATTAATTCTATGCGTAACATCTCCATCAATTTTTCCATCACTCTGAAAAATTGACCCTAGGTATTTAAAACTTTCCTTATGAGGAACGCAATATATGCCTATTTTAATTTTTATGTCCTCTGAAGTAACCAAATGATCAAACTTACATTCCATATATTTTGTCTTTGTTCTACTAAGTCGGAGGCCTTTGTTTTCTAATGTTTCTCTCCATAGTTCCAATTTTCTATTAACTTTTTCCTTAGACTCCTCCACTAATACAATGTCATCTGCAAATAACATACACCAAGGTACTTCATCTTGAATATGTTTTGTTAACTCATCCATCACCATTATAAATAAGTATGGACTTAAAGTACATTTTTCATGTAACCCAATATTTTAACTTCAAAGAAGTCTGTCGTTCCTTCATGAGTCCTCACACATGTTTTTGCACCATCATACATGTCTCTTATAAAGTTAATATATGTCAATGGGATACCTCTTTTTTCCAAAGTTCTCCAAAGAACCTCCCTCGGTACCCTATCATAAGCTTTTTCTAGATCAATAAATATCATGTGAAGGTATTTCTTTTTTGCTCTAAAATGTTCCATAAGATGTCTCAAAAGGTGAATCGCTTCAATAGTAGATCTGCCAGGCATGAACCCAAATTGGTTCTTTGCTGTACTTGATACTTGTCTTAACCTACGTTCGATAATTCTTTCCCATAATTTCATAGTATGACTCATTAACTTGATACCTCGATAATTCGCACAATTTTGAATGTCTCCCTTGTTCTTATATATGGGTATAAGTGTACTTGCTCTCCATTTCTTGGGCATCTTTTGGTTTTTTCATATTTCATTAAATAGTCTTGTGAGCCAAGTGATTCATATTTCTCCTAGTATTTCCCAAACTTCTATAGGAATATTATCTAGTCCTACCGATTTACCACCCCTCATATGTTTAAGAGCCTCTTTGACATCTTTCTTTTGAATACGTCGGTAGAAATTGTGATTTATATACTTTTCTGAGTTGGCTAAATCTCCTAAACTAATAGTAACATCTTTATTTTCATTAAAAAGATTATAAAAATAGTTTTTCCATCTATTTGTTATATATCATTTGCCACTAGAATTTTTTCATCCTCGTCTTTTATGCATCTAACATAATTAAGATCTTTAGTTTTCTTATCTCTAGCCCTAGCTATCCTAAAAATATCTCTTTCACCCTCTTTTGAGTTGAGTTTTTTATATAAGTCCTCCCAAATCATAACTTTTGCTTCACTAACGGCCTTTTTTTCTTCCTTTTTTGCTTTCTTATAAGCTTCTAAAGTTTCACTAGTTTTCTTAGCATAATGTAATTTGTAACATGCCCTCTTTGCCTTGATTTTATTTTGTACTACTTCACTCCACCACCAAGCTTCTTTTTGTGCCGGTACACCTCTCTTAGATACCCCTAACACATCTTTCGCCACTTTCCTAATATGTATAGCCATATTATTCCACATATCAGAGGGTGTGCCAACATAATTCCAAACATCTCCTTGCAGGACTTTCTGTTTAAATATATCTTCTTTCTCGCTTTTGAGGTTCGACCATTTAGTCCGAATAGCTCGATGCACTCTTTTCTTCTTTGTCCATTTTTTTATTTGTAAATCCATAACTAAAAGTCGATGTTGGGTGGTTAAGCTTTCTCCTGGAATTACCTTACAATCTTTACAACACGCTCTATCTTTTTTTCTACAAATAAAGTAATCAATTTGTGTTTGTGATAAGCCACTCCTATAAGTAATTAAATGTTCATCTCGTTTTTTGAAGATTGTATTGACTATAAAGAGATCAAATGCCATAGCAAAATTTAAAATCTCCCTACCTTCCTCATTTATATCCCCATAACCAAAGTTTCCATGAATCCCTTAATATCCTAATGCCTCTTTACCGACATGTCCATTTAAATCTCCTCCTAAACAAATCATCTCCCTTTGTGGAATCTTTTGAAACACATTATCTAACTCTTCCCAAAAAAACTGTATTTATACTATCTTCTAGTCCTACTTGGGGTGCGTAAGCACAAACTATATTCAAAACCTCTGCTCCTATCACTAATTTCAACGTTATGATTCGGTCACCGTATCGTTGTATGTCTACTACACTCTCCTTTAAATCTTTATTTATGATAATACCCCACAACCATAAGTTCCTAATGCAAAAAAAAAGTTGACAAATAAATGCATGTTGTGCTAACCTGCCAATGATGCGGGCAGAGGCCAATAGGTCATCTCCTTTCCTATTCCCATGTTCCTGCAAAAAAACAGGAAAAATAAAATAGTAAATATGCGTACCTAATCAGAGAAGACCAGGAAAGTCTACCTTTGCATCTTGAAGGAAATCAAAAACCAAATCCACAGTCTCTGTAATTCCAGACATTGCCTTAGTCAAGGTGCCTTCACTAATGGCACTTCCTGCAGCAGCTTTCCAGAAAAAGTTAGTATTTTCTTACAAACAAATCTGCAAAAGAGATATTTGAGAATAATGCTGAAACACAGCCAATAACGAATGAAACTACAAATACATCAAAAGCTTGCAAAAGTTTGACAGGAGATCAGGAAATCACAGTATAATGTGTTTCTAGTCACGGAAACTTGTTTATCTGGGTCAAAGAAACTAGCTGGAACCAGGTAGGGTTGCAATCACCTGATCAAATAATCTGGAACTTAAACCTACTAATTCCAAATTTACTGCTGAATGGATTAAATGTTTGTCGCTGCTACTAAATAATAGTCTGGCAGTTTATATCAGCAGATAAAAATACACTGATGCAAGTGATTCATAACCAACATTAAAACATTGACTAGGTAGTCCACAGAAGAAACTAAGGCAAACAAATACAATCAACGCCTTTGATTATAACACGAAATAACAAGCAGACATTTTGCTGCACACTTCAGGCAGGCTGCAAAGAAGACTACATAAACAAAACATGGAAAGAAGAAAAAGAGATTGTTAGCATACAACTAAAGGGAAGTCAGAAAAAACAGAAGGAACTAGAAAGTGGAATTCACCTTCAGATTCAAATAGACCTGAAATCAGTTTGATTATCTTTTCTATCAAAGAATATGCTGTTCCAAGATTTCGTTGCTTGGTAAGAAGAGTCTGAGATGAAGATGCTGCAGAGTCTTTAGACACCTCATACTTCAAATAAGCAAGTTCATTCAAAAGAACCGCAACTTCAACTCTAGAGGACTCCAATACAAGTAACAGGCACCTAGAATAAGGATAGGAGCATAACTAATTAAAACAATCAACCATTACTTCAAGAAGAATGACTACCTAGAAGGTACTCAATTGTAGACATACCTGTCAACTGGGAACGCTTCAGCAACATCGGGCAAATAATTTGTACTGATAAGCCAACTTTCATCATAAATATTCATCATCGCCTCAGCTAGAACAAGAACCTCAAGCTTCTCAGCTATAGCTGCATATTACAGAAGCATCATCACTGACAAGTCACAAGCTTATGGCTTCTAATGCTAAGCAATCCATAATGCCACAGGTGCGGTCTTTGCCAAAGTGCCAAAGTGCCAAATTTGCACGAGCATACAGTATCACTAATTTTAGCGATAGAGAAATGAGCATCATGATATAAAGAATGGGTTTGTTATGAACCACAGTGTCATGAATGTGCTGATAATACAGCGCTTCCTCAAACTGGGAGATCCCTGACACTAGAAGACGACTAGTGAGTTGAAAAGAAGGATCCTAGTAGATTCCATAGGAATATACCAGATTATACAACTTGCAACCCACAAACCAAACCCCATGCTCATGGCAGACATGGACAAGCATTGGTCACAATCTGCCACCTAATCCATGTCCATAGCACCGATTTAGTCAAAGAGCATTGTTATATCACATTGCGCTGAGCACTATATGCTAGTGGCATTTTAATCCATCGTACTTCAGTGACCAATCTATGTGTATTAATACTATTTCTTTTTCAAGGAATACATATGCATGAGTGGTATGCTGAAAGAGTTTCTCCTTTTTCAAACATTAACTTATGATGCAATTGCACCACCATCTCATCCGACAGTAATACAAAGTAGTGCCAATAATATAAAAGGATTACGCTATGGCACTTAAATTGTGTCATGAATTCTGGATAGCTAGCTATAACAAGAGAGCCCACTCTAGTACGAGCAAAAATAGGAACTTTTGTATCAAAATAAACAACTTGGACCGCATATTTAACCTGTTTAAGACTACTCCCCTTTACACAGTTCTATTTCCATAAACATGGCATGTTTGCCTTTTACTAGTTCATCTTTCCTTTATACGATTGCCAACAATGTTCAATCTTAAAGTAGAAGTGTTCCATACCAACACGGTTCTGTAAGATGGCGATGACACCAATGCCTATATAACTTCCCCAATTGTAGTCACTACATCTTGATTTCAAAGACTGGTAAAGTGGTTCCTGGTAGAAACATCTGAAAGAGGTAAGCAACTTATAAAAGTAGCATAAAAATAAGCCAGTCATTTTTCTCATATCTAGACCAACATTTTATAAATGACAAATGATTCCTGCATCATCTACCACAATTAATTCTAAAATAAGCATTGACACTCATTACCCCATAAAGAATATGCAACCCTTTACAGAGAGTGTTAGAAAATCATGAAAATACAAACGTGAATACCACATGATGGAAAGACAAAACAGTTGAAAGTATGTGCAGCGCTTCAAACTTGAGGGCATTGTGCAACAACGCGAAGTGTCTGGAGACTGTCACCACCTGAAACATCAAAATTGAGAAATATTTCAGACCCAAGGAGAGAGGACCCAAGAACAGAGAATAGTAAAGGAAATTCTATTAATTGCACGTCTTTGTTTCAAAAACGTTGTCTTTTCACATAGCTCAGAACAATTGTCTTGATTTTTTTCCTCAAAAGAGAAGGAAAGGGAAATTTTGACATGAAACAGCCATGTTATGTAAAAGTAAAACCCTTTTTAAGTTCAAATACACAATATTTACATTGAGAAGAATAATATATGGAAACAATAGCAATAGTATTGTTTGCATGATTTCATGAATCATAATCACCCATACTGTGGACGCTAAGTCATCTGCATTTTGTCGTATAATCATGTCCACAGGCAGCTTGTTGAGTATTGTCAAGAGGAGGTGCATGGAGAGCTCCAGTGCTTGCGAACCTGTATAAGATACTCAAAAGCTTCAAGGAAAAGCAACTTAACCATGATCAGACAATGGCTACAATCAGCCACAACCATGTCCAGAACAACAGACCATAACATATATATTACAGGTTAGTTTTGACTTAGGAAAAAAGGCATAAGTTGATATAATGAACTTTAATGCCCACTTATATGCGTTTATTATACAAATTTATCCTTTGACCCAATGGCTTTCTTTCATTATTTGACATATAGAGCATGACTGTAGACTGTAGGACAAGATCTCGTTCAACCTTTAATTGAGTTGCTCTTTTTTATGGTATCAATAGTTTCTTGTAAGGTACTATTCTGTTTCTTTGCTGTTCTAGAGGTTGTGATATAACTGTTTTATTTATATTCTTTTTTTATTTCTGACTTATCGTCTGTTTGCACTTCTTCTTCTCCTTTTAATCTATCATATACAGATCATGATACACCATACATGTTTGATATAGAGTCAAACGATTACACACAACAACAAGAACTAAGCCTTTTCCCATACTAGATGGGGTCGGCTACATGGATTCTTTGTTTCCACTGAGCCCTATCATGTGTCATGTTGACAGTTAACTCAACATGAGCTAGATCATTCTTTATTGTTTCTTTCCAACACTTTTGTGGTCCTTCTATTCCTCTTTTAACATTTTCAAAATCTAGTTTTTCATAACTGAGCATTCACTTTGTACAATTTCACAAAATCAATTTTGCTTTCGCAAAATTGCATGCAAACTATTGAATCTCAATGAATGTCTCAACAACGTTATCTAGTCAATGTGTTGTTTCCTTAAAGAGGTTCCCACCCACACTCGTGCATTTTACTCTTGCATGATATTCTAATTAAAGAATTCAAGAATATACAATTTCCCTGCTCATTGTAGTCTCTTCTTCCTTTAGCCATTTTGAGGTGAAAGTAAGCCTGCAGAAAGAGGAATGGGAATATTTGTCTTCAAACTTCGGCTCTTTCATCACAAGGAAGTGGTTTCACATATTTGATGAGGATGATTCCTGTTGTTTAAATATCTACTATACCCAAACAACAACAACAACTAAGCCTTTTCCCATATTAGACGGGGTCGGCTACATGGATTCTTTGTTTCCACAGATCCCTATCCTGTGCCATGTTAGCAGTTAACTCCCAATAAGCTAGATCATTCTTTATGGTTTCTTTCCAACACTTTTGTGGTCGTCCTCTACCTCTTTTAATACTTTCCAAATTTAGTTTTTCTAACCTTCTTACAGGTTCTTCTTTTGATCTTCTTTCTATATGTCCAAACCATCTTAAACGATGTTCTCTCATTTTATCCTCTATTGGTGCCACTCCTAATTTGTTTCTAATAACCTCATTATGTATACGGTCTTTTCTTAAATGACCACTCATCCATCTCAACATCTTCATTTCTGTCACAGATATCTTTTGTACATGTTGATGATTAACTGCCCAACACTCAGAACCATAAAACATGACAGGCCTAATTGCTGCTCTATAATATTTACCTTTTAACTTTAATGGTATCTTCTTATCACAAAGAATACCTGATGCTCCTCTCCATTTTAACCAACCAGCATTAATTCTATGTGTAACATCTCCATCAATTCTTCCATCACTCTTAAAAATTGACCCTAGGTATTTAAAACTTTCCTTTTGGGGAATGCAATGTGTGCCAATTTTAATTTCCATGTCCTCTGAAGTAACCAAATGATCAAACTTACATTCCATATATTTTGTCTTTGTTCTACTAAGTCAGAGGCCTTTACTTTCTAATGTTTCTCTCCATAGTTCCAATTTTCTATTAACTTTTTCCTTAGACTCCTCCACTAATACAATGTCATCTGCAAATAACATACACCAAGGTACTTCATCTTGAATATGTTTTGTTAACTCATCCATCACCATTATAAATAAGTATGGACTTAAAGTTGATCCTTGATGTAACCCAATATTAACTTCAAAGAAGTCTGTCGTTCCTTCATGAGTCCTCACACATGTTTTTGCACCATCATACATGTCTCTTATAAGGTTAATATATGTCAATGGGATACCTCTTTTTTCCAAAGTTCTCCAAAGAACCTCCCTCGGTACCCTATCATAAGCTTTTTCTAGATCAATAAATATCATGTGAAGGTCTTTCTTTTTTGCTCTAAAATGTTCCATAAGACGTCTCAAAAGGTGAATCGCTTCAATAGTAGATCTGCCTGGCATGAATCCAAATTGGTTCTCTGTTGTACTTGATACTTGTCTTAACCTACGTTCGATAATTCTTTCCCATAATTTCATAGTATGACTCATTAACTTGATACCCATTTTAGTTAAATACTTGCAGGGAATAGAATTGCTTTGGAGGGTTGTGCTTTCTCCCTGACCTTTCAAAACAGCTTCCGTAAAACATGGCATCCATATCCTTACAGGAATTTTGGAGAAATGACGCAGCATAAATGTAATACACATCCACCGCTCTACTACACCAGAATGAAAAGGCTCAAACAAAACACAGATAATTACCAAGTACAAGCACAAATATGACAAGAATATTATTTTTCTCAAAACTGCACCAACGCTGAGCACATTGGAAAACCACAAAGCAACTCATATCATACCAAGTTAGATGAATACCATCTGCTAAACTGGGCATCTGTGAAGACAGAACTTTGATGGCACCAGAATCAAGCAACAATTTCAGACCATCTGGAGAAGAGTTTCCTATCAGCATTAAGCACTCATAGCATTCCTCAACAAGAGATGACTGAGGCCTGGGATTCACATTAAAAATAATTTCAGGAAAGCAATCCCAGGGAAGTTTATGGACAACAGTTCCATTCCATCAAAGCAGCCTTAGGACAGGCTATATTGGTAAAGCACGTATCTAATGCAGTAGGAGCACTCAAGAGGAACAGTGAAAGACAATAGAAACTTCACACATAGGTCCAACTTATAAATGTCATACTGCAATTCATCTATTCAGCGTCCAAAATGGACGTTCACCAATGTCAGCGATATTGAATTATCATTCCATAGGAATCTGCTACAGTGAAAAGGTAAAAGAGGAACATTTGAATGCAAAGAGGTTCCCACTACCTTCGATTTTGTATGGAACAGAAATGTCTCAAGGAGAAATGCAACAAAAAACAGAAGAGGTTAACCATAAAGTGACTCAATTTGATTATTATACAACACTGACAAATAACAATAGCCAAAACTAAGATGAGATAGTAGTGTCACAGTATTGTGGACAAGCCTCCATATTATGGTTCTCCGCAAACCAGATTTCAACAAGCTCGTAGGGCAATTTATTCTTTTGACATGAACAAGCATGTAAATGTTGGACAAGTCTAAATTAGTAAAACTACCACTAAAAAGTCCAAGAGCAAAAGGAAGTACATACAAATTACAGAAGTAGTTTACCTTCATTGTTGTACTTTTCAAGTTAGAAGGAAGAGATTGCAGATAAAATGGATCACAGTCTATTGTCAGGTAGGTCACAATTGAAAAACAGGCAATGCCAGGCAGAAGCTCACACACAGATGGAACATCTGAGGTTCATTCAGACCTAGGCATCACTACACAGCTAACACAAATAGAATTAAATTCAGATTTACATGCAAATGTTGCCTATTGTGAACGCGCCACTTAGCTAAGCTAGATAGGGAAGCTGCTCCAAATTCTGATAACAACAGCAAAACCTTTTCCCATACTAGATGGGGTTGGCTACGTGGATTCTTTGTTTCCATAGAGCTTGATCATGTGTTATACTAACAGTTAACTCAACATAAGCTATTCAATATTTTTGTGGTCTTTCTCTTTCTTTTTATCTAGTTTCTCATATGGTCTTACCGGAGCTTCCTTTGGTGATTTTTCTTGATTATTTTGGTTGTGTTTCTATGTGTTCAAACTATCTTAAACAATTTCCCTTCATTTTATCATCTATTAATGTGACTCCCAATTTGTTTCTAATAATCGCATTACGTATACGGTCTTTCCTTATGTAACAAATCGTCCATCTTAACATCTTTATTTATACTACGGACATCTTTCATACATGCTAATAATTAACTACCAAACACTCCCAATTTGTTTCTTAAACTGTCTTGCCAGAGCTTCCTTTGGTTGTCTTTCTATGTGTTCACACCATAAAACATAGCAGGTCGAATTGTTACTCAATAATATTTACCTTTCAACTTTAATGATATATTTTTATCACATTATCTTCTTGTCACATAAAATACTTGATGTACTTTATCTCCTATAATAATGTAAATCTTTCTCCTGATCATAGTATCTACTATCTCCATTAGCCTATCAGTCAATGTTCTAATATTTCGAGTATCAATATAAATCTTATTATCTATGACTAGCTACCTTAACCCATGCATCCGTCTATACTAAAAAAGTGAAGACCCTATAGTGAGACTAACTTCTTTACCCATCCACGATATAGAAACCCTCCCTCTACAATTGATTCACTATATTTGGCGGAAGACATAGAGTCCCTTACTTACTCTTCACGGACCAGCCATGCAAGGGTGATCCTTACATGGGCAGAGTTGTAATTTCACATTCTTATATGGGTCATAAGCTAATTAAGAGGCAAAACCCTACATTGAAGTGCAAGCTAGCGTAGTGTCCTAAATATGAAATTGAACCAACGATGTAGAAACCCAAGCATTTGGGATCTTAACGGCAACAGCCTCATAAAATGTTTTCCTTCTAGACGCATAGATAAGCAAGCAAAAATGCGACATATAGTACACAATTGAGTTTGTGATACTTGCAATGCACGGAATAACTACACTAGCAGATGACCTTGATTCGATGAGAAAACAACAGAAAAGGAAGCAAAACAGATTGTGAGTTGTGAAACCGCGACCGTGTAATATCTCATATGGACCATACATAGTATCTCAAAACAAACAACTAACAACCATATATACAACAAAACCCAGGAAGGCGAAAATGCAACACCACCAATGTGAACGGACAAGAACTTACGTGTTCTTTAAAATCTCAAGGAAAAGCGGGACCAGGGAAAGCACGTCCGCGGAGGACGCAATGACGGGAACACGGCAAAACGTAGCCATCACTGTCACCGCAAGCTTCATGTAGTCGCCCCTCTCCTCGCCGCCTTTCCCTAACCCTAGACAACAAAATTCACCCAAGTTCAGAAATATCACGGCTTTCCACTAAAAGAAACGACAGGATCAAGCACTAGGGGACAATTTTTTCTGTCATAATTTTGAATCAAAAGAGAAGTGTTACTGATGGGAATCAAAAGCAAGAACTACCAACAACATAAAACCCAAAGAAATCGAAGTAAACAACAAGGCGACCAGGAAAAACGAGGAGATATGCAAAGGGGTGAAGCAAAATCTGACCCGTTCGAAGGAGGCGGCTGAGGAATCGGAACCCGACGGCATCATAGATATTGCGAACGGAGGCCTCGTCATCTCCCTGGCACAGTTTGGTCGCCAGGAGCAAACCTGCGAACTTCTGCTCGTCCCTTTCTCCCTTCAGAAGCCTCAGGCAGTCGTCCATTGCAGCAGAAGAAGAGATAAGAGTTTGGTTTTCGATGACAGAAGGAAAAGAGTTTCCGCGACGAAGGATGCAAGACCTGCGGCTTCAATTCGCCCGCCAAGAAATGGGCGGCAAAGACGCACGCGCACGAGGGGACGGTTGTTTGATAAGAGGGATGCAACCCGATCAGGGTGGGTTTCGACACGAATTTGAATCGTATCAAAAGCGATATTACTTTGGAGAAGCTGGTTTTCTAACATTAAAGTGTAAAACCAGCCATTTGGTTTGCATGACGCATCACTTCAATTCACATGTGGCGCCCTTGATCCTTGCAGTTTGTGACATCTAACGGAAGGGTCTACTTGTCTCCTGATTAAGCAAGCAAAATCTTTTAACATGGTAATTTTATACAGATAAATTAATTAATTATCATCAAAATTATTAAATGAAAACAAAACAAGTGTACTATTAATATTACTAATTAAAGTATCGAATAACGAAGATTAGCAGATCATGAGGATTAGCAAATCTTATTGCTTCTGATGATGTTTACGCGTATGTTATGTGCTAGGAGATTCAGACCAAAACAACGCGGTGCCTCTTCGCAAATACGTGAGCCCGTGGTAAACTGGTGAGTTTTAAATGTGCGTTGAGCGGCATCTCGAACCGTAGGGATGGCAATATTTACCTAACCAATGTCAACTCAATAACCGACCCATACCTAACATATATATATATATATATAGAGAGAGAGAGAGAGAGAGAAAGAAGGAGAAAGCTGATAGATACTTTTTCATGTTAAACATTATTTGATAATTATCATCGTTTGTATGATTAATGAAATAGTAGTAATCAAAGTGTTTATTATGTTTAATGCATTCATATTAATCTTCGTACCAATGTTGATGAGCGACTTGATTTGCATCATACAATCGCATGAATGACACAAATTGTTTAATAGAGTCTTTCATGAGAGAGTGTCTAACAACTCTCAGTTTTGAGTCTACCATCTACCATATGTATGTATAATTTATATATATATATATAAAGAGAGACGGTTGGATATAATGCTAACAAAGCTTTAGTTCTAGTATATTCAAGCAAATCACAATTGTTGAAATTTGAATTCAAAAAATAAAAGCTTTACATATGAATAAAGCATATACTGGTCTCTCTATATTTATATCCCGTACACCCTCCCTCCCATTAAGGTTTTGAGCAGGCCCGAGCATAAGTATATCCATCCCTGACCCGCCCCATTGTAATTCATACTTTGACACCCTTATTTATAAGCAAAATACCCAAAATTGGTGAAGGAACCTTGGCCCGCATCCCTTATGGTTTTACATATCATCAATCTGCAATTAACTACAGCCTTCTTTTTTTGGATTTTTTGTATCTTGACCTGATCCAAACCCAGCTCCTTACACTTCAATCTCGTTATTGAGAAAGTACTCCCAACACAGTGTGGAAGTAGACATGGCCGGCTTGGAACCAGTCTGATGGTTCCAATGGAAACCAAACCATGGCAAAAACTGACTGAAACAGGAACTAGTGAAACCGAACTCGGAGCCAAGGACCACCCAGTTGAGTTCCAATTCCACGCTTATGGAACCGGAACATGCAATTCCAACTTGCCAGCTCTTTCTTTTTATTTTTTCAAAAACTTCGATAAATTTTTGCTGGTTTTTGGTTGTTTAAAACTAAAACTGGAAGAAACCAGAATCAATTGTTCCAAACAAGAAGCGGAACTGCACTGGTGGCAGTTCAATTCCAGGAAAAATCGGAACCGGTTGTTGGGTTTACCTTGAATCAGACATGTCTAAGTGGAAGATTGTGCCATTGAATGTGCCTTATTTGAAATGTAGGTAAGTAGAGGTTGTACCCATGACGTCGTGCGTTTCTATCTAGCATATATGCTGGTGCACATATTGGTGTTACCGAAAATACATTGGTATTTAAAATCTAATGGTTGACATCCTACTAGGGAGTGTTGTTTAATTTCATTGTTTCGCATTGATTCTTCAATCTTCATTCTCATGCAAAGCACACATTGCGTGGATTGTATGGAGAGAATTGATAGCACGAAGCAAGAAAACTTAGTTGATATCGCCTACATGGTTGGACAAATGTGACATCCCAGCAATCTCCACAGAGGTCTCCTCTCACTTCTATTTTTTGCGTGTAGAAAAAAAGAAAAGAAAGGGTGCAACACAAAGACTACTGTGATCACCCAATACAAGTAATACTCTTGTCCAAACACGCTTAACTTTAAAGTTCTAATCGAATTCAATACATCACTTTCCGTAATGTTCTTTTCTCAATGCCGTTGACTCCTTTCAAATCAACAATTTATGTATGTACTTACTCATTGATTTGCTTTGTAAATGACAATGAAACTACCCACTGAGTATCAACATGGTTAGTTATGGGGATCAATCACTAAGAAGATGTAAAAGAAACTGTCTGTATTTGATAGAAGCCTTCCTAATCTAAGTTTGTGAATGTTTAAAAAAAAGAACTCACTTAGAAGGCATCATCAATCATGGACTCGCTTCTCGCCCCGACTCAATGTGAGGCATCTCTCGGTTCCGAATGTATTATTTTGCCTTACATGTGAAACCAGCATCAAACTGCACACACACCTTGCGGGCGCCAGTGAATTGAACCAATGACCTCAGCTAAGCATTTTGTTGAAGCTCCATTGGCCTCATTGTAGCATAGCATTGATGAGTGCAAAGTTAGTGAATGGCTTAGATTTAAGATAGCATTGGTCCCTTGGTGATGCACGCTTAGATGTAAGACACTTGTATTTGTATTTTGGGTGAGGTGTATTTGAATTTCTCTTCATATTTTCCTATATCTAGTGACAGAATGGAGAGTTTTTTAGATTTCGAGTGAGGCACGTCTCATGAGAAGTTTTTCTGATCGCTAGTTCTTGCATATGTTGCATTTGAACACATGCTACTGAATTTGAAAGATCGAATGGCCGGTGTAAACCTTTTAATAAGACTCATGGAATGAAATACAATGAACCAAAACACACTCTCTTCATTAACAGGAACAATCATCACGTTATATGGGTTGATTTCCTAAAATCTCATCACGAAAGCATGAGTACTTCCATCCAAGAGCCCATCTTCCTCTTTTGCTGCAAGTTGCCAGGTAACGTAACATGGTTAAAAAGCTAATAAGACGTGAGTCGAAAAATATCGAAAATATAACATGGTTAAAAAGCTAACAAGACGTGAGTCGAAAAATATCGAAAATATCACAGTATATTGATCATGTATACCAAATGGCTTGAAGGTCAATGAGGCATGACTCCCCTCCTCAACAGGATTTAGATTACTACTTAATAATTCATGACACATACCTCAAAGAAAATCAGGACACATGAATGGCACGTCCTCAGCCACTTGAAAGGCCTGCCGAGCCCACTTTGTGCTGTTAGTCACAAGATGTCAAGGAGGTGGTGACCCCCCAAAGCTTATCGCCTTTTCTCTGTAAATCAAATCCCTTATTTGAAATGGATTGAAACTCTTCAACGCATCAAAACCACTCTCTGTCTCCCTTGTTACAAGAAGGGAAAAAAGAGAGCCGGTCCTTCTCCTCCCCAGTGGAACCTCACTAATGCTTGTTTTGGTTCGGTACGGTGCAGTTATTATCATCTGCACCACGGCAGATCAGACTGTAGCAAATACAGAGATTATTTAAAGCACCGATTTGGTTGGAATTAAACCCATCTGGCCACAGTTCAACATCGTCTCTTTCTACATCTTTAGATGTGTGGATTGGGGCATCTCTTAAATCTCTGTCATTTCTCAAGGAGAGTTGTCGGTTGGCTTGTCTCAACTTGTAGTTACTTATCCCTTTCCCCCCTTTTCTTCTTGTTGGCAGTGTCGTTTTACCCTTCAAGCATCCCTCTTCTGCAACTGGTGCCTTAAACAGCGTGAAGGAGAACCCAGCGCGATGCTTTCTTTGTTGGTGTTGCCGAGTATATACACTCTCTGAGGTACTCTTCTTGGACGTGGATCTTCCTAGAGCTTTTTCTTTTCATTTTTTCACCATGGTCGTTCCTAAACAAGCCAGATCTGCATGTTTTGCCATGATTTTGAGCACATTATTTTGTGGATGTTGAGTTTTGGATTTTTGATGGTGGGTGTCACTTAATTTGCCATGTTGAACGTTGCTCTTTTGTTCTTTTTGGGTTGTTTTCCAGAGTTGGGAAGAGGTAGGGCTTCGTGGTGGATTTGGGGTTTCTGGCTTCTGTAACTATGTTTAGGCAGTCGTCTAGTAGGAATAACAGGAGCAAAGGATTCAGAATAAAACATGGTCTGCAGATCTTTCTGCTTATTGCTGTTTGTGTGTGGTTGTTGTATCAAGTTAAGCACTCACATGATAAGAGGCAGACTTTGGATGAGAGTGGTGCAAGTCTCTCAGATAAGGTAGAAGAGACTGGGAACGATTTGTTTACACTCGGAAGAAAGGATCTCAACAGTCGGATTCAGTTGGTGACGAATAAGCCGAATGAAGAAAGGGAAGAAGAGGAGGACAATGAAGTTAAGCGTGAATCTAGGGAGGAAGAAGAGGAAGAAGTCAGGCATGAAGAAAATGAGGAAGAAGAGAGAGGCGGTGGGGACGACGAAGTAGATGACGGCGATCAGGAGAAGCCCGACGAAGATGCTGAGCAGGAGGAGGTTGTTGATGGTGAAGAGGAAAATGAAAATGAAGATGACAAAGATACTGAGCTCGATGACGAGGTGCTCATGTTTGCAACAGATGAAAATGATAATGGTGATACAGATTCACATGATGGAGAAAGCACCTCACATGGGCTGATTCATGATACACAAATTATAAGGTCTGATATCGCGAACTCAGAGCAAGAGAAGGTTAGTGGTGAGGATGTAGAAGGCGAGTTTGATCCTGATAAAAAACAAGGGGAAAGTTTTAACGAGCCTGATCCGGATAAAAGAGAGACGATTAATGTTACTTCGTTGCAAACAAGAACAGAGGAAGCTGCTATCAAGGAAATCGAACTTAGCAGAAATAGCAGTCAATCACGAGTAGTTTTACGGGAGGGCGAAGCGGTTGATGATAGATATCATAATGTGACGGATAATGAAGAAGTTAGTGGTGTGAGATTATTATGGGAGGATGAGGCCGGCCGAGATGCAGCATATCTGGACTCAAACGACCAATCAGAATCAGGAAACCGCTCTACTCTAAATGTTCTACAAGATGGTGACTCTGTATCAGAAGGGGATACTGTTGTCTCTGAACATCAAAACATAACCCTTTCTCAGTATAAACATCAAAATGCAACTTTGTCCAAGATTCTTGACGATAATGCAACTCTGTCTGAGGATTGGGACCAGAACAAAACTCAGTCTGAGGAGGAAACAGAGAAGGCTGAAACAGATTCAGGAGACGGGGAAACTGAGGAACGCTCAGAATCATTAGCCGAAGGTGATGATTCTTCGAATTCCTTGACGAGAGAGGAAGAAAGAGATGCTGTTGCAGTTCTGGCAACTTTGCCACAGCATGATGGTGAAGAGAGGAACGCTGAAGTTGTCTCTGCAAAATGACAGTATCGAATGATTGCTAAATCGCCTTGTGTGCCATCCAACTAATGCTTCCGTTGTTGGACAGTACAAGTCAGTTGATTTTTGTCTACTGTTGCTTGAAAGAAGCCAATGCAAATATGAATGTTCTGTTTTTCTTATGTGTAATACTTTCTCTTTCATGTTTGTTTTCATGGAATATATACTTTCTCTCTTCTATAAAGGTGGGAACCAGATAAGTTTCGGTGTAGTTGTAGTTTTCACCCGCTAGTTCTGTTACACAGCACCACAGCATGATGACTTCAAGATGCTCCCAGATTGGTGTGGTGTGAGAAATGTTGAGATGGATGACCAAGAAACAAAAGCATGTCCTCGAGATTGGTGTGTACCATCTCGAGAAAAGGTTCAAGATGATGAGATAAGCATCTCCATCATGCAGCGACTTTGCCTTGTTTAGTTTTTTGTGGCCCTCCAGGAAAAGTTGTGAACGAGGCAACCGGTTGGCTTAAAACGTTGTGTTGAACGATCATTGTTTAGTTTTTGGAGTTTTGACGCACGAGTCAAAAGGGGTTCATACCAATGTTGTAAAAAGTTACCTGTGACCGTATTATACTGGGGATGTCCTTATCTTCTCCTACGATACAATACATGTTTTTTTTTTTAATTTTTATTAAAAAATTAAAAAAATATTAATAATTTTAAAAATGAAAGAATTAAATGAATTAACAAAACATATATATCACAATGAACATTAAACAAAATAGAATTCAAAAACTTGATTTAAAACAAATAATTTTTAATAAATGACTATGATGGTATAAGAATATTAAGAGAGATTGTGAGAAGAGAACACATAACAAAGTTAAATAACATGTCATAATGAACAATCATCCATAACGTGAATACTAAATACCTTTAATAAACAACAAAGTTACAATCATTCGTAACGTAACATTACAAAGTTACAATTATATTTATAATAATCATCTACAACGTAGATCATAATCATCAAAAGCATTGTAATCAACATAGTCATGATCACTATCACCATCGTCATCTCCTTTCTCTTCCTCCTCTACAATCGGATTCACCCATACAACGCCTTCATCTTTATCATCATCTCCATCTCCAAGTTTTGCTTCTACTTATATTACCTTTAAGATTTCATCCTCTAAATTGATGGGAGACTCCTCTTTTTCGATGCAATTATCAAGAATATCAACATTTTAAGGGTCATATGGCACATTCATTTCCTTTATTGCATCTTTTTTTATTTGTCTATAAAGAAAAAATATTAAAATTCTCAAGAATATCAAATGTAATATAGTGATCAATCATTCATTATTAATAAGAAAAGCCTAGAGAACAAAAATACATATTTTTAAATTTGTTATTTTTGCCCTAACTTTATATTATATGCAATGTATATCAAATCACGCAGTCGATCATGCTTCAGTATGTTTATCTTTTTCGTGTGTGCATTTCAAAAAGCTTCAATTTCTCTCACACTCACTCGAACTGCATATTTGACTTAATATATATTAAACAAATCTTGACAAGTTTGATGCATCTACACCAAATTGAGTTCACCATCCATTTGAAATAAAATACGATAATGATTAATAAGAAACACTCAAGGTCAATCAATTGATAACTTAAATGAATATCAATAAAAAATATATAATATAAGGTCAATTATATTTAATAATTTTTTTTTCTTCGTCCCCTACAAAGTTGAGGGAAAATCGAATTGAAGGATTAAGGAAATATGCAGCAACATGAAAATAATGATGGATTTGACAGTTCCCGCGTGTATCAATTATCTTCCAAACATTTTTTAGAAGTGACCACTTACAGTAAGGATTGCTTTATTTCTAATTTCGTATTATTTATAACATCACATATATATATATATATATATAAAGCATCACAAACGTATCTTCACCATCCACTATCCCCATTACATTAACTAAACGTACGATCATCCTTAAAAACTTTCTACAATTTTATCAAAAATCGGCATTAAAAATAACATCTACCACAACAATTCCTTCTCTAATATAGTCTCATTCATCATCTAAGAACATTTTTTTCAATACTACGAGACTTTGAACAATAATGACATTTGTAACAAATCTTATCAATGGAGACCTAATCAATTCCCTTTCACCTATATGGATTCACATCAAATACAATATATAAGAATGATTATAAATAAACTTTGTGACATTTCTGTATGCATTTATAGTCCCTCTTATTTCATCCATTGCAATCAAATCTTCAAGCATTAAGTCTATGCAATGTGTAAGTCATGGAGTCCATACTAAAGATTAATGGTTCGCCTAAAACATCTTACCAATTGCTACAAAATTTACAGCATTATCAGTAATAAATTAAACAATATTTAAAACACTTATATGTTAAAAAACTTCATCAAAAATAAGAAATAAATTAACTGCAGTTTTATCAATATAAGACAAGTCATATGATTTCAAAAACAATGTCTCATTCGGACAATAAACCAAAAAGTTCACCAAAAACCTAACCATTTTTTCAACCATTAGCAAAGAACATTTTGTGTCCTTTCACGACTTCCTAAATTCACAACTCAATGCAATAACAATATTAACCCATTTATGCATTAATGTACCCCTCAAAGCATGATAAATAAGGATTATAACCCGATTCCACACTAGCATCAACATATGTCATACTTTGAAAAAAATGAGTTTGCAACATTTAAAGGGAGACAATTTTCATAAAAAAAAATTACATACTTCAAATATTCTTTCTAAATTACCTCTTTTGAAGTCATAATTGATTTAATGTATAACTGAGCTTCAAAAGTCATATGTGGGGAAAAAAATAAAGGCATCTCACTCCATCTAGCTCCTCCCCCTGCGCCCTCTATTATCCCTCGTAGGTATTTGACAAGTAAGAGCTCGTGCAATGGAAAAAGAGTTAATTTCACTGCTACTACCACCATAACCTATGTTCTTTTTCTTTTCTCGCCTTCTCCTTCCCTCTTCTATTGTCTCTTCTTCCATATCAATTGCACAATGAAATTCATCATCATACACCCCTTGATAAGCCTTTAATACTTTCTCAATATGATACTTCACTGCTTAAGCAACTCGAGAGCAAGCACTATCATCCTTCTTTGTTCCCAAAAGGTGGTGTTTCGTACGAGAAATACCATTATGATTTATTGCATTGCAAAACATGCACTTGTTTATAAGCCTATTGTCTTCATACACCAGAGTTCAATATTTTAATGTCGAATCAACCCGATAGGAAGCCATTAAGACGAGAAGTAACAATCAACAAGCAGGAAAGACTTTTTAGAGGTAAAAAATCACAAAATCTCTAAAAGCCACAAATTTTTCATATGAAAAATTGGGTAGAATGCAAAAGGAAATGAGTATGCTATGGATTTAACAAAAGCCTTAACAATAGGGAGTTTGATTGGGTGAAAAACTTGAGAATCTTTTGAATAAACCATGAAATCAACACGAACAATGATGAGAAAAGGATTTGGGAGCAAGAGAATGACATGAAAAATGGTTTGAAAACAAGTAGAAGTGATTTGCACAACTTAAGATTTTCGAATTTTATACCAAAAAAATCAGCATTAAGTCATACGATACGTATCGTACTACGATACAATAAATGCTTCTTATGATACGTATGCCTATACCATACGATACATGATAAATTCGTATCGTATCGTACGATACAATTTTTACAACATTGATTCATACTTTTGAATTTTTTATGAATGAATTTGTATTCTAAACCTTCAATAGCATTGTTTAGTTCTTTCCCTTGCAGTGCCATCGCTATGGAGAATGTAAATACCCTATGCAGGGAAGTCACTGCCAAAAGTTTATATTGATCTCCGGCGAGCTGAACCGTCATGAACACCTTCACTTTGGCTCATCATGGACTTTACTCACAAGAATCAAACCAAAAAGAAACAAAAAGACGGTGCAAAACTTGGGGCATGTTATTTCTGGCGGGAGTCTGCCTAACCTCGGCTTGCCAAACAAAAATGAATTTCATACCATAAAATGACTCAATTAGGAGTCCGGCAGTCTCGACAAGGTTAGGTAGGACTTGTACTCATCAATTGGCTGATACAGAGACACCACTCGGAACCATTATACCACTTTTTCTTTTCTTTAATAAGCTGGGGCAGTGCAGGCTGTTCAGACGGTTCAGCTCCTTCGACATGAAGGATTTTCAAGGAGGCCCTACGCCTTGGCGGGTTGCATGTTTCGGGTTGACATGTTTAATCAGGTATGATGAAGTTTTTGGTGCACCTTAATCAATAAATTATGATGATCATATACGATTATTACAGGTATGTCCCTCTAACGAGGACAAGCAACTGTTTCGACCGTGTTGACTTTACATATGCAACCCCGGATCTCGAACACGACATCTGCAAATGGGCATCAATCCGGGTGCATTGAGGACAAACGGGTCCAACAGTTCAAACTCAGATCATTGTGTTCAATCTCAGCTTGTTATAAACCAACAAGCAGCTGATGAACATGTACAAAAACAAGATTTTCATAATATGAGAACACGAGCTAGCACATGCAGGAACTGGCCGAGTTCGACCAGCCTGTGGCTGGTCAGTTCGGCTGGCTGGGGTGGCGGGGGGGGGGGGATCGGCCCAAAAGCATCTAATTCTAATTGTAGGATTGATGATCTAAGATGGGGTGCTTAGCTTTGTCGCTAAAAGAGATTAAGGACCACCGTCAGCCATGAAAGGGCAAATTCACCCCCTAAAGTATATTCGGTCCAGGCTCCTTTTTATAAGTCTGAGTTCGACTTATATATACCTTTTTAAATATAGTTCTTTGCAATGAGTATATTCTATATGTAGTAAATATGTAAATGCATCAGCCGTATGTTGAATTCTGAGTGGATATACATCTATATATATATATATATATATATATATATATATATATATATATATATATATATATATATATATATATATATATATATATATGATTCTCTTATTTTGGTGTGTTCTTTAAATCTAAACTCTCTCTATTTATCTATCTATATATATAGCTGGTGCATTTAAATATTTACATGTACAATACTCCTTACAAAAGAACGATACTTTATATAAAGTATCGTTCTTTTGTAAGGAGTATTGTAAAAGCAAGTATTTAAACGCACCAACCATATGTTGGACTCTGCATGGGTTTGTAATGTTCTCTGAACTTGTGCAAAGTTAAAGAGCACTGTCGGCCACTTTCATTTTGGAGGACCTTGACCACGTACGAGGCCAGAAAAAGGAGTAAAATACAGAAAGCTGACTGACTGAGATGGCCCAAGTTTTATACCTTACAGTTATCAAAATATTAATAAAGAAATGGACTCGAGAAGGAAATTGAAGATATTTCAAAGAAATGGACATGATTATTAATTCATGTGAGTTTGAACTTGAGTTATAATACCAAAGGCCTAACACCACAAATCAAACACACCCTACTTTTAAGTACACGGTAATGGATGAGATGAACACAGATGTGGTTTCAGTTTTCTCTCTCGTTGTTGGTATCAAATTCAAAAAATTAAAAACTATGAGACTAAATTTGGAACCAAATCGAATTCAAATTCAAAACCAACATAACCGAAACAAACCAAAGTTGGAGCCTGAGCGGTTTGGTTCTGGTATTCGATTTTGGAGGAACTGAAATTGGCGATTTGGAGCCCAAAGTCCCGGTTTCACTGGAGCCGAACAGGTCTATCCAACACAACCTGACCTGCACAGTTGCACCAATGGCAAATTTTTGACAATACAATAAAACTTGGCACAACACGAGTATCATGTTTCTGCACACCTGAAGCTGCACGAAACGAATCAGCTTGCATTCAGGCTGACCTGTTTTGCCTTGAGTGTGAAACGAAACAACACAACTAAAACTTAAAATGTTTTTGATTACTAGCTTCACACTCCTTTTACTATCCATACATTATTTTTTTCAAAAAAATACTAAAATTACATCTCATTACTTATCTCAACTCTCTCACCCAACTTGAATAAGAGTTTCTGTCGTCAAATTTTTTTACGTAGACTACTGATGTTTCATTTAACGTTTTTACTTTCTTCGCAGCTAAACAATGTATATTCTTATAAATTTCATTAAGAAAAGAAAAAAAATCAAGATAAATAAAATTAATAACAAGAAAAGACAACAACAATAAAAAATCAAAAAGAAAAAAAGAAGAAGAGAAAAAAAAACATGTGAAAAAACAAGATAATAAAAAAATGATATAAAAATTTTGGCTCAAAATGTGGCACATGGACATCTACCCAATGAAGGAGACGCACTCATGCTGTATTTCGAGTTGATAACTTGACTTCATTTCTTTTTATTTTCATTCCATTTAGAAAAAAATCAATATATCAGATCAACGAAATAGTTTATCAAATCATTCGAACCCTTTTTCAATAATAATGTTATTTCTTCCTTTTTTTTCCGTATGCATTCAATAAAGCGTAACTCAGGAGTATTCAAGTAATTTTTTAATTTTAATAAAAGCAAAATGGGAATCACGGTATAAATTCCATTCTGTGGGAATCGAGCGATACCGCGGTTTCTCTCTTGAAGGTGTCGTCTCGCCGACAGTGAGGGTTTCGTCTCGTAGCCGGAACGCGAGGGGGAGAACCTCTTTAGCTCCATCTAGGACGGATCTTGAGCACTAGTTTGATCGGCTAGCCGGAGCGTCGGGTGATCTGATCATAAGGGGTTCACAAAGAAGGTTACGACTGGCTAGCAAGAGCGTTGGGTGATCACAAGGGGTTCGCAGAGAAGGTTACAACTCGTCACCGTGGTGGGCATCGTCTCTTGGGCTAGGTTTTCTACGAGTCTGTAAGATTGGCATCACCCAGTAAGAAGGCGGAGTACTTTACTGATCGCCCGATAAAGGTACACTTCTTTGTCCTGAACGTGAAGTCCCCCACTGTTTTCTAATTGTGAAAGAGATAAAGCATTCCGCGTAGAATGGATGCGGGAAGAGAAACACGGAGGTCTCGCGGCAAAGTTCATGGCAATTTACAGCCGGAAAAGAAGAACTCTGGCATGCCTATGCGGGGTCTGGCCAGGAAAGATCTTGGTGGCATCATATTTGGCTGCACAAACAGCACAATGAAAGAATGTATGGAGAAAAAGCTTTTTGGATTACATGGTGGACACTTCGCTTATATAAAGAAGGTTAGAGTTGGATTGCCCTTGTTCTTGTTCAACTATAACAGCAGAACCCTTCACGGGATTTTTGGTGCTGCAAGCCGTGGCCAGATGAATATAGACCCTCATGGTTGGACAAGTGATTCTTCGGGAGTAACCAAGTTCCCAGCACAGGTTCGAGTGTCTGTGAAGCTCCAATGTCAACCCATTTCTGAAAGGAATTTCAAGCCCATTATTGCGGGGAATTACTATAATGACTCTCATTTTTTCTTTGAATTGGACCATGCCCAAGTCAAATCCCTAATATCATTGTTTGAAGCACGTGCCTGCAAAGGAAGTGTTCTTCCTAAAATTCATTTGGATGAATCTGAATCGAAGAACGAGTTACAAAGTGGAGCTAACGCCGATATAAATTTGGGTGCTGAATGGACAGACGAAGGGGGCAGTTCATTTGAAGCTCATTGCAACACATATGAAGGGAGACACATGAATCCTTCAGTTCCCGAAGGGAATAAGTTTTCCGAGGGAGTCATCTTAGATGACAGCTATACAATGTCTGAAGTTGCGGAGAAACTTGACCAAGCACTTGATTCTAAAGAAGAGGAAGAGGAAGAGGAAGAGGAAGACACTAGTTCTTATTCTGAAAAATCTAGCACTCTACAGCATGATCAGGTCTGCAAAGTGCCTAATGTTTTGAAGGATGATGACAGTCTTTCAGGCAACTTCGACAATGAAGAGGTGCTCAAGTTAAGGCAGAAGGTATTGGAGCAAGATAACAGGATTGGAAGATTGGAAGAGCAACAGTTTCAGTTCGAGAGGACGATTGAACAATTATGTGATCAAGTTAAGGTGCTAGCGTCCAAGTTGACAAGAAGATCTAATCAGTTACCATGGAACCTGAATGTGGATCTCAGAGAAACAATTTTTCTACTAGGGGAAGAGATGAAAATGGTTGGATACCCAACTTGGACGGATATTCACCATTTAGAGATAACATAATCTCACTTGCACCCATGCCTTTACCTCGTTCATTGGTGGCCGTGGCGTGCTTGAGTGGTGTTCTGTACGTGACGGGTGGTACCGATTATTCATCTTCACGATGGTTTGATACAGTTGAAAGTTACGATCCAGCCTCAAATTCCTGGAGTACCTGCCCTTCCTTGACCTGTGAAAAAGGATACATAGCCGGAGCAGCTTTGCAGGGAAAGCTTTTCGTGTTGGGTGGACTTGGAGCCAAAGCATTTTCTGATGTGGAGATGTATGATCCAAATTTGGGCAAATGGATCGTGACAGGGTCATTGCTTCAAGAGAGGTTTTCCCATTCAGCTGTAGAATTCAATGGTGCACTCTATGTTGCTGGTGGACACGACAAGGTGAATTACTTGCAAACAGTTGAAAGGTACGACCCGAGAGAAGCTCGTAGCGTGCGGCTTAAGGGTATGTCGACGAAGCGTGGATGCCACTGCTTGGCAGTGTTGAAGGATAGAATATATGCTGTTGGGGGTTGTGATGGCGACAACTATTTGTCAAGCGTGGAGCTATTTGATCCTCGTGTTGGGTCCTGGGTGATGGCTGAAACAATGAAGAGTTCCAGAGGGTGTGCGGCAACAGCGGTGCTTGGAGATGGTTTATATGCTATAGGAGGGATCTCACAAACAGGGGCTGCTCCACTAGACTCGGTTGAGTGTTTCAAGGACGGGCAGGGATGGCAATATATTAGGTCACGTTGTCTAGGTAAGCGCGGTTTGCACTCTGCTGCTGTTATGCTGGTTGACTACTAACGTTGTAACTTTGAACAATATGGGCATCATATTTTGCATTGCCTTGTGCTTTTAATTTTGTAATAACTCTGCTCCACTAGGCTCGGTTGAGTGTTTCAAGGATGGGTAGTGGTGGCAATATATTAGGTCGTGTTGCCTAGGTAAGCGCGGTTTGCACTCTGCTGCTGCTATGCTGGTTGACTGCTAGGCATCATATTTTGCATTGCCTTGTGCTTTTAATTTTGTAATAACTCTCTGTTTGATATTAGTTTAGGATATTTAGCTATATAAACCACAATTTCCGACGTATTCAAAAGAATGAAGTCAAAGAGGCTCTTAAACATATGAAGGGTGGTAAATCGGTAGGATCGGTTATATTCCTATAGAAGTTTGGAAAATACTAAGAGCACTTAGCTCAAAAACCAAAAGATGCCTGAGGAATGGAGAGCAAGTACACTTATAATACCCATATATAAGAACAAGGGAGACATTCAAAATTGTGCGAATTATCGAGGTATCAAGTTAATGAGTCGTACTATGAAATTATAGAAAAGAATTATCAAACGTAGGTTAAGACAAGTATCAAGTACAACAGAGAACCAATTTGGATTCATGCCAGGCAGATCTACTATTGAAGCGATTCACCTTTTGAGACATCTTATAAAATATTTTAGAGCAAAAAAGGACTTCACATGATATTTATTGATCTAGAAAACCCTTATGATAGGGTACCGAGAGAGGTTCTTTGGAGAACTTTGGAAAAAAGAGGTATCCCATTAACATATATTAACCTTATAAGAGACATGTACGATGGTGCAAAAACATGTGTGAGGACTCATAAAGGAACGACAGATTTCTTTGAAGTTAATATTAGGTTACATCAAGGATCAACTTTAAGTCCATACTTATTTATAATGGTGATGGATGAGTTAACAAAACATATTCAAGATAAAGTACCTTGGTGTATGTTATTTGCAGATGACATTGTATTAGTGGAGGAGTCTAAGGAAAAAGTTAATAGAAAATTGGAACTATGGAGAGAACATTAGAAAGCAAAGGCCTCCGACTTGGTAGAACAAAGACAAAATATATGGAATGTAAGTTTGATTATTTTGCTACTTCAGAGGACATAGAAATTAAAATTGGCACATATTACATTCCTCAGAAGGAAAGTTTTAAATACCTAGGGTCAATTTTTCAAAGTGATGGAAGAATTGATGGAGATGTTACACATAGAATTAATGCTGATTGGTTAAAATGGAGAGGAGAATCGGGTATTCTTTGTGATAAGAAGATACCATTAAAATTCAAAGGTAAATATTATAGAGCAGCAATTAGGCCTGCCATGTTTTATGGTTCTGAGTGTTGGTCAGTTAATCATCAACATGTACAAAAGATGTCTGACAGAAATGAAGATGTTGAGATGGATGAGTGGTCATACAAAAAAAGACCGTATACATAATGAGGCTATTAGAAACAAAGTAGGAGTGACATCAATAGAGGATAAAATGAGAGAACATCGTTTAAGATGGTTTGGACATATAGAAAGAAGATCAAAAGAAGAACATCGTTTAAGATGGTTTAAGACGACCACAAAAGTGTTGGAAAAAAACAATAAAGAATGATCTAGCTTATTGGGAGTTAATTGCTAACATGGCACACGATAGGGATCTGTGGAAACAAAGAATCCATGTAGCTGGCCTCATCTAGTATTGTTGTTGTCTCTGTTTGATATTATTGTTTTCTTAAATGGCTCCCATGTAATTTTCTCCCCTGTCCAAGCAGTAAAGATAGGAACACGATTTACATAGCCAGGGTCCCGTCCTGTGATCTTCTCACTGGAAAATAAAGGACTTATTTTGATTTTGAACATTTCATCGACTCCCTAATTGAACTGCTGTTATAAAAAAAAGAACCCCAAAAAGAGAACGAATCGCTATATGCTTCTTAATGAGTCATCCTGCAGAGCAATAACACGAAGAACGTCAAGTTGTATTCAGTTCACTTGTTTCTAATCATCAATGATGGCTCCTTGTGCAACAAAGGTAAAGCTTAGCCATATGATGCTGCTCTTCTCATTAGAGACCAATGCTGCAAGGTCTTAAATGTTAGTCTTGGCTTCTATGAAGCAGGTGAAGCTCAGCGGGGAATTTCATTAACACTTCAATGATATAGTCAAGGAAGCAGTGCAGTTATGCAGCTCCTTCAGTTATCAAATTAACTGTCTTGGCAATTGACCTACCAAAGCAGGCATCTGATATAGTGGCAGAGGGCCATCCTACTGAAAATGCACTAACTTGTGGATGTGCTAAAACTCCAAACACACAAGCAATGGAAGTACCGGCACCAAAGGGTTTACCAAAAGTCATAGAGTTGACTTCCCAAAAGAGCGAGGCCACTGTCTCAACACAAGGTTTAATCTAATGATTTCCAAAATATTAACCCAACTTAAATGCAAATTTTCAGTAACATGTAAACTGAACAACAAGATTAACATCAAATATCGCTTTTCCTTTTTCTTCGCGTTGCCATATAAATCAGAATCACCTCCTCTAATACCTTATGAAGCCAGATTGGGGCAGTTCGAAAGGTACAAGTGAACTGCGAGAATTTCCAATGCCATGACAAAATTCTAAGAAATACAACGATACCACGACCAACCCAAACAGAGATCATCCTTCTGCTGCGCCGAACACCATCAAGCCAAGCCAGAACCAGTTGCAGAGTTGTATTTCAAATCATCAGCTCTAAAATGAATGCTACGCGTAATTTTACCCCATCCAGTTCCCAACAACTGATGATATGGGATTCTTCATCCTTCACTGTGATGAGGCCGGAAGAGAAAGATCCCTCAATTGTTGCGGATCAACACTCGAAGGTGATCTTGTTAGAGCACATTGAGCAGTTGTGGTCTTTGGGAAAGCAATAACGTCTCTTATGGAACTAGCTCCAGCCAACAACATAACCAGCCGGTCCAAACCATATGCAATACCCCCTATAAAACAACAGACAGAATGCGCTAGTTCAGATTTCTTGACAGTTGACATCTTGTAGACACAGAAAATCCTCGACTCCGGGTTTCTTAGGCCTAGAGCGAATCTTTTCGCAATCTACGTTCGCTTTTAGGGCGTGCCAGCTAGCTTACTCAAACTAGCGAAGTAAGTTTTGAAAATATCTGACTTTTGAAAGGCGATTGTAGGCAAGCGGGATCTTTTCGTCGCAGACCTTCTTGCACCGACGCGCAAGGGTCAGTCTGTACGCTTTAGAGACTTCTTTTGAAACAAGTTAAACTCAAAAATTGATTTTTGAATAAACAGGTGTTTTGAAAATCTTGGAAATCATGCACTTGGCGAGTTTTTGCTTTTACTGGGTTTGGGCGACCCTAAGTCTTTCAATTTTAATCACTTGGGCGTGTTTTGCACGTTTTGTTCGGGTTTGTTCGATGCAGGTATGCACTCTAGCTCGAGTATGGCGAGTATGCAATGCAACTCACACAACTTGAATGTAAAACTCAAAATTTAAAGACTTAGCAGAAGGGAAAACCCAAATTGAATGCAACTCACACGACTTGAATGTAAATTACAGAAATTTAAATATATCTATATCTTAAGAGCGGAAAGGCTCAATGTGTGCGTGGGTGTTGTGTATAAATTGAAATGCGACACACGCAACTGAACCGTAAAACGCAGCAGAAGGGAGATATAGATATATATAAGAGCGAGAAGGCTCAATGTGAGTAAGTGCTTTGAGTGTATAAATTGAAAGGCAACTCACGCAACTTAAATTTAAAACCCAACTGAAAGGGAAATACGTATATATACGTAAGAGCGGAAAGGCTCAATGTGAGTGAGTGCTTTGAGTGTATAAAATGAAAGACAACTCACACGACTTGAACCTTAAAACCCAACTGAATGTATATAAATAGGGCTATATCCTATGGACTGTTGAGGCCCGTTTGTGTGCAAAAGTGTGCAGATAAGAGCGAAAAGGCTCGAGTGTACGTGTGTGTATTTTGCACATATATTACATCCGGGGGGAGACGATGCTCCGTTATTACAACCCCATATGACGAATTGAATTGAATAGAAAGGGATTTGATATATATCGAAATCAACTTACACTTTCCAGCCTTTTGAGTTAGGTTCGTACAAGGGGCGAATCCGCCTTCTTCTTATGGAGTCCGGGGCATGTGGGAGCGAAGCCGGAGAGCTTGAGAGCTTGGAGAGACTTGGAGTTCCGGGAGCTGCAAGCTACAATGGGTTTGGGGCTAGTTGGGGCCGGTTTTTGCAAAGTAAGACTCGAGTCACCTTGGCTCGAGTGATTGGGCTTTTTTTTGTATGGGATTCGGCCAATACTTGGCCTTGGTTTAGGTATAGGATAGAGTTAGGATTCGGCCAGCATTTGGCATTAGGTTTTGGTCTTGTGAAACTCGAGCCAAGGTGGCTCGAGTAGGAGTGACTTGCTCTAGGGTTCGGCCAACCTTGGCCTTGGGATTGCTCGTGTAACTCGAGCCAAAAGTGGCTTGAGTGAACTTGGTTTAGGGTAGAGTCAATCCGACCAGCCTTTGGCCTTGGGTTTGGTATAGGGTAGACTTGGTATTAGGCATGACTCGAGCCAAGGTGGCTCGAGTGATGGGATTTGGTTTAGATCTTGTGAAACTCGAGCCAAGGTGGCTCGAGTAGGGGGGGTTTTAGGATAGAGTTTGGGCTGGGTTCTAGGCGAGGGCCAAGGTTAGCTTAGGGGAGGAAAAAGGGACACGGTTAAGCTAGGGATGATACATGGCCAGGTTTAGGTAGGGTTCACTAGGTTGCCAAGGTGAGCTTAGGGGCTGGTTCACGGCCAACCCTTAGCCTAAGGTTTTGGGCTGGGATGGCCTGCCTTTAGGGCAGGCCTTAGTTGATTTTAGGTGGGACACGGCCTCTAGCAGGCCGTGGGTCTTAGGTAGGTGGGCTGGCTAAGGCCGACCAGGTTTTTGGCAAGAAAAACAAGGAAGCCCGGCCACCTTTGGCCGGGCTGTTTTAGGTAGTTGGAGGGGAAAAACCAGCCACAGGCTGGGCTGGTTTTTAGGTAGTTGGCCTGCCTTTAGGGCAGGCCACCTTGGGTAGGAAAAGGGGACACGGCCTTCTGGTGCAGGCCGTGGGTTTTTGGGGAAAAAGGACTTGGCTCGAGTTAGGTTGAAGTTCGGCCAAAGCTGGCCGAACTTGGTTGGGTTGAAGGGCGGGGGTTCGGCCAGGTGGTGGCCGAACTAGGTTTAGGTCTTGGAGCAGCCTAGCTAGGTGGTTGTCTAGGGTAGATGTTTTGGAAAAATCGGCCAGGACTTGGCTGTTTAGGTAGTGTTTTAGGGGCGGTTCTTGGTGGTTGATGGGTGGTCTAGAGAGGTTAGGGAAGAGGTGGGTTAGATTAGGTTTTTAAGGCTTACCTAGGGTGCAGCTCCGCTCCAGCCACCACTCACGCCGCCAAGCTCCACCATGCAACGTTCCCAGCTTTGAAGAAGAGGCTTCTACCATTGGTGCAGCCCTTGGCCAATCCCCATCTCAAACAAAAAACATTTTTGGCGTATGAGCCACTTTCTCTCTCATCCCCCCCCCTCTTTATTTCATGTGAAGTGGGTTTCCTGGAGACTTCACGTGAATGATTTCCAGCCCACTCACCTCTATTTATAGAGGTTTTAAGTGGATCTTGGATCTTGGGTCCTGGATTTGGGTCTGGCTATCCGGATCCAATCCAAACTCAATGTGGATCTGGATCGCGGATCTCGGATATTTTGAGATCCAGATCCAGTCTAAATATTTATTTGGGTTTGGATCTCGGATCTCGAATCTTGGATTTTTGAGATCCATATCCAATCCAAACATAATTTGGATATGGATCTGGATATTTTTGGGTCCAGACCCAATCCAGATTTTTCTTCTGCTCCTTGGTTTTCTAGTCCTTTCTGGTGCTTTTCACCGTCGGTTTCGAGCGGGCTTCGATTCATCGAACGCCCAACTCTGGCCTGGGTCTTCCCCAGGTCTTTCTTCCAATCGGTGTTCTGCTTTTCAGGACTTTTTCGGCGTTCGTTTCGGTCCGCCGTTTTGGTTTTTGGCCGGTTCCTGTTGATATCGAACTCAGATTGCCGCACGGATTCCGTTCTTCATTCTGACGGGACGTGTCTCGGACTTCTGTCGACTTCCTCAGGTACTGGGCTTCTTTCTGCATTTTGGAGCTGCTTTGTGCTTTTTCTTTGACCCAAATTACATTTTTACCCTTCTGTCAGGCTTTTCTCCAAACGGGCTCTTTTTTCTTCCATTTTTGAACAGGGGGTGGCTTCTGAAATTCTGGGCTCGAATCCTCTTCTTGCCTGGGCTTTTCTTTTGCCTTTTGTACCTGTTTTTACATTTTAAAACAGGTTGTTGTTTTGGCTCAAACGAGCTTTTTTGTATTTTTGAGAGTTTTTGATTTTTGGAAAATTCGGGGTGTTTACACGTCTGAAGCCAACTTCGCACTTTAACATTAGGGAACTAAATGCGATTTCTGATTGCACATATAGAAATGGGAAAAGGAAAATACTGAGACCATTGAGTAAAGTAAGTCCCTATCTTCCTGGCTTTTTGTTGCAAGCCCATGCAACAAATGAATTATGCAATATTTATCAAAAGTTTAATATAATTTAACTAAATCTGTTTTCTTCACAAAGCAATGAGAACAGAAAAGACCTTTCCAATAAGCATGGTGCTCAAGCTTTCTCACGAGCTCAAAACTTTTAAGGATACAAAGGCACTACAAATAACACAAGTATTTAATGCCCTAAGGGTACTGGTCACCTGGTTAACAGGTAGGCGGGAATCCAGGCTATTGGCCCCCCTTCTCACTCCAACAGTGTGATTGAACATAAGAATGTGGGATCTGGTAGCCTTCCAGCCTCATCCCAACTTGACAATATAAAACATGTATCTCGTTCAAGTCTAGTTTGGTGGAACATAAGTCATCTTTCAACTATCCATCTGCTTGCACGTCATAACATTGACATCCCACTTAACTAGAAGCCGTAATAAGAGAATATCTTGCCAAGGGAGCAAACATGTCCACAAGAATAATCCATAGTCACAAGCTGCAGACTTCTCAAGTTCTCGCAAAAAAACACGTAATACTTTGTCTGTTTCCTTCACTAATTAAACGCAGGGTTTCAAATTTCTCATGTAAATTTGATTCCTCTCATTTACTTTTTCATAATTTTTTAATGAAAAACAGGTTCAAATGCAGCGTCATACACTAACAAATACTGCCTTCTTATTATAGGAGTTAAGGTCATTCCCACTTGCGAACACCCTAACAATGAAGCTCCCCTTACAGAACCCTAATCTTCAATGCCTGCAACAACTACCATCTCCAAACATGAGAATATCCACCTGAAATCCAACCTGAATTGTGTGAATTCATAGGCCTTAACAGAGGATTTTTCTGTGATCTATGTCCCTTTTCTAGACGTCAAGGGATGGGAACTATCATAGTCAGGCATGAGTTTGCAATGGGGCTGAAAATGCAGCTCAGGAGTGGAACCGGAGGTGGCAGTGACAGAGAGATTAAGAAGCGTAAACATCAAAACTTGGAAGTGTTTTGTTACTTCTAAACTTCTATAATTTAAAGAAAAACTAGAGTCCCTAGATTTTCCATGAAAATGGTCTAGCTGTTAACTGTTAGCAATGCACATGATTGAGCTCTATGGAGACGAAGAATCCATGTAGCCCACTCCATCTCGTAAAGCTTTGTTGTTGTTGTTTAATTGGACTCCAATGAACCCCTTAGCATCTGAACAGGATTTCCAAAAGTGCCCCAAAAGACAGCAAACACACCTCCTAAACTATGCACGCTGCAGAAATGGGCCGATTTGAACCACTCACAGATTAGCATAGAAAATCTAACTCATAGGCCACCACCTAGAAGGGGCAGGAAAAGCCAGTAAAATCAATTTCCCACATAGTACCTTACACCAACAACGGCATTAAATGCAACTCTACATGCTTTTATTTGTTCTTTTATTCATCATTTCATGTAGTCTGTTTTCAATGTCAAAACCTGGTAATAAATATTTATACATTTTTGCCTTCTGATGTCTAAAGCATGCACAAAACTTCTCCGAGAGCCTAGGGTGAAGGGTGATGCAATGCATGCTTCTTAAAGCATTATACAATTTTGTTTTCTAACATGCTATTGACTATTGACCAACAATAAGGATCTATGTGGTTCTTCAAAGATAAACCAAAAAGATTTTGTCTGGGAGCCCATAACCAGAGGAGCTTGATGAGAACCAAAATCCATTTGGTGCACAGAAGCTGAAAGACACCAAATTCTCAGATATGGGATGCGATGTTGCTATGTCCTTCATTTTTAACACCAGTCATAATGTCTCCACAGGTTCTAATTACCCATCGATGATCTTCACCACCACACTTGTATTTGGTGAAGGCAATTTAAGAATGGTGCAACATGCTAAGTGTCTCAACTCCCAAGAAAGGAAAAGTTCAACCCAGAGGTCCTTGAGATCTTTCACAAGACTATGAGAAATATAACTAGATATCTGAATCAAAGGAAAAGAACCCAAGAAGAAAGAACATACCATGAGGAGGAGCACCCATACCAAGTGCCTCCAGAAGATAACCAAATTTTTCTTCAGCCTACACAACAAAGAAATGGCCTTAAGTGGTCAAGACGAGTATAATAGCACTTCTGTTCTCTTTCCAGTGTGTGCAAGTAAAAATAAATACATCTGTTTCTGTTTTTGGTGAACATATCTTCATATACAAACTACACTAAAGCAGAGGTACATACCCCCACAAGCACAAACTGATAGATATTTATTCCTAGATAAACGAAATCTGATAGCATAGCTGAAATCGTAAAGAGATCAGAAAGAACTGATTTTTGAATACCAGAACAAATAATGAGTTAATGTATGATCATTATAAAGAAGTCCAATAACAGGAAGTCTCAAAGACATGGAAGTAAGTATGAAAAGAATTGATCCTATTCAACGATATCTAGTCTCCATACAATAATCTATTTATAGATGAAGAGCTTACACAAACTAATGTTCTAATTGATAAATATTAACTGATGAAATAATCATCCCAGTTAAAGATAATTCTATCTAAATCTACTAGATATGGATTATATGTTGATCAGAGTTCACAATAAAAATGAACCAAAAGAATACGAATATGAATCCTGATACAATCGATGTTAGATCCTATAACATCCCAGACCGGTCCCACCTGATTCAAAGATAAAAGTTTCTTTTGCAAAATAGCAAGAAACAAATAGCCGACTCACAAATTCTCGAGGACTAAAACATTTCAATAAATTTTGGTACTCCTTAATTTCACTGTTTGATTGCTTTGACTCTCAGCTTATTTACTTATCAATCAAGTTCCAACAACCAAGACCTTCAAATAATTTTGAAAATTGAATAAAAAAGAGAATAAAGTGTACCTCATTAAGAGAGATACCAACGATTTCCAAAACCTTTTCTTGTATCTCTCGCTTGTGAATCCTTAGACTCCCTCCACCAATCTAATTTTCAAGAAGATATCAAGGGATAACTCCAGCATAGGTACATACAAACCAAACTGTTTATAACCAAAACGACTGAAACATAGACATACTTCAACCCCATTGTACACCAGGTCATATGCAAGAGCTTTTGATGTGGGCAGGTCATCCATGTCCTTTGGATTTGGAGCAGTAAAAGGGTGGTGCAGTGCCTGTATGCTAAAGACATTCAGTTTACTTCCAGAACCTACAGAAATCAGTAAACAACTCAAGGTAGTAGCAATCCTTAGGTAATGGTACTGAATACATGGTTTCACTTGAGTCAACTAGGTGATACCAAATTTTCACACAGATCAAGTAATACACTTTTTTTTGTAGAAGACATCCAGTTCCTACAGAAATCAGTAGGCAACACAAACTAATCAGGAATTGAATAGAGTGTGATACATAAATCAACTAGGTGATACCAAACCTCTACACAGACAAAGTAACATGGTCTATTGTGTTGACATATCACAAAATGAAGAGCTTTACTAGATATTTAAATTCTGCTAAAGCAGCTAATGATAAGAAGGTGTAAATAGGAATGCATGCATACGTTCAATGGTTTAGCAAGATGGGGAAACTAATAGAAATCTCACATGAACAGTTTCTGCAGGTTACATAAACTAGAAAGGAACAAGATGCCACCCAAATTAGAAGGCAAACGTTACAAAGGGACACCACCAACAATGTTATAGGTGATGAGAACATTTCAAAAGATCTGTGGCAAAAATGAGGATGATTGAAGTAGATGATTGTTACACAAGAAAAAACCGAATCTGCAATAATACTATTAAGGGGAAAAAATAATATGGCATCAATAAAAGGTAAATAGTTATTTGGAATTTTAGAGAACTAAAGACAGTCAAACATAGAGAAGCCACTGAATGATTAAGAAGTGGTGAAAGAAAATGAGAAAAAATGACCTTCTTACCTCTTATTTAAATGTGCATACAGCCCAAGATAGATAGAAGGCACCTAAGAGTCCATATGGTAGAACTATCTAAACCAGTGTTATTTGTACTACATCGTGTATCGTTTTTCTCTATGATACGGGTGTATCGTATCGTAAATTTTTAAAAAATATGTTTAAAATAAAATTTTAAAAAACAGTAGAAATCAAGAACTATTCTAAGTTAGACTAGTTTCCTAATTTGTGGTACCAATGCTAGATGTGGTCATAATTGGTAAGTTATTGAAGGAAATTACAAGTTTTATTCTTGAAAACTTTTAAAACTGCTTATTTTTTGAGTAACCTACCAAAACTGGACATGATTATAATTGATAAGTTGCTTAAGTTAATTGCCTTTCTCATTGGTGAGAATTTTGGAAACCTATCAAAGCTCAATGTGATGATAATTGGTAAGTTGTTTAAGATAATTGCCTTTCTCGTTGGTGAGAATTTTGGAAACTTTTATTTTCGTGAGTTTTGTTGATGTTCTTAAGAGATCGCCGTTAAAGGCAAAGAGATTCTCTTGCTAAAGGGGATGAGATAAGATTAATCCGCCCAAGAGCAGCACTCAAGCAAAAAGAACAAAAAAACCACGTTACAAATGCAGACATTTGTATAAGCCAGGGCGTATCGCCTATATCGTACGCACCTTTATAGTGTGATACGGGCCTATCGCACGATACAAGCCAATAGGATACGATATGCCCCGTATCGTTAGATATGAGGCTATATGCATAACACTCTAAACAACTGAAAAATGACGTAAACCACTGTTTTTGCTTCAAAGATATTCGGCAACTGAGAATCCTTATAGTAAAACTCTCTAAACTACTGAAATAATGACGCAAACCACTGTTTTCCTCCTCACCTTTGTCACTTGTTTATGAACATTATCAACAACTTAAAATTGCATTCCCAGCTTCAACAACAACTAAGCCTTTTCCCATACTAGACGGGGCGACTACATGCATTCCCAGCTTCAAGTAAAGGAAATATACCTCAACTAGACTGGGTAAAAATATGGCTATTACAGTCTGCTTAAGAGCCAGGGTAGGCACCATTTAAGCTCTTTCAGAGCTAAGCAGTAGCTTGGTTAAGCTTTTAATAATAAGGGGCCTAGGCACTTCCACATTTTCCTTTTTGAAGCTTTTAATGCTAAAATGCCTTTATGTGCCTTGCTACTGTGAACATTCAAAAAGTATGTTACAGATGTGTTTCTTATTATTTATAGGGTTGATTAGTTAACATAGGGCCTATGGCTGCTTTTCTGAGGGCTTGTGCATAGCACGCTCCGATATGTAAGGCTGTATCTAGGGTCCTTAACACAGCCGTTGCTTAGTCATCGACAAAACCGTTATATCCCTCAATAAGCATGTAGAATCTATCGTTAACCTACAATTAACAGTCAGTAACATGTTATTTATAGTCAACAATAACGGAAAAGAAAAGAAAGATCTGGAGAGAAAAAAGGCAACACACCTCAAATCGTTGCTCAGAACTGTCCCACTTGAACATTGGAAAATCTGTCACCCATAGAATGGAATGCACCGACTGATAAAAAAAATATCATCATGGCTTTACACATTTAACTAAGACTACAATCAGTAAAATGAAATGTGGTTCCCAATTTAAAAGCAATACTAAAGATCTGTATATTCCTGATCCTTGGATAGTAAGAGCCCACATTGAAATTGCGTGATAGGACAATGAGAAATCATTTGCATGTCCTGAAACAAAAAAGTTTTATTTATTTATTTTAAGAACAAGAATGCAAATACATCTTGGACATGATCCTGAACATGGTTTAGTTCAACATTTATGACACTGCATTTTACCGTTGTTTCTTTTAACTTGTTCTTTTCTGAAGGAAACTTTCCTAGGTTGAGTTTTCTGTTTTCTGGTGTAGACAGGGCAGAATAAACCGCACATCCAAAAAAGAAAGGATAAAATATGTGTGACACTTAAGCGAATAACAATGTGGCTTATGCAGAGGTGATAGAGTAGAGACTTTAAGAACAGACTAGTTACCTAGAATTCTGCTTCCATAGACAATTAACAACTCTATAGGTATGTAGAGACTTTTCAGGGTGCAAAAGTGCCTTTCATTTTTTTTTTTTTAAAGGCTTCTTGTAGGAACCACATACCTCCTCTTTTCCCACTTTTCAAGAACATAGATTTATAAACTAGAGTTTTTATATTTTCCTATAACTCCAAATGAACATGCCAAACAAGTTAACAAAATGGTTCCTTCTTGCAGGTGAAGCCAAGAGGCTCAAGACTATGCCAACAAATTGACGTTCTCCAAATAAACGAACCAGCAGTAGCTTGCTTCTAACGGCTTTAAATTAAATCCATAGTTGAAACAAATCAACCATAGGAATTTATCAAACTACAAAAGGCCTGTGACACCTCCAAAAGTGTTCTAGGCCAAAACTAATACAAAAAGTACAATTGAAAGAAATTGCATAAAAGGGTAGAATAATTGTCGACCTGATAACTTACATGATCCACCATCTCCAGTTGATGAGCAATAAATACCCGAAGCCTATCAAGAGTTCTATTCACGGATGCACGAGTACCTACGGCAAACAGAATAAGATCTCCAGGTTTTGCTGAGCACAACTTTAATAATTTCTCCTTCTGGGTAGAAAGTAGACTTGAGACTAAAGATGGAATTCCCTCAAAATTTCCTGGTTCATGTACCAACACACATCGTAAAACAGGTCTGTCCTCCACAGCAAGGAAATTCAAAGGTAAGAAAATAAGAGACAAAGGACCAGAACCATTGGATGAGGAAGAACACCTTTGCCTTACCATCGTCTAATAACTTGAGAAAAGGCAAACCCTTTGCCCCAGATTTTATGGCTTCCTTCTGAATGTCACCTTTTTTGAGGTTTGAATTTGAGTATTTACTAGCACCAGAAAGAACACAAAGTGCCTTAATGATACCTCCATCGGCCAAGGCATCCGAAAAGACTTTGAAAATGATCCTTCAAAAACTTTTGAGACCTGCAGTGTGGCAGAAGGTTAACATTGCCTTCTTCCATAAACTATGTGCATTTTGTTCTTAGAGTTCATGATCAATGCACCGCAGTGCCTTACTTTTGTAAAGATTATATACATGATGAAGGAACAACCACTCTGACTCAGTTAATCCACGACAAAACATAATGAAGCAGTAGTTTTCATCCCTAAATTGAGTCTAGGACAACTTACTGTTGATTTGACCCTCCAAAATATATTTTATTCATAAAAAAACAGAATAATACAAGAGGGAATGAAGAAGAGTGCAGGTCGACACCCCTTGGCTGCTGCCACCTGCTGCCCACGTTTTTTCAACCCCACTAACCCTAATGACAACATTTTAAATAGTACTAATCTAACTTGAAAGACTAAAATGCCCCTAATTAGTAACTAATATGATTCAGGTCCCAATGGATCAGAATCTGATCCATTGGGATCCAAACCGTACATAACTCACACTAATTACATAGAACTGAACATAAAGACATTACACGACACAACCTAGACTCTAAACATTCTGTCAACTTTCTCTTCTCAACATGCCCCCTCAAGTTGACTCCTGAAGACTTGTAATTTTCAACTGTGAGAGTGATTTCTGAAGGCTATTGACTGATGCTGATTTGGTAAAAAGGTCTACCAATTGATCCTCTGAGCGAACATAAACTAGATTGAAAATTCCTTTGGAAATCTTTTCTCTGATAAAATGACAGTCGATCTCAATGTGCTTTGTCCTTTCATGGAAGACTGGATTCTGTGCTATTTGCACGGCAGCTTTACTGTCTGTAAATAATGTAATCGGGGAGTTTTCTTTAAATCCAATTTATTCTAGGAGTGAGATAATCTACTGTCCCTCACACGTACCTAGAGCAATAGCTCGGTATTCTGCCTCTGCACTGGACCGGGCTACCACAGACTGTTTCTTGCTTTTCCAAGATACAGTATTTCCTCCTACACGTATTACATAGCCTGATGTTGACTTCCGATCAGTCTTCAAACCTGCCCAATCAGCATCGGAGTAAATTTCTATATCCAAAGTTGGGTGTAGAGTATATAGCAAGCCAAACGTGATAGATGATTTCAAATATCGAATAATATGAAAAATTGTATTCATATGATGTTTAGAAGGACCGTGCATCCACCTACTTGCATATCCAACTGCAAAGCTGATATCTGGTCTTGTGATCGTTACATATATCAGTTTTCCTACTAATCACTGGTATTTTCCAACATTTTCATAGGGTTCTGCAAGCTCGAAATTATCACCCTTAGGGATTTCCATAGGAATGGAGCATATTCGGCAATCTTCCAATTTCGTTTCCTTCAGTAGGTCAAGGATATATTTCCTCCAGCTTAAGAATAATTCATTCTCTTTATGAATTACTTCTATTCCCAAAAAATAATGTAACCTTCCTAAATCTTTCACATCAAATAATGTATGGAGCCTTTTCTTTAGATAGGTTATACCTTCAGCATCATCCCCTGTAATGATAATGTTATCTACATATACCAGTAATATAATAGTCTTCTGATCTCGTCTGATGAAGAGTGTGTGATCACTAACACATTGCTTAAAACCCAACTTCATGATTCTATCACTAAATTTTTCAAACTAGGCTCGTGGAGATTGCTTTAACTCATAAAATGATTTCTTTAACTTACAAACTACATTTTCGCCCGAATGTAGTGAATCAATTGCAGAAAGGGTTCCCACATCATGGACGGGTGTGGGTAAAGAAGTTAGTCCCGCTATATTGCCGCCCGAATGTACTGAAAAATTTTCAGAGAGGGTCTCCGCATTTTGATTATGGACGGATGCGGGGGGTAAGGAAGCTAGTCCTAGATAATAAGATTCGTATTGGTTCTTAGAATATCGGAACATTATCGGGTAAGTTAATGGAGGTGGTAGATACTATGATTCGGAGAAAGATTCATATTCTATGTTTACAAGAGACAAAATGGGTTGGAGAAAAAGCAAAGGAGATAGAGGATACAGGTTTTAAATTATGGTACTCAGGTAAAGAAAAGGCCCGAAACGGAGTTGGTATTATCGTAAATAAAGATTTAAAGGAGAGTATAATAGACATACAACGATATGGTGACCGAATCATGACATTGAAATTAGTGTTAGGAGTAGAGGTTTTGAATATAGTTTGTGCTTACGCACCCCAAGTAGGACTAGAAGATAGTATAAAGACAGTTTTTTGGGAAGAGTTAGATAAGGTGTTTCAAAAGATTCCACAAAGGGAGATGATTTGTTTAGGAGGAGATTTAAATGGACATGTCGGTAAAGAGGCATTAGGATATCAAGGGATTCATGGAAACTTTGGTTATGGGGATATAAACGAGGAAGGTAGAGAGATTTTAAATTTTGCTATGTCATTTGATCTCTTTATAGTCAATAAAATCTTCAAAAAACGAGATGAACATTTAATTACTTATAAGAGTGGCTTATCACAAACACAAATTGATTACTTTATTTGTAGAAAAAAAGATAGAGCGTGTTGTAAAGATTGTAAGGTAATTCCAGGAGAAAGCTTAACCACCCAACATCGACTTTTAGTTATGGATTTACAAATAAAAAAATGGACAAAGAAGAAAAGAGTGCATCGAGCTATTCGGACTAAATGGTGGAACCTCAAAAGCGAGAAAGAAGATATATTTAAACAGAAAGTCCATCAAGGAGATGTTTGGAATTATGTTGGCACACCCTCTGATATGTGGAACAATATGGCTATACATATTAGGAGAGTGGCGAAAGATGTGTTAGGGGTATCTAAGGGAGGTGTACCGGCAATAAAAGAAGCTTGGTGGTGGAGTGAAGTAGTACAAAATAAAACATGTTACAAATTACATTATGCTAAGAAAACTAGTGAAACTTTAGAAACTTATAAGAAAGCAAAGAAGGAAGCAAAAAAGGCCGTTAGTGAAGCAAAAGCTAAGATTTGGGAGGACTTATATAAAAACTCAACTCAAAAGAGGGTGAAAGAGATATTTTTAGGATAGCTAGGGCTAGAGATAAGAAAACTAAAGATCTTAATTATGTTAGATGCATAAAAGACGAGGATGAAAAAATTCTAGTGGCAAATGATGATATAAAAAATAGATGGAAAAACTATTTTTATAGTCTTTTTAATGAAAATAAAGATGTTAGTATTAGTTTAGGAGATTTAGCCAAGTCATAAAAGTATATAAACCACAATTTCTACCGACTAATTCAAAAGAATGAAGTCAAAGAGGCTCTTAAACATATGAAGAGTGGTAAATCGGTAGGACCAGATAATATTCCTATAGAAGTTTGGAAAATACTAGGAGAAATAGGAATCACTTGGCTCACAAGACTATTTAATGAAACATGGAAAAACCAAAAGATGCCCGAGGAATGGAGAGCAAGTACACTTATACCCGTATATAAGAACAAGGGAGACATTCAAAATTGTGCGAATTATCGAGATATCAAGTTAATGAGTCATACTATGAAATTATGGGAAAGAATTATCGAACGTAGGTTAAGACAAGTATCAAGTACAACAGAGAACCAATTTGGATTTATGCCAGGTAGATCTACTATTGAAGCGATTCACCTTTTAAGACGTCTTATGGAACATTTTAGAGCAAAAAAGAAAGACCTTCACATGATATTTATTGATCTAGAAAAAGCTTATGATAGGGTACCGAGGGAGGTTCTTTGGAGAACTTTAGAAAAAAGAGGTATCCCATTGATATATATTAACCTTATAAGAGACATGTATGATGGTGCAAAAACATGTGTGAGGACTCATGAAGGAACGACAGACTTCTTTGAAGTTAATATTGGGTTACATCAAGGATCAACTTTAAGTCCATACTTATTTATAATGGTGATGGATGAGTTAACAAAACATATTCAAGACGAAGTACCTTGGTGTATGTTATTTGCAGATGACATTGTATTAGTGGAGGAGTCTAAGGAAAAAGTTAATAGAAAATTGGAACTATGGAGAGAAACATTAGAAAACAAAGGCCTCTGACTTAGTAGAACAAAGACAGAATATATGGAATGTAAGTTTGATCATTTGGCTACTTCAGAGGACATAGAAATTAAAATTGGCACACAATGCATTCCCGAAAAGGAAAGTTTTAAATACCTAGGGTTAATTTTTCAAAGTGATGGAAGAATTGATGGAGATGTTACACATAGAATTAATGCTGGTTGGTTAAAATGGAGAGGAGCATCAAGTATTCTTTGTGATAAGAAGATACCATTAAAATTAAAAGGTAAATATTATAGAGCAGCAGTTAGGCCTGCCATGTTTTATGGTTCTGAGTGTTGGGCAGTTAATCATCAACATGTACAAAAGATGTTTGTGACAGAAATGAAGATGTTGAGATGGATGAGTGGTCATACAAGAAAAGACTGTATACATAATGAGGTTATTAGAAACAAATTAGGAGTGGCACCAATAGAGGATAAAATGAGAGAACATCGTTTAAGATGGTTTGGACATATAGAAAGAAGATCAAAAGAAGAACCTGTAAGAAGGTTAGAAAAACTAAATTTGGAAAGTATTAAAAGAGGTAGAGGACGACCACAAAAGTGTTGGAAAGAAACAATAAAGAATGATCTAGCTTATTGGGAGTTAACTGCTAACATGGCACACGATAGAGATCTGTGGAAACAAAGAATCCATGTAGCCGACCCCGTCTAGTATGGGAAAAGGCTTAGTTGTTGTTGTTGTTGTACAAACATTTTTCTGCGTCTTTTCCATTGTATACTCGGGAGGTAAATCCATATAAATGTCTTCTAGAAGATCACCCTAAAGGAATGCATTCTTAACATCTAACTGCCATAATTGTCATCCTTTATTTACTGCCAAACTCAAAATAATCCTGATAGTGTTCATCTTTGCAATAGGAGCAAATGTTTCTGTATAGTCTATATCAAAAGACTGGTTATACCCTTTAGCTACTAGTCTAGCTTTATATCTTTCTATATTGCCATCAGCCTTATATTTTACAGAAAATACCCATTTACATCCCACTGTTTTCCATCTTGTGGGCAAATCTGTTAGTTCCCACGTGTTATTACTTACAAGGGCTGCAATTTCTTCTTCCATTGTTGTTTTTCACTCTGAATGTTGTCTTGCTTCTTCGTAGGCTTTTGGTATGAGAGTAGAATATGTATTCATAATAAACACCTGATATTCTCTGGGATAATTAGAGTAAGACACAATTTTTTCCAAGGAATATTTCATTGTTTTTCGTTTTCCTTTTCTGATAGCAATAGGTAAGTCATCAAACTCATCATTAGAATGCTGAGAGACTTCCTGAATATGATGTGGAATTGATTCTGGGACGGAATTATGATCGGGAGTGATTGATAGCTGAGGAGCAACAACCTTCCTTTCCCCTTTGGTATACACTTCTATATTTTCTGCATGAGAAAATGACATATCTTCCTCTCCTTCATCATGTATACGATGTCCTTCAGCTGGTGAAAGTGGCATGACATAAGGCGTCTGCATAGATGAATGATCAACTTCTGATGAATCATAAAATGAAGTATCTTCATGAAAAGTGACATCCATTGTAACATATAGCTTTCTTCTTAGTGGATCATAGAATTTATAACCTTTTTGAGTAGACGAGTATCCCAGAAAAATACATTTAATCGCTTTAGCATCTAACTTATCCCTCAATCCACGATGAACATGTCCAAAATAAGTACAACCAAACACCATTGGGAGCAAATGAAATTGTTTCTGAGAGGGATACAATAAATGAAATGAAGTATCTCCATGGAGTACACTGCTGGGCATTCGATTTATCAGGAAGACCGCAGTTAAAACCGCTTCACCCCAATAGTATTTAGAAGCATTACATCCAATGAGAAGTGTCCTTGCAACTTCTAATATATGTCTATTTTTTCTCTCTGCAACCCCATTCTGTGAGGAGAATGGGCACATAAAGTCTGATGCAAGATTCCCTGTGCTAGAAAGTATGAATTAAGGGATTGAGACATAAACTCACCCCATTATCACTGCAAAAAACTCTTATAGCTCTCTGAAATTGAGTATGTATAAATTGACAGTATATTGGAAGAATATTTCTTCACTTCATCTTTGGTTTTCATAAGATATATCATTATGAATCTAGTGCAATCGTCAATAAAGGAAACAAAATACTTATATCTATGCACAGATATAGTAGAGCAAGGGCCCCAAATATCTGAATGAACAATCTCAAAAGGAATAACAGATATGTCTTCACTTAAAGGAAAAGAAACACGATGATGCTTAGCCTTTTGGCAAGTCTCACAATTTAAATTCAAATTATTACAATCCTTAAATTTTGGTAGTAACATTCTCAACTTAGATAATGGTAAATGTCCCAGTCTTTGATGTCATCGAGATATGTCCTCTTTCTGTTCCCTGGTGATCACAATTGATTATAGTGCTGCTCTTTTATGATCCTCGCAGAAATATAAACCTCTTCTCACACTACCCTGTCCAAAGATCCTCCCCGTCAACATCTCCTGAAAGTAACACCCAGTTGAATCAAATATTATACTATATTTTTTTATCTCTAGTCATAGCAAACATAGATAATAAGTTGACTGAGATATTTGGAACATGCAGGACATTTTTTAAGATACCAAACGAAGTAGTAATACTTCCTTTTTCAACTATGGGAGTATAGGAACCATCTGCGAGTTTGATATTAATGCTGTCTTGAGACAATTCATAATTATAAAAAAACTCTCTTCGACTGACCATATGATCTGTCGCACCTGAATCAATAACCCAAATACGTGAATAAAAAGAACCAATATTATCCTAAGTCAGGAAAGAAAAAGGATATGTCACTGTGGCTTGAGGATCACTGTGAGATGATGTAGACGTAGATTGAGAATCAGTTAGTCTGGATTTAAGGAGTTCAATTTCTTTCTTCATATCTACTAATGAGGTTGTACTATCATCATTCCTTGGTTTCTCTGTCTGATCACTGCTGAAGTAAGCCCTGTTGGATCGATTCTAATTCTGATTTTGAAACTGAGTAGGTACTCCAACTAATTTTCAACATGTTTCTCTCGTATGACGTGATTTTCCACAATGTGAACAGATTAACTTATTCTTGTTTTCAGAAGTGGTCCCAAATCTGCCTCTGCCTTGTCAATAACCTCCTCTCTCCCTAAAAAAGGTGGGAGTAGATGTACCTCTTCCTACGAATGCTGAAGTTTCTGATATATTCACTTTGGTTTCCTTTTCTAGTTACTTTATCTCCTCTTCACGAAGTAGGAGAGAATATAGTGTACTCAATGGTAGGAGTTCTTCTCTACTAAGAATATTGTTCTTAACAGCCTCGTACTCAGAAGAAATTCCTCATAGAAGATCAAATACTTTTCGCTCTTTAAATTCTTCATTGCGCTTAAGTGTGCGGCTCTGACATTTGGTTTTGGAGTAGAATTGTAATTCCTCCCACAGACCTCTGAGTTCTGCATAGTACTCACTGATAGTTCTTCCTCCCTGTCTGCACTTCCTAATCTTTTCTATAAGATCATACTTCTTTGCAATATTTTTTCTCTGAGCATAAGCCTCCTATACTGCCAACCATATCTCTCTAGCTGTTTCCATGAACATAGAGATACTGCCAATGGAAGGTGTCATAGACTGAATCAACCAAGCACTCACCAATGCATTTTCTTTTCTCCATCTAGAATAAAGAGGATTTGTACTTGAGGGTTGAGTTACTTCACCCGTTATGTAATCCCAACGCCCCTTGGCTATAATTGCCAGTTCAATTGAACGAGCCCACTGGAGATAATGTTTTCCATCTAATTTCAGATTGGTTATCTGAAATCCTTCATTGTTCATTTGTATCACCCATCTTGGTTCTTTCCATGAATATTTCCAAGGTAATCCTTTTTTTTTAATCAACTATAAGTTAGATTAAATTCACTTGAAACACGATCAAATCAGAAATTGTGTGTGTATGAAATACACCAAGAAACTGAAATACCCTAAGAATCTGCTTCTCACTTCAAGAACCTGTGAACCCTAAGTTACTTGTGCATAACCCTCTGTTATGTACTTCATAAATATGAAGAAGAAACAAAATACTGATGTAATCCACAAAATCACTAATATAATTTGCATTTCACCGATTCCTTAATCTCAATATGAAATATGCAAATCACGGTATCTTCAATCCAATGGAAAGAATTCCCTCCTTTTATGGATTCTTTCTATGATCATTAAAATCGAAGAAAACATTCAACCAAACAATCAAATAGGCTTACAATTTTGGTTGAATCCACTTAATCGGCACGAGAACACTTTATGATGACTGAAACTTCCGATTACGCTCTGATACCATGTTGATTTGACTCTTCAAAATATATTTTATTCATCAGAAAACAGAAGAATACAAGAGGGAATGAAGAAGGGTGCAGGTCAGCACCCCTTGGCTTTCGCCATCTGCTACCCACGTTTTTTCACACCCCACTAATGAAGAAGGGTGTAGGTCAGCACCCCTTGGCTTTTGCCATCTGCTACCCACGTTTTTTCACACCCCACTAACCTTAATGACAACATTTTAAATAGTATTAATCTAACTTAAAGAATAAAATGCCCCTAATTAGTAACTAATAGGATTCGGACCCTCTTATCCATTGGTATCCAAACCGTACATAACTCACACTAATTACATAAAACTGAACATAAAGACACGACACAACCTAGACTCTAAACATTCGAGTCAACTTGCTCTTCTCAACACTTACATCTATAAATTCCATGCGGAACCGAAGGTCTGGTCTATCTGAGCCATATCGGCTCATTGCTTCAGCATATGTAAGCCTTGGAAATGGGTTTGGAAGTTGAATGCCTCTTATAACCGAAAATACCTGGAAGATGAAACTGCATTAACACAAATAAGAAAGATAAGGTGCATCAGAACATCATTTTCCAATATATAAAACAAATTAGCAAGTGAAGATTAAGTATAACAGACATGTCTTATTAGATCTTCATTAAGTTTGAGCATTTCTTCAAAAGTAATGAAGGCTAATTCCATATCCAGTTGGGTAAACTCAGGTTGCCTGTCAGCTCTGAGGTCCTCATCACGGAACACCTGAAGAAAAAAAAGTTCTCAGGTATCCAAGAGTGTGCAAATTAACAACAGACTAGTTTCTCCAGAAATAAGAAAGAACCATGCAGAAATTTTTTTGCATGGTGCCTAATTTTGAAACATTTACAGTAACTAAATCAAATGAGAAAAGAATTTATTTCCACCAGAAGCTGAACTATTGTGTAACTCAAAGAACAAAAAGGAACACAAGAATGAGGAAGATAGAGCAACAAGATTTGAAATATAAATTTATGGGGAAAATGGTACATATATGGTAAGAAAAATGCTAACCTTGCAATTTGGTAATATTTGTCAAATCCAGAAACCATGAGCATTTGCTTGAACAGCTGGGGACTTTGAGGTAAAGCATAAAAGGTTCCTGGCTTCAGTAAACATGTAAAATAAGATCAGGAATGTGAACCCTGAAATGTCAATACAGGAACGAAGTCTTAACGAATATTACTGGATTAAGGGAGAAATTCTAGAAGTCGAAAACACTAGCATACTTATAACTTTTGGTGTGGGAAGCTCAACATGCCACACAAGACATGCATAATGGCATAACCTTCTTATAAGATAAGATATGGGGCGATACGATACACCACTGTATCGCAGTATGCCAATAGTGTTTGTCAATTTCCTAGAATTGAAGACCCATAACATCTATTCTCGATATGAATAGAAGTGGATTGTTTCTCGTCTATCCCTTTTTGGAACCAAATATACAGCTTGGTGTAGTAAATTAGACAGCAAGTGCAAGTGATGGAATGAAAATCCTGGGAACAGATGCAGACTCGTTCTGGGACTATTTATGACGTCTAACCGTCGTGCGCCAAAAATGTTCCTTGCATTTTTCTTTTTAAATGGGTTATTAAATGAGTTTTACCGGTAACACTACAGATCAACGGATCAGCATTGAAAAGTCAAGAAGAGATCCTATAAGCTTTAACTATATCGCTGATATTCAAACACACAACAGCAATTCCACATGCTAAACTGAACAAAGCATGTAACGGCAATATTAGCACTATAAGTTTACAAGGAATAGGCATCGTTAAATGAAAAATAGAAGTCAAGAACATTTAATGCTGCACATATGTAATAAAAATTAAATTGTTTATGTACGGGAATTCAGAAGTTCAAAACTGAACCATATACTGAAGGAAAAGGAAAAGGAAAAGATAGTACCTGAAGCCGTGATGGTACAAGATAATCTCTAGCACCTTCAGGTGTAGATCTGGATAATATTGGAGTCTCTACCTAGCATACAGCAATATGAATATGAGAAGAAAAATTGCCCCAACTTTTACTAGCTTCTCAAATAATCATTACATACATGCTGACAGAAAAGCAGATCATGGTTGACGCTTGATAAGAATATCTTTTCCAGATCTTAAAAGACGCCTACCTCCACAAAGCCATGTACATCTTCCAGGTACCGCCTGATGAGCTTGACTACATTGTGGCGCAGAGTCAAGTTGGAATGCATTTGTTGCCGTCGCAGATCCAGACAATGGTATCTGCCATTTTTTCATCAGAAATGTGTGATTATTCAGCTGCCTTGATTTAGAGATTGTTGAGCCCTTCCCAAGGATAAGAAAACTATCCAATAAAAAATGGATGTGACAGATTTCAGCACCTTAACATAGTTTCTCCATACAGGTTCCACTTAACGTTCATGACATACTTCAATCAGACTATCTGTCCTACCAAACTTGTACGGATGAACTGTCATTTACTACTCTAGAGAGTACCACATATATGAATAATGATAAAACCAATTTTTCAAACAAAGAGCACTTGTGTATATCCTCAGAGAAATCTAAATTCCATCATAAGTTCAAAGAGAAAAAGGCACTGCTGATTCAGGTTTCATGTATATAATGTCCTAAAAAGTAATTTATCACTTATGTAAAAATAACACGATCATGGGAATACTAATGACTTGCACATAGCCTCATGATTGGATACAGTCACACTGTTATCCATTCTCAAAACCTACCAGCCTATACGAAGAAGAAGCCATCGACTCCAATCTTTCATCCAATGTGTTTGACATCATCGAAGATCCAAGCTCAAGTGGTGGAAGCTCTGACGTCATGCAGGGCGGCAGGTACAGATGCAGGAGATGAGTACCAGTGCAGAACAAAGAACAACAACAACAACAACTAAGCCTTTTCCCATACTAGACGGGGACCAGTGCAGAACAAACCAATTTTAAAAATTATGGGTGCTGAGCCTTGTCAGTATTTAGGTATAAACTATGTAGAATGTAGATTATATATTTGATGATAGATTATAAACTAGAAGTAAATCAGTTTTAGTAAGCAATTATTCACTAATCCCTGTGACATATTATTAAACAGTTAACTGTCTCTAACTTACACTTTTTGTTTAAAACAACAACAACAACTAAGCCTTTTCCCATACTAGATGGGGAAGACTACATGGATTCTCTGTTTCTATAGAGCTTGATCATGTGTCATGCTAACCGTTAACTCGACATAAACTAAATCATGCTTTATTGTTTCCTTCCAATACTTTTGTGGTCTTTTTTCTCATACCTCCTTTTTTGTTTAGAAAATAAAAATATTTATCACCGAATGCAGAATGGCAAAAAATATGAGTATCGATAATCCAATTCATGTCCTGCACTGTTAAAAGTGCCGCGTCAAAACCCTCTTGGAGATAGAAGCATCCCACAGTTGAAGCCATGGAGTCAACACGAAACCTTGAAGATCACAATCAAAATATGGAGAACACTGTACATAATACTTGGATTTTACTGTTTGAGTTTCTAATTCTTGATGATTCCTAGTTAGGACTGTGCTTTGGTAATTCAAAAAGTTCATGTAAAGCTAATCTAAATAATGCTCATAAGTTATGTATCAATTGCAAATAAATAGCCAAAGAATGTTAATGAAGATGACTGCCTGGATCATTCACCGGTGAAGGATAAAACCAAATCCTAAGTGAACTTAAACCACATTTAGTCAAGAAATACTCAGACTTTATATAAACCACAAGAATGGAGCACCTAACCTTTTATTAATAATGACAAAAGGCATAAGTTAAACATAGGAAGACCCTCTACAACTACAACTTAATAAAGCACTGACACCCCAAACTGAAGGCTCTTTATCTCCAACACAAAAGACATCATAGCCGTACTCAAGTCAGTTTCCAACTCAGCAATGTAAGCCAACTAGCATCCAATACCTGACCTTATGGAGATCCAGGAACTGACATGGTATTCTCATGACATTAGGATACTATCACCTTAGGTTGATGACTTGGCGATACATCAACCCATCCATCAAGTGACTTGGTTGCATAAGAACCTCTAGCCAATTTGGTTGAAAGGAGAAAGATGAGTGGTCATGCCGCTTGGCAGCCTGTTAGCTGGAATCAGTTGGCAATGTCAACAATGAGTGGATTATAACTCTCCAAATAAATGAGTGGACAAAAGCTTCAAATGTAAATGTTTTAGTTAATCAATACTGAAGAGATGGAAGAACTATTCAAGATAAATAATGGGCTAGCATAAAATAGAAAATAAGGGTGCAAGATAAAAGCTTCCTGGAGAAGAAAAGGTCCAATAGCTAGAAACAAAAACTTCTCATGTAAGTATCTAGTTCGCTTTGTAAATACGCATATCTGATTTCGCTATGAAATATAAGAATATATCTATTCTCTCACGTTCTCTCCTTTCTTCTCTCTGAATATCAATTCTCTCTTCTGAATTCTAATTCTCCCAATCTGCGCATTCTATCTCTAACTCTCTTTCATTTTTCTATCTCAGTTGTCTAATTCTCTCAACCCAAAAATCTCATCTATCTCAAGGATTCTATCACCTTCTTTTCCTCAAAGATATAAAAGAGACGGGGGTGTCATTATAATGACATTAAGTACACGTACCTAGGAGAGTGAAGCACTTTTCGCAAAACCAGATAACAATAATGTCACGACTTCTAAAAAGTAAACAAACGCACGTGCAAACACACTTCAGTTTCTTTATTTATAACAATGTTTTTATAGTAGTGTCACGTTTTGAAACACAAAGACGAAAGTTACGTGCAATGATGTGCAGCCGAACTCTTTCTGATACTTTCAAGATGTGAAAAATAATGCCATACAAAAGAAAACATACACTATGAACCATAAAGAAGGTTTAAGGAAAGCATGCATGTCACTTGATCTTCCTTATCGTAGGTCTTTTTGTCTACTCCGAAAGACTCAATGCCATACTTTTTAAGATGCGAGTAGTCATTTGGAGACGATGTACCACAAAAAAGTTATGAAGAAAGGATCCATGTCACGCAAAATATGAAAATTCGGAGGTTCAAAGTAGGCAGTAGAATATGAATCCGGCAGTACACCCATAAGCAAATCTCTTCAAATTATAAGTGAATATTGCTACCTTAGGCGAACCTCCTCAGTCGCAACCTCCTTTGCATCATCAGAAGTCGTCACCGTAATAGGCAAGAGGACTTCACGGAATTCAGTATTCTAACATGTTCTGCAGTAACCTGACAGGAAATCATCTTGATATGAAGTAATCAGAAAACCAAAGTAAGAATGTTCACGACACAAACATCGTACTAACATTGGCTGGATATCGCTCTATTATTGCAATGCCAAGACCTTATAAGATAAGTGCCTAATTTAGTTCTCCGTACCCAATAACTCACGAAATGAAACAATTCAAATGCAACATCCTCACCTCTACGAACCCCGTTTTCATCTTCTGATTAATCGACTCTCTCGGGCGAGATCTAACGACGCCTTCAACGGCCACTACGTACTCCAATCTCAATTTGTTGACAACCGAGTGCGCATCTGGGAACTTGTCCGGGAGCGTAGTGACCTTCCGAAACAAAGATAAAACATTATTAACACAAAGACGATACGTGGGCGAGGAAACCAAAAAATCATATCAGAAACAACCGACTACCTGAACAATTCCAGAGTGATCCCTGAGGTTGAGAAACGTAAGGGATCCGTGAATCCGATGAAGCGCAACCCATCCGCAGAGCCTAACCTTCTTCCCTACGTCGTTCACCGTCAGACCGCCGCAGAGGTGGGTCCGAGAAACCCATTCGAGGCCATTCTGGTCGGTCGGTTGAATTTTGGGGTCCGGAACCACGAGTTCAGGCGGAGAAGAGGAACAAACAGAAGTGAAGGAGAAACGCCTCCTCGAGGGACCGGGAATGCGTCCCGGAAGAGACCAGCGGGAAGCGACTGAGTTGCAGAGACGAACGGCAGGGAACGAAACACGGATGCCATTGCTTGCGCTCGAATCGACCATGGCGGCATTTTCTCTCTCTATGTGAGAGAGAGAGAGATGGGTTTAGTGGTAACAAGAGTAAAACCTGGCTGCCTGTTATCACTCTGCACTCGTGCGAGCTTCGCGCACGTTGATGATTATGCACTGAAATATTATATATATATATATATATATATATATATATATATATATATATATATATATATATATATATATTGTACCCACTGGGTTAACGGAGGCCGAATATAGGTGACTCGGTTAACGGAGGCCGCATATAGGTGTGCATGTGTGCAATTTTTTTATGAAAATTGCGTACATCCCTTTTACTATACACTCATTTTTTCGTTTTCCCAAAATACCCTTGATCATTTAGATCAGAAATCAAACTACGTACCAATACGCTATTTGTTTCGAAAAGGATTTCACATAGTGAATACTTCATACATATTTTATATTTATACAAACATCTCAAAGTGACATGCAGATCCCCTTTGAGGTATGTTAGAGGACAATAACCTCTATCCTCAAAAGATCAGGCATGTTAGGGTTTATAGGAATTTGATTGTTGTAAACGGTGAATGATGGCTCTCCCAAGCTCTCCCCAAGCATTCTACAGGTTTTCTTTATCTTCCTCAAATTTTTCTTAGGTTTATGTTTGTTTCAAGTTGAAACCACGAAAACAAGGTTGAGTTTGGGTCACCTCGAACCGGAAATCGGGTCAACCGAATAATTTTTTTATAGGATCACAGTATTTTGGCATTATCTCTCTTGATACATCTCCAATTAGCATGATTTTTGGTATGTTGGAAACTATATATGCATGGTTAACCAACTGAAATTCGGAAGATTTTGATAAGAATTTGTTTTTCTTTATTTTTCTAATTTTATGGGTATTCAGTCGACAACCCAGTTAAAAGTTTCCCAACATGATCAGTTTGTTTTCTCTATATCTCTCATTTGAATTCTAATTCATGTGATTATTGATTATACAAAAAGAAGGCATGAGGGCCTTTCAAGGCATGATTTGTACATAGAGACCTGCCCAACCCTGTTTGGGCACTCAAAGAAAAAGCAGTAGTAAGCAAGTTCTCCCGAAAAGCGGTCGAGTTTAACAAGAATCATAACAGGTTTCACGGTAGGTTGGGTTTGTGTTAACAAACCTGGAATTATACATGATAACATTCGAGGATATTGACTTCTTCTCCCTTTTTTTTTTACATTGCAGGTTGTAAAAGGGACCGAAGCCCCCCAGGAGTCGAACTCCCAACCAAGGCAAGGGCATCAAAGCGCCTTGCGGTTGCAGGATATTGACTTCGTACTAAAGTGTAGGTGAGATAATTGAGTTAAGTCATAGTTTAGGTACGATTCAAATGAACAACCACAATGTGAATCATTAATGATTGAAAGGTTTTTGTGTGTGATGAAGAGCACAAGGGCTGTGATATCATTGATAATGTCAAATGCTATAAGGTCACTGTTTGGGCATTATTTGAATAAGCATCAGGGTGCATTAATGATCAAGGACACGAATGTGTGCCTGTGGTCCGGAAGAGCCTTGACATGGTTGATAATATCATATTCTCTAAAAAAGTCATCTCTGTGTTATTAGTTGAACAAACTCATAGGGATGCATTGATGCTGAATGAGAGAGAGAAAGATATGTCAATATCATGTGCTCTAAAAAGTCATAGCACCGAGAAGGTTAGCTCAACGGCAAGGCTCTCTACCACCATTGTTGCTGGCGAAAGTTCAACTCTCAAAGGCTGCATGTATCAGAGTTGGGTTGGACGACTGATACAACCTCTTATTAATGTTCAGGGGCACTTTTCTTCTTCGTCCTTTCTGTGCCTGGTAAAAACAATTTCATTAAAAGTTAAAAGAGGGAGAACAACAAAGAGACAACCTCTTGCTCAATGTTACTCACTAGTTAGAACACTTCTTTTTTTTCGTAATGAGAGGCCAAAACCTTACACACATAAACAGGCATGCGCCCACAGGAAATCGAACTCGCCACCTGCTAGTGAGTGTCAGAGAGCCCTACTGGTGAGCTACGCTATGGGTGCAAGGACACTTCATTTCGGTCCTCGTAAGCACACTCCTTTCAGTACTGGAAGAACATGGCGTAAAAATCAACATGCATATCGAACCGTGTCTTCATCGTATCGTATCTACGTCCATCCCCACGGATGGAACAACATTGCGCAAGAAACACTTGTCGCCTTGTCGTGTCCAAGTGAGGATAACAGCGTTCCTCATGGGCCAACCTTCTCTACCGACAAGTTTCCACGCTTCGATCCTCGAAGAGTCCCAGCGACTCACCGACGTCGCGCTCGCTCCACCCGGCTTCACAAAGAGTGGCTGACAGCAGCCGGACGCTTGACGCCAGGATCTCCCTGTCGGGATACGCCTGCATAGGCTTGTTCGCGCGAACGCTGGCGTGCTCCACGCCGACCATCTCCCGGATCTCTTCGTCGTTCCATCCGCCCCGCCGGAGTCTCCCCTCCATCTCCGTCAGGTACTCCTCGAACCACCCTTCCTTCTTTGGCCCGGCTACCGGACGCTCCGCCCCCTCCACGAGGTCGAACCAGAAGTCTATCCGCCGAGCGGCCTTAGCCACCCACGCCGGCGCCTCCATCGTGAAACGGTTAAGTTCGTTCGTCGGCATCACCTGCTTGCGGTCGCCATTGAAGTACTTGTACCTGTTGACGACGACAGTTTCGTCAATAGAAGAAAAGTATATATGTCCTTTTTTTCTTCTTTCGAGACAAAAGTATTCGTCTATGCCTCTCAAACTTCGTGTGCATTTTTTGCTTTTTGGTTCAAGGAATCCGGGAAAAGCAAAATCAATAAATTGTTTTATTCATTTGGACTGTTATATCCCCGTATGGACATGCGGAAAATCTATATATTTCTCCCTTTTCATCCGATTGTGATTATTTAATAAACAAACTCCATATTTCCACTCGACTAAAGCTGGGGTGCAAGCAATCTGGATTTCAGCACGACTAATAAACTAGAACTTCGGTTGCGAGATTCACTTTGAAAGCTTAATCTGTGTTTTTTTCACGTCGAGAAAAGCTTCAATAGATCCGACATTGTACAGCTCAATTTGTTGTGCATCCTTAAGTTATATATTTAACCTAACAATCCCTAGGAGCCTTCCATCATAGAGATAGATGGCACCAAAACTAGCGAATTAACAGAAGTGGATGCAGTGGTGGACATGAAATTTGAAGTATCAATGAGGAAATCTACAGCTCGCAATGTAATCTGTGGTTATAATACATGGTTCACCTGACCTCAAAACATTTTCATGCGCTATTTACCCCACCTCATACAAATTTCTAGATCCGCCGTCAAGTTAAAGTATTGCAATTGTTGAGTCTACTAACTTCAGAACTTTTTCTTCTCCTTCACCAATCTTTCGGATGGCTTTAAAACACCTTTGCGTTTCCTGCTTAGATCCTAAGGGTGTGCTTGATTCATCTGCCTCTGCAGAAGGCGAGAGCGCGGCCGATTTACACACATCATAAGGTGTAAGGTTTGCGACCGCTTTCACCTTCAACACATGTCCGAGATCACACACATTTGGGTCCAAACATATCGTCAACAGTGATACCCATAGCATTAGCTCAATTGGCTGGGCTTTATGATATCGTTGCTGTAAGTGAGGAGTTTGATTTCTCGTTGGGTGCATGTTAGGTTTCAGTCTTTTTTAAGTAATTGCACACTTCTTAAGCTTAAAAACCCTCAAGTTATTTTTTACCAAGATACTTCTGCAAGATAGAGATGTGTTTGTTTCTTTTTTAATGGAATGCACCTTGAGTACGTCTCCTCTTTAAGAAAAAGTCAGTCAGGCCGATGAGATTCATGCGGCGAAGCTATCCAGCAAACCGAAAATCCCCATGTGTATTATCGGATCTTGTTCTGATTACCGGGTCCGGCTAATTCGGTTCGGGTAGGAATATCGATTTATCGGCATTGACTTTGGATTTTAAGTTGACCGCGCTCATGTTGGGATTTTTTAAAATGTTTGCGGTTAAAAAAGTCATGCATTCAGGGGAAGAAGTCAAGAGAAGATTCAGGTGGAGAGTCCGTATGATACCTTGAGACCATCCGAGCTTTGGGTTTTCTCGGCGAGTTCCCGGCGCTACGAACGCCAAGCTCCGGCTTATCCGGAGAGGATCGATCGTCGATAATGGAGAACCTTGACGGGACGAGGTCGTTTTCCGGTCGGAATCCCAGCGGCACGAACACCTCGCGCTGGAAGAAATCGGCGACGTCAAAGCCAGAGTAGTAGAACTCAGCGTCATGGATAAAAAAGACAGGATTTCCCGCGATCTCCGGCCTAGAAGGGATGTAACAATGACTATAGATCGGCACGAGCACCGGCGCCAGCCTGAGTTTCTCCTTTAAGAGCACTGTGGCTCGATCGGCGTCATCCGGTCGCGGGCCCCATGCATCATGCCAGAACTGACCCTTCGCGACGCCGTAGATGATTCCGGCCATCGGAATGTCGAACATCATCTGCAATTGCCGGACGGTTGAAGATCGCCAATCCGGAAAGCCAACACCGACTGGAAGGCCCTCCCGGAGAATCGCCCGGAGATCAGGCGGGAAGGCAAAGTTGAAAGTACGCTCGATCTTCCCGAATTCATCGTCGGAAAGGCCCTGGATTACTGGAATCTGGCAGCTCTTGAGATGATTGATCACGTTCTTCGCATACGCCGCAAATGAGAAGCAGACCTTCGGGTATGGCTGACCGGCTCCCGGCGGCCTCTCCGCCCCCATGGCGGATGGCATAGAAAGGAACTAATTAAAAGACGATGCGGAGAAAAAGAAGTTAGACAAAATAAAGCAAAAATCCGATCCAACCGTCAACAATCAACAAAGTTTACAATTCTTGCGATCTATTTCTCTTCCAATTACTTTCTCTCCTTCTGCAAATGAGGATCCTTTGAGTGTGAGAGAGAGAGAGAAGCAGATGTGTCCGGAGAGAGAAGTCGGGACAACCCTTCGGAGTTTTAACTACCAAGATGCGTATTTTTCTCTTTTTGGAGTTTAGACTTTTACAGTTGGGCCCCAAACTGTTCAATCTAATTCGTAGTCTCTCTCTCTCTCTCTCTCTCTCTCTCTCGCCCACACACGAGCGCACATGCATACATGGATTTTTTGAAATTACCCACGTTGCCATATGCATCAAAGTGGATTCTGGGTTCAAGATTGCAGCCCATACCAAACCCATAACTCCTCCAAGAATGAAAAAATTAGCATGATTTTCTACTTCGTCCAACCAGCAATACTAATTGTTAAATCCAAAAGCATATTGTTTCGATCAAGTAGTACTCCCGTTTAGGCAAAGCCTATACCTAACCAGCCCGATGGTTCCAACTGGAACTGAACCAGGCCAATAACCGGTTGAACCCAGAACCAGAACCGAGGTCCACCCAGGTCGTTTCTGGTTAAAACAAAATCTTTTAACTTTTAAAATTTTCAATAAAGGTTCCGAACTAAAATGGGAGTTGATGGTTTCAAAACCATAACCGGAACCAGACCCAGACTGGTTTGGTTACAGTTCCAGGTTCCGAGCTAACCGGATCTAGCAGCAATTTATCCGGAACCACACATGTCTACTCCCGTTGTCCAATCCTTGGATGAACAGCTTACTTTGGAGAAGATAAACATCAAAAGACAGGAAGCTCCAATGAAATTTTGTTTTTCAAATAAGAATGAAAGTCATGCTTCCTAATAATCTTCCGCTATTATCAGAAACCCAATACTTTTTATACCCCAACTTGTAAGACTTTATCATGTCCGTGAAATAGGTAGAAGGTCCTGCAAGGGCTCCGATAGTTATGAGAACAAAACGAAGATGTCGAGATACTCAAATTCATGTTCACATGGGTATTCTTGCTGATTCTTTTCGCTGGGAGGACAAGCCATGTGACCGGTGTCCTTCATCAATTGTAAACATATAGTGATGTTTCTTTGGTTGGGGTTTCTCTAAGCCCGTCTTGATAATCAAAAACGAAAAAATAATTAAACACACAAATACACGCACAAAAGGTGGCTTGAAGAAAGCCTGGGTCTTCTTGATCCTTCCTGGGCAAATGGTACTAATGGAATTCGACTATGAAGATTTCTAGCTTTTCCCCTGGGGGTGGAGCCCAATTACAACAAAAACTAAACCACGATGGGAGTTGAGTCAGCTATTGAAGCATGCCGCAGGAAAGGCACTAGTTTTTATGATTTAAGTGGCCATTCTATGAGACCCAATTTGTGAGGAAAGTACTATTCGTCAACCAGTCTGCACATCGATTCCTTCCCTATAAGTATGTGAAGATCTCTTATGACTGCTACCAGTTCTTCAAATCATGTGCTCCACTTACTTCCACCATTTTCGTAAGTAAAGCTGCCGATCCATTCCTTGGTGGTTAGCTACATCCAGTGTTAAGTTTCAGGCATCACTATTGATGCCAAAAGCGAACTCATAGCTCTTGAGGACCCTTGCAAACAACTCAAAATTTTCTTTGAACTAAATGAAATTACTGTTGAAAATTAAAGAAAGAATACCATGACATTTTGAATTTTGGGCTCAATCAAGGAGAAGAGCATCGGAAGGGTCTAATTCATATTCAAATTGAGCTATTCTCATGGAAACAAAAAAGAACTGAAGTGGGAGTTTGAGACTAGGGTACAAAGCAAAGCCCGGACCAAAAGTCAAGTAAGCCAATCATTCAAGTTCATGTAGGTCTCCCACAAGGTTTGTGAATCTAAATTCACAAAAAATTAAGTATCCAAGACGTGCGAAATGTGAAGAAGGAATCTAAGTTCAAGTTATGCAGAATTCGACTAACGTTGATGCCCAGAACCAAATTCAATAGAAGTCACTGGAAGAAGGTGGGTGAAACGCAGTCGTCATTTTCCATATGTGAATGGAGATCTCATCTGCAAATATATAGGCCCCAATTCAGTAATTCGCCCTCAACGTGAACTTGAGAGAGGTTTCCTGTTGATAATACTCAAGTCCTTCAAACGTATCATCAAATCAAAAAGGATAAAATCAAGGAGTTCTAGCATGGAAGGAAATTCAATAGCAACGCTTCTATTAAATACACGAAGTATCAACGTTGAAGTAAACGAGTCTCTCTCGACAGACTGCTAGCCTCAGCAACAAGTCTCCCCAGCCCTTAACGTCAAAATCCTTTTGGATATGTGCATTCTGCCACATAAAATTCCATTGCACCATGAAAGTTGGCATTTAACTTCATAACTCACTCATGATAAATGAAACCAGCCGCATTCAATGTCAGGAAAGGTATGAACTAAATGATTGTTGTACAGTATTATATACTTACCCATTTGGCTAATCAAATGAGGGAATATGCCTAAAAGCCTATCAAGGGCATACGTGGAGGATATGTTGAATAATGAAAAGTTCTCGTTGTATTTAGGAGCAGAAATAAGGTTGTCATTTATCAACTATTATAACAAGAGACATTGAAAACCATTATTCCAATTAGGAAGACCAACGAAGCAAAAACATATTAAGCAGAACAAAGCAACCGCGAGTCTGCTGTAGAGTCTAATAAATGCATTTACTTTTTAAACAAGAAAGATGGATGGAATTGAATCAGTAAATGTCCATCATTTGTTATCTGGCAAAAGCAACTCACAAGAACAGAATGAACAGATGCATCGTCTTGTTCCCCAAACTAATAATTTGCTATAAGTTGCAATGGATCTTCAACTGTTTACAGCTAATAAAGTGCAGACTCAGGCAGGCGATTTAAGTGAAAAGAATCTATGCAAGTATACACTTTTGACAAAACAAAGTAAGAAACTGCATTTGAACTGTGAAAGGACAATAAGAATATGGTGCTCATATCTTCAAGCACGAGCATACAAAGCAGGATTTTTGATGATCTACAAATACCAAGCAATCTAGTCAACAGGAAAGATCAAGATACCAGTCAAAGTTGCATCAAAATGCTACCCGCCTCCAACAGCTCTACTTTGTTGCTTGTGCAATGATATTGCTTAACGAATTGGCCTGCTCTTTGGCACTTTCCACTAAAGAATCCTGCAGTACAGGATAAAATTTCCTCAATGCATATCCTTACCAAGAGCGGCTAAAATTAGTATCCATCAACACAAACCTGTGCAGCTATAAGCCTCGCAACAGTTTTCTTGCTTGACTCTTGGAGTTCACCGGCAATCAAAAGCTCATCCAGGACAAAGTATGCCTAAAAGTTCAACAAATAAACTTGTAAGCGAGAAAAGCACCGTAAACAATTCATTGAAGGCCACAGAGGTTGATAACTTCTGAAGATGCCCAAATACAAAATATGTAAGGACAGTAGAAAATTACTAGAACCACATGGTTTGACAGATGACACAGAACAACTGTATACATTGTTATTGCAGAAAATATTTGTAAGAAAAGTAAGAGCATTTTAAGAAAACAGCTCAATCAATACTGATCCGTATGTATTATCTCTAAAGAGCATATCATTTGATATTAAAGCTACCTTGTGGAAATTGAAGATTAAGTCCAATTCACAAACCTGAGAAAAGGGAAAAATAAGCGCAAGTTAATTATCAGTTGCAAGTATGGGAAAAGGCTTAGTTGTTGTTGTTGTTGTTGTTGTTGTTGTAATTATCAGTTGCAAGAAGAAATCAAGTGACAAAATGAACCTGAAAGGCTTACACTTCCAAAATAGCGATCAAGTATCTCGACAAAATGATGGATTATTTCGAGTGTTTCCAATTCATTGTCGTCTTGATCTATGCCCATGCAGAAATAAAGACTAGCATATCTGCAAGAACATCCAACAATTCATATATTAATTAGCAAAGGAACATTAAGAGTGGAAATATGAATCATGTGTCACCTTTTATAGACAACTTTGTGTCCTCTCCACTCAACAAAGTTACAGAGTTTTGGGCCTCGAGTTAGAATTAAACCGCTGAGCTCCCGAATCACCTATAGAAAAGACAAAAGCAGAAAAAACAAATTGTAGCATAAAATTGTTCATCTCAAACAATAAGTCTGCGGCATCAAGACTCAGCTCTGATCAATTGCAAACCACATTATAGTTATAGGAGTCTAGAAAAAACAAAACACGGTACAGAAAGCATCAGAAAACAAATGAATTTAGACATCAAAAGAAAACGAAACAAGAGACCATCAGAGGGGACAGAGTTGAAGCACCATAATGCACATATGTCATGGGAAGCATGTAGAGAGACATCATTAACGTTCACTGGATGTAAAATTGATGAAGTTATTGATAACACTATAACAAATCAGCATTCGACCTAAAGGCTACCAAGAAGCCAAAATGTCTAAAGTGTGCAATCAAGTAACAACTTCAAAGGTCAACCCAATCAAGGACCAAGTAGAATGGTGCTCGATAATCTATGGAATACTACTACAGGTTATCTACCCATGTTGGATACTCAAAAACTTGACATGTACACACTTCCTCTTCATAGAATATTGATTGATTCAGTGCATAACAACTTATATCGAATCTTTGGCCCCCAACTTATCATTAAAAATCACAATGTGGGTTGAACCATAGCCGTTTACTATGTGGAAATTATTGGTTTGCCTTAATACATATTATGCCCAGCCAAGACCAGCCCAAGCTATGGGGAAAGACATGCTTGAGACTCTACTCAAACCAAGGTGAAGTGAAGATCCACAGAGGCACCAAGCTCAAGTAAGGATTTTGGCACAACTTCCAACAGGTGAAAGTGAGGGCCATGAGCCACACAATGCCATGGCAAGCATATGAGGTGAAGCTTTTAGTACATATAACATAAGAGAGGAATAAGTATTTCTATATGAAGTTTCTATCAAGAGATATACACCAGAAAGCCTAGAAAAGCCAAAAACTAGGTAGTGGAAGTACTTAAAGTATTAGGTAAATTTCTCTTGAGATGACCTAATAAGTAGATGCATACAGGACACTTGTTAAATGAGCTACATGGAGACTTAGATCCAAAACTCAATTCACCGGAAGATGGGCTAGATCACATTTAAGAAAGATAGTATTCTCCAAGCTAAAGGCCAGCACTTTTGAAGTTAACGCAACTTTAATACGTAAATAATCAGACTTGAGTCCTTCAGTAACTTAGATATACATATCAAGAACTATCGGATTCGGATATAATCAAACTTGGAGCTAAAATTCATAAACTAAACTCTAGGTTACAATGAACTATTCAAATTAAAGTTTAGCTAAGATCTAAGATCTAATCTAGATCCTCCTACAAAGTGGCAAGATGGATGGTTGAGCTATGGTGTTGATAGCCCTATAAGCAGAGGTTAACACCTCATGTATTAAGATATGCTTCAAGCTTCAAGCCTTCAACATGAAACTAACTGGAGTAACAAGGGGTCTTCAAAATGAATGACCCAAGGGCATACCAGCCCTGCCTTAGGTGGATGGTGGTGCCCAATAAGGTTTGCAATAGCCAGCCTGCCAATTTACATTCCACAACTTTAGATTCCTGCACCATTCACTTTGATGCCACTACCGCTTTCCCAGGAGTAGAAGCAGTGTAACTCCTTTAATCGTCCTCCTTTCTTCTTCCTCTTCGAATTAATCCTGACCAATTCATCATTAATCGATTACTACCTCCAACACTGTCAGTGAAGGATTCCCAGCGAACCAATCCATCGCCTGATCCTAAATGCTTATCCTTTAGCAAACCCTTTGAATCGTGCCGAGCCGTGTACTTGGTTTAAAGAGTGTGACAACAATGTGAATCATGATAAGGTGGTGCCCATCATCAAAATAATGCCTCTAATTGTAAAGTGCATATTTTAAACAATGTTGTAAAACTCATATTCAAATCACCTATTTATGTTAAACAGACACATGCATCATATGCTTCTATATGATATTTATATATTTTACTTTAATGAAAAATTATGAAACAAACATATTGTCTAAGAAAACTAAAAGCAAGCATCAACGTTTAAGATCATTTTTAGTGTAACAACTTTTCACAATAGAATTACAGTTCAAAATAGCCTTTTGCGAACATTTACAACCCTCTCTCTCTGAAGTTCTGAACTTTAAACCTTTTTAGAACATTAAAGCTTTTTCTGACTGCAATAGCCTTTTTAAGAAAAGGATTGTAGTTCAAAGTAGTACATTCTACTGAAGGTACTCTTTGACTTTTTAAAAAGTATTAGTAATTTCTAAAAACATTCTTTTTAACATCAAATATTATATGATACAGAACGATATGCATAGATACAGTATGACAGTGCAATATACACTGATGAATGTGTGAAAATGGTACATTTTCTTAATCATATCAATGAGGTGGCTATATATGATATTATCCATTCCCATCATATCATAGGATGTGATACAGTATTTATAACATGGTTTTGAGTTCAGCAGGCGATTACTCGCATCTTTTTGGACTCTTCACATGGCAAGTTGTCTTAATTTAGCACTTTCTCATGTACGCAAGGATTCACATGAACGAATCCTCATGCATGATTTCTGATCATGAGTTGAGCATACCACATCTTATGGAAAATCGGAACATTTTTACAAATAATTGACTGGTTTCTGCTGTGCTTAATAGATATTCTAAGTTGAAGTTGTTTAACAAGATTGAAACCTATCCTGCATCCCTCATTTTAAAGGCCAAATATCTAAAATAAATTATGAGAACCTTTATCCGCATGGTGGCAATAGTTGGGATTAATATTATAGAAGCAAACTTAGATCAAGCAATGTTACAATAAGTCAAATCATTCATTCTTGATGACATATAATAGAAAATGTGAACCCATGCATAAAGTTTATGAATGTGCGACAATAGAATTAGGAAAAATTTAGACTAAATAAAGAATGGGGAAAATGAATAAGGAAAGTATGCTTTTCTTTAACATGTACATCCAGTATTGCCTTTATAGCTGAAATAAAAGCAATACTTCCTTACATTGTAAGTTTCATTCCTTTGATGAAAAGTATTATGAAAAGAAGTGACTGCAACAAGGCATTAGTCGTGTCTGACATGGGAGTGTTTGGAATTTGGGCCAAATCACATTGGATCCAATTTAAACTATGCATCCACTGACATGCACTTAAATGCATACAAGTCAGCCACTATTTGGAACCCGTGATGATGATGTCATCATATAGTGGCTCTTTTTGGACAACTTTCTAGGTGGAATCTTTGCATGGATCGCTTATTTCACCTCCTTCACCCATTGGTCCTTTTGGGAGAATTTTGGATGCACTGGTTTCTTTCGTGGGAAAACCTCCTTTTCGTTTATCAATCATTTTGGGAGGTACTTTTTTATTGGTTCGTTGATTTCATTAAATGCAAAAGCTTACATGTAAACCTCTATATAAGCTTGTAGCCCTATTTGAGTTGGGAATCTTGTTTGAGTTTATAAATGAATTCCATTCCTCTTTCTCTTGAGTGAATGAAGACCTTATCTTAGCTTTTAGATGGGCTAAGTGGTGGTTCCCTATTACGGTTTGGTTAGTTCATTATTAGCACGTAATTGGAGCTTAGTTTGTTATCGAGTGACTTCTAAGGTTGAGTTTAGCTCTCCTAATTAACTCATCAATGTCCCTAAACCAAAGGTCAGAAATTTCAAGACATAGGATATATTCAATGAGAAAAATGTATAGGATAATATGTTTGCGAAGGACCTATCGAAACTCACATCTTTCAGGCAACCAAACAGTGAGCTTGCCAAGTTGTCTTCTGGAAGATCTGATTATTTAGAAGCATTGACGGTCAGAAATTACAAAGATCCCTTATCATGGTTGGGCAATTTATGGACTAAAAACAACAATTATTGAAAAGTTTGCATTGAAGTTGTTATCTTAGCGTAGTTCTTCATTTTGTTGTGCAAGAATGAGAGCATATACTGTCAAATCCATAACATGAAAAGAAACATGCTTGTCAGGTCCAGTGCATGAGACTTGGTTTATGTTCATTCTATTTTGTGTTACTAGTACGAACTAATGCAAGGTAAATTGATGCCGAACACGCGTCATTGCCTGACTTTATATTGTTCAAGACTTCAAGTAGGCAAACAGAAATATCCTTTACTAGATGAAATAAGAAGAACAAGGTTTAACAAAACAGATTCTGCAAACCCTTCGCAAAAAACTTCTTTTTATAGGCTACCCTAAGGAATGCTTCCCTATTAACTCGGACTTGGGAATGTTTCCCCTATTAACTCACACTTGGGACTTTAACAAACATTAATTCTGGTTTGGGACTCCACAAATACTAATTCTATGCTTGGGACCTAAACAGATATTAACTCTTATACTTGGAACTCTACAAGCATTAACTCTGCACTTGAAAATCCTCAACTCTTAATTCTGATCTTGGAACTCTGTTCTTGACTATGTTTGGTATCCCGCATCATAAATGCATTAAAGTTTTAACTACATGGACTTGTTAATTAGTTATTTCTGTAATCAAATTCAAATATGTTCCTTACTACTTTTCTGGCAGACAGATTTTAAGAATGCATCTTAATTTGATTGCCATAATGGATTGTCAAAGTGATTTAGACAAAGATCATGATTTGCATCTTTCTAACATTAAGTAGAGTGATCTCGTCATATTGATGATGATGAAGTACCAAATGTGTAGATGTGATAAAACTCTCCAGTTCATTAGGTTCTAGTTGCTTTTACTTTATACATTACTTGATCGAAATGTGGTTCTTAAATGTTTAGCTACTTATCTTAGTGTAAATCTTACATGGTGTTACATTGAAATTCTGATCATTTCATTTGCTTTATATTGAATCTGAATGTCGATGAAATCAAAACTTTTGTTAATAATTAATAGAACTAGAAGAAACTAAATTAATTTCAAATAAACTATATATACATATACATAGTTTATTTATGTATATATATACATATATGTGTGTACAACTATGTACCAAATTTGTGCAAAGAACCAATGATTTTCTGAAATTATTGTGTCCTGCACTGTGTTCATAGATACACACCTTGTGACATGGTTGCCTTCTTGTGATTACACCTAATTTTGTACAACAAAAAGGGATGGAAAGAATGCAAGCTTGATCAGCATCTTGCATTAATCGGGGGTCTACAGAAAAACATGATGGCATCTCCCTTAGTTGCCTGGGCATCTATCCACGTAGGAATGCCCAACTCAAAGATGAGAGGAAGACTTGAATAACTTCACAAACTTTTCACACTGACAACTAGCATATGTATGTCTTCAGAGCTTGCCACAATGGAATGTGGTATCGATGTTGCCTTCTTTGAGGCTATCAACATAAAATTTACATGAAACAAGTATATAATTCCAACTAGTTCTCAACAAACAAACAACAACTAAGCCTTCTGCCATACTAGATGTGGTCGGCTATAGTACTCAGTCATATGAAACAATAAAAATTTACATGAAACAACTCTTAATGGAACTTGCAAACGATCGACTATATAGTGAAGCTAATTGAATGAAGAATAACTCAAGAATCACAGCAATGACAGAAAATAAAGAACACAACTCAAAAATCATGGAATCAGTTTACTGACCTTTGACCTCTCCTTCTGTGAATACGGTGAATACCATTTTGTTAACCGGACTTTTCCTTGCCGACTGATCAGAAGAACAAAGTGAATCTGGGTAGAAAAATGTTACCATGCTCGTTAGAGTAGAAAATAAAATCATCAATTACAATGAACCATGAAAAGACCAACTGCGATAAGATCAAAACTCAGCCTACAGTTTGGGCGATCTAAGAATATTGGTGTAAACTTCTTCTCTAGGAGATGGGAGCTAAAAGGGTTGGGAGGAACTGGTATGTTGTATGGAGATGGTTGGTCTTAGTAACAAGGCAAGAGATTTAGTTTTCACAAAATGCTAGGAATTTTTACAATTGTTCGAGTGGTGCCTACATTATTCATGTGAAAGTCCACGCTAAGTTAGTAGGCCAGCCTGAAGTGGAAGGGCATGGATATTTCATGGACCACCCATTTACTGTTGTATGTTCCAGTTTTCTAGTTGTATTCGTTGTTTCCTTTTGTTTGCACACCGAATACCTCATTTGCTCAACCTGTATGCAATTGTCATTTTTTCCAATATTGTAAGTAGTGTATCACTGCCCGTATCGCACATGGCACCAAACATGTTTATCATACGTATTGGATGATACTGAACGATACATATGATTTTTTGTAATTTTCTTAAAAAATCAATTAAAAAATCATCAAATGATTTTGTAACATGTATAATGTCATGCATCACACACTATGCATAAAAGATAAAACTATCTTAATAAAAAATGTTAAAAAAAAACACAGTGAAGTTTTAAGCTACTACAAATTGGGAGAGTCATAGATTCTCAAATTTTTAAACTTAAAAATAAATAAAACATAGAAGAACTAGCTATTTCCTTTATTATTGCTCCTTGTTCCTCCTACTCTTGGTGCTTCATGTTCTTTTCTTCTCGCATGTACATCTTCTATTTCTTTTAGCATTTGTGTCTTGACATGTTGGGACAACAATAGAGTAAGGTTGTACATTTGCTCCGGTTGCAACTAGATGATGTCTTACACGACTCACTCCACTATCCATGATATGTGCACAAAAATTGCATCTCATCACCGTTGTTTCTCTACGTTGTTCTCAAACATCTTTTCTATAGTAGTTCTCAATTGAAAGGGAGTCGGATTGCCAATCATTGACTCATAAAAGGAATTTGAAACTTTGAGCTTTGGAGGAGAGAGAAAAGGGCCTCTTGGAAAGAGAAAGTAGTAGGAATGTCGAAGCAGGTAGCCTTAGGGGGTTAAAACAACCTCGAAGCTCGAAAGTCAAAATCATAACCTCTGAAAAATCTATATTATGTTTTCTTGTCTTATTCATATTTCCGCCATTTTATGTTTTCTACACCCCGTCAATCTACTTCCCTACAACTTTACATTTCCACATCTTTACATTCCATGCATTTACCGCTTTCCTAAGAGGATTAATGTAGCTCCCTTTCCTCCTTTCTTCATCTTCACCAAATTAGCTTCCACTCTTTTGTTGCTGATTGATGACTACCTGAAACATCGTCTCTAAGGATTCTCATGGAACTCATCCATCACCTTATCCTAAAGACATGCATTCCATCAGCAACCCTTCGAACCAAGTCGAGCCTGCAGAGGGTTAAAGAGCCAACAATTAAATAAATAAAAAAATCATCACTTGTACCATATGGTTCACCATGAGATAGTGTCTTCCAGCTTGAGTGTCTCGTGACCTTCGAAGATTCATTTGCTAAAGAATGTGGTTGATGTTATTGCAGGTTTACTGAAACCAGTGGAGAATTACTTTGATCAGTCCTTGGTTCTCTTTGTAATGCAACAAGATGCAAATCAAGGAGAGTCTTTGGGTCTCTTGGATTGGTCCCCTACAAGAAGCAACATCAAAGTTCTAGAGGGTTCCATTCCATCTAGACTCAATCTGAATCAAATTCAAGTGTGGTAATGACCAAAAGGGGGTTTAGTGTGGGTTGAGAGTCGAGACTGAGTTTAGATCAAGCGTAATTGACCAAGATCAGTTTTGGATACTTAAGTAGGGAGAAGGACATCGTGGAATTTAGGAGAAGGCAAGGAAGAAGGGAATTTATTGACGATATCAAGGGAGACGACCAAGGCTAGCTGGTTTGACAAATGACAACGGCTCTTAGAACGGAAGGTTGCTTGCTGGCCTGGCTAATGGACAAAAGAAGGCAGCAGTTAAAGGGACAGCTCGGTGGCAGGCACACAAAGGTGGGCTGGTAGTTATTGGTAGCAATAATGGTGGGTGTTGGCTAACTAGAGGTGCACTGCAGAGAGTGGCTTGTGGACAAGATCTTGTACCGATTCCCCAACTGCTTAAGCAATAGTTGATGCCACCACTTGGTTTTGTGCCTAGGTCACCACAGTGCCATTTGGTTGAGGTTGCAATAAATTTAGGACACAGAGGAATAGCACGATGCCCATGGAAGATGAACAGATGATTCAATCCAGGAAAGACTGGCTCATATGATTTTTTCTCTAGATGCAGGATAAGGAATTGATATACGCTAGGTTGACAGTGACCAGATCAACTTGCTCCTTAATGTAGTTTAGTAAAAATTGAGTCTCATGATCCACGTGAGAAATGAAATTGGCAACTGAAGGTCAGTCATGTGCGGTTGATTAAATCGACAAGCGATTGGTGATAATGATGTCGATGAAGAAGTGTAGGAGAATGGGAGGATAGATTATATAAAGATGTAAACATAAAACTCAACATAGTTTATCTTAGGGATAACCCCTTATTTGTAGAAGAAGAGTCCTAATTACAGAAGGGTTCTACTTAAATTAGAATTCAATCTAGATTAGGATCTTATCAATACCTTATTTGAGCAGGTTCTTACATATCAACTAATAAAATTCCATAAATAAAAGTTACAGAAGCAATTTGTGCTCATAGATCATCCAACTGCAAGGACACTTGTTGTCCTTTTGAGTGCATCAGTTATCCACATCTAGACTGATTAACTGAATCTGGATGTAATGACAATCTAGGTCCTACAGAAATGGACCAGATCAAATTTTTTCATTTTGAGATGAGAATAAAGGAGAACTCCGCCCATGTAAGGGATCACCCTTACATTGACGGTCCCAAGCCCGAATAAAGGAGGAGGGTTGTGTTAGGCTTCCGACAGCCAGCGTAAAACTTCGTCGGATTTTTACAACATCGATTACAAAAATTATGAGCATTGCTTTGGGGCGTCCCCACCTAGCGATGTGTTGCAGAGCCCGAATGCGGTAAGAAGTAAGAAGGGCCACTACATTTTCGCCCGAATGTAGTGAATCAATTGCAGAGAGGGTTCCCACATCATGGACGGGTGTGGGTAAAGAAGTTAGTCCTGCTACATTGTCGCCCGAATGTAGTGAAAAATTTTTAGAGAGGGTCTCCGCATTTTGATTATGGACGGATGCGGGGGGTAAGGAAGCTAGTCCTAAATAATAAGATTCATATTGGTTCTTGGAATATCGGAACATTATCGGGTAAGCTAATGGAGGTGGTAGATACTATGATTCGGAGAAAGATTCATATTCTATATTTACAAGAGACAAAATGGGTTAGAGAAAAAGCAAAGGAGATAGAGGATACATGTTTTAAATTATGGTACTCAGGTAAAGAAAAGGCTCGAAACGGAGTTGGTATTATCATAAATAAAGATTTAAAGGATAGTGTAGTAGACATACAACGATATGGTGACCGAATCATGACGTTGAAATTAGTGTTAGGAGCAGAGGTTTTGAATATAGTTTGTGCTTACGCACCCCAAGTAGGACTAAAAGATAGTATAAAGACAGTTTTTTGGGAAGAGTTAGATAAGGTATTTCAAAAGATTCCACAAAGGGAGATGATTTGTTTAGGAGGAGATTTAAATGGACATGTTGGTAAAGAGGCATTAGGATATCAAGGGATTCATGGAAACTTTGGTTTTGGGGATATAAACGAGGAAGGTAGGGAGATTTTAAATTTTGCTATGTCATTTGATCTCTTTATAGTGAATACAATCTTCAAAAAACGAGATGAACATTTAATTACTTATAAGAGTGGCTTATCACAAACACAAATTGATTACTTTATTTGTAGAAGAAAAGATAGAGCGTGTTGTAAAGATTGTAAGGTAATTCCAGGAGAAAGCTTAACCACCCAACATCGACTTTTAGTTATGGATTTACAAATAAAAAAATGGACAAAGAAGAAAAGAGTGCATCGAGCTATTCAGACTAAATGGTAGAACCTCAAAAGCGAGAAAGAAGATATATTTAAACAGAAAGTCCTTCAAGGAGATGTTTGGAATTATGTTGGCACACCCTCTGATATGTAGAACAATATGGCTATACATATTAGGAAAGTGGCGAAAGATGTGTTAGGGGTATCTAAGGGAGGTGTACCGGCACAAAAAGAAGCTTGGTGGTGGAGTGAAGTAGTACAAAATAAAATCAAGGCAAAGAGGGCATGTTACAAATTACATTATGCTAAGAAAACTAGTGAAACTTTAGAAGCTTATAAGAAAGCAATGAAGGAAGCAAAAAAGGCCGTTAGTGAAGCAAAAGCTAAGATTTGGGAGGACTTATATAAAAAACTCAACTCAAAAGAGGGTGAAAGAGATATTTTTAGGATAGCTAGGGCTAGAGATAAGAAAACTAAAGATCTTAATTATGTTAGATGCATAAAAGACGAGGATGAAAAAATTCTAGTGGCAAATGATGATATAAGAAATAGATGAAAAAACTATTTTTATAATCTTTATAATGAAAATAAAGATGTTAGTATTAGTTTAGGAGATTTAGCCAAGTCAGAAAAGTATATAAACCACAATTTCTACCGATGTATTCAAAAGAATGAAGTCAAAGAGGCCCTTAAACATATGAAGAGTGGTAAATCGGTAGGACCAGATAATATTCCTATAGAAGTTTGGAAAATACTAGGAGAAATAGGAATCACTTGGCTCACAAGACTATTTAATGAAATATGGAAAAACCAAAAGATGCCCGAGGAATGGAGAGCAAGTACACTTATACCCGTATATAAGAATAAGGGAGACATTCAAAATTGTGCGAATTATCGAGGTATCAAGTTAATCAGTCGTACTATGAAATTATGGGAAAGAATTATCGAACGTAGGTTAAGACAAGTATCAAGTACAATAGAGAACCAATTTGGATTTATGCTAGGTAGATCTACTATTGAAGCGATTCACCTTTTGAGACGTCTTATGGAACATTTTAGAGCAAAAAAGAAAGACCTTCACATGATATTTATTGATCTAGAAAAAGCTTATGATAGGGTACCGAGGGAGGTTCTTTGGAGAACTTTAGAAAAAAGAGGTATCCCATTGACATATATTAACCTTATAAGAGACATGTATGATGGTGCAAAAACATGTGTGAGGACTCATGAAGGAACGACAGACTTCTTTGAAGTTAATATTGGGTTACATCAAGGATCAACTTTAAGTCCATACTTATTTATAATGGTGATGGATGAGTTAACAAAACATATTCAAGATGAAGTACCTTGGTGTATGTTATTTGCAAATGACATTGTATTAGTGGAGGAGTCTAAGGAAAAAGTTAATAGAAAATTGGAACTATGGAGAGAAACATTAGAAAGCAAAGGCCTCCAACTTAGTAGAACAAAGACACAATATATGGAATGTAAGTTTGATCATTTTGCTACTTCAGAGGACATAGAAATTAAAATTGGCACACATTGCATTCCCCAAAAGGAAAGTTTTAAATACCTAGGGTCAATTTTTCAAAGTGATGGAAGAATTGATGGAGATGTTACACATAGAATTAATGCTGGTTGGTTAAAATGGAGAGGAGCATCAAGTATTCTTTGTGATAAGAAGATACCATTAAAATTAAAAGGTAAATATTATAGAGCAGCAATTAGGCCTGCCATGTTTTATGGTTCTGGGTGTTGGGCAGTTAATCATCAACATGTACAAAAGATGTATGTGACAGAAATGAAGATGTTGAGATGGATGAGTGGTCATACAAGAAAAGACCGTATACATAATGAGGTTATTAGAAACAAATTAGGAGTGACACCAATAGAGGATAAAATGAGAGAACATCATTTAAGATGGTTTGGACATATAGAAAGAAGATTAAAAGAAGAACCTGTAAGAAGGTTAGAAAAACTAAATTTGGAAAGTATTAAAAGAGGTAGAGGACGACCACAAAAGTGTTGGAAAGAAACAATAAAGAATGATCTAGCTTATTGGGAGTTAACTGCTAACATGGCACATGATAGGGATCTGTGGAAACAAAGAATCCATGTAGCCGACCTCGTCTAGTATGGGAAAAGGCTTATTTGTTGTTGTTGTTGTTGTTGTTGTTGAGATGAGAATAAAGGAGTTACTAGAATTTCCTCTCAAAGAGAGAGATCCAACATTTTCACTCATTCAATCGCATGCAATAACTTCACAGTCGTCACAATGAAATTTTGTTGTATGAATTAGTTGAACACCATACTCCGCCCATGTAAGGGATCACCCTTGCATGGCCGGTCCCAAGCCTGGATAAAGGAGGAGGGTTGCGTTAGGCTTCCGACACCAAACTCCGCCCATGTTGCTGTTTTTGTAATTAGTTGAACACCACTATCCATGTCATTCTTGTCTCTATGATCCTATAAGTGTTTGTATTCACTTTTGCTTTAGGTTTTGTTTGGGAGATAGTAACTAGTGCAAACAGGCAAATGGAAAACCAACCTTTTTCAAAACCTGGAAAAAGGGAGTTTATGGCATTCCCATGGTTGTTCAGATCACTAAATTCAGAACTGGACTCCGTATGTGGGGGAAGGTGATCTTTACCAACTGCAATGCCAACATAAACTCTGACTGCACTCTAGCAATTTCTCAATTCTCCGATGGCTCTCCTATCTGCTATACCAAACGGCAAGAGGAAAATGTGAAATCCATAGAATTCGTGGATATGATAGTTGCCTCCTGAACTTCATTCGACTACAATCTCCCCAAAAAAGGCTCGTTCATGACATGGAAAACAGTGCTTGAAAAAATTGGACTTTATACAGTAAGGCATCGTCGAATGGATAAAGTTTTCAAAAGGAAGAGGATAAATAATCTCGATTGTGAGTAAATGGGTGCATCAAGTTCCCAAAAAGGAACTCTCAGATGGGCCAACAAGTCCAGGAAAAAAGCCTCAGAAAACATACCAAGTCATGCTAAGGGATGCATCAAGAAATACCCTGGTGATGAATCAGGAATTTACCGATGTTCTTCCAGAAAACCACCCCATATCAGGATCCCTAACGTTGCTTTTGTCCAACATAAACAACTTCCGCACAAATCTTTCGCTCTCCGCGTTCCCCAAACCATTTTATCCAACACCATCAGAGTATTCACTCACGTTGATCCATAAAAAGATAGAAAACCACGGGATCACAAAAGGAAGCAAAAAATTCCTACTCTTAGGTCGTGAATTAGTACGACGAAATAATCGAAAACATGAGATAGATCATGAACCACAGATCCGTAAAGCGAAGAAGAAAACAAGAGCTAGAAGGGAAGCAACCTTCTAAACCCTCAAAGGGGACGAGGAAGAGACGTACCATGGTAGCCTTGGCCGGATCGGCGCGATGGAATGCAATTAGCGCAAGAAATCTGCGTCTCTTTTGCTTTGCGATAGATCGAAACTGTTCTCGGCGATCCCTTTTATGTCTCAGGCGAGCGTAGATCTGATGCAGCTCAACCGGCTGCCGCTTCCCGAATATCTGATCCTCCAACCAGAATCTAGAAATCTTTAAACTTCAGATCCCTCGATTAAAGGAGGGCCTGGCGGAGTTTCGCTCCAAAAGACAGCCCACCCGAAAGAGAAAGGGAAAGTGGGCGTTCCGCGCGAAAATAATCCCACCCCGGGAGTTCACTGCCCGCAGCGCGTTTGGTCACCAAATCTCACCACAACGCTTGGTTGGTTCAAGTGGTTCGGCGCTTACTCCCCTTCAGCAAAATCTCGAGCTCGAATCTTGTAAATGGAGCAAACCAGAGCTGGGTGAGCTCTATCCCATAGTGGGTCGACCTCGCTTCGGATTCCATATACTGGTGGAAATTTTAAAGGGGTCGACCACGAACTTTATGCCAATTGATATGCGCCCACTCAGCTTGAAATTGGATCAGATGTATACTGGATTTGGCACATTCATGACAAAAATAGTCGAATTAAGTCTAAAATCAGGATGAAAATTGCTCTCTGTCAATTTTGATCTTAATGAGAGAATCAGAACTAACAAGTCCAGTTTCTTAAATTTTATAAATTATGAACAAGTATAGGGTACGCTCGAATTTCACTCACGGTCTTCTACCATCGACAAGGTGGGGTCAACCTCCGCGTGCTGTGAGTTATCTAAATATTGTTAATGCATAATGAAAACCCTAAACCACTTGACTGAGATATGGTTTAGGGTAATGTCTTTGGCTTAGGTGTGAATTAAGTGAGGTTCTTGGGGTCTATGCAGTAGCGGGCCCACTTTAGGGTAAGGTGAGACACATGTTTTACGTGAAGTTTCAAAATTTATTAAATTTATCGAGAAATATAAGTGTTTTGTAGACATCAAATACAAGTTTACTTCACCTGAAATAAGAATGCAACTCACCTCAAGAAGAATCATGGGTCCCGTCGATGCATCCCTTAGCATGACTTGATACGTTTTATTGAGGCATTTTTTCTTGACTTGTTGGCCCATCTGAGAAATCCTTTTTTGGAACTTGATGCACCCATTTACTCACAATCGATATTATTTATCCTCTTCCTTTTGAAAACTTTAGCCATTCGACAATGTCTTACTCTATAAAGTCCATTTTTCTCCAGCACTGTTTTCCATGCCATGAATGAGCCTTTTTTGTGAGATTGTAGTCGAATGAAGTTCAGGAGGCAACTATCATATCCACGAATTCTATGGATTTCACATTTTCCTCTTGCCGTTTGGTATGGCAGATAGGGAGCCATGCCCCATTTCGACCTGAAAGTTATTATTATTTTGAATGTATTAATATCATATAATTTTATAAATAACATAAACTTAATTAAATATATGTAAGCCTTGTAGATCATACCTCTTTTAAGACATTAACTAAAAAGCTTATAAAAAAAGAGAGAAAAAAAAGAAAAAAGAGGTTGGGGGAGCCGAATGGCCACCCTTAACAGAACAGCTACTCAGTTACAAAAGAATTAAGAAGTAAATTGAACGAAGTCAGTACAACTTATTTTTTACAAGGGCAGGATGAAACCTCACAACATATGCAAACTCCCAACGTGCGTTAGAAGAATGAAAGCTCGGACGTTGATACCGCTCTGGATGCAACTCGGATGTGTGTGTGAGAGAGAGAGATGGGTGCGCCTTTTGAGACTGTTTCACACTCCCTACATTGTCAACTCTTCACTGTGCATGCCGACGGAGTGGACTTTCCATAGTCGGGGACGACTCGGAAAACTGGACAACACAGCGAGCATTAACTACGTTTTCAACGTTCTCCGTCGCCGACGTTGCGCTTTCCGGCCTCTCGTTATCCTCCAGAGACCTTCCATTAGTCTCTTTAGTGAACAATAAGCTCAGCAGCAGTCCAACGGCGGAGATGGCGCTCAACGCAACCAGGCTTCCTGCCATCCACCCATCGTTCTTCCTCGAAGCCCAGGAGAACCCAATCGCGCCAACTATCGCACCCAACTTCCCCATTGCTCCCGCTATCCCGTGACACGTTGACCGCAGCCTTGCCGGGAACATCTCCGCCGGCACTATGAAGCTCGTCGTGTTCGGCCCCAGATTGCAGAAGAAGAACGTTAATCCGTAAAACGCAAAGAAGCCGAAATCCTGATGATCCTTCCAATGACTTTTGTACATCAAACCGGTGACCAACAAAACCACTGCCATGAAAAAGAAACCAATAGATTGCAGCTTTGCCCTCCCGATCTTGTCGATCAGCAACACCGCACACCAATACCCTGGAATTGTCAATGAGATTGCAACAATTGACTGGTATTTCGCGATCTGGAGGACTTCCTTGTATACGTTTATATCTTTCGCGTTTTCCAGCGGCTTCTTATACACTTTCGATTGGAATAGGACGGTCGTGTAGAACACCACATCTACCAAAAACCATATTAGTGATACTAGTATCAAATCTTTACCATGGTAGATTAAGAACTCCCTCGTGCTAATATCATATCTCGCCAACGACCTTACCCGTACAGCTTCTTCATGATCTTCGTGGGTTTCCTCTCTCTCTGGTGTCGGCAAATCCATCACGCTCCGCATGTCTGTGCTAGCTTGAGTGACGTTTCGTTTAACGAGTGCAGTGTAGCGAGCGGTCTCGGGCATCTTCATTCGCCAGTAGTATGTCAAAGCGGCTGGGATTGCGCCGAAGATGAGGATCAATCTCCAGGCAAGGTCGGCTTCCGGAGGGGTTGATCTCATCGGATCAGTGCTAAACTTTGGAGGATGCCTAGAGATGGCGTTAAAAATAGCTGCAACGGTCACTGTGATTGCTGAGCTTGTAAGAATTCCGAATCCCTGCATGGAGAAGACGGCAGCAATGAACGACCCTCGCGTTAGGCGGTTGGAGTATTCGGACATGATGGTAGCAGAGAGAGGATAATCTCCTCCTATACCCACACCCAGAAAGAACCTGAAGAAGCAGAGGGTGGAGATGGTGCAACTCTTGGTCCGGCAGATGGAGAAGCCGGAAGCAATGGAGCTAAAGAACATGAGGAGAAGAGAGAAGCCGTAGACGCGCTTCCTTCCCATCCGGTCACCGAGACGGCCGAAGACGAGTTGGCCAATAACGGTGCCGAGGAGGGGTATCCCAACCAGAACAGAGATAATACCGGCCGGGACGCGGCCAGGTTCAGGATCTCCATGATCTTCCTCAGGGGGGTAGTAAAGCCGACCGATGATGTAGCTAACAGGTGTGATGGAGAAAAGATCATAGGCGTCGGTGAAGAGACCCATCCCTGTGATTATGATGGCGTTGAAATGGTACCATTGGATTTTAGCTGAATCAAGCGCAGTGAGGATCCTCGGACGCATTTCTCTTCTTCTTCTCTTCTCTGTAATTAGAATAAGAGCGATGAGGACATGTAAGTAGCTGTAAAGGTTTCTAGGGACATCATGGCCAACTCTCCCAAGGAAGAGTAAGATTGTGACTGGGTCATATGTAGTAGTTCTTTGGCGTTGCTGCTCAACCTATGGTGAAGACACTGCCTAGAACACAAAGGAAGTCAGCGTCGAGCTAGAGACGCCGTTGTGGCGAATATTATGGACTGATAGATGGATGGAGAGAAAGAGAAAGAGTTGATGGCAAAAATTGATTTTGTTGAAACTCTGATTCACGCAATTTCATTACGATTGTTTGAACTTAGATTCACGCATTTTCATTATGATGACAAAAGAGACAGTCGTGATAAATTTCAAGTGAGGTTCTTAATTATTATATCCTTAAAATAATTAGATGTGGCTTATGTAAGGATCAAGTACCTACAATTTCAATATCAAAGCTTAAGTCAACTCTTTTTGTTTATAAAATATTGGAAAACTCTTTCGAAAGTAGAGAATTGAAAAAAAGAGGAGGGGTTGATCATTGGTCCGATGAACATATCCCGAAGATACTCGGAACTCGGCTGTCCGGTGACATGATGTCTGGTGAAATATAGGTCGAATTTTATAACAACAATTAAATCTTTTCTCATATTAGATAAGTCTGCCACATATATTTTTTATTTTCATAAAATTTGATTTAACTGCGAGATTCGATGCTAACAAAGATCCTACGGCTGTTAATAAACAGCCACCACAATATGGCGATTGTAGGCTCCAAAGATTTGCATTAGAGCACAATGTACAAAGTAGGCGGTGGCAAATCGGGTTGATGTGTTTGGTTAGGCTTGGGTCACCACGGGCCCGGATCAAAAACAAGTTGACCCTGATCCAACCTATTTACCATTCAGTCCATTTTGCAGGCCCGGATACCACTTTGGTCTGGTTCGGTTCGACCCCGCTACAACCCATATATAAAAAATATAAGTATACATGTGTACATACATAATTTTATATATTTTTATCGATATATTATATTATGTATACGAATATGTATATATGCATAAGATACACTATGTGCATGTAATTTTAAATACACACGTTCATAATATAAATATTTATATTATACATCAATAATATGCATGTCGGGTCTGGGTCAACTTGGACGCAGCCCAGCTTTTGTTGGATTACTTTTGAAAGACCTGGACCCCCCTCCCCCTCCCCCAACACACACACACACACACAGGTGGTTATCTGCTGACCCGGACCCGGATTCTTCGTGTTGGATGCGGGTCAGATTGGAATCACCACCCTTAGCACTGTCCGTTAGATATATTTATAATTTGATTTCTCTCTTTTTTACCATTTGCCTTGAAATTTTATTATGGTGCAAAATACCCGAAGAACTGACGCCATTGGAGAACACAGGATTGAAGAAGTAATATCACTTACGTACATCAATATTACTTCTCAACAAATCAATGATCCTCCATTTAAATCAAATATCCGAACAAAGACAAACCATTCGTTTGGGAGTTTTATTTGAACCAAGAAATTGAAAAGATGATCCACAATAACAACAAACTGATGCCACTCATGGCGTCAAGTGCTTGGTAGGATAGGATCCCATCTTATTGATGCCACACAGTCCGTCTCTACCAGTGGTTCTCTGCATTCTAATGTATCCTTTCTCATCCCACCTTCGTCCCCAAGAGTTTTTCACTCTAATGTAATATAATCCCTTTGATGAACCATACCCAATTGCCATTACTCCATGGTCTAAGCCTGTGCCATGTTCCAGTGAACACTCCCTGAAAATTACAATTTGCAAAAAGATAAATTCAAGAAAAATTAACAGAGCCCCAAGCATTTGGTAGATTCAAAACGCCCTACTGGTTAATCACTTTGGAACTTCTTTCTGTTCTTTTTCCTTATTTTCCTCCCTTCTTTAAGCTCCTCTAGTAGGGGATCGATGTAAAAGGGGATAAGTCGACATGGCCGATTCTAAACAAGCCCAGTGGTTTCAATTGGAACCAGGAACCGACTAGAATCAGAACTATTAAAACCGAGCCATAATCGGAGATTACCCATTAGTATGGGTTTGAACTGTGGGAGCTATAATACATGGAACAAAAATGGCGAATTCAGCAAACGCATGGCCATGCAATGACAAGCCTTGAGTTTTAAGTGGTAAAACAAATAGAAATATGCATTACCCCACTGTAGAATTGGAAGTCTCTGCGTGAGGCTTCAATGGCAACACTCACTGGTTGGTGGGCAAGAGCTTTCAACAAGCTGTCTTTCATCATTTTCCGGCACATCTTCATATCCACTGATGGTCACGACTTCAAGATCCTCATAATAAACCACCAACGTTGTCACATTTATAAGAACATCCGGGATGAGCTGAAGGGAAGTGAGCCAGATAAAAGCTACTGCATTAAACTAAAAAAGATTAAAATTCTATACGGTTTCCACTGAAAGTGTAAGTTCTTTCTCATTGAAGTTAGTCTTAACAATTCCAATGCAATCTTTACTGTAAAGTACGACCCACAAATCTACGTTTGAATAAAGTATATGCAAATTTCTCCATGATGACATCAACTTATATATATACACGTAGAGAGGTTAGCACTAATCCGTGCTTAAATATATTTAGATGGGCTGTTGAAATCCTTAAATTAAAAAGTCAAAAGTACAATAAATACACCTTAAATACTTTTTTATTTTTGAATTAAAGATATCGAACATTTGAGATTTTAGAGTTTTTCTTAAGCATTTAACTACGTAGCATGTACTACCATCTAATAAAGTGATTCAAAACTCCACTATCCATATCAGCTAAGGCTCTTTATATATATATATATATATCAACTACGAGTCGATGGAGCAGATTTATGATGATCGTTGCCCCCGTTACAGGTTGAGCTGAGCCAAGATGTTAACAAATAATTGCTCGTCCCCTTTGGCATGCCTAGGTGCAGTCTCTCTCTCTCTCTCTCTCTCTCGTGCGCGCACTCTCTTTGCACACACACATCAGTGGCTCAATTTGTGGGATACCTTATTCTCCAAGCAGTTTTGCTGTCTCATCAAATACGGGTAGTCTTTTTCTGTGTGGAGGCCTCCATTTGAGGCGATGAAAGAGTAGGTGTAGTCAATGATTCCGCCATTGCACCCTTGGTTGATTCTGTCACAATCGATCAGCTCTTGCTCGGAAAGAGAAGTCACTTTTCCAGTCACGATTCGGTTGATGCCCTCCACAGCAGCAACAGTAGAAAATGCCCAACAACTACCTGCAATATCCGTTTATTCATTTTCCATAATGCGTTCTTTAATTTTCTCATCACAAAAAACCATCTTTCATGGGGTTAAAACAACATAAAACTCGCATGCCAAAACCTTTTGCACAGGTTGACATGGGCACCGACCGACCTGATCAAATTTGGGTCCGGGTATGGGATAAGATGCCCCGATCTATGCCCCACCAGGTACTTGTCTGGATTCATATTCAGCATGTATGTATATATAGAGAGAGACATGTATGTATATAATATATGTGTATATAAGTATATATATATATATATTTATATATATGTGACATGTTTTTGTCCTATGCCTGTCGGGAGAAAGAGAGTGTCAACCCATACCTACCCCATTAAGGTTGAGATTGGGGCCAAGTATAGGTGTACCCATTCCCTAACTGTCCCATTGCCATCCCTAAGAGTAAAAAAAAGAAAAAAAAGTGTACAACAATATGTATTATGGCTCCATTGGGATTTTCATTCAGCAAGAATCAGCCTCAATTTAATATATATATATATATATATATATATATATATATATATATATATATATATATATATATATATATATATATATATACTAACATTTCGAACTAATTTAGTGGCGTTGACTGCATTGACCTACTTGGATCAATCTGTTCCATGGCCTCAATTTCAATTGGTATTGAACCTTGACAATGGTTTAGAAAAGTTCGATTATAACAAAAAACCGAACCGACTGTATTTTTTTCGGTTTAGTTCCGTTTGGTTATCTTTATGATTTGGATCGGTTTCGGTTTTTTAATTCTCCTTTAATTCAACTTTTAACTTTTTTATGTTCGGACCGATGCATACCTCTAGCCACCTAAGGTTGTGGTAAAGAAAAATGAGATTTTAAAAAGAAATCTAAAGCAAACTTTACCACATTGGCCTTGGTTCTTCACACCAGTCACAGCTCCTTTGATCCTCCAATCAATAGATTTTGGGATTTTAACCACGTTTCGGTACCTAAACTCATTTCTTGTGTCATCAATATCTTTTCTCCTTCGGAAATCCTTTCTCGTGCCAAGATACTTGCTCCTGAACTCGTCATGGCTCAAATCTGCAAATTCATTCAACCCAAGCCAGTAGCTCTTGTTCTTCCGGTTCACCCTATCGACGTTCTCGAGATTATCCTTGAATATCTGAAACCTCTGAAATTTCTCTTCGATCGAATTGCAAGTCTTTGCATGCTTCGACAACCACGATTCAAACAAATCCATAAGTTTTTCTTCTGTGGTAAGATCATCTTCAGCATATCCGACGATAGAAAAATCGCGAGAAAATGCAGAGGAGATGAGAACGAAGAAGGAAAAAGATAACAACAACGCAAGTGGAAATGGACAATGCCATGTTACTAATTTCGATTATGGGGGACACTGGTTGCAATAAGTTCATGCTTGCTTAGAGAATCATGTGAAATTTTATAGGCTGGCTGCTGCTTAACTCCCTTTAGTGTAAAGGCTACTTGTATATTATAAAATGATGCTGATACTTAAAGAATGGGATGCTGGTGGAGTTCAACTGACCGTTTTGATCCTTAAAATCAAAGCATACATTTGATAATAAAAGATATTATTATTAGTTTTATAGGCTGGCCGCTGCATTCTATTGATAATTCTTAGGTGAGGGTGGCATATGCCTTGCTTCTTTCAAACTCTTCCTGCAGTCACTGAAGGTATATATTCTTTAGTTTCCACCTACAGTGAAGAAAAAACGATAGTTTAGCCGATCAGCTGAACACAATGAATTCAAGTCGGTCATATCCCTCAAAGAAGAAATCATACGAAAAAAATCAGATTAAGGAGTTGCAGAAATGGCGGATCGAAGAACTTGTTCAAGGTGGGACATACTCCATGTTTGGGTGGAGAGGGCTGTTCATTGAAAATTTTCAGAATTTTAAGTGGGTTGGTTGCCCCACGGCCCCCACCCCACCACAATGTGAATCCGCCACTGGATCCAAGGGTTAGATCTCAGCTGATATATATATATATATATATATATATATATATATATATATATATATATATATATATATATATATATATATATATATATAGAGAGAGAGAGAGAGAGAGAGAGAGAGGGGAGAGAGGGGGGAACGTGGTATAGTTGCACATCTATATGTGCTTGAATATGCTTAAAAACTTCTATTGTTGGATGGCATGATCAATGTGATGATTTTAATTTAAAAAATAAAAAGTAGCATTGAACTTGTTGCACTTTATATTAATACATGTGATTATATTAAATACTTTTTAAATTTAAATTTAAATTTCTACGATCGATCATATGGATTGGACGTTGAATATGTTTAAGTGGATTTAAGCAGTCGGATGGACGACTATACTCTCTCTCTCTCTCTATATATATATATATATATATATATCACAGTGAATGTGTCTTACATAAACGTCGAGAAATAAATAAGAAAAAATACAATGGCAGTCCACATATTAAACCACCAGCAGAAATCTAAGTCATGGTTTAAACAACCAGACCTTTTTCCAGTCAAGAAGCAAGAAGAGATTCTACATGCATCTCCTATTTCTCTTTCTGCTCTTGTTGTTCGTCCTTAGATTCTAGGACTTTATTCTCTTCCCTAATTAGCGATCTTGCCTTTACACTTGTTTTTACTTTTCTTTATATTATGTTATAGAGAGGGTATATGCAAATACGCATGTCAAAATCTACTTAAAGATCTTCACTATTGAATCGACATGACGAAGAGTTTGATTTAAAAAATGAGAAGTATTATTCTACCTTTTATACTTAACTTTTTAAATTCAAATAAATATTATTGATCATGCATATCAAGGAGTAGAGCTATTTAAACAGATTTAAAGATGGATGGGTATAAGCATGGAATATGCTCTCTTGATTTCTGTCTAATCATATGCATACTCATGTATACTCTAATCTATTTAAAGATCTCAATTGTTTGGTCATTGAGATCTTTAAAGTAAAAAGTGAAATAGTATTGGGTATATTATATGTACTATACAAAAAGTACAATGTGATCTTTGTTTTTAAATTAAAACTCAAACATTGATGTCACTTATCAAACTGTTGATATCTTTAGAAATGTTTGAGCATAAATAAATATACATATTTACTACATTCTCTATGTACAAATATAAAGTAATTTGATGCTACTCAATGGTACATCTATCATTTACTTTTAGGGGAGCTTGAGTGTAATAAGTAGTTCTTTCTATTTTTTATACACAATTATGACTTTATAAATATATAGCACTCATGGTGTTTTCTAATATAATATAGAGAGAGATTAGTCTATGTGTACACTCATAAGTGCTTAAAAATAGAATCTCAACCGTATGATCTACAAGATTAGTGATTGTGGTTGAAATCCTTATAGTAAAAGGTCAAAAGTACTAGGTACAATAAATACACCTAAAAATGGTACTAGTATATGGTTGAAATCTTAAGCCTTTTTAAGCATCTAACCACTTGAGCATGTATTAATCTATCACTTTATATATATATACATATATATATACATATATATATATACATATATATATACATGGATGACAAAATTGACCGACCCATGAGACTCTGATCAAGTTTGGGTTTGGAGATAAGATATCTCTTTATATATATTTATAGCGAAACTGGTTTTGTACAACAACAACAACAACAACAACTAAGCCTTTTCCCATACTAGACGGGGTCAGCTACATGGATTCTTTGTTTCCACAGATCCCTATCGTGTGCCATGTTAGCAGTTAACTCCCAATAAGCTAGATCATTCTTTATTGTTTCTTTTCAACACTTTTGTGGTCGTCCTCTACCTCTTTTAATACTTTCCAAATTTAGTTTTTCTAACCTTCTTACAGGTTCTTCTTTTGATCTTCTTTCTATATGTCCAAACCATCTTAAACGATGTTCTCTCATTTTATCCTCTATTGGTGTCACTCCTAATTTGTTTCTAATAACCTCATTATGTATACGGTCTTTTCTTGTATGACCACTCATCCATCTCAACATCTTCATTTCTGTCACAGACATCTTTTGTACATGTTGATGATTAACTGCCCAACATTCAGAACAATAAAACATGGCAGGTCTAATTGCTGCTCTATAATATTTACCTTTTAATTTTAATGGTATATTCTTATCACAAAGAATACCTTATGCTCCTCTCCATTTTAACCAACCAACATTAATTCTATGTGTAACATCTCTATCAATTCTTCCATCACTTTGAAAAATTGACCCTAGGTATTTAAAACTTTCCTTTTGGAGAATGCAATGTATGTCAATTTTAATTTTTATGTCCTCTGAAGTAGCCAAATGGTCAAACTTACATTCCATATATTCTGTCTTTGTTCTACTAAGTCGGAGGCCTTTGCTTTCTAATGTTTCTCTCCATAGTTCCAATTTTCTATTAACTTTTTCCTTACACTCCTCTACTAATACAATGTCATCTGCAAATAACATACACCAAGATACTTCATCTTGAATATGTTTTGTTAACTCATCCATCACCATTATAAATAAGTATGGACTTAAAGTTGATCCTTGATGTAACCCAATATTAACTTCAAAGAAGTCTGTCGTTCCTTCATGAGTCCTCACACATGTTTTTGCACATCATACATGTCTCTTATAAGGTTAATATATGTCAATGGGATACCTCTTTTTTCCAAAGTTCTCCAAAGAACCTCCCTCGGTACCCTATCATAAGTTTTTTCTAGATCAATAAATATCATGTGAAGGTCTTTCTTTTTTGCTCTAAAATGTTCCATAAGACGTCTCAAAAGGTGAATCACTTCAATAGTAGATCTGCTTAGCATAAATCCAAATTGGTTCTCTGCTGTACTTGATACTTGTCTTAACCTACGTTCGATAATTCTTTCCCATAATTTCATAGTATGACTCATTAACTTGATACCTCGATAATTCGCACAATTTTGAATGTCTCCCTTGTTCTTATATATGGGTATAAGTGTACTTGCTCTCCATTCCTCGGACATCTTTTGGTTTTTCCATATTTCATTAAATAGTCTTGTGAGCCAAGTGATTCCTATTTCTCCTAGTATTTTCCAAACTTCTATAGGAATAATATAGAAGTTTTCTACGGTAGAAATTGTGATTTATATACTTTTCTGACTTGGCTAAATCTCCTAGACTAATACTAACATCTTTATTTTCATTAAAAAGATTATAAAAATAGTTTTTTCATTTATTTCTTATATCATCATTTGCCACTAGAATTTTTTCATCATCGTCTTTTATCCATCTAACATAATTAAGATCTTTAATTTTCTTATCTCTAGCCCTAGCTATCCTAAAAATATCTCTTTCACCCTCTTTTGAGTTGAGTTTTTTATATAAGTCATCACAAATCTTAGCTTTTGCTTCACTAACGGCCTTTTTTGTTTCCTTCTTTGCTTTCTTATAAGCTTCTAAAGTTTCACTAGTTTTCTTAGCATAATGTAATTTATAACATACCCTCTTTGCCTTGATTTTATTTTGTACTTTCACTCCACCACCAAGCTTCTTTTTGTGCCGGTACACCTCCCTTAGATACCCCTAACACATCTTTCACCACTTTTCTAACATGTATAGCCATATTGTTCCACATATCACAGGGTGTGCCAACATAATTCCAAACATCTCCTTGAAGTACTTTCTGTTTAAATATATCTTCTTTCTCGCTTTTGAGGTTCCACCATTTAGTCCGAATAGCTCGATGCACTCTTTTCTTATTTGTTCATTTTTTTATTTGTAAATCCATAACTAAAAGTCAATGTTGGGTGGTTAAGGTTTATCCTGGAATTGCCTTACAATCTTTACAACGCGCTCTATCTTTTTTTCTACAAATAAAGTAATCAATTTGTGTTTGTGATAAGCCACTCTTATAAGTAATTAAATGTTCATCTCGTTTTTTGAAGATTGTATTGACTATAAAGAGATCAAATGACATAGCAAAATTTAAAATCTCCCTATCTTCCTCATTTATATCCCCAAAACCAAAGTTTCCATGAATCCCTTAATATCCTAATGTCTCTTTATCGACATGTCCATTTAAATCTCCTCTTAAACAAATCATCTCCCTTTGTGGAATCTTTTGAAGCACCTTATCTAACTCTTCCCAAAAAATTGTCTAGCGAAACTGGTTTTGTACGAGAGAAAAATCAACCGATCTTCAAAGTTTCAGTTTTAAGATTCAATTTCCTCCCGTCGACTCACAAGAAGAAATTCGACCCTTTATCTTTCCCATTTGAGATACCGGCTGCAAATCGTTCCGTGATATACGTTGGTGGGCAACCAATCTCTTCCTCTTCTTCTTCCCCCCTCCTCCAGGTATCTAGTGTTCCTCTCCTTTGCTTTTCTACAAGTATGAAATTGTCTTCATGTTGCGCATCATGCTATCTATGTTACATGGATACGGGTAAGGTACTGGTACCTAGTACGAATATGGGGTACACAATTTTTTAAAAAACTAAGGTATGGGTACACTACTATTAAAAGCATAATAAATAGATAAATTTATATAAAATACTATAAATTCACAAAGTATCAAGAAATTGAACACTGAAAGAACCTAAAAACGCCAATTTTGCAATGAAGCGAGAAATTGGGAACACCAGATTAAATACCAATTTCAATGTGTTAAAAGTATGAATAGTTAAAATACTTTTCCTAGTGCAGTGTATCTGTAGGCCTTTCAATGTATTTCAATGTGTTGGGTATCAATATCTATATCTACAACTGGTTTTAATTTGTGAGTTGAAGATTAGATTTTGGAAGAATTACTTTTCTTTAAATAGATTTCATAGCGATTAGACATTTCATGACTCAAAAGGACAACAAAGAAAGAGTTGCATGAACAACCAACAAGATTTCTTTGCAGGTCTCTTCTCTTGAATGAGTCATCTCCAGAGGTGGGAAGGTCGCCGAGAAAGAGGTTCTCAGTTTGATTGAGCTCATGATGACTCAGTTGATCAAATTAGTTGAGATCATGGTGGCCGGTGATGTGAAGACCCAAAGAAGAATACAGGTAAGAGAGAGACACACTTCTTTTTATTGAGATTATACACCTTAGTATTTCAAGTTATAACATGAATTAAGATACTCGGTGGTTTTACCGTAAAGGTTAAAAGAGTGCAAAAGTGTGTAGAAACTCTGGACTCCAAAAATCATACATCCAAAAACACCAAATAGATCTCGAACCCAGTGAACACCACGATCGGTTCCTTCACACACCATCCTCCCCCGTAGAAGCCCCATTTTCCCAACTTCAACACAAGAACCACTAAATAGAAAGAAAGAAAAAAGATGGATAGATAGACTGATTGAATCAAGCAGAGAGAGAGAGAGAGAGACGCATGTGAGAGCATAGAGAGGAGATTAGGGTTGGTTTTATGTTTTATAGTAGAGTTTTGGATCGGGCAACCCATATATGTATGGGTCAACCCGATCAATTAAGTACCCGATACGGATACGTGATGTATCCAAAATTGGATTCTGGTGTATGGGTACGTACCTGGCATACCGGTAGTGCAACATAGCTTGCTATTCATTTAGACGACCAATTGATTGCTTTGTTATATTTCGTTGCCGTTGGTCTTTTAGCGATTGACTGTTAACTTTGCTCTATTACGGTTCCATCTGGTTCTTCATTTATTTTTGCTGGTTAGATGTCTGGTGCGTTATTCTCCGGTCTTGAATGCAGTGTGTTTGGGATATCTTGTTCTGATGAGCGCCAAAGCGTGGTCATGTTTTTGTTGAAGTGAAATGCTAATACGACACAATTCCACTTGTTGAGAGAGAAGGCTGGGTTTTGGATTTTTTTTCAGTTTTTTTTTTAAATTAGAAATGAAGTCACAGAGAAGACAGGTGTACATTGTTTTTTCCATAGATGACATGAACTCCAGCCGCTTGATTTGTTTCATTCAACAAAATACAAGAGGCTACGTTCACCAAATAAATAACTTGGGCCAAGAATATTAATCTTAGTATCCCTGAATAAAGCGCATTTGGTATTTTGTAAGAAAATGCATCGTGTACTCCCCTTGGCTGCCCAAGCTCATCATGGCAAGTTCAAGGAGTTGCTTTAAATGTGGCAAGTGCTTCAATTTTGTTGTGTATCTTCTAGCAGTAGCGGAAAACTTTCTGTCATTCCCTTTTTTGTAGCTTTCCAAGGGATCCTTCAACAAGGATTCCGGTGAAAAAAAATTCAACTGAAACTAGATTTTTTTTTATATGAAGCATGTTTAACACATCATTGAATGAGAATTGGTTGCTAGTCAAGCAGGCCTGTCCTTTGCTTTTATGATGAATTAAAGCTTAGTCCTCAATAGGAAGAACATGAACCCAAATCAGGAATAAAGTCGCATATTTGTAGCATCTGTATTAGGAAACCAATCATTATGCTCGTTTCCACTGTAAGAGCAGCAAAAAGTTGTTCAGGCAATTCAGGTCAAACCAGTTTGGATATCTTGATGGGTTTTAGCAATATGATCGTTGTATTTTGTTCACTTATTTGTTTTTAAATTTGAACAATAGGATCCTTTTGGCATTAGCTTACAAAATTCACATGCTGAGGATTTTGTTGAATGCATGCTTGTTGCCTTCATTTAGGTAACTGATAGTATCTTTTACCTTTGATACCATGCCCGCTTAGTTTGAATTTTGATCACCATATGAACCAATTAACCATCTAAGATCCACCACCAGACTGGGAACCTCAAAATCTTTTCTAGTACAAAGTAAGATCTAAAGAGAATTCAGATGTAAACATCACAATGAGTTGACAAGGGCCCTTAATTTATCGAAATTAGGAATACTTGAGTGAAGAGAAGCTGGAACTGGAGTGGAAGTGCATCATAATCTACATTGGCCCTGCTTTATGGATGGTTAGTGTTGAGGGATATGGATCTCGTGTGGACCCATAGATCAGTCCATATATGTCTTGATTTCCTTTACTTGCTAAATGTATGGTAATGTAAGGGTATATTAATCCTTTAAGTTATAAACCATAGTTAAATATTTATAATCATAAGATTAGGGCAGATTAAAAGAGAGAGGGAGGCGTGTGCCCCCTGGTGTATGCTTATCAAAGAATAATCTCATGATATTTCTGTGGAAGATTTCTATCAATAAACTATTCCGTTTTAACAGTAAAGTACTCCGCCTTCTTATTGGGTGATGCCAATTTTACAGACTCGTAGAAAACCTAGCCCAAGAGATGATGCCCACCACGGTGACGAGTTGTAACCTTCTCTGCGAACCCCTTGTGATCACCCAACGCTCTTGCTTGCCAGTCGTAACCTTCTTTGTGAACCCCTTATGATCAGATCACCCGACGCTCCGGCTAGCCGATCAAACGTTAAATCAAGATCCGTCCTGGATGGAATTTATACCGTGATTCCGATTGTGAACCCTTGTTATTCCCTCGCGTTCCGGCTACGAGACGAAACCCTCACTGTCGGCGAGACGACACCTTCAAGAGAGAAACCGCGGTATCGCTCGATTCCCACAGAATGGAATTTATACCGTGATTCCGATTTTGCTGTTATTAAAATTCAAAACTTACTTGAATACTCCTGAGTTATGCTTTATTGAATGCATACGGGAAAAAAAGGAAGAAATAACATTATTATTGAAAAAGGGTTCGAATGATTTGATAAACTATTACGTTGATCTGATATATTGATTTTTTTCTAAATGGAATGAAAATAAAAAGAAATGAAGTCAAGTTATCAACTCGAAATACAGCATGAGTGCGTCTCCTTCATTGGGTAGATGTCCATTCAGCACCCAAATTTATATCGGCGTTAGCTCCAGTTTGCAACTCATTCTTCAATTCAGATTCATCCAAATGAACAACTTTAGGAAGAGCACTTCCTTTGCAGGCACGTGCTTCAAACAATGATATTAGGGACTTGACTTGGGCATGGTCCAATTCAAAGAAAAAATGAGTCATTATAGTAATTCCCCGCAATAATGGGCTTGAACTTCCTTTCAGAAATGGCTTGACATTGGAGCTCCACAGACACTCGAACCTGTGCTGGGAACTTGGTTACTCCCGAAGAATCACTTGTCCAACCATGAGGGTCTATGTTCTTCTGGCCACGGCTTGCAGCACCAAAAATCCCATGAAGGGTTCTGCTGCTATAGTTCAACAAGAACAAGGGCAATCCAACTCTAACCTTCTTTATATAAGCGAAGTGTCCACCATGTAATCCAAAAAGCTTTTTCTCCATACATTCTTTCATTGTGCTGTTTGTACAGCCAAATATGATGCCACCAAGATCTTTCCTGGCCAGACCCCGCATAGGCATGCCAGAGTTCTTCTTTTCCGGCTGTAAATTGCCATGACCTTTGACGTGAGACGTCCGTGCTTTTCTTCCTGCACCCATTCTACGCGGAATGCTTTATCTCTTTCACAATCAGAACCATGCTAGAAGTGATTTTACTATTTTAGATTTAAATGTGCATGATTAATAAATGTTTTACTAATGTTTGTGAAATGTTATTCGCAATTATAGGTTATTTGATATGCTTTTCAAATAGAACATGTTTATAACACTGTTTGATAAGAGTATGTTTTGACATGCATGTGTTGTATGAACATGTTGTTTAAATGTTGTGTGGATATGAGTTTGATTTTGGATAATTGTGGATCTAGATATGATTTGTGAAAGTGATGAACTGTAATTGGTTTTAGAAATGTAATGATGTGTGAATATACGAGTCGTACTTGTGTGGGGTCTCTAGAGACTTACAGGTCCCTCGGGCGATCCGGCTTGGGACGAACACAGGGTGTGTTCCCGGGTACTCTGTCGTAAGAGTCGGCGTGCTTACCGTCGTGGACGGGGTTACCGAGGTCACGTTAGGGAGGGCTGGACGACTCCCATGGCCTTTGGGGCAGACACAGTATGGGCTGTAATTATCGAAACTAATGATGTGTGCATGTGTGTGAGTGTGTGCGCATGAATTTGAGATCATGATTTGAAGGTAACTATATTTTTTGCTATGAAATGATTGTGAAACTATACATGCTTTTAATATGATTTCTGTTTAAAGATGCTTAACATCCCTACTGAGTTATGTATAGGAGCTCACCCCATTGTTTTAGCTAGCATTTCGAAGGCACACAGAGCGGAGTAGAAATTTGATAGAGCTGCATTTTTATTTTAGATGGTATGATAAGTGTTGAATGATTTAGAAAGTTTTTATTCGGGGTTATTGTTAGTTGGGCCCCGCACCATTTTGGATGTGTTGTTTTGAACTTCGATATGAATATTTATTTTAGTTAGATATTTCTTGAATTTGAATTAAATTAGTATTGTATTTGGTTATTGCTCACCATCACGCTCGCACGAGAAGCGGTCAAGTGGCATCGGCTCGGGTAGGGTCGTGGTCGCGACTCGAGCAGGTGTGACATCATATGACCTGTTGCTACTAAAATCTTGATATTCTTGATGATTGAGTTGAATAGGAAGAGTCTTCCATTAATTTAGATAATGAAATCTTGAAGGTAATACCAGTAAAAGCAAAACTTGGAGATGAAGATGATGATGAAGATGAGGTGTTGGATGGATGAATATGATTGTGGAGAAGGAAGAAAAGGAGATGATGATGATCATGGCTATATATATTACAATGCTTTTGTTGATTATGATCCACATTCTAAATAATTATTATAAATATAATTGTAACTTTGTAATATTATGTTATGAATGATTGGAACTTTGTTGTTTATTAAAGGTACTCAGTATTCACGTTATAGATGATTATTCATTATGACATGTTATTTAACTTTGTTATGTGTTATCTTCTCACAATCTCTCTTCATACTTAAAGAATCATAGTCATTTATTAAAATTTATTTGTTTTAAATCAAATTTTTGGATTCTATTTTGTTTAATGTTGATTGTGATATATATATATATATATATATTGTTCAGTCATTTAATCCTTTTATTTTTAAAATTTATTAATAACTTTTAAATTTTTAATCAAAAAATAAAAAAATATGTATTGTATCATTCGATAAGATAAGGACATGCCCAATACAGTACGGTCACATATACCTTTTCACAACATTGGTATGAACCCCTTTTGACTCGTGCGTCAAAAGTGCAAAAACTCAACAATGATCGTTCAACACAACGTTTTAAGCCAACCGGTTGCCTCGTTCACAACTTTTCCTGGAGGGCCAGAAAAAACTAAACAAGGTAAAGTCGCTGCATGATGGAGATGCTTATCTCATCATCTTGGTCACTCATCTAAGCCTTTTCTCGAGATGGTACACACCAATCTCGAGGACATTAATGCTTTTGTTTCTTGGTTATCCATCTCAACATTTCTCACACCACACCAATCCGGGAGCATCTTGAAGTCATCATGCTGTGGTGCTGTGTAAAAGATGGTCTGTTTCTTGCGAGGTCTTTCATCCCTGACAGAGATTGAACAGAACTAGCGGGTGAAAACTAAAACTACACAGAAACTTATCTGGTTCCCACCTTTATAGAAGAGAGAAAGTATATATTCTATGAAAATTAACATGAAAGAGAAAGTATTACACATAAGAAAAACAGAACATTCATATTTGCATTGGCTTCTTTCAAGCAACAGTAGACAAAAATCAACTGACTTGTACTGTCCAACAACGGAAGCATTAGTTGGATGGCACACAAGGCCCTTTAGCAATCATTCGATACTGTTGTCATTTTGCAGAGACAACTTCAGCGTTCCTCTCTTCACCATCATGCTGTGGCAAAGTTGCCAAAACTGCAACAGCATCTCTTTCTTCCTCTCTCGTCAAGGAATTCGAAGAATCATCACCTTCGGCAAATTATTCTGAGCGTTCCTCAGTTTTCCCCGTCTCCTGAATCTGTTTCAGCCTTCTCTGTTTCCTCCTCAGACTGAGTTTTGTTCTGGTCCCATTCCTCAGACAGAGTTGCATTATCGTCAAGAGTCTTGGACAAAGTTGCATTTTGATGTTTATACTGAGAAAGGGTTATGTTTTGATGTTCAGAGACAACAGTATCCCCTTCTGATACAGAGTCACCATCTTGTAGAACATTTAGAGTAGAGCGGTTTCCTGATTCTGATTGGTCGCTTGAGTCCAGATATGCTGCATCTCGGCCGGCCTCATCCTCACACCACTAACTTCTTCATTATCCGTCACATTATGATAACTATCATCAACCGCTTGGCCCTCCCTTAAAACTACTCGTGATATTTCTGCTAAGTTCGATTTCCTTGATAGCAGCTTCCTCTGTTCTTGTTTGCAACGAAGTAACATTAACCGTCTCTCTTTTATCCGGATCAGGCTCATTAAAACTTTCCCCTTGTTTTTTATCAGGATCAAACTCGCCTTCTACATCCTCACCACTAACCTTCTCTTGCTCTGAGTTCGCGATATCAAACCTTATAATTTGTGTATCATGAATCAGCCCATGTGAGGTGCTTTCTCCATCACGTGAATCTGTATCACCATTATCATTTTCATCTGTTGCAAATATGCGCACCTCGTCATCAAGCTCAGTATCTTTGTCATCTTCATTTTCATTTTCCTCTTCACCATCAACAACCTCCTCCTGCTCAGCATCTTCGTCGGGCTTCCCCTGATCGCCATCATCTACTTCGTCGTCCCCACCGCCTCTCTCTTCTTCTTCATTTTCTTCATGTCTGACTTCTTCTTCCTCCCTAGATTCACGCTTAACTTCATCGTCCTCCTCTTCTTCCCTTTCTTCCTTCGGCTTATTCGTCACCAACTGAATCCGACTGTTGAGATCCCTTCTTCCAAGTGTAAACAAATCGTTCTCAGTCTCTTCTACCTTATCTGAGAGACTTGCACCACTCTCATCCAAAGTCTGCCTCTTATCATGTGAATGCTTAACTTGATACAACAACCACACAGAAACAGCAATGAGCAGAAAGATCTGCAGCCCATGTTTTATTCTGAATCCTTTGCTCCTGTTATTCCTACTAGACGACTGCCTAAACATAGTTACAGAAGCCAGAAACCCCAAATCCACCACGAAGCCCTACCTCGTCCCAACTCTGGAAAACAACTCAAAAAGAACAAAAGAGCAACGTTCAACATGGCAAATTAAGTGACACCCATCCTCAAAAATCCAAAACCAAACATCCACAAAATAATGTGCTCAAAATCATGGCAAAACATGCAGATCTGGCTTGTTTAGGAACGACCATGGTGAAAAAATGAAAAGAAAAAGCTCTAGGAAGATCCACGTCCTAGAAGAGTACCTCAGAGAGTGTATATATTCGGCAACACCAACAAAGAAAGCATCAAGCTGGTTTCTCCTTCACGCTGTGTTTAACGCACCAGTTGCAGAAGAGGGATGCTTGAAGGGTAAAACGACACTACCAAGAAAAGGGAGGAAAGGGATAAGTAACTACAAGTTGAGACAAGCCAACCGACAACTCTCCTTGAGAAATGAGAGAGATTTAAGAGATGCCCCAATCCACACATCTAAAGATGTAGAAAGAGACGATGTTGAACTGTGACCAGATGGGTTTAATTCCAACCAAATCGGTGCTTTAAATAATCTCTGTATTTGCTACAGTCTGATCTGCCATGGTGCAGATGATAATAACTGCACCGTACCGAACCAAAACAAGCATCAGTGAGGTTCCTTTTTGTTCATGGGAGAAAAAGGAACACTGGGGAGGAGAGGACAGGCTTTCTTTTTTCACTTCTTGTAACAAGGGAGACGGACCGTGGCGAGTGGTTTTGGTGCTTTTGTAACACGAGTTTCAATCCATTTCAAACAAGGGATTTGATTTACAGAGAAAAGGCGATAAGCTTTGGGGGTCACCACCTCCTTGACATCTTGTGACTAACAGCACAAAGTGGGCTCGGCAGGCCTTTCAAGTGGGCTGAGGACGTGCCATTCATGTGTCATGATTTTCTTTGAGGTATGTGTCATGAATTATTTAGTAATCTAAATCCTGTTGAGGAGGGGAGTCATGCCTCATTGAACTTCAACCATTTGGTATACATGATCAATATACTGTGATATTTTCGATATTTTTCGACTCACATCTTATTAGCTTTTTAACCATGTTATGTACCTGGCAACTTGCAACAAAAGAGGAAGATGGGCTCTTGGATTGAAGTACTCATGCTTTCGTGATGAGTTTTTAGGAAATTAACCCATATAATGTGATCATTGTTTCTGTTAATGAAGAGAGTGTGTTTTGGTTCACTGTATTTCATTCCATGAGTCTTTTTAAAAGGTTTACACCTTTCAAATTCAGTAGCATGTGCTCAAATGCAACATATGCAAGAACTAGCGATCATAAAAACTTTTCATGAGACATGTACCTCACTCGAAATCTAAAACACTCTCCTCACTCGAAATCTAAAACACTCTCCAATCTGTGTCACTAGATATAAGAAAATACAAGTGTTTTGTGAAGAAAAATTCAAATACACCTCACCCAAAATACAAATACAAGTGTGTTACCCTATTGACTTCATCTTTATGTGTATAATATATATTCTGGGTGAGGAGAAATTCAAATACACCTCTATATATTCTAAATTGAAGCCTAAAACACAATACATGCGCCCTTTTGTGTGCTTTGCATGAGAATGAAGATTGAAGAATCAATGCGAAACAATGAAATTAGACAACACTCCCCAGTAGGATGTCAATCATTAGATTTTAAACACCAGTGTATTTGGGTAACACCAACATGTGCACCAGGATATATGCCAGATAGAAACGCACGAGGTCATGGGTACAACCTCTACTTACCTACAATTCAAATAAGGCACATTCAATGGCAGAATCTTCCACGTAGACATGGCTGATTCAAGGTAAACCTAACACCCGGTTCCGATTTTTCCTGGAATTGAACTGCCACCAGTGCAGTTCCGCTTCTTGTTTGGAACAATTGTTTCTGGTTTCTTCCAGTTTGAGTTTTAAACAACCCAAAACCAGCTAAAAATTATCGAAGTTTTTGAAAAAATAAAAAGAAAGAGCTGGCAAGTTGGAATTGCATGTTCCGGTTCCATAAGCGTGGAATTGGAACTCAACTGGGTGGTCCTTGGCTCCGAGTTAGGTTTCACTAGTTCCTGTTTCAGTCAGTTCTTGCCATGGTTTGGTTTCCATTGGAACCATCAGACTGATTCCAAGCCGGCCATGTCTACTTCCACACTGTGTAGGGAGTACTTTCTCAATAACGAGATTGAAGTGTAAGGAGCTGGGTTCGGATCAGGTCAAGATACGATTCAAATTAAAGTGAATTGAAGTGACGCGTCATGCACACCAAAAGGCTGGTTGAACACTTTAATGTTAGAAAACCAGCTTCCCCAAAGTAATATCGCTTTTGATACGATTCAAATTCGTGTCGAAACCCACCCTGATGGGGTTGCATCCCTCTGATCAAACCGTTCCTCCGTGCGCGTGCGTCTTTGCCGCCCATTTCTTGGCGGACGAATTGAAGCCGCAGGCCTTGCATCCTTCGTCGCGGAGACTCTTTTCCTTCTGTCATCGAAAACCAAACTCTTACCTCTTCTTCTGCTGCAATGGACGACTGCCTGAGGCTTCTGAAGGGAGAAAGGGATGAGCAGAAGTTCGCAGGTTTGCTCCTGGCGACCAAACTGTGCCAGGGAGATGACGAGGCCTCCGTTCGCAATATCTATGATGCCGTCGGGTTCCGATTCCTCAGCCGCCTCCTTCGAACGGGTCAGATTTTGCTTCACCCCTTTGCATATTTCCTCGTTGTTCCTGGTCGCCTTGTTGTTTACTTCGATTTCTTTGGGTTTTATGTTGTTGGTAGTTCGTGCTTTTGATTCCCATCAGTAACACTGCTCTTTTGATTCAAAATTATGACAGAAAAAATTGTCCCCTCTTGACGTGCTTGATCCTGTCGTTTCTTTTAATGGAAAGGGCGGACGTGCTTTCCCTGGTCCCGCTTTTCCTTGAGATTTTAAAGAACACGTAAGTTCTTGTCCGTTCACATTGGTGGTGTTGCATTTTCGCCTTCCTGGGTTTTGTTGTATATATTGTTGTTTGAAATTTTTATTCACCTGTCTTAAATGCAGGTCAGGAAAATATGAAACCAATTTGACGTATATTAGAATCGCAATTGCTATAAAATCAAGTGTGATTGTTATCGTGAAACTGCAGATTACATTCATATGGCCACTGTTACATCCCCAAAAATGGCAGACGTGAATTCCTATTTCATCCTAATTGGCCCTGATTCACATGCAAATAGATTCAGCATCTTCTCATAATCGATTAGAAAAAAACGATGGTTACTTTCAGATGTAAAATAAACTAAAATTTGGTCCATGGATAGGTTTATTCACCAGATTTGGTTCAATGAATAAATTTATGAGTAAAAATGAGTCTTAGTCTTGAGTGTATGATGCGTTTTATAGACTCCCTTGTACCGTCCTATGCATCAACCATGATATATGCTTTGAGAAAAAACCCGAGTAAAACACAAGATCTTACCATCATAAGAAATGGTTTAGGAAACGTCTTAAAATACACGTGACGTTATATGCCTATGCTTGTTCAATGAGGTGTTTGTTTACCTAAGAAGTGTGCTACCCCATCTTTGTTGAAAAGACCCAATATTGTTTAGTTCAGAAGAAAATTCGTAACTCGAATCAATTTCTAAACGTAAATACACGAGTTGTTCTTACCTTATTTTCAATGATGTTTGTGATATATTGCCGCATAAATAGTTGCAGATCACCCACAGCGTTGGTCCAACTGGTAGTACACTCTGACGCCCTTGCTGCAGGTGGGGAGTTCGACTCCAGGGGTGTATGTGTAATACGACTCCGGCATCTCTTTATAACAAATGGTTATGGGGATTATCTTGTACAATTTTTAGCTTTCAAAAGAAAACAGATTTGTCAAAGTTATCCCAATAAATTAATGTCTAGATATTGTTGACATTGCTTATATATTTATCTATTAATGAATTTGATGTCTAGAAAAAGAGCTAGTCATTAGGTTAAATCTAGTCTAGTCCAGTCTAACAACTCGTGATATTTAATACCTGCAACATCAAAACCAAATCCTTTTTTCTTGTTACGATGAGAGGCCGAAGCCTAGCACGCTCCAAAAATATGAAGAATTTAACAACTTTTTTAGTGTACCTGATGGTTCCGGTTTAGGACCCGATAAACTAGCTTTTTATGATTACATCGGTAATAATCCGGAACCGGCCGTGTCTAGTTTAGGTTTCGATATTCTACAGTTGTAGAGAGAGTCTTTAGAGATGTTGGCTTGCAGTCTTGTGGTCGTCTTCCTCCTCCCCTTGAGTGTGTTTGAGCCGGTGTAGAGAAGTGAAATGTGGTTCAGGTCGAGTACTGTGGATGTTCCTTGGTCGTTTGCTCTTAGTGGGGAGATTACGCCGTGTGACTCTGCCTAGTCAAAGGGTTGAGAAGGTTGCTGTTGTATTCCCTTTGTTTTAGAGAGGATCTACATTACCGGTATATTGTGTTTAAGTGGGTGGTTGTTGGACGGGACAACACCATCATTGGGCTGTTTCGTGTTAGCACAACGCGTATGAGACATTTCCGCAAGACAGTGACATTTGGTATCAAAGCTAGGTTTGATATGTTTGTGGCAAACCCGATCGTGTTTTGGTGGCTAGAATTTGTGTTCGTGTTCATCTATGCCCAACTCTTGGATATTAACAATACCTGCATTTCAGTCCTACCAGGTCTAATATGATAATAAACACACGCGGATCTTATGGCAAGAACAAAATGGCCCACCTGGAAAATAAAAATTTTACAGTTTTATATCTAAATTCGCTGATGATAAATAGGAATTCGGGTTCGACCCGGATTGTCATAAATGCAAAATAAGCTATACCCAGCTCGATTTATTAGTTGACTCATCCAGGGGCCGCCCATTTAACAAATGGACCTTGGTTGCCAAAGACTGAGCCTAGTTGGCTCATCTGGCAGGGCTCTCGACTCACGGGACACGGGTCATGAGTTCGATCCCGGCTTTGGCCTCCCCGTTGTAACCAAATGAAAAACAGAAAGCAACCAAATGAGAAATGGAAAGTCTGAGCCAACAGTTCGATACGGGTCGGTTTGTAGGCTAAACTCAAAACGACCTATTAACACCGGAGGTGAAGTGCGATAATGACTATCTGACCTGAAATCGGATCTGGAACTCATTTTATCCGACCCAGCAGAATGACTGGGGTGGGTGGGGGGGGGGGGGGGGGGGTGGACTCTCTCTCTCTCTCTCTCTCTCTCTCTCTCTCTCTCTCCATATATAATGATATGCAGAAATATACGTCCGTCATACTCTCTCGCTCTGAGCGAAGGAGGGAGGTCCGATCGAGATCGGAAGGTTCTGATCTCTTCTTGTCGCTTCTGACGGGTTTCTCGCGGTTTAGATTCTAAATCCGGGCTTAAATTCACGATTTCTAGGGGTTTCTCACGGTAAAAGCTCCCTCATTTCCTTGTTCCTTTTCGAGGCAAAGATTTTCTCAGATCTAGAATGGTTTATTTGGTTCGATCAAGGATTAGAATCGCTCTTTCTCTCTCATGTGATTTCGTGTTGTCGAATAAGCAAGAGGAGATCGATCGATAGGTTGGGGTTTAGATCTTGCAGTAGCGGCGTGTCTGTTGGCATCCATTGCTTCACTTGTTCTTTTGTTTTTTAGCATATGGGAGATGATAAGTGTTTATAATTTCATTTCACTGGGGAAGGATGTTTTTGTTCTCGGAATCGCAGTTAACTATAAATCCGCGTAGGTTCGGTTGTCTTAATTGTTGTGTTTTATATTTCTTGTTGGAGTAATCCAGCTCAATTTTCAGCTGTTAGAGCAGAGGATAATTGAAGTATGCACTTTCCTTGAGAAGTATTTGATAGAAATTTTATATACGGATTTTAGTTTCTATTAACTTTGAACATCCCTTGTTAGCGATCGGATCAGTGATTTTTCTTATGCATAGACGGTTAGTAGTACTAGCTTCTCTCAAAACTGCCTTCCAACCAGGAGAGTGCTGTACTATCATTTGCTTTATGGAATCTTAGTTGATTGGAAACAATAAATAATGGTTTGTTTGGCATCCATTGTTTTCATTCACGCTTCAACTTATTCTTAAATTCTTCTTGAGATTCGCTCTCATTAGGTGACATTTTTGTTCCATAATGTGCAGAGATTTTGTCATAAGATATCATCAGAAGTCAGAACCGTTGCTGATCTTTGATGATATGTTTACTTTGGTTTAAAAATCAGTAGATCAGTGGTTGGATTCTAATCCAGGATATAAGGGGCCTTTGGGATTTAGAGGCCCACAGTCTTTTTTGACCATGTGGAGATTCAAAAATTTCATGCCTAAAGAGCAATCTGGTCTCGAGGGCCGCATGTTTGATGTAGGGAATTTGAAGATCCAGGTTCGAAATGCCATAGCTGAAGGTGGGTTCTCTTGTGTTTATCTCGCTCGTGATTTACATTCTGGGAAGCAGTATGCCTTGAAGCACATCATCTGCAATGATGAGGAGTCACTTGATCTTGTGAGGAAAGAGATCGATGTTATGAAATCATTGAAGGGGCATCCAAATGTGGTCACTTTGTATGCGCATGCAATTATGGATTTCGTAGGTACAAAGGAGGCATTTCTAGTGATGGAGTTCTGTGAGAAGTCACTGGTTAGTGTATTGGAGAGTAGAGGAGTTGGGTTCTTCGAGGAGAAGCAGATCCTTTTGATATTTAGAGATGTTTGTAATGCTGTTTTTGCAATGCATTGCCAGTCACCACCGATTGCACATAGGTAAAGAATTTATACCGTTGCTTCTGTTGTTGTTTGAGATGTGATAAAAAGCTAGCCTAACTTTGAATGTGATGTATATGAGTTCATGTGTCATCTTATCATAGAACCTCCAAGTTACCTATGTTGTAACTTGATTCGGTATAAGGACATGTTTGTTACCTTAAAAACTGCAGTAATTGCTCAAACAACAACAACAACAACAGCTAAGCCTTTTCTCATACTAAACGGGGTCAGCTACATGGATTCTTTGTTTCCACATAGCCCTATCATGTGCCATTTTAACAGTTAACTCACAATAAGCTAGATCATTCTTTATTGTTTCTTTCCAACACTTTTGTGGTCATCCTCTACCTCTTTTAATACTTTCAAAATCTAGTTTTTCATACCTTCTTATAGGTTCTTCTTTTGATCTTCTTTCTATATGTCCAAACCACCTTAAAGTTTAAACGATATTCTCTCATTTTATCCTCTATTGGTGCCACACATAATTTATTTCTAATAACCTCATTATGTATACGGTCTTTTCTTGTATGACCACTCATTCATCTCAACATCTTCGTTTCTGTCACTGACATCTTTTGTACATGTTGATGATTAACTACCCAACACTCATAAATTAGACATGCCATGTTTTATTGCCATGTTTTATGGTTATGAGTGTTGGGCAGTTAACCATCAACATGTACAAAAGATGTCTGTGACAGAAATGAAGATGTTGAGATGGACGAGTGGTCATATAAGAAAAGACTGTATACATAATGAGGTTATTAGAAACAAATTAGGAGTGACACCAATAGAGGATAAAATGAGAGAATATCGTTTAAGATGGTTTGGACATATAGAAAGAAGAACTTGTAAGAAGGTATGAAAAACTAAATTTGGAAAGTATTAAAAGAGGTAGAGGACAACCACAAAAGTGTTGGAAAGAAACAATAAAGAATGATCTAGTTTATTGTGAGTTAACTACTAACATGGCACATGATAAAACTCTGTGGAAACAAAGAATCCATGTAACCGACCCCGTCTAGTATGGGAAAAGGCTTAGTTATTGTTGTTGTAACATCTCCATCAATTCTTCCATCACTCTAGAAAAAAAAACTGCTGTAATTGCTCCAGTTGGGAAATTTCATTGTGAAAAATGTGGGTCACTTTTTACTGAGAAGTTGTATCACATTGTTTGAACCATATAAATTCTTTTCACCTAGCAAAATGCAGCCAACTTGCTCATCTGATACTCCATAAATCTGTTGTTTACACTTTTCTATAATTGGCCTTGAACTTGTGGAACTGTCTTGCTAACGATTGGTCTGTTTCATGGATTTTATTCCTAACATATCTGCGTAAGAATAACAATATTTTCCATAACAACAACTAAGCCTTTTCCTATACTTGATGGAGTCGGCTACATGAATTCTTTGTTTCCACATAGCCCTATCATAATTTTGTAGAATCCATGGTAGATAAGTCCGACAAAGTTTTACAGAGGCCGTCGGAAGCCTAACACAACCCTCCTCTTTTATCTGGGCTTGGGACCGGCCATGCAAGGGTGATCCCTCCAAAGGAAAAAAATATCTAAAAGCATAATCTAAACCAAAATAATGGAGTGAAGAACATACATTTCACAAGAAAAAAGAAAGGGTATCAATGTCATGAGATGAGCTAATATCACATCTCAAGTTTGAGTTTTTATTTTAGGGATCTCAAACTTAATGATTGTTGGAATATGAGGACATTATCAACAAGGACGGTTGAGGGATGATGCCTGAACAAAATGGGAAGCCAAAAGGTTCTGATTCTTGACCAATATTAGCCTTCTTCTAGTGATAAAAGTAAATGTTTGAATTCTATATGGAGGATTAATACTCTATTGGCCGAACTAAATAGGAAAAATGTTGGGCTTTCTCTTTTCACTTAGTGGTTACTTCTTGCTGGTTATTTTGATCTATTGTAATAAGTACTGATTGTAGTGTTTCATCTGGCTCAATCGATTTGAGATGAATCTTTATCCTTGGAACTAAAGTTGATGAATGTTTAACCTTGGTAGTGATGAAAATGGATTAGATATGCTACTTCAAATCTGCTTTTGATGGAGAATCAAAGCTCCAAGTCTTAAATGGAAACTACCGCATTCCTGATTTACCTAAATTCAGTTCATCTGTCACTGACTTAATCAGAGACATGCTTCAAGCTAGACCAGATGACAGACCAGATATCACGCAGGCAAGGGCTTTGCTTGATTGGACATTCATCTCCATGAATTTAGGTTGGTCTTAGATCATCCATCAATAGCATTCTTAGGTACTAGAATTAGAGCAGTCAATTACTGATGTTGGATGTTCTACTATGGTGGCAGGTCTGGTTTCGTGTTAATGAGCAGCTACCTATTAATTTGCAGAAGTCATTACCTGACAGGCCTCCTTGAATTGCCTTCTTCAAACAATCATGAAGGTGATGCATTTTTTTACAAAGATACTACTGCTTATTTTCATGTCTTCAGAATACTTCAAATGTGACCTTGATGTGAATTAGAGACGAAATTGCTAAAAGCTCTTGGTAGAAGATTGGAGTTGTATATTCGATTTTATCCCGAATATCAAACAAAGAAGATTTATTTGTAGCTCAATTTTGGCAGGTGCTTCAATGTCCACGAATAAATCACCTCCAATGCCTCATAGGAGTCCACCTCCTCCACCTTCATCTGGAGAACCCAGAAATACATTACAGCCATCCCTTACTTCTAGGGAGGGGGAAGTGGGGGGCAGCTTGGTGCTTTCTGGTCCAAAAGATCATGCAAGTGAGAGGCGGATGTCAAGTGTGGAGAATACAGCTACCTTTCAAGATCAGGCTTTTAACACTTTTGTTGCAGAATTTGACAAATACAAGTCAAAAACTGAAACCAAGCCCTTTTTCACTCTAGATGGTGATCGGCTCTATGGACTCTTATTGCCATCTGTGATCTCTAATTGGTTGTGCATGTGTTTTAACTTCGAAACAGATAAATCATGTTTTGTAGTTTCCACTCGTCTGCTTTCATGTCTTCCATAATCTCTTTTGCTCTGCTCATAATCCAACTTCTAACGCCTTGACACAAAAGCTTCATTTTGGCAAGTCTTTCCATATGTCCAGACCATCTCGTTGATTTTCCTTTTGTCAGTTCCGCACTCACCTTTTTTGCCATGGTTGCATTAAGGATCCGGTCCTCTGTGTGACCACACTCTGGATGAAGATGTTCATTGGAAACATGCCTTTTACGAGTCAATGGCCCATTCTTGTTGATATAGTTGTCCCTGGAAGTACTAGAGATTACCATTAAACGTATCCTTCCTTTGATGAGTTCGTCTGCTTCCAATCTTATGTGGAAATGGGAAAGTAATGGCTCTCTCTTTTCCTCTGTCTTTTCTCTGGGTGATGTACTTCTAGGAAGCTGGACAACCTAAGAGTCCGTAAAAGAGTATTGTGTAACAAACCCAAGCTTTAAAGAAAGTATGCAGGACTCAAATAAAACAAAGCAATGCAGAAAGCAACCTATTTCTTTGTTTATAACTTTTAATTTCAGGCTCTCAGCTAACTTGAGATTTTGTGTTATGTTGTATGTTTGACAGCAGAGGGATAAGATCGGAGGATCACTGTGGGATCTTCAGCAAGGCATGTTTTCAAACAGCAGTTCTTCTGCTACAGCTTCCACTGAGTCCTCAACTTGGCAGGCTTTTGCTGATAATCAAGATACTCAGCCTGCACCACGTTATAGTCCCAAGATGTCGGTCCGCACAACAAACAAAGGCACAAACGGAAGGACTACGAAGCCGGCGGATACATGGGGATTTGGTGAAGATGATTTTACTGCGATCCCTGGGCAATCTCAGTCGTCCAAAACCTTTAGCCATGGAGATGCCAAGTACTCCGGCACCACAAAGGAAAGTAGCAGCAACCAGCCTGCTGGTTGGGCTGGGTTTTAGATGCATGTCTTGTAAAAAACTACTTGCCAAATGCAGCTGTCTGGCTCTCAAGCTTTTCAGAAATACTGTGCCTACAAGGAAGTATCCTTACCCGTTGTCGATATACTTCTATTATCTATTTTTTTCTTTAATAAACAGATTAGGTTATTCTTATGCTACATTGTGGATTCATGCACTCTTCTTGTGGATTGTATAGGTTTTGAATTATTTGTTGTGATCCGTGCTTTTCCAAGTTTAGTGCCCATATTGTAAGAAAGGAACAGAAAAAGTTGGGGGCAAAACTTTGTTGGAAAGTTTGGCGAACACCTACAAGTTAGAACTGATCTTTCATCATTTATCCTTATAGCTGAGCCCTTTTTCACAGTAAGTGGAGTCCGGCAGGAGTTCGGACACAGATTTCTTAGAAGGTCATGTTGGCTGTCAGCTGCCTTACAGAATTCTTTTTAAGCCTCACACACATATGCACCCCCTGGGAGGCGAACTTCCCACCAGCAGAAGGGCGTTAGAGCGCCGTGCCAGTTGAACCTACCGTTTCTGAATTGAATGTAGCAGGGAGAATGCTTGTAGATCACATCGGATCTAAAAATTCTTGTTTTGGCTCCTTGGGTAGTTTGCTTATCTACTTCAGCATAATTTATGTCATGGATCGTAAGTGACAGAACAATACAACTTGTTTCTGTGGGTCTGTTGCCTACCATTTCTGCATCCGTTAAGTCGACTTTATATGCTTCCTCTTTCAGTTGGATAAAATCTCTGGCGTGTCGAACGGAATCCTTTGTATGCATGATGCCTTCGGACGAGATTTGTTTTCTTGAAAGCTGTCGGAATTCAAATCGCTATACCTTAATGAAATGAATAAGAGTCATCATTGCTATATGAAATCCAAATAGTTTGGGGTAAGGGCAAGCGTACATAGTGTGGACAGTATATAACGACCCGATTGGGTAAAGATTCAACAGAGATTTTCGTGTCTACTTGTCGCGACGATTAGAAAGCTTTTCGCTCACTCTGGCCAGCGCTAGAAATTGTTGATGGATATTTCACGCTTCAGAAATGTAAATGTCAGCGACATTTATAATCATGACGTTTATGATATTTTACATGCACAAGTCTTTCAACTTTTTACACAGAACTTTTACATATATCAATCATACATCAATTGAATATTTAGAAATACCAACATGAATTAAATGTTATTAATGTCTAAGCTTTTATGGCTTCTTTTTGCATGATTAAGCCTGGAAAAGCTACATACATGTCTATACACTTAACAAACCTAGAATGAGAGTGAGAAGTCCTCAAAGGATCATCCCCTTGCTGGTTCCCAATCTCTCTTGTCATGAATATACCTGGTAGAGGTCTACATAACCATGCTTTTGAAAAAGAAAAAGAAAATCTAGAAGGTTTTATGTTTTAGTTGCTTCAAAACTTGGTGAAGAACTAAGTGGACATCTAAAAGGAGGGTTTGACTCCTTTTCCACTCCACACGAGAATCATTTGTGTACGTGATTAAACTTACACACGAAGTAGTGGTTCCACCTTAGAAGTTTTACCGTGCAAACGGTCCCTGGTGAAGAGTAGGATAAAGAATTCAACCTGGCTGGCCACTATCCACCAACAGAGGGGAAGTAGGACTTTTGACCAAAAAGAGAACCAGTGGAACACAATTATCACGCGACTAGCTGCGGGGTGCCGACTCGGACGAGAACCGTTTATTTTCGATTGGCAATATGTAATTAGGGATGGGTACCATGTTCTTCTTTTTCAAATACCCGGAGGCCGTAGCTAGGGTATGCATGTCCCAGGAATCGAACTCCATACCTGGATCAAGTGAGACGAGCCCTGCGAGGTAAGCTAATCCTTTGAGTGGATCATGTCAAGCTCCTAAAACTGCAATCTTGAGAAATGAAAACATATCAAAATTGATACGTGCACACCCTTTTACTATACACAAACCCCAAATTTTCTACCTTCCCCAAATTTTCTACCTTTTTCAAACTACCCCTGAGCATTTCTGGTAATTACAAAATTAGCCTCCCAACTGAAAAAATGAGAGTTTCTCTCTCCTACAGCACGAACCGGCTTCCCGCATCCATTTCCGCCCATTTATCCAATCGATCTTCACTTCCCTCTTCACTATATGGACAAATGAGGCGATCTACATCATTTTCTAATAAAAAATAGATTTAAATCCGTTTTTTGGTTGATTTTGGAAGAACCAAAAATCAAAAGGGGTGTGCGAAGGGTTTTTCTATAGATTTTGTATTGTTCTATCGATTTTCATTTATTTCTATAGATTTTTAATTGTTTTTGGGTGCCGAAAAATGTAACAATTTACGACATCCCACGTTTTGGAGACGTGCATGTGCCGCATCTCCTCCAAAAGGGAGACGTGCTATCCTTTTGATATGCAACCTTAATAATTAACTTTTTTAATATGCAAATATGACGGATAGAACACGAGTATGTGCGTCTAATATCACTGTTTCATCTAGGAAATACAATACGTGTATGAAAGATGGCCACATAGATGACAACGAGGAGAAGATGAAGCCGACTCTTCATAGTATGAAGAGGATACATCATCCTCAAATGATGAAATCAATATCGCAAAGGATGAGGAATGTTTTGATCGGTTGTAATTACTTCCGAGCTTTGAAAGTAATATTGTATATAAGATTTGAGATGAACATGTACTTTAAACATATTAGTCAAACTTGTTTATAAATACTCTATATTCTAATGTATTATGTAAATATTTAATTACAGGTAATATCAAAAGTGATAATAACTCATACACATTATATGGTGGTAAGAGTCTGGCTAGTGAAGAGCACGGATGTGAGGATAAGAAATTGGGTTGAGCTTGTAGACCATAGTGAATTGATTGGAAAAGCGGAGTTATTATACGAGGTGATAAATCATTCATTGGTAACTGTTTTTGTAGAGCATTGACAACCATATATAAACAACTTTCATATGCCATAGGTGAGATGACTATCACACTTTACGATATCCACGAGTTACTCGGTCTTCTAAACAGAAGATAACTAATTGTCTTAATAAAGGAGATAATGATTAAAAGTAGGGAAGAAATTCTAGGTGATATGTTTGGAATAAGCATCAATGAAGTTGTGTGTGAGATTAAGTTTGAAGTACTCTAAACTAATTTTGGTAAGAGGAGAACGGGCAACGAAAATAAAACTATATTCTATTATTTATATATCAGTTAGGGTGTACCTTACATTAAGATAAGTATAGAGATAGGGTGCCCATAATACATGTAAATCTACTAGTACACAATTGTAGGAGGGTTGACAATTATGCCCAAGGTATAGCTATATCAATGTATCTATACAAGCTAGAGAAGATATCGTGGATAAAAGCACAACTTATTAGACATATTTCTTTGCTTTAGGTAAACTTTTTATTGTTATTCCTTTCATTAGTTAAACTTGTAACTTCTTTTAAAATTAACAAGTATATCTTTTATTTTCAGTGATGAATTTATGTGTACTTTCAAAACTTTAGATTCACTATACAATCTGAATGATAGGATGGAGAATCATAAGTAGGACGATAGATGGTTAGTGTGTTTCACAGACAATCTCCTATTGATTAGGTAACTCAATATTATACACAGTTAGACTTAATGAGTGCAGATCATGTACTTTGAATGTTCTATATTGATATGTTATATTCAAATATTATGTATGCTTACTTGCTATCTTGTGCAATACATATAATCATACAGTTCTACAAAATACTTGAATGGTAATGCATACAAGTTATCAAGATATTACATATGCATTCATTGCATACATGTTTTGAAATCTTAAATGTCAGATAGCGTGATTTGTCAGTTTGGTCAGCGTCAAGGCATCTCAGTAGCAATGATAAGACCTTCCATTGCAAAGAGGCTTGTGAAGCCACATGAATATAAGGTATAATACGAGTCACGCGATGCTACATGATAAGTTTAACACTCACATTGTTTTGAATTTCAATATTTTTGAGTCCCAATATTGTAACCATATGAGTGTGAGGAGTTATATATTAAGTGGTACAACCAAAGGACATATCATTTATTATGTGAGATTTTAGCACTCAACTATGTCTTGCTCGACCTACTCCAGTTAGACAACATGATATATCGTTGTATATAAAGGTAAATGAATGATTGTAATTCCATTACATGTTTTTTTGTTGTTGTTAAAACTAACTTTTTTATGCTTAATTTTTTATACCAACATAATTTCTTATGCCAGCATAAATCGTTGTATTGGCGTCTCATAAGTAGGTTGAAAGTTAAGTTGCTTTGAAATGTTTTTCTTAAGGGTAGAGAGAGGATCACAACTACCTGAAGAAGATCAACTCATCCAAAGAGAGGCATTGCATCTTCAACCACATTTATGCCCATGTCTTTTTGTACATGAGGAGACCCTGCCTAAATTGTTCTATGTAAAGGTAAATGAATTATTGCAATTCCATTACATGTTTTTTCGATTAACAATTGGTTAGATGGCCTTCCTTTGGGACAACGAATTGGTGGTTCATATAAGTTATTATACTAAGAGCTCAATTGTTAATCGAACATCTTAACAAGTTTCTCGCATTATAGATCATTCCATAACTTCCTCTAAACAGTCTCAATGGATACCACTTCATCATCTCTTTTACCGATAATAATTGTGGTGTTACCCTTCCTGTATAGCCTTTTCCAAAATGGATATATACTTGATAATTATATCGAAGAAACACATTTAAACTATAGGTTGAGCTCGTGGGTACAAGGTAGACCATGTGAATGGTACAAAATAAACCAACATGTTCCTATATATGAACATGCCAACTCTGCACGATTAGAGTCTTTCAAAATAAGTTGAAGAGTGCATCGTGATACCCTTCTTTGAAGGTTTATAATAAGGCCTTCTGTAAGGTCAACGTAATACATAGTTAGAGTTCTTGATTCTTCGTATAACTATTTAAAATTTTTAAATTACAATTTTATCAATAAATATAATTGTTTTTAAATTGTGTCAAATGTGATAGTTGAGGTACCAATTAACCCCCTTCAACCATGTATGAATTCTTTCAACCCTAAGAAATATGAGTATACATTCATTATGCATTTAAAGAATAGTAGATAATATAAATATATTGAAAAGTTAGAAATTTCCATACCTATTGGTTGTATGAGTAACATAATGAATTCTTTTACCTTTTCATGCCTACACAATTCTATTCTTCTATGAGTCCAACCACTGCTCTTTAATGTAAGATTGTAAAGCTGAAAAAAAAATTCCACTTTAATTTCATTACCTCTTGTGCATCTTGGTAACTGCTTTTGTCTAATGAGGTTACTATCTTCCTCTAACTTATACCAAATGCACTCATCATCTCTTTATACATTGTGAACTTTATAATAAAATGTTCAATATTTTTGCCTATATGTCGTCTATACAAGAAGTGTTCACTCTCTCAAATACCTCAATACTAAAACATAATTCTCTTTTTTTCTGCACTCATAAAATCAAAGGCTATGAAAAAGTTCTTAGAAGTTGATGTGAATCCAATAACCTCAAGGAAAGACATTTTATACCTATAGAAAATATTAAAATATATAAACATTACTAACCATAATATAAGATAAACATTACGCGAAAACAGTAAGACACTTATATGTTTATCTTATATGTGTTGTTAAATTGTAATACCCATATAAATGTATGAAGCATATGTATGGAATGAGGATAGACAAATATAATATCACTGACAATATCCGTATCAGCAACCTTATAATACCATGTATGATAATGGTTAAGGTCTAGATTGTTTAGTAGTTATTGTAAAACACTTATAGAATCACAAGCTTTCTTCCTAATTTTCATCCTTTTGTTGTAAATATGCTTTGTCGTACTCACATTGTTCATGCCCACCCGCTTCAAATGCATGAGAATTTGCTTTAGTTTGTAATGACTTTGTTTGGGGTCTTTTATTGTTCTATAATGAGAGTTACTCAATCTCCTTGAAAAAGCACGTCCCTCAAAATATAATTCTAAAGGATGGTTATGCATCACATTCAGTATATGCAACTTCCAATATCCATCTACTCTACTATGTCATCTTAATAAGAAGGGACAACCAACCTTCTTAGTGCCCATCTATATATATATATACCAGGAAAAAGAGAACGCGAACCCACCTTGTTAAGGTCCAAGCCGAGGCCAGGTATACGTATACCCGTCCCCCACCAGCTCCATAAAGCGTACTTTGAAGATGGTAAAGGGATTTAGTTGCTTTTGTTGTTGCCTACCATGGCTGACGTATTCATGGCAACATAGAAGACGTAGGAGCTCTCTATATATGCATTTGAGATGCTTTGAAATATATACTTTGTACACTCACATTAGGATGCCCACTGGGTAGGACCGGTAAACAAGCCGCATAAGCCTTACCGGAGTTGCCCTTGTTCGGCTCGTTCTGTAGACAAGCTTGTCCGTGCTCATATATTTACGAACAATTTATGTTCGAACAGGTTTACCTGTTGTACAAGGGTTAGGTTCAAACCAAGCTTAGGGAAGTGCTTAAATTGGACCAAGCCAGAGCTGTGGAGCTTGAACTCAGCCCCTAGCTTGACTGAAGTAGATCAGCTCGATGTCGGCTTGTGAGAGATCATCTATTTATATATTAAAAGAATCGTGAAGGAAAGTGGCCCAAGGAAGAAACTAGATTTGATTGTTTAATTTATAAAGCCTGGTCACATGGTTGGTCTCAGCTCATTTTATTATGCCATATGAATAATGCAAATCACATTAGGGGTCTGCCTAACCCACTTACTTTTCAGAGAAAAAATAATGCAAATCACATTCAAGTGTACCAGTGCATTTCCAATTTTTGTTTCTACTTTTCAGAACATAAAATGTAGAAAACCCAAGGCAATCTTAGCCAATGACAACTTGGGACCTGACATGGACACGCCATCTAAAAGAAACACAACTAAATTAGGTCGTGTTCAAGTTGACTTGCTCCCAACACGAAAATAAATTATTCAAAGCGAACACAACCCCAGGCAATCTTAGCCATGACAACTTGGGACCTGACATGGACACGCCATCTAAAAGATACACAGCCAAACTAGGTCGTGTTCAAAGAAATTATTCAAAACGAACACAACCCCAAGCACAAAATTGTTGGCAATAAAACACAACACAAGCACCGAAAGCATTAGCTCAACGACAGGGCGCCCTACACCGTTGCTGCTGGTGGGGAGTTCGACTCCCAAAGGGTAGTGCATGTGTGGGTCTGTGTTAGACTTCGGCCTCTTCTTGTAACAAAGAAAAATACATGACACGATAACCTGAGACAAGCACGATCTGAAAAGTCCATGGTGGTCACCATCAACATCAAACGAGAATCCACCAACACGACCTGAAAAAAGACATGCCGACCCTGATAATTTTTTTCGGTGGGCCTAAAATTGAAAGAGAAAAATCGCCAAGGAAGCGTGAAGCTTCCATCTTTGATTTGTGGGTCGGTTGTTAAAAAGTTATCCCACCAACTTGTTAGAGGGTCGGCGTCAACGACGGCGCTCAATAAAGAATGACGATTAAATAATGTACCACCTGACGACCAAATATCCCATTTCCGTATATGAACCGGATATCGAGTATTAAACTCAATCCAGACTACGAAATCAGTTAGCTAAGCAAAATCCGAGCCAACTTGAGGGTTCTTTCGAATCGACCCGCGAGCCAGGAGAACCATGGCCGCCTGTGCAAAACTTGATAATATTTGCCACAACAAGATGCTTACATTTTTGAAAGAGGAAGAGGGTCGTATCACTAAACTGACGCTCAGATGGGTGGGTATTTTTTCCCTTGTTTTAGAACAGAAGGGCAGTGGCAAACTGCTTTTGTTGACAGAACAGGCAGTGCCTGCTCAAGTCCGATTTGGTGCTCTTTTCTTGGTTTTGGATTTTGCAAATCAAGAAAAGAAATGTTAACTTTGTTAATCAAGTATTCTTTGTTTTCATAAAACTTGATCATGTGTTGTTTTTGTATATTTTGGTTTTGCCGTGCATTGTTAAGAAGGAATGCCTTAACGAAATACTCATGGCTAATTGAGAGTTCATGGGATGTGCATGCCCATGGGCAAAAAGAAAAAATCTGGCCACGAGAGTGCACAGGCACTTGTCACAAACAGTGGATAAATGCAACGAGACACTATTAAATTTGTAAATACCATAACTTGATACAATATGATATTATTGAATATATGGGTGCGCGTAGAATACCATCTGAGACAGGTGCTCCTATCATGCCGGGAAAGGTATGTGAATATAGGAGTCGATCAAGAGAAGAGACAAACTTTAGAGGCAGGTAAACGATTGAGGTAAAAGAAGATGCCTGTTTTGGCTGCTAAATTAGGAAGAAACGTGAAGTTAATCCTGTTCAAGAAGAGAAGAGAAAAAGCAAGTGTCCATTTTTTTATGCCTGAATCATCATTCTTGGATCCTTAGACCCCATTTTTATATCCGTGCTTTTCGTCAAAGCTTCGGACTCGGAGCTTTTATGAGAAAAGGGAGAGGAACGGATGAGGAAAAGGGAAGAACAAAATGGGTATGGTTTGTAAAAGCCGATTGAGGTTGAGGCAACCTAGATCTAGTTAAGGTTCTCTTATATAAGTTTGTACCTTTCACATATATATATATAATCTTTTATAATCTACTATTGAAGTGATTCACCTTTTGAAATGTCTTGTGAAATATTTTAGAGTAAAAAAAAGACTTTCAATGATATTTATTAATCTAGAAAAAGTTTACGATAGGATGACAAAATATATTTTTTGAAGAATCTTGAAAAATACAGATATCCCATTGATATATATATAAGTACAAACATGTATCAAGACTCATTAAAGAAGGACATACTTCTTTGAAGTTAATAGTGGGTTACATGGGAGATCACCTTTAAGTCCATACTTATTTATATTGGTAATTGACGAATTAATAAAACATATTTAAGATGAAGTACCTTGGTGTATATTATTTGAAGATTACATTGTGTTAGTGAATGAGTATTAGAAAAAAGTTATTAATAGAAAATAAGAGCTATGGAGAGAAACATTATAATGTAAATGCTTTGACTTAGTCAAACAAAGATAGAATATATGAAATATAAATTTCATTATTTGGTTACTTTAGAAAACTTGGAAATTAAGATTGAAACGCATTACATCCTTCACAAGAAAAGTTTTAAATACCTTGAGTCAATTTTTCATAATGATGAAAAATTGATGGAGTTGTTACACATAAAATTAATGCAAATGGGTTAAAATAGAGAGGACCATAAGGTATTTTATATGACAAGAATATACCATTAAAGTTAAAAAGTAAATATTATATAGAAACAATTAGATCAGCTATGTTTTATGGTTATGAGTGTTGGGCAATTAATTATCAACATGTGCAAAAGATGTCCTTGGTAGAAATAAAGATGTTAAGATTGGTTAGTGGTTACACAAGGAAAAACCGTACACATAATGATAAATAAATTGGGAGTGACACCAATAAAGGATAAAATGAGACTGTTTAAGATGGTTTGAACATATAGAAAGATGATCAAAAGATGCTCCTTTAAAAATGTATGAAAAACTATATTGTGAAAACATTAAAAGAGGTAGAGGACGATCACAAAAGTGCTTGAAAGAAATAATAAAGAATGATTTAGCTTATATTTAGTTAACTGCTAGCATGACACATGATAGAGCTACGTGAAAATAAAGAATAGATGTAGCAGACCACATCTAGTATGGTAAAAGGCTTAGTTGTTGTTGTATATAATATCTTTCATAACCACCTAATATATATATATATATATATATATATATATATATATATATATAGTCTTTTAGTTTTTTAGAAACAAATTAGGAGTGACACCAATAGAGGATAAAATGAGAGAACATCATTTAAGATGGTTTGGACATATGAAAAGAAGATCAAAAGAAGAACCTGTAAGAAGGTTAGAAAAACTAAATTTGGAAAGTATTAAAAGAGGTAGAGGACGATCACAAAAGTGTTGGAAAGAAACAATAAATAATGATCTAGCTTATTGGGAGTTAACTGCTAACATGACACACGATAGGGATATGTGGAAACAAAGAATCCATGTAGCCGACCCTGTCTAGTATGGGAAAAGGCTTAGTTGTTGTTGTTGTTGTTGTATATATAGTTTTTTACATGATTTTAATAGTTACAGTGGTGCTTTTGACTTGTAGAGAGCAATTTTGAACATTGGAGTAATAGTAAAAAGTGAAGGAAGACAATTGTCAATAGATTTTCTTATATAAGTTTGTAGCTTTCACACACACCTATATATATATATATATATATATATATATATATATATATATATATATATATATATATATATATATATATATATATATATATTCAAAACCTCCTAAAAAACCTATATATATGTGGTGTTATGCTTTTTTATGTGATTTTGATAATTATGATGGTGGTTTTGAACGTTGGAGGAGTAGTGAAAGTTGGTGGTCGGTGGTTAAATCGATATAACCATACAAAACAAGAGATTGAACACAATTGGGTACTAAGTAGGGATTCTGTATATATATATATAAGAAAACCAAATATTGATAATTTCAAAGCTTGAAAGGATATGTGATAAGCAATGGTCAAGCATGAATGGGCATCGTTTACGGTGGATAGGATCTAATCACTATATATATAGAGAGAGAGTCCTAAATGTATAATATCTTTAAACATCTCTAACTTTCTATCTTTAAGATAAGGGATGTGAATTACTTTATATTTATTGCATTAAACACAAAGTGCAATGATATTAATTTGAATCTTTACCATTAATCTCAAAGATCGAATGATAAAGATATTTATATATAGGTAGTGCTAAATGTATGTCTTTTGGTGTATAATATTAATAAATATTTCATTGTTAGATCTTTGAGACCAATGATAGAGATTTGAATTAAAAGTATCATTTACTTTTGTATTTTTTATTTAATATATTATATGCATTAAATGGAAAGTAATTCAAATTTTTATTGTTGATCTCAAAGGTCAAATGATAAAAATATTTATGCAAGATTATGCATTAAATATTATACACCTATTTCTCTCTCTATATATATATAAGAGTTGTTAGACTCTTATTGATGGTAAGTTCAAATCATTGCATTGAAGAGATGAGTGATTTATATAGAAAAGCAAAAGATAAAAGTTTTTAGAAAAAGCAAAATGATATAATGTATATCATACCATTTTTATTTTTTGCGGACTTTTGAATTATTTAATTTGATGGTCCGAATTGGCATGCACGATTTAGCATTAATGTGAGTCCAACAAATCCTTATTACGTACGCACATATACATATATAGTGCACACTTATGACAATGCATATTCATGCTCATATTTTAGTTTAGGAGCATAAATGTTATTTAGAAAGTTATAGAAGTGCCTGAAAATATATAAAAGAAAACCTTGTTATGCTCATGACTCCAAAAGAAAACGGTGGCTATGATTATATTGTATGAGATGTGGGTACCATTCAATTGGTTCTCATGGTTATATTTCAATCTTTAAACCATGAACACACCCACAATCTTTTGTCAAATCGAGCCAAACCAAAACATATAGCAAAAAACCCTGCCCAACGACCGATTTGGTTCGCTTTAATCGTTAAGCACCTTCCAATGCTCGTAAGGATGAAGGAAATGGCGATGGTTAAATTTCTTTAGTTTTTTCAATTGCGTTAGGTCGACGCCACACGTTTTGTAACGTAGATCCACCACTGTGTTGGGCTTTTCAGCATTTAAAAAATAAAAGAAGAACAGGAAACGCTATCGAGGAAAATGTTGCTTTACTTTAGTGTTCTCTCTTATACAAAAACAAATATTTAAGTTAGAAACAAATAACAATTTTTTGAATTTTGTTGATTGAATGATTGAGATTGATGACATTATTCAACATTGATGCATGTGCACATAAACCATTCTCTCTATACATATCTCTCCACATTCTCTCTTTGTATGTATATCCATATTCACATTGTATATTCTTAGAGACCCTACGGATTGTTTGTATCTTTACAGTTCACAAACTTCTAGCTGCAAAAGATTCTGTCGTGACAGAGATTACATAACTACAAGATTTTAGAGGATCATATACGCGAATCTGCTTTCACCAAGACCCAGGGGTATCCGTACAAATTGCTCATATAAGAAGTCCCAGACAGTTTTTTCGAACGGAACAAACATGCAAAATAATCTTTTTCCTACGAAAAACTTGTCACAATCCACCCAGAAAAAATGCTTGTCGTGATCCACAGAGAAAAAAACAAAAAACGGTAATAAACAATGCCTCGGTCTTCTCTCTGGAATCTGCAAAAGTATTTCCTCACGACACGTTTGCATGCTTCCGAGCGAGGGAACCGTGAAGTGTGGTAACATGTGCTCTCCTTCTTTGTGCCTCTTTGACACTTCTCCCCATGAAATAAAAATCTCTTTCTACGCGTCAACGATGGTTGAAGCCCGACTTTTGAATTTTAGTGAAGAGCATGTTGTTATATGTCCTGTTGGAGTTGTTGAGTGCAAACCAAAATCTCTAGCCAGTCTCTGCTTTCTGATCTTTCATGGCTTGCCTGAAATTCATTTCCTTTGTTCCCCACCATCGGAACTGTTCTAGAAATGGAAGGATAGCGAATATGACAACGAAGATAAATTGTGGTTTTGGGAGATTGCAGGAGGAGGGTCGTTTTGGAAACGTTGGTGTTGGAAACTTTGTGGGTAGGAGACAAATAAGAACTTTGATTAGATGTCAGAAGAGTGGAGTGAGTGAAACAGAGGAAGAGAAAAGGAAGATGAGGATTCTGATAGCTGGAGGGGGAATTGCTGGTTTGGTTCTAGCGTTGGCTGCAAAGAAAAGAGGGTTTGATGTAAAGGTGTTTGAGAGGGATATGAGTGCAGTAAGGGGAGAAGGGAGGCAGAGGGGGCCTATTCAGCTTCAGAGTAACGCTTTGGCTGTCTTGGAAGTCATTGATGAGGAAGCTTCAGAGCGAATTATGGAGGCTAGCTGCATTACTGGCAACAGGATCAATGGCCTCGTTGATGGTGTCTCTGGTTGTTGGTACTCTCTTCTCACAATCTTTTAGGATTTTGTTTTTCTGCTGCTCATGAAGCTTTTCTTAAGAGCAGGAGTAGATGCATGCTGTGTGAACTTGGTTTTGGGATGTGTTCTGTCTTGAATTTGTAAATTTGGTGTGTCCTTTCACTCTCTCTCTCTCCACACACATTCACACTCGTGCGCTGCATGACACAGTATCTTGCTTTAGATGGTATTATTGATTATGGTGTCGATATTTGTTGATTTGGCTTTGATGCCGGTGTTTAAGGACGTAGGATTGTTAAATTTGTTTGTGTTAAAATGCTAAGCTTTTACGGATTGAAACAAGGTAGATATCATTGGAGAGATTCTGAGAGTATACTTTCTTATTCCGGTCATCCTCAAGTTGTCTAAGGTAAGCATATGTGAGACAGTATTAGCAGAGATGGTCGTCTCTAAAAGAACTGCCTTGAATTTTTATACCGTTTAGGATTGAAGCTTGATTTTTAATTTTCATTATTAATTTATCGGTCACCGCACCTGTTCATCCAACTAGGCAGAGATGCTGTCTTCCTTTGTTTTAAAAGTTTGATGATAGCAGTCTTATGTAACTAATAGTTGAGCAGTTTGTTCCACATGAGAACTCGGTATTATTGCTAATTCCAGAACATGGTGTCCCCGACATTCCAAAGAAAACCAAAGAGACAACTCACCTTAGTTTGGGGGGATCTGAGCTTTAGGTGTTACATGAGCAAGTCTTCCAGTTGGAATTGCCTTCCGATTCACTTCACATCACATTCACAGAACCTCTAGTGAGAAATTGAGCAGATGCAGTTAGCACCTCCTATCTGCACAAGTTTCCAATCTTATCATTGATTGTGAAGCAAAAAATTTTACTCTATGTTCCCTCTGAAAAGTTCAAAATGTGAGGAGTTTCCACAGCAAGAATGTGTTATCTTTTCTTCTCTTTCATTGGCATGACCAGATGAATACAGTCTCTAATCTGTCTGAGTACATGGCCGGGAACCATCTTGTGGCTAATCAATTTTCTTAGTACATGGCTTTTGCCTCTTGATCCATTAGCATGCATTACATGATCAGAGACTTTCAATTGCATGATCATGGATGGGTACCCTTAGGATCTAATGTGTAACTTGCACTTGCCTCATGGTGCCTAACTATTTTGAATGAGATTTAGAAGCATATCTCCGATTCTTTCCACTTTCTGAATAAGTAGCAACAATCTTTGCTTCTGAAATGGTAGATATTTCAAGAAATATGGTCTCAGTTCATGAGGGGTTGATAGAATTCAGCTGTGCATGAATCTTTCTAATTGTTTTGACAGAGTGGAAATGGTCGATCATCTTGTTTGGTGTAGACCTGAGATTATTTTGATGCTTATGCTATCTCCAAAGAACTCACCTAAGAACTTGAACATATAATCTTGATTATAAATGCCATGGACATTGAACAAAAGAATCGGGGTTAACCTGTCATGTATGTTTCCTGATCCTGTTTCGCTTGGTGGTTCACAAAAATAATATATGGACTACAAGGTTTTTACCTTCTTCTTATATAACCTGTTCCTTTTTATAAATCACAGGTATGTCAAATATGACCTTTTCAGTCCAGCTGCTGAAAGAGGGCTTCCTGTAACACGTGTGATAAGTAGAACTGCTTTGCAAGACATTTTAGTGCATGCTGTTGGATCTGACCATATATGTAATGGTTGTAATGTTGTAGATTTCAGAGATAATTCTACTAAGGTCAACCCTCATGATTTTTATTTTTAAATTTTTTGGTATAATGAGTATGTGATAGTAATGCAGTTTAGTTGATGACCGTCAATCATTTTGCCGGGGAATCTTGTCAGAGTTGCATATTATCCTAAAATGTCAATGATCCGCTGTTTGCCATGAGTCAGGTCACTGTGATTCTTGATGATGGGAGGAAGTTTGAAGGTGATGTCTTGGTTGGCGCAGATGGAATTAGGTCAAAGGTAGAATTTCAATATATATACTTCTTTAATTGTTGGAAGAGATGCTCATGCCATTCTTTTCTCATTCAGGTGCGTGAACAATTATTTGGCTGTCAAGTGCCAAATTACTCAAACTATACATGCTATAGTGGAATAGCTGATTTTGTACCACCAGATATCAGAACTGTTGGGTAACTTGCTTCTTTATCCTGGCAGCAGCCTCATTGTTCTAATGTTTTCATTTCTAGTCAGTTATGTTAGACCATTAGCACTTCCAGACTACAGTAATGTTTCTAACAATAGCACATTATGTGAGTTTTTTCATTTTGAATATTGATAAGAAGCTTTAATTCGGTCCTGGATTATGAAGGTACCGTGTGTTTCTAGGTCACAAACAATACTTTGTCTCTTCTGATGTTGGGCATGGAAAGATGCAATGGTATGCATTCCACCATCAGCCAGCTGGAACTGCTGACCCTCCGACAGGTTGAACATGCTTTCACTTGATAGTTACAATATCAAAGTTTTTGATACTGGTTACTTTGTAATCCTTGCGTGGGGGATTACTTATTGCATCAGCCTGTCATGAATCAGTCAAACATACACAGCTTTTACTCAAACCAAGATAGTCGATATACTATTAAACCGAAAGTAGCTTTTTAATTGAGAATATATGGTTCTGTTAATCAATGTTATGGGGCTGAAAAAATTTCAGAGGAACTAGAAACCTCAACATTAATAGCTTGAGCTCCTAGCCACATCAAAAGTTTTTCTATTACTCTAAAATGTGAAGCATAATATCACCTGGTACAAGATATATTGTATTAATTGCAGTCTTGGTGAATAACTTTTGGTCCTGCTAGTCTTCATATTTCACACAACAAAGTAAAAGGTAAGAAGCTTAAAAGTTGAGCTCTTACAATGTATTCATTCAATAAAGGAGCATTGTCAAACGAAAAAGGTGAGGTTATGATCGAGTGGTTAAACGAGAATGCATAAGAACATATATATGTATATATATATATATATATATATACATATATATGTAGAGAGAGAGTGGATCCTGTACACTTTCATGGTGTGCACTTATGCCTTTTCTTTACTTTTTGGGTGGGTGCATGAGCTAGAAAGGTTGTCCTTTTTATTTTTCTTATCACCCGTATAAAATTTTATAACACTCGTCTCTCTAAAAAGCAAACGGGAGGCATGAGTTCTTAGGGTAGTGTGCAGGAACCATTCCCCCCCACCCCCACTCTCTATATGTCTATTTATCTATCTATAATGTACACATACTGCATTCCTCAATCTGATCCATGGAAATCTCTAATCATTTTCATATATTTCATCTTCTTCTTTTTTTTAACAGAGTTTGACATTACCCACAGCGTCATCTTAATGGTAGGACTCTCGACTCCCATGCTGCAGTGCTGAGTTTGATCCCCATTGGGTGCATGCATGTCTTAGTGTTTAGGCTTGGGCCTCCCTTTTAACAAAAAGAAAATACCAGAGTATGACTTTACTCTTTGTTGTAGGAATGAAGAAGCGGCTTCTGGAATTATTTGGGAATTGGTGTCATGAAGTAGTTGACCTGCTATTGGCAACACCAGAATCTGACATTTTTCGAAGGGACATTTATGATAGGAATATGATTCCTGAGTGGAGCAAAGGTTGTGTTACGCTAGTAGGTGATTCGGTTCACGCCATGCAGCCAAATTTGGGTCAAGGTGGCTGTATGGCAATTGAGGTGGGGCATTTGAAATTATGTAACCTGTGAATTACCTACTAAATCATGAATGCTTGTGTCTCCTAGATTTTTCTTTTATAATGCCATGCAATACTCTTAAACTTCACTTTGTGTTTGTATAGGATAGCTATCAGCTTGTTCTTGAGCTAGAGAAAGTCAATGGGGTTAGCAGAAAAGATAGATATTATACTGAGATAGCTTCTGCACTTGTGAGGTGAACACAGAATTGGTGATTCGTTCTATAATGCTACTATTCTGAAGACAAATCTGGACCCGATGCTTTTAAACTTCTGACTGCTAGGTTTTCCTTATGAACAGATATGAGAGAAAAAGAATACCCCGTGTTGCTCTGGTCCATGCAGTGTCTAGGATGGCATCAAGAATGGTCACCGACTACCAGCCAGCCTTGGTCGAAGGATTGAGACCTGCAACTGTGTGGATATGATTCTATATAGATTTTCTCTTCTGTTTAAGTTTCTCCTTTTACAGCTTTATATTTCTTACTATCGTCCGAAGTGCCTAATCTTGATTGATGTGTGTAATGAAATTCTTGTTGCAGTTCATGTCGAAGCATTGGATGATTCAGCCTTTCTCAGTAGCGCTACAGTTGTTCATTTGTTTCTGGATGAAGCTACTGACTTATTGGATTTTAACTGGAAATGGGTAAGCATCAACGGAAGCTACTATCTAATTAAATGTTCCAATTCTCTTCCTCTTTCTTTAGGTAAAAGCTTTTCAACCAGGATAATCACTTGCATAATTTGTTAAGACACAAATTCCAAAATCTTAGATCAACCACATTAAAAGTACGCCGAGAGCTTGGCGTCAGCAAAATCATCTGAATTGGGTGATCTGATTGTATAAAGATAGGTTACGGTTGTTGGTTACTGTTGGTAAAGAAACTCTTGGTCCATGCACTGCGCTTAGATAGTTCCTGCCACATTTACTGAAACCACCTCTCTCATATTGGCAAGGGGAGAGAAGATGATCTCCTTTGTTGGAAAGCAGTACCTTACTGGAATTGAACAAGTCATTTTCCTCCTTCCGGATGGCTCGACTTTCATTATATGTGAAGGGAATCATCAGCTTAATGATTTTTTGTTGAGGAATGGAAAGAGGAAGGGCTGTTCAATCTCAGATCTTTGGTCTTCTTTCTGAAAAGCAAGGTAGGGTTAGGCAAGACCCCTATGAGATGGACAGCCGGGGTTTGAATTCCTGACCTAGAGTCAAGGGCCAAACTCCTAATGAATGTGCTGTAGTCCTACTGGGCATCCAAAACATTAAAATTTGTTGGTTTTGTACTTAGAACAACGATAGCTTTTAGATTTTTGAAAGGGAGAAAGGTAAAAAATACTCAAAGTTGTCAATTTTGTTTGCTTACTACAGTTCTGAGCTTGAAGAGCGTGTGAAGAAGTGCAGACTCTCGGATAATTCAGGTCCATTTTCCACTCCATATATGTCTATAAGTTGAAGGTTCCTTTATTTCTGAATGGTGCAATAGCAAGATTGGTGCATTACGGGGATCAACAGTGTGTGACATTTGTTGTAAAAATTGCACAACAAATTAAAGGAAACCCTTTTGTTGTGATAGCCGAGATTGTTCATTTCCCTGTTCTCTTCTGAATTTTTCTTCTATACGTTTCACACACAGATATAGCAACAAGGGAGACAGACTGAGAATCTACTGTTTCTTATTCTTTCAGTCATGTCAAGCTGAAGTTTGACTACAGTTGGCATTTGTTCTCATATAATTAGTGCCCCTGTTTAGCCTTTAGAAAGTACTATAACTTGGGTAGTCAGTGTTCGATTCTTCGGGGTGCTATTCACCTCGCATAAGCTGACACTCGGCACAGGCCCTGGGTTGAGTTTCATACCTTTCTGATCTTACCTGCCTGGGGTGACTAAGTTTGTATCCCGATCACGGCTTACTGGAGTTATAAAAGAAGGTTCAGCTAATTAGTTGAGGATTCTAATGCTCACCTCCATAGCTTAAAACTAGGGACACAAGTAATTGTCCCTATCATGATTATGCAAACTCAAGGTTAATCAAAAGGAGTGTGAAAACAAGACACGCATTGTGTATAAATTTTAGGTTTTGTACAGTTCTCAACTTGAATCTAATCTTCTTAATATTATGAAAGTATAATAAAAATTAAGTTAAAGAATGACCTATTTTTTATTTGCTTTTCTTTTATGCGTTGCAGGTTGAAATTAAGTTCTTTTTACAATCATTTTTTTGTTCCAGTGGACAAGGATCGTATTGATTCTTGTGCTATAATTTTTTTTTGTGCTATAATTTTTTTTGCTAATAAAAGAAAAATATATATGCACGCTTGAATTGAGATGTGAGCACAAAAGAGATGTTTATTTCTATTGGTTTTGAATCTCAAAGGATATAGATCTAAATTAGATATGAGTCTAAATGGATTAGATTTATAAATAGACATAGCTAGAATGAATCTTAAGAAAATGATATCCTAATTAATAATTATATAATATATGAAATGTGTAATTAATTATAAAAGTATTAAGATGCAGAAATCTTGATATGCATCAAATGATGATTTGCTCTAATTATGATATACAATGTTTATGAATTTTAAATATTTTTATAAAATCAAATATGTATGAGATTTAAAAAAACTTATGTAATAATACTAATTACTACGAAACTAGAACAAAACTATAATGCTATTTTTCTTTTTATGGAATGCTAAAAATGTATGAGGATCAACTTACAGATGCAAAGCAATTAGAATTAATGATGAAACTAATAAAAAAATGTGTACTTTACTTGAAGAAGATTTCGGTGAAGCACCCTTTACCTTTCTTGATTGAAAGCACTTACAAACATACTTAAACAATTAAGACAAAGAAGAAGATAAAAAAATTCTTAAAATTTTATGAATTACTCTTGAATCTTTGATGCTTTCTTGATTTTTTTTGGATCTTCTTTGGATACCTACAATAAGAGATGAGACCCCTTTTTGTACTTAGGTTGGTTAATCCTTCTTGATAGAGTGTCTTCCACCTTAACATAATTGAGTGTCTTCCACCTTAACATGAGTTTGGCATACATCTTTTTCTATTTAATATAAAATATATCATTATCTTGAGGAAAAATTTACCATTTCATTATTCAGTCCAATTAGAAAATTACCTTAGCATGAGTCATCCAAATTAGGTGAGTCAAACTGGGCTAAGCTATATAAATATGTGCATCAAATATAGATAAAATAGTGTAGGAAGATAGATAAAATTGTGTAGCAAGATAGATGGGTTAGGGTATATGAACGTAAGTGAACTAAGTATCAAGTAGGTCAAGGCAACCAAAGTGCATCAAAACCATCATACACATGTACTCAAACTTGCACATTTAATACATATTCTCTCTCTCTCTCTCTCTCTCTCTCTCTCACACACACACACACACACACACATATATATATATATATATATATATATATGTATATATATATATATGTATATATATATATATATATATATATATGTATATATATATATGTATATATGATAATATATATAAATATATATTTATATAGAAGGTTCAACTCGATATGATTAGGATTAAGGTTTAGGTCAAATGGATGTATATTATTAAGGTTTAATGATATTTAAAAGAGGATAGGTTAAACAATCGAATTTGGTTTTATAAAATGGTAAGACTTAGGCTCAAAATCCATAAATAGAACATGAAAAAGGCTGAACTCAACCTTTATCGACTCATCTTATATTGATGTTAGGTGACAGGCACGCCATGCACGTTGATGATATCAGGTTGTTGTTGGGTTTTCTTAATTGGATCCAAAGTATTTCTGTTTTTCTCTAATTGTTAAAGATTTTCGGAATCATCTCACATGTTTAAAAATAATATCTAAAATCAATCCTATCAATCAAAAGATTTTTCTTAAAAGAAAATTCTAGTGGTTACTTGGAAAAAAAGTATAAGTAAGGTGGCCATATGATCTACCAACAAAGGCTCAGTTTGTTTCAACGAGAAAAGTAAGGTGGCATATGGGATCCTCTGGGTACAATCTTATTCATGAAGAAAGATTGATTTAACACCGCTCTTGTGTCTGCAGCCTGTTACCATTCAAGGTTCGTTATGGCATTTGCACGTGAACACAAGCTCAATTAAGCATTGCAGGCAAGACGCCAGTGATACAAGATTTTTTTTTTGTTTTTGTCACAAGAGGAGGCTGAAGCCTAACACACACATATACCCCTGGGAGTAGAACTCCCCACCAGCAGCAACAGTGCAAGGGTGTCCTGCCGTTGGGCTAACTCTCTGGGTGCGTTTAACATGCTAACCAAACATACCAACATGGGAAGCACAAGGAAACATGGCTAATCTTTTGTTCCCCCCGCCACCTCCCCCTCCCCCTTATATAGAAATGGCATACCACTAATTCATTCACCTTGCATATGAAATGATCAACCGATGCTGGTAAAATGGGAAGAGGCACTTAGTGGAGGATACTATAAAAGTGATGAACCCTAGGCAGTGCGTTCGGTGCCGAACTGCCTGACCCAGTTGCAGATCAATGAAATATTTTAGGGTGAGGCATATAGCCCATGGGACGGGCGGGGGCTAAAACCTTTTCGCAGAAACTCTTTTCAGGTGAGGCGAAGTTGCCAAGGATTTAAGCCATGATCTATTTCTATAGCCGATGACTTTGTTTTCTAATTTTCCAGGGCATTGATTTGAGGAGGGTGATCAACCTTGCCTTAATGTAGACCCGTCATTGGTAGGACTTGCTTTGAATCGAGGTAGGTTCTGGGTTCACATTAAATTGCTCGAGTTTGAGTAGCATTTCGAGCAAAGACCCATTACATCATTTATGCCTGGCAAACGAATCACTTGTAAATTGAAATTTGTGGATCTTAATCCAAATGCATAAGGACCTTTCAGTGTAAATCTTCAGAATCCCTCTCAGCTCCATATTTTAGTTGAATCTTGCGGATCCAATTCAATCAAGTTAATGGATCTTTTCTTTTTCAGTCAATGATTCCTTTACCAGCTTGGTACAGTTCAGAACCGCTTCATATCCAGCCAAATGAGACACCGAGTACCCGTTGTATATGGAGTGCTACTATTTTTTCCAGTTTTCGTTAATTCTGAGTTCTGACCAATTCAGCAAGTTACATCAGTCCTTGCATAAGGGTGGACTACCGGTCTGTCCTGTAATCAAGTAAAAAGCTAAGTTGTACGATCTTACTTTGTACTTAACGATGACTGTTTTTTAGCGCAAAATAAAGCCTAGGTTTAATTATAAGGCGTATTGGACCTACGGTTTCAGTTCCTTCGTCCCCGACCTTGTAATCAAACAACCCCCAAGGTGTCACCCATTTTAGTCTTGACTCAAAAATGGCCCATTACTTGATTGCGGATAACTCACCGTCTTCTAAATTTCCAATTGCATGATTGTGCGAACAACTTGAATCATGCAAGCAATTTTCTCAGCAAAGTTACACCACACTTACATGCTAAGTAGTACTGAACTCGATTGATTTAATGCTAGTTCTGATTAGGAATCATATGGAAATAACCGATGGCAAGCCTGATCCAAATAGCTAAATGTGTTTTATACACCGGGAGTTTTGATGTTGTCAGGTGTAACAGGGATCTGAACATTGAAATGAAAATGAAGCCGCCCCAAATTCAACCTCAAACCTTCCAGATTGCCTTACCAAATCCAACTAATTCCACTTGGACCCAAACCAGATTCAATGTCGCATCGGCAGCACGATTTAGGATCATGCTTTTAACCTTATGCGTCGGTCACCAAGCCTGTGTTCTTTTTCACCTTGGATCAATAAAATGGTGACTTTGATGGTGGATTGGGAAGAATGCATTGCCCAAAGATCAAACTCTGGTAGTAAATTTCGTTTTTCACTGACCAAAATTACCGGTGCAGTGAGAACTTTCCTGTTATATATAATATCGAATAACTTGTAGTCAAGCCCTCTGACAAAAGGCGAAGGAGCGGGGGGAGTAAGGGAAAAGGAAGTCATTCAGCGGATCATTTTCATCCAACCAATCTCCCTCCCTCTCTCTCTCTCTCTCTCTCTCTCTCTCTCTCTCTCTCTCGGCCTAGCCTTGAAGGTCCCAATATTCAAGTTTCATCCTTCTAATGAGAGCCTCTCGTGATCTATCTTAGCTGGCTTCTGCAAACATCAAGTTCCTCCGAGCCTGGATCTTTCCCAGTATCGACGCTTCTCTAGATTAGATTTCAGTAGGTAGGAAAATTATGTCCTTAGCTATGTCTTCTGGATTTATTCCTCTGTGGGTACTCAACCAACTGCTATAAAATCTCGTTTCCAGTCTTTCGTTGCTGTTTTCCATAGTTGGTCTTGTGAGTGACTTGCAGAATCATCCAGAAACCATTAAAAGCTCATTTCTATCATCATGATATTCATCGTTTCTTGTGGGTAGTTCTTGTCTCTGGTTTCAGGATCATGGATGGAAGACTCTGAACTTCACTGCTGCTCGTTCTTCTAATACCAATAGTTATCCTGTTTTTCTGGTTTTTGGTGGTGGGCTTTCGGGTTAATGGGTAGGAGAAGAGGGAAAGGCAAAAAACTAACTGCTGTAAGCAGTAATGATGATCCAGGGAGTGGTGGGGAGGATTCAATGCCTGCTTATAGAAGGAGGGGAAGACCCCAAAAGCCTCTGAAGGATGGGACTGAAGAAGATGGAGCGGAGAAAATAGAGGAAGAAGAGACCGAGCTGGCCGCGAAGAAAGATCAAGTGAAGCCTCCGGCTGTTGCAGAGAACGGGAAGAAGAGGAAGAGGAATCCTCGGACCAAGGAGAACACGGATTCTAATGGAGATGAAAATGGAGGCCCCAGATCCGGCAATGAAGATTCCGTCAAGCCCAACGGTTTCCGGCAGATTGGTAGCCGGCGGAAGAGCAAGCCACGGCGCGCGGCCGAGGCAGTTGTGGAGTGCAAGTGATGGTTGGTTGCGTTCTCTATGGTGGTTGACCATGCCTGATCCTTTTTGCTTCGCCGGGTTTTTTTTTAGTTTGTTGTTGGTCAGTTTTCCAGATTGAATTTCTGGTATATCTTTTTCCTTTTTTCCTTGCGTTTTTTTTCCGTTGGTTAAAAGCCGCAAGTAGGAAGTTGAAGAGAGAAATATGAAGAGATTCCTTTCTCTAAACCGCTGAAGCGAGAGATGCATTGTTTGATGTTTTAACTGGTTCTGTTCCATGATCTGTTTGGTATGAAATATAATCGATAAATTTCTTCTTTCTCTTTGTTATTAGCTCTGATTTTAGTAACTACTGATTATGGGTAACATTTTACTTTTGTTGCAAAGCTTCACCTTTATCACATGACTGAACAGAGCGCAAGCATACGTTCAAATATGTCGGTCTTTGTAACTGAGCGGTGCCTTTGTAGGCCTTGAAAACTAGTTAGTGTGAACTGTGGATGGTCTAGATGACCCATGCATAGATTGATTTCGTTCATCAGAAATATCATCCTGTGATCATCTTTTGGCTGGTACATGATCAGTTATCTCCTGCAATACTACTTCCTGTCTACTATTGTTTTTCAAAGTCCCTTGAGTAGACAGTGAATACTATTTGACAAGACTGTAGATGAAGAATATCATTTACTGTACACGCATTTGTGATATAAATCTGGTTTTCCTATAGGTGATGCATACCTCTCTTGGGTTTTGGCTCAAAAACCAAGCTGAAGGAACTCATGAGTCCGAGCCTCAGGTATGAATCTAGTATCACTCTGCCTAACCCATCCAGACTATCAAAACGGAGATAACGTTCACCTTCTTAGTTATAGCATACATGAGTACCATTTACAGTATGTTGTACGAATCATGGAAAAAATGGTTGCTTATTTTTTTTGTCTTCTTTTGAGCTAGACGGGCTGTTATCACGTCAGATGGTTTCTTGCCTCTTCAGTTTTTTCAATAGAATTCTGCCACTTTGATTACTGCTTTGATGGAATCAAGCAAATCATGTGCTCTTACTTGCCTCAGCATATCAATGGTCACCAGTTTGTCATAATTGAAATTGCTCTTTCCTTGGAACATTGTTTATGTTGTTTTTCTGCTCTCAGAGATTTAGCTCATCTGGCAGGGCTTTCTGACTCCCACGTCATTTATGGTGAGTTTGATTCCCGGTGGCGTGCATGTGTGTGTGTATTAGGCTTCAGCCTCCCTTTGTAACCAAAAAGAAAATGTTTTTACTGGTTTTCTAGCTGTTTGTGATACTGTTGGGTATCTGGCACATACAAGGATTTTTGTATGCATTAGTTGCAAAGAATTTTTTTACTCATTACTTGCAGAATATTTCTTCTGACTTGTGTTGACTGAAATTAGTGTGAGTTTGATCGTTAGTTTCTTCATCATTTCATTGTGTGTTTTGTATTTGGCAACCTAAAGATTCATGTGGTATTGATCAATGTACGGTTTAATGTCTTCTTGAACGCTGCCTGGATAGATAATGGTTTTCTTAATATGATGTTTGTGAGTGGTCGTAATCTTAATTTCCAAAGACTTTATTTACCATGTTTTTGGTTTACTTCATGAACTGTTCTGTTCTGGATCTTCATGAACTGTCTGACATGATATAGATCAAATTCTGTGTTTCATTTATTTGAATGCTTTCTCCGTGGGTGTTTTTCTGCTCCTGTGAAATCTATTCCACAATAAAGTAAATGTCCAACTGCCGGCACACATGCACAATTGCATATACACATTTACTTAGATGTTACTGTAACGTATATGCAGTTTGTGAATGCTTTACACAGCCTTAAAATTTTGAAATGCCAACCAATCAATGTTTCATGAGCTACATCTGTGGATTGACATTATAAAGTTTCCAGCTGCATGAAGAAGGTGGTTCAGAAACCCTTTTGGACATCGATGCTTAAAGACATCAGTCTATGTTTTGCATAGTTTGGTTCTTTTTCATTCTCAAATCATATGAGCCTCTAAGGTTGCTTTCCAGCTTTATCAGGTTATTGGCGTCATCATGCAGTGTCTGATTGTTCTTCTGTGCCTTGTCTTGCATTAGTTCTTATAGTTGACTGCTGTAGCACTGTCTGAAATGCAGACTTTGGCAGGCTTATTAGGTTTTTTTTCATCCTTTCATGTGATCAAACTACAAAGAAGTACATACATCTTGGCCCTTCTGCCTTGCTGTCTCCCTGAACTCATATCTATACCCTTTGTTCTTATCAATGGTCTCAGAAATGGTCTCCAAGAATGCAAGCTTTGAAGGCGTAAGTTTCAGTATTTGCCTCTTTGTAACATTGTTCATGAGATTGTGAAGACTCTCTAGGAGCACTTCTATAGATGAAAAGTGGAGGCCAAAGAAAATGGGTGGATTGGAAAATAGAGTGGACTAAGACATGAGGACCGGTTAGAACTTAGAAAGGGAATCCGATTCCCACTAATGTAAATGTTGAACAGGGTGGGGTGAGCTATGGGTAATTTAATCGGTTAATGTACGCATGAACAAGAAATTTATGAGGTCAGGATAGGCCTAACAACAACTAAGCCTTTTCTCATACTATATGAGGTCGGCTACATGGATTCTTTGTTTCTACTGAGCCCTATCACGTGCCATGTTGGCAGTTAATTCAACATGAGCTATATCATTCTTTATTGTTTCTTTTCAACACTTTTGTGATCTTTCTCTTTCTCTTTTAACATTTTCACAATCTAGTTTTTCATACCTTCTTACTAAGCTTCCACTTTCTACATGTCCAAACCTTCTTAAACAACTACTTGTAACACTCAGAACTCATGTTGCATTGAACCTTAAACACATAAAAGATTCTCATGAACGTAAAGCCCTCACTGTAGCGATAGGTATGCTAGGAATTTCTAAGGGGAGCACAATTTTAAAGTCATAGGTACTCAGTGTACAAGTCTGTTGATGTTTGGTAGTTGTCTTGTGAAATTTATTATAAACATCCCCATGTCTTTTCAGCGTTTACTTCACTGATGCATTTCAAGTCGATTGTTGAGAAGACAAGGGTAGAGTTCCAAGTTATGCACTGGAATACGTTGAGAAGCTTCCTTAGCCACTCTAATGTGCTTACAATTTTGTCATACTATGTCTAAATCATAGCAAGGTTCTCAAGATAGACTTTATTCAGCCATCTCTGTGGCGTATACCTGTGATCACATGCTAAAGCTGTCAAGGTTAAACACGAGCAAGCAAGCCTCTAGTAATGAAAAAAGAAACTAATTTGAGAAATATTATAAATGCCATACAAGATGAGATCAGAATTTTCTTTTTATTGTTCTAAATACAACCAATTCAGTCAAATGGAAGGTCTCAGCTGTCTTATGTTTACTGAAGGAAGGTGATAAGTGCACCTAGAGAAGTATTTTGTATGTTGTCTCTCAAACCATTGGGAACAGAAGGCTGAGCTTCAGGCCTTATTTCTGTAAATCAATTGTTGAACGATGAAGCTGCCTTCAATGACAACATCCTAGTGCTCTTCTCTGACGGCAATGCTGAAAAACTGCTGAATGAACACAATGGCCAGCAGCTTCTGCTCCATTTACTGCATAACCTCCAACTTCTGTACTTGACATGGTCTTGACGTTTGATTAGTTGAGCAACCGCAAAACAGTAGGGATCACCTCGAGCAGAGTACGAAGCATTGATAGTTGGATTACATATCCAGCTACCTTTAGGGGGTGACGCTATTTCGCCCTCGGGAATTCTCAACTGGTGAACACCAGGTGATTTGGCAATACCAATGCACCGAAGAGAAGCTGGTACAGTACCGCAAGACAGTTATAAAATTGGTACGTTAAATCAAAGAAGTAACATTCAGGTACATACCAAGAGAGGATATTTGAAAATTGAACGGCTTTGCACAGCACGGTTTACAGTATCTGGTTGAGCAGGCTGAAGCGGACACCTAGTGCCTAGTGGCTCCGACAGGTGATTGGAGAATAGACCTAGCCAAGTACCTTGATAGCCCGTCAACCAAAGGAGACTGGAAAACCAAGGGAGACTGGAAAACCAAGCACCAGGTGCTAAACTATGTGCTAGTTGACGGCAAATCATACAAGAGAAGCATTGAAGGTATCTCATTTAAGTGACCAAGTCCGAAGGATGCCCTTGAAGTGATGGCTAAAGCACAAAACAGGTAGGAGGCACACACTGTTTAGGACCTCAATATGAGGTGACTCATACATCGATACTTCTATTGACCAACATGATGATTGTTTATATCATGTAGGCCGAGGCTCAACAGAAGGTTTTGATGGAAGAGCTGCACTCCATCATCAAACCATGGCCTCTCCACAGTTGGGCAATGGATTTGACTGGTCATATGTATCATATGACTACCTCATGAAGTGGGATGAAGCAAAACCAATGGTCTCGATGGAGCAGAAGGAGTCTTTATTGAGAAAAAGGTCAAAGCCTTCATGAGACGGCATAAACTCAACACCTTATACACAAAGGCCAATGTTCATGATCAAAAGAACCTCTGAGGATAAAGCCCATGCCCACACAAGGGGTTGGTGGAGGTCGTGTGGCAATCAAAATCAACGACGGGAGAATGACCACTCAAACTCAGGTATGGCCATGATGTTGCCCTTACTATGGAATTGGTCACGGAGTTACACAGGGAGGCTTGGCAGAATGACCTAGAGCTAGTAGATTTTGCACAAGCCATGATTATGGAGCTTGAAGATCAGTTGATGGCACTTGATGGCCTACAGGCTAACAAAGACAGAGTGGCCTGAGCCTAAAGCAAACATATATGACTCAAGCGGTTTAGCGAAAGAAACATGGTCTTAAAGGTGATTTGGATCATCAAGTATAGAAGTCTACGGTTCGGCAAACCTTCAATGAATTGGAAAAGGCCCTTATATTACCAGTGAGGTGGTCTCAGGAGGAGCCCATTGACTGGTCGACATGAATTGGGTGGACATCACCCGAAGGATCAATTTCATCTACATGAAGTTCTATACCCACTTGATAGGGGGGAGACAGAAGAACGGCCAGGACATGGGATGCACACTACGGGCTTGCCATTTGCTTGAACCACCAGTTTTCACAAATACATTGATCGATTGCATGACTAAAGGATTTCGGTAATAAAAGACGTGACTCCTCAACCTCTCAAAACTCAATCGAATTATAAGAGGCAGATGAGTTGTGTTTGGGATAGTAGCTGGACCCTTCGGGTGAAAGGTGACAATGGCGTCCAAAGCCAAAAGCTCAACATATTGTTCTAACCTCTACATGGCTCACATGCCAACCAAGCACAAATCACCCGTTTAGGTTTGGGATAGTGACTGGACCCTTTAGGTGAAAGGTGACAATGGCGTCCAAAGCTAAAAGCTTAACATCTTGTTATAACCTCTGTATGGCTCACATGCTAACCAACCAATGACATTGGTTGATAAACCAGTTGAATGTGAGCAGGACCAAGTTAAACATTCGTTTGGTTGCCAGTCCAACTTGTTCAGTTTTGTGTCGTTATGCTCTTGGAGAATGCACAAGACGAGCACTTCACGGTTCATGAGAATGGCACCCTGCGATGCACAATAATACGCAGCAGGAAAACTTCTGTGGCACCGTTTGTAGGTAGGTAGGAAACCAAATATGAGCTTAAAGGCTATAGATTTCAAACTTTTAACCGTTGAAACTAACTGAGATTCCTAATACGCAGGAAACCAAATACGCAGCAGGACAACACTCTTTAAGGTAAAAAACTTGGGATTCCTAACTGAGAAAGAGATTTTGTCACCGATTTTCAGGTACCCACCTTCTGATTTCTTGAAGAGAGTAGAAATCCTTTGTCAGGGCTGCCACCAACATTGCTCCTAAGAACGCAAACCGGGTTTCGGCCCAAAACTTGAAAAGAAACCACGGGGTCTTCATCTGGGTGACTCAGTTTTGCTGTTTGCGTCGTTACACTGCAATCCCAGAAAGATTTGAGTCCTGGAAACGGTTAAATCGTTGGCGAAGAGGTGTGGATTAGCTTTCCTCCCTACTTCCACCCTACGCCCTCTCTTTATTCTGATCTTCTCCCCGTCGCTGCTCTCCAATTCCATTATTTCCAAGCCCTCGCCTTGGCCCTCTCAAGGCGGGAACACGTTTGAGGTAGCGTTTACCACCACCTACTCTGGGCGAATCAAAGAATCGCACCGACCTACACCTAAGACCCGATCCGTCACATTACTCGAAGTAAAGGTGGCGATTTCAGACCCGGGTTGAAAATCCGTGTCCCGTTCCGTGTCTCAGACCCCAGGGCAGGTCTGCGTCCAAAGCCACCGTACAAGGCTTCACTCTGGCTGGACCAGAAGCCGAGCAAAAATGGTGTGACCGTGTATATATTTATCCATTTGTTCATTTATTTTTCTATATTTGTATATTGTATACATTATATATATAACGTATTAGATTTCAGAGATAATATTATATGTATACGGAATTATCCAAAAAGAGAACACGAAGAGGTCAATTCCCAAAGTACTGGACCAGGAAACACACCCCGCAGCAGATTATTTTTCGAAGTGTTAAATGCTCTGCCTGCCTCCTTGTTCATTTCTATATATGTCTGAGGGGTGGATTGCAGAACTTAGCTATTGCTTTGTATTTGTTGTTGGACATTATGAACACTTTACCTTCAAGACCTCTCTTGAAAATGTCAGAGTTGCTCCGAAAGTGAATTGCATTTTTGACGAGCTCGTGGTTTGAGATCCCAAACAGCGGCTTTGGAACGCAATGTAGTAAGCCGTGAAAATGATTTGGTGTGTTTTCTGGCACAAGGCATCTGGTCCTCTGCATGGTTTGCAAGCTAAAGATAAAGTATATAATCTATTAGTTTCATGAATCGATCATGTCATTCGTTTGAAATCTTGTCAAACAAAAATGCTAATTGGTTACTCTTTCATAAGGGAATATCACACCCAGGTCCATAGACATTATCCACTTCACTGGTGCAAAGCCAATAATGGTCATACACAGCGCTTAGAGCCTTGAATTATTGTTTGACTAATCAAATCCATGGATTTGCAAAAGGCTCAGTAAAAGGAGAAAACATTCAAGTGTTCGCTCGAGAATATATGTCCCTTGCCATCTAATAGTCGACAAAACCACTGTGCATGATTAGTGTTTAACCTCAAATTTATCCTGTCATCCGAGGCATACTCTCTCTTTCGGATTAAATACAGAGCGTGTAGTTAAAAAGTTGCAACTGAGGATCACTACTGCAAGGGAGTGGCCAGCTTTCCCATATTCATGATCAGTGATCTTCTTCATCTCCTGGGCAATTTGCTATAAGTGCCTCCATTGAATCATACTGAAAATCCAAACAAGAAGGCTCAGTGCTCGATCAACCACTGCAACTGGAAGAGAATTGAACTCTCAATTTTACCTGACAACCACAATAGAGGCAGTAATAGTGCTTGTCCCTCAGCTTTGTCAACAGCTCCTTTAAGTCCTGCACGATAGGAGGTCGTGAAGATCTAAAGGTGTAGGGGGACAATCCAATTAAGGTTGTATCTCAATTTAGATAAGCACTAAAAAAACAAAAAGACAGAGTGCACAGGAAATCCTGTAAATAGAATCACAAGTGTCAACCTTTTTTTTCCTTTCAACAAAAAAACAAAGGGAGAGTGCTGACGATTAATTCGCAGAGAAGATTTTACTGATAAGACCAGAATAACAAAACATTCAAGGAGGTCAGTTTCACTGCAAGCCAAGAGGTAAAACACCCGATATTTTAGTATATTCTAACAGTCTGAAACCAGAACAGGACAAAAATGTCATGTGATAGTGATGCTGACAAGCAAACCTCGTCTGATAGTGAACGCTGGTCATACTAGTGAAGAACATCAATGGCATCAATCTAATTGACGATATATATATACTACACAGGGATTATTAGGTGAGGAATATCCTAAGAATACATAGAAAATCTCCATTACATTGAGATGAGCTACAAGAGACTTTCTGGAGCTTCACCATCATTCGACAATGAGTCAGCTGCATGTGGTCAACAGCTTCCCAACATACATCTTGTGTATCGAGAAGGGCCCTCAATTGCAAGTTAAGACGGTGCCTATGCCTGTCGACATACCTATAGGTTCTTGTTGAGAGTCACTAATGATGTTGACAGTGTTAGATGTAGAATTAAATGGTCCCATATCGGAGACATTCAGGAGGTGAGAAACCTTCCTCAACTATGAAGCCCATGTTCTACATACGCTGTTAGGCATCCGTGACAATGATCCCTATGCTGGATATTATTTAATAACACCTAACTATACAAAATGTTTAAACATTTTAATCACACTTATAACAGAAAAAGAAAGAAAAGTGGATGCAGCTGACCTAGTTTGGCCCTTTTTTTATGGCAGAACAAGGAATACCAGTACCCATGAAATGCTAAGATAGATTAGCAATATGTATGCTTACAAGAAAAATTAGTCTTAATCAAAGGCCACAAAGGCTTGTTCATGTGACCCTGCCGGGAGCTGTCACACGGGTGAGGGTGCGGGATATGATAAATTTCAAAAATTTTGGGTGTGGCGACACTACTAGGGTATATAATATTATATATTATATATAATATTCAAGCTTGAACAAGTGAGACATCAATTAACATAAGTATATGACAATAGCAAGTACACAACTTTATATTAAAGCAAAACACATAAACGGTAAACAACTACTAATTTCATCATAATACACAAATCAATCTTCACGGATCCAGACCCATTTATCCAAAAAAAAACCAAACTCCAAAATCGGTGCCAGATTTGGAAGCGTGTAATATCGACACAAAAGAAAGTGAAGAAGGTCCGCATTGAGATATTTTTCTCCGTTCATCAGCGGAGTTTCATGGGAAATGACAGAAGACAAGCTGATGGAGCATTTTAGAAACTATGGTGAGGTAACTCAGGTGGTCATCATGGGAGACAAGGTCACAAGTTGACTAAGAGACTTCGGTTTCATCATCTTCGCAGATCACTCCCTCCTCGATCGGGTTCTTCAGGATAAACGGCAATACCGTGAGTTACCTTTAAAAAAAAATACTTTGCGTATTCATGCCGCACCGACACGGTGTGAGTGTCGGTGCCGCACCCGTGTCGGGGTCGACACTCCACCTCCTAAAGGTGTCTGTGTGACTTAGGCCGGGAGAAGCCAAAGACAAATTCCAGTCATTCAATACTTCTAGTTGATTAGGGCTGACTTGGATATGGCGATAACAGGAAGATTCCTATCACTAGACAAGTCATTTGCATTAGGGTAACTTCATCAAAGTCTGAAGACTCTGAACCATGTTCCAACCAATTTGTGATTAAGGTTCCCAACTGAGAAGTTGATTCCATAGGCTGATCTATACATGAGTTCTTAGTAAGTTGTTTATAACTGACGACCTTTTTATTTAGAAAGCCCTGCTTCTGCAAGTAACATTATTTGCGGTATCTACAGACGAGGACAGTTCACGTGTACACACGAGTTCCTATAAGAAAGCATCCACCACCAGCGTACAGAATTGCTGAAGGTGGTACCTGCAAAGTGAAAACATCTATTCCCAAAACTGCCAGGGTATATAGTGCATCTCCCAACTCGCTCCTAACAATGTCTCCAGTCCTCTAACAGTAATCCAATCCATATTCTAGAAGCAAAGATGCTGTTCGAGTTCCTTCAACAACTCAAATTTTAACTAGTAGATTCATCTTTTCCTTCACGGCTCCACTAAAAAACTTCAAAAATGACACAACGAGAAAATTAATTGGTTCAAGAACAATTATGATTCAGAAAGCCAGTACACCCATAGAATATCTGTTAATAAACACATATCTGCCCAACAGCAGGAGTAAATTTGTCGAACAGCTATATTTTGCTTGTTTTTGGAAGCAAACCAAATCTGCTGAAATCCAACAAAACTCGTCCTCTCAAACATAAATTAAAACCACCAAACTTAATTTCATAAGAAACATGCTAGAATAACATTCTTTTAGACGATAATTAATTCAATCGAACTTCCACTTCACAAGCAAAATCTACTAAACCGTAGAAAAATAATTGCTAAAAGTCGGCGTTCAGATACGAACCTCTTCTGTGATAACCTCTTCCTCCTCTTCTTCTTCCTCCTTGCCTTCATCCCCACCATCCTCCACCTCCACAGCGACTACTTCCACCTTCTCGAGTTGTGCCAGCGCTGCCTCCGCCTTTCTGTAATCCGCCACGACCTTCCTTCCCCTCCAAGCGCTCTTCTGCCGGTCGCCGAACTCGGCGGCCAGTCCATCTTCCTGCCTCCTCGTCCTCTCCTCCAGCGCCCGCTCGCGACGCGCGCGGGCCTCGTTGGCGCTCTCGCCGCCAATTCCAGTGCGCGATCGGCGGATCTGGAGCCCGATGGGCTCAAGCAGCCCACTGCCGTCCCTGCCGAGGGCGGATCCTGGCTTGTAACCCATCTGCTGCAGCATCCGGAAGCCTAGGTTCGACGGTGGCAGCGCCGATTGGGCGATAGCCAGGGTTTTTTCGTCTTCTTCACGTTGTTGCTGCTCCTTGCTTATCTTCCGCCTCTGTTGACGATTGAGGGATCGGCACGCCAGATCTGGAACCCGGTTCTCCGTTCTCCTCTGCAATCTTACGAAGAAAAGAGAGGCGTGAGAGGATTTTGGTGGAAAAACTACACTGGGATATTGAGAGGGATGGATTCTTTTTACCTTGTTGAAGGAGAACGTTTCAGAGGTCTCTGCAGGGAGGAACCGCGATAAGTCTCCCATGTAGTCATCGTCTTCCTCCTCCGCCGCCATATGTGTGTGTGTGTGAGAGAGAGAGAGAGAGAGACCTAAGAAAAAGAACAGATGAACTAGAAAATGGAGCGAGGCTGCAAGGAGAGCCAGAGTGCAGCGGCCGTCACCGCGAGACGGCAGAAAATAAGAAGAAACGTGCCACCGACGAAACGCCCGTGAAGTCGATAGAAATTACATCTCCGGTCCCTGGCCGTCGCTATGTCGTCCGAATCCGACTCGGACTCTTTCACTTAGCAACTTCCGTTGCATCTCATCGCATTCATGCTACACTTTTTTGTATTTTGCACTTTCATTTTTAGAAAAACTATGTTTTTTTTGCCTGTTGTTATATGAACCATTCGACAAAAAAATGAAATTGTCAAAAAAGTGTTTGACACATGAAAGTCTATCAATACTCTCTCTTTCTTTATATATATATAGAGAGAGAAAACACTCTTTTTACTATCATGATTCTGATTTTGTTAAAGTTAAAATCTGAACGTTACCTCGATATTCCTTACATCTAAATCTCTCTCTCTAGGGATTCTTTTCTTGCCATTGACCATCCCACGATATTTTTATGATGACTCACGAGTTGAAACTCGATCCAATATATGACATTGAACTATCCACCATCTCATATTGCTTTGAATCCAACCGAAAAAGAAAGAAAAAGAAGAGAAAAAAAGAGAAAGAGGCCGATTCGAAAAGGATTTCAGTGATTAGGTGGGGTATTTCGTTGATTTGATGTATTTTTTATCATTTATTTGATATATTGATTTTATTTTTTATAGAAAATAAGAAAATAAAAAACGAGATCAAGTTTGTGACTAGAGAGACAGGCATCAGTAATGTCTCTCTCGTTAGGAGATGCGGCTGGAGTGCATGTCACATCTCTCTTATTTAAAAGACTTGACCTCATTTTTTTCATGTTTCTTGATTCTCTTTTTCCTCTTCTTTTATTCTTTATTATTATTGTTGTTCTAATTTTTCTTTTGTTGATTTCATTTTTCTTGTTCTTAATTCTTGTTCTTCTTTTTCTTTTTTTCTTTTTTCTTCCACAAGATTTGTAAGAATATGCATTGTTCAATTACAAAGAAAGTAACGCTAAATGAAACATCCGCCACTAGAACAAAGAGATCCGATGAGATAGACCCTTGCCGGAATTGGGTGGGAGATGAGAGAGATGCATGAATTGGGTGTGAGAGAAGAGAGAATTTATATGAGGAGTAATTTTGATATTTTTAAAAAATATATATATATATATATATATATATATATATATATATATATATATATATATATATATATATATATATATAGTCAGCACACCTTATTCGTATATTCCAACTCAAACGTGATCATCCTAGGATGGGTCAGGGCAAACCTAAGCTGCTTGTAGTTCGACTCAGTTCCACTCATCCCTAATTCGTTCCTGTTTGGTCGTTAAACCATATGAGCTGAATCTATAAGGTATGTTCAGCTCGTTTCAACTTGCGAAAGCTCATTAGATGACGTTTCTTTCAATTTTTCATTAGTGGAAGATTTTAGCTAAATTGATGAGCCACGTATCAGGATATTGGGGGAAATCTCTTTCTCAAGTCGTTCAGCTGGTAAAAGTATAACTGTCCATTAACATGTCGGAGGATGTTTAGCGAACAATTAGCTCGTTTAGTTTATAAAGTAAACGAGCTAAGTGAACAAAGGTTCTTCAATTCGTTTGGCTTGTTTGCCAGCCCTAAACATCATGTTGGAATCACAATGTAAGAAGATGTGATGATGAATATGCAAGTCATAGAGAACGATCACCCATGATTATGGTCACCAAGATGAATTGATTTTCGTGTAATTCTAACTTTGGTATTTCTTGCCTACACCAACGGCGGATTTAGGATTTTTTTTAGGAGTAAGACGCATTTGTATTTCATGTCTACAAAATACTTGTATATTTCTATACATAAAGAAGGATCCACGAATTTTGTGGATTCCCAATGAAGTGCATGCCTCACCTCACCCCAAAGTGGGTTGGCCACTGGCCAACACGTTATATGACTTCGTTGCCCTTTTCTCGAGAGTGCCCAAGAGCTCATCAGCTCTTGCTTTCATTTCATGTCTTTGAATTTCGTTTAGAAAACCCTTTACAAGTCTGTCACTAGCTTGGGTTGACACCGTTCTCATAGATGAGAAGGTTGATGTTAGATAGCTTGGTGATCTACCACATACATCATTTTCAATCCATTATCCATAAAGTGCAGTTTTGAAACTTTGGTATCAATACTTCCTTTTTTATTTGGGATGGAGTTTACAAGGGCAGGACGAAGCCTAACACACACATGCATCCCCTAACAGTCGAACTCCCCACTAATAGCAAGAGCATTAGAGTGCATTTCCTGCTAATTGACCTAATGCTCCAGGCACGAGGACAATTTTTTTTTAATGAAGGGCTATGATTAAATGCCTAAAAGTAGCAGGACGATTTTTTTGACCTAAGGTTTCACCCTAATTTTAAAAAACTCTTAGATTTGCCGCTAAAAAAATACAAATACTTTGTGGACCTGAAATACTAAGTACACCTCACCACTGGATATGCCCCTTTTGGATAGTGCATCTTGTACCAGCATATAGCAGCACTAGGACACGTTATTCATTAAAAGACAGGTGAATTATAATTGATAACATCTTATAAAGGTAGAGAACTTACTTTTCGTAAGTTATTATTCACTAATAAAAATTTTAATCAGTAGAATATTCCATGAAAGGTCTCTGAAACCTGGCAGTGAATTAGAATTTTTTGTTAACAAAGATTTTAAATATTGAGTTTGAGTCTATCCAACACGGGAGGTGTATGACTGTCAAAAGTGTTGGCATGTCAGACACCGTTGCGGCACTCTAGTGGAAGTGTCCGTGTGACGTAGGCCTCTCCATGGTTGGAGCTTCAACGGTACAGAAATGGCGACCATCCAAACCATACACGCCGAGAATCCCATTTAATTAACCATATGCAATCGGAAGATGTGCTAGCACGGCTCTCTAATCTAATGTTACGGGGAAAGGCAAGATAAATTTACTCTTGTAATTTGAGTAGCTTTCACTACTGATTTATAAAAAACAAAAAATACAACTAGTAAGCCTTTTCTCATACTAGATGGGGTCCGATATATGGATTCTTTGTTTACACATTAGCCTATCATAATTTGTAGAATCCATGGTAGATAAGTGCGACAAAGTTTTATAATGGTTGTTGAAAGCCTAAGTTGCCTCATCCTTTATTCAGGCTTGGAATGGGTCATACAAGGGTAGAGTTTAAAATTTAATTACTGAACAAAGAAATATCTTAAATAATTGCTATAATATAAGCATGATTGATAACCCATATCTTTTCAATCCAAGTGAAACCAAAATACAGAGTTGCATGTCAAGTTCTCAATGGGCTATTTAAATACCACTAGAGGTTTACACTTCAATTTTGCCTACAGGATGAGGTCAACATGATGCTTTTGGAAGTGGGCGAGCAGATTTCTCTACAATTAGTGTTCAACATTCACCTAGAATGAGCTTAAACAGCCTTTAGCTTTAACCAGCTTCTCTTCGTTCTCTTCGAGGCCGTAACAAGCTGCTAGTGTTCCATGCCCACTAATTCACCAATCCAGACACAAAATGAACATAGATTGAGCCAAGCCAGTCAAAGCCACGAGTTGCTTGAAGAGACACTAATTAGGAACATGAAATGAATATGCAGAAAGCGGGACCTTCTGCTAACCATAGCTAATATACCATGATACCGATCTACAAGGTGTGGCTTTTCAGTTTCCATCAAATCCTACTAATAAAGCTTAGGACATCTTTGGTTCGTCCTCTGAATTGGAGTTGCATGAGAATGCGATTTTCATCTTGCTAAGACCGCAAACACAAAGAATAGAAAAGTAATTCAATCCAGCAAAGATGGCTTGCAATCACCGTTTTGAACCTTCAACAATTTGGAGTCTTGCTGGAGGCGATATTTGAAATCCTAACAGAAAGGTGCGACTTGGAATAGCTGGGAAACTGACAGTCCTTTTCCAAAATCTGGGCAAACCAAACGTGTCAGGAAATTGATGGATTCAAATGGTAAAATTTTATACCTTATTGTACCATACACAGACAGAACCAGTACATAAGACTTACCAATTCAACCGTTCATTTGTTCTTAAGCATCAAAGCCCGAATAGATGCCTTGATCCCTCAACAGCCTCTTCTCTTCTTCAACGTAGCTCTTTCCTCTGCTGGCCTGACCAAGTTCCCTCTTCCTCTTTTCCTTCTGCGAGAAAGAAAGGTTTTTGTTCTCCTTTTTGGTCTGCACATTCAAGAGCTTCCCACCCTCAGCTACTGTAGCTCTCGTTTTCTCACGCTCCTCAAACGTCTCCTCAGCATCTTTGTCGCTCAATTTATTCCTACCATCAGACCAAGTCCAGTCTGGCTCCTGGTTTGCATCTGTACTCGGAGGAGGAACTCCCAAGACAGAAAAACCACCCCTGTAGCCATGCCTGCTAAGAGCTTCATAATCTATACCACCAGCCTTCTTCTTTCCTGTGGTCATGATGAACTCAATCTAAGTCAATCAAACCCAAGTCAAAAGATTGTAATATTACTAAACAACAATCTGATAACGCCAAACATCAACATATGCTAGACCAGTAAAACTTATTTATCTGTTATGCATTTCTTTCCAAGAAACTAGGTACTGGATCAACAAGAGCAGAATGCATGGGGTGTTCTGCCCAGAATTCCATGAGATGCTCATAAGATGATGTAAGCCGGTGGACCTCTTTAACTGCTCAAATGGCAGCACCAGCTTTCCAAGGATGAACGATAATCAGTGCCCATTCTCACCTAATTCTAGTGCTTCATAAGGACGATGATGAGATAGTGCAAAGGTTGCCCATACGACTGCTTGATGGATTTACTAAACCCTACAGTGTGGCGAACAGGTAGCAAGCAGCCGGTGGACCTCTTCATGTACTCGTGATATATTGCTGCTCTTATGATTAGAACACCTGCACTATTGGCAGCACTCCATGGTTGAGGCACACAGATTCTGCAACGGTTTAGAAAGAACAAAGAGGCCATATAGACGAAGTAAGCTATAAAAGCCCCACCCATCGACCTATGAGGTTCTTAAGGATGTATGACCTAGCCAAAACGTACATAGGAACTGTTGAATAAACAACAATCAAGAAAAAATGATGATGCAACAGAGATCAAACACACAAGGGAAGAAATTGATTCAGCCTCTCGGAATGCAGACGGCTGCCTTCTCTCTCTTTATTTTCTTATGTTGTGGTCGGCTGAATACTAGGGTTATATATTACATAACATAAAAAGAAAATGACTATATTGCCCTTAATAAGTGACTCCTATTTAAAGGACCTTTGAAAACAATTTAACATACAAGCTTAATAACGTCTATTTTATCACTACCCCTCAAGTTGAGATAAAGATCCTTTGAGTTCCCAACTTGTTAAGGAGTTTAAATATTCCCTTTTCTAGGAATTTGGTTAAGAAGTCTATGTATTTTTCTTTTGATCGTACATATATCATATGAATGATTCATGACTTTACTGCATCTATGATGAAATGACAATCTATTTCAATGTACTTGGTTCTCTCATGATATACTAAATTTGTAGCTATTTGAATTACAACTTGATTGTCACAATAGAATAAGATTGACTCCCAAGTACTTGTATTAGAGATTTTAGCCAAATTGCGTGACACACTCCAAGGGCGGTCGCCCTGTATTCTACTTCTGTCGATGACCTTGCCACTAAAGGTTGCTTTTTACTCTTCCAAGAGACTATGTTACCCTCCACCATAGTTAGATAACCTAAGGTAGACCTCCTATCATCATCATACTCTACCCAACCTAACAAATCAACATGTATATATACCTCTACATTTAGATGATCATGAGTTGTACATAGTAGACCATTAACGGTGTGTTTTAAGAACCTCAATATTTGCCTCACAGTGTTCATATGAGATATGGTAGGATAGTGCATAAACTGACTTATCATACTTACAACATATGAGATATATGGGCATGTGATTGTCAAATATATGTCATTCCACTATCCTTTGACATTCACCAGCTTCCTGCAACTATTCATCAGTGTTGGCACTCAATTTAGAGTTGCTATCCATGGGCACATTTGTTGGTTTAGAGTGTCTTGCAGTAGATCTGGCGTATATTTCCTTTGAGTTAGGAATATGCCCCTTGAGTTTTTCTCTACATCAATTTCCATAAAGTAATGGTGAGGTCCTAGATCTTTCATATCAAACTAAGTTAAGAAGGCCTTTTAACTCACTGATTTTATTATCATTATCTCTGGTGATAAAGATATCATCTACATAACAACTAGGATGCAAATATCGTTGCCCTTCCTTACAAACATAGTGTGGTCACTTACGCTTCTTATAAATCCAAGACTGGTAACACCATCATTGAAACGTTCAAACCAAGCTCTAGGTGACTGCTTCAGTCCATATATTGCCTTTCTAAGTTTGCATACCATGCCATCCGTATATCTATCACAAGAGCCAGATGGTAAATCTATATGGATTTCTTCATTAATATACTCCTGAAGAAATGCATTTTTAACATCCAATTGCCAAAGTTTTCACCCTTTATTAACAGTTATACTGATAATGACCCTGATAGTAGTCATTTTTGCAACTGGTACAAAAGTTTGTATAGTTTAAGCCACAAGCTTGACTGTAACCTTTTGCGACTAACCGTGATTTGTATCTCTCAATACTATCATCAGCTCTATACTTGATAATATAGCCCCACTTGCATCCCACTGGTTTTCTTTCGAGATAGATTCACAATATCCCACATGTTTTTCTCCAAGGCTTGAATTTCAATATTCATGGCTTCTTGCTAGTGTTTCGAGTCATTGGCCTCTTCTTAGTTCCTTTACCTAGATAAGATAAGAATTAAGAGCAAACATCTTGAAATTGTTTAAAGTGTCATGGTAAGATTGAGATATAGAAAAGGTGCAACATCTCTTCCCCTTCCTTAATGTAATGGGTAAATTTTCAGTAGGTGATGGGGTGAATTGTTCTGGTACAAAATCACTTATCCGCTGATCGGATGGGAGATCCTCTTCTTGGGGCATGGTAGGTTGTACGATCTCCCTTGGATGCTCTTGTCATTTGTGATACACTTGCAATTCATTCACGCTTATTTTGAGTATCTTCTTATTGTGATTCAATCTCACTTTCTTCTTCTAACCCATGACTCATAGGTATGACGAATACCTCTTTATTCTCTATAAGTGGATTCTCTCCCTTACTATCATAGTAGGTAGATTCTTGAAAGAAGGTTACATCCATTGACACATGTGCTCTCCTCCTATTGGGGTCATAACAAATATAACACTTTTGTGTAGAATCTATAGATGAATATCCAAGAAAGATACACATGATGCCTTTTGAATCCAGTTTATCACTATGTTGATCATAAACATAACAAATACAACAACTAAGCCTTTTCACATACTAGACGGGGTCGGCTACATGGATTCTTTGTTTCCACATATCCCTATCGTGTGCCATGTTAGTAGTTAACTCCCAATAAGCTAGATCATTCTTTATTATTTCTGTCCAACACTTTTGTGATCGTCCTCTACCTCTTTTAATACTTTCAAAATTTAGTTTTTTTAACCTTCTTCCAGGTTCTTCTTTTGATCTTCTTTCTATATGTCCAAACCATCTTAAACGATGTTCTCTCATTTTATCCTCTATTGGTCTCACTCCTAATTTGTTTCTAATAACCTCATTATGTATACGGTCTTTTCTTGTACGACCACTCATCCATCTCAACATCTTCATTTCTGTCACAGACATCTTTTGTACATGTTGATGATTAACTGCCCAACACTCAGAACCATAAAACATGGAAGGCCTAATTGCTGCTCTATAATATTTACCTTTTAACTTTAATGGTATCTTCTTATCACAAAGAATACCTGATGCTCCTCTCCATTTTAACCAACCACCATTAATTCTATGTGTAACATCTCCATCACTTTGAAAAATTGACCCTAGGTATTTAAAACTTTCTTTTTGGGGAATGCAATGTGTGCCAATTTTAATTTCCATGTCCTTTGAAGTAACCAAATGATCAAACTTACATTCCATATATTTTGTCTTTGTTCTACTAAGTCGGAGGCCTTTGCTTTCTAATGTTTCTCTCCATAGTTCCAATTTCCTATTAACTTTTTCCTTAGACTCCTCCACTAATAAAATGTCATCTCCAAATAACATACACCAAGGTACTTCATCTTGAATATGTTTTGTTAACTCATCCATCACCATTATAAATAAGTATGGACTTAAAGTTGATCCTTGATGCAACCCAATATTAACTTCAAAGAAGTCTGTCGTTCCTTCACGAGTCCTCACACATGTTTTTGTACCATCATACATGTCTCTTATCAGGTTAATATATGTCAATGGGATACCTCTTTTTTCTAAAGTTCTCCAAAGAACCTCCCTCGGTACTCTATCATAAGTTTTTTCTAGATCAATAAATATCATATGAAGGTCTTTCCTTTTTGCTCTAAAATGTTCTATAAGACGTCTCAAAAGGTGAATCGCTTCAATAGTAGATATGCCTGGCATGAATCCAAATTGGTTCTCTGTTGTACTTGAAACTTGTCTTAACCTACGCTCAATAATTCTTTCCCATAATTTTATAGTATGACTCATTAACTTGATACCTCGATAATTCACACAATTTTGAATGTCTCCTTTGTTCTTATATATGGGTATAAGTGTACTTGCTCTCCATTCCTCGAGCATCTTTTGGTTTATCCATATTTCATTAAATAGTCTTATGAGCCAAGTGATTCCTATTTCTCCTAGTATTTTTCAAACTTCTATAGGAATATTATCTGGTCCTACCGATTTACCACCCTTCTTATGTTTAAGAGCCTCTTTGACTTCATTCTTTTGAATACGTCGGTAGAAATTGTGGTTTATATACTTTTCTGACTTGGCTAAATCTCCTAAACTAATACTAACATCTTTATTTTCATTAAAAAGATTATAAAAATAGTTTTTCCATCTATTTCTTATATCATCATTTGCAACTAGAATTTTTTCATCCTCGTCTTTTATGCATCTAACATAATTAAGATCTTTAGTTTTCTTATCTCTAGCCCTAGTTATCCTAAAAATATCTCTTTCACCCTCTTTTGAGTTGAGTTTTTTATATAAGTCCTCCCAAATCTTAGCTTTTGCTTCACTAACGGCCTTTTTCGCTTCCTTCTTTGCTTTCTTATAAGCTTCTAAAGTTTCACTAGTTTTCTTGGCATAATGTAATTTGTAACATGTTCATTTTGCCTTGATTTTATTTTGCACTACTTCACTCCACCACCAAGCTTCTTTTTGTGCCGTTACACCTCCCTTAGATACCCCTAACACATCTTTTGCCACTTTTCTAATATGTATAGCTATATTGTTTCACATATCACAGGGTGTGCCAACATAATTTCAAACATCTCCTTGAAGGACTTTTTGTTTAAATATCTCTTCTTTCTCGCTTTTGAGGTTCCACCATTTAGTCCGAATAGCTTGATGCACTCTTTTCTTCTTTGTCCATTTTTTGATTTGTAAATCCATAACTAAAAGTCGATGTTGGGTGGTTAAGCTTTCTCTTGGAATTACCTTACAATCTTTACAACACGCTCTATCTTTTTTTCTACAAATAAAGTAATCAATTTGTGTTTGTGATAAGCCACTCTTATAAGTAATTAAATGTTCATCTCGTTTTTTGAAGATTGTATTGACTATAAAGAGATGAAATGCCATAGTAAAATTTAAAATCTCCCTACCTTCCTCGTTTATATCCCCAAAACCAAAGTTTCCATGAATCCCTTGATATCCTAATGCCTTTTTACCGACATGTCCATTTAAATCTCCTCCTAAACAAATCATCTCCCTTTGTGGAATCTTTTGAAACACCTTATCTAACTCTTCCCAAAAAACTGTCTTTATACTATCTTCTAGTCCTATTTGGGGTGCGTAAGCACAAACTATATTCAAAACCTCTGCTCCTAACACTAATTTCAACGTCATGATTCGGTCACCATATCGTTGTATGTCTACTACACTCTCCTTTAAATCTTTATTTATGATAATACCAACTCCGTTTCGAGCCTTTTCTTTACCTGAGTACCATAATTTAAAACTTGTATCCTCTATCTCCTTTGCTTTTTCTCCAACCCATTTTGTCTCTTATAAACATAGAATATGAATCCTTCTCCGAATCATAGTATCTACCACCTCCATTAGCTTACCCGATAATGTTCCGATATTCCAAGAACCAATACGAATCTTATTATCTAGCACTAGCTTCCTTACCCCCGCATCCGTCCATAATCAAAATGCGGAGACCCTCTCTGAAAATTTTTCACTACATTCGGGCGACAATGTAGCGGGACTAACTGTTAAGTGTATTAGGTCCGGGCCACTAGGGCCCGTGTTTGAAGCTGGACTGGCCCAGGCCACCAGGGTCTGGGGGGGGCAGTCAACTAGCCGTTGGAGGCAGCTGGCCTCCACTGTTGTGCAGGCCTGTGCACAGCAGCCAGCCTTCATCTTGTTTTCTTTATTTTCTTTCTTAACATTTATGAATCTATGTAATCTCTATATATACCCTACTCACTCATGAATAAATTCATGCAGTCTTGCACTGCTTCTTGACTTGTTTTGTATGTGCTTCCGCTCTTGTTAATCATTCTTGAAGATAGACATTCGTGAGTGAATGTCATTTGACTCTTGACGACTTGGTGATATTGATTCGTGCCGCATCAACCTTTGATCATCGACAATTATTTACATGGTATCAGAACCTCGGATTGAAGAAAACGAGTGCATCGAGAAGCATGCCGAAAGTGCGAAAGTTGAAGTCTTGCATCAAACTTGAGGTTAGTCCAAAATACTCAATTTTTGCACAAATGGAAGGTAAAAATGAGTCGTTTAGATGCATTCTAGACCCAAAAAGTTATCAAAGTTGGGCTAGAACAATGAATAAATATTTTTTATCAAAAGATTTTTGGGATTACATTGATGGAACTATAAAGGAACCAATTTTGAACATTGATGGCTTAGATGAAGCACATGAGAAATTCAAAATCGATTTGAAATTATGAAAAAAAATGAATGCAAAAATCACATGGATTATTTGTCAAAATGTGGATGAAAAACTTAGAAATCGGATTAATGCTTTTGAAAATGCATTTGAAACTTGAGAATATTTGAAAAAACTTCATTCTCAAGATGATTTTGTCTTTCAAATTGATCTCATGGAACGAATGATTATGCTCAAACAAGGAAATCTTAGCATTAAGGACTATCACAATGAATTTTCGGAACTATGGACTCAATTAAGAAGTTTTGACAAATTTGAAAAACTTCACAAATTAAACAAATTTCAAGAATTTTTGGAAAATCAATATTTTTCTTGTTTATGCGTGGTTTAAGAGATGAATTTGAAAACATTAGATCAAGCCTTATACATAGGAAACCTAGACCTAGAGGGGATACCTTTCTAGCCGATCTTGTTATAGAAGAAACAAGATTAAAAAACATGCATGTAGTCAAAGAAGCCATACTTGCCGCATCAAGACCCGGAGCAAATTTGAAGACTTACAAGCCTCTACATGCCAAGAACAATGAAGGCCTATTTAAGAAGCCCACAGGACCACGGCCCAACAAGGATACAATTTGTCATTATTGCAAGGAAAGTGGACACATTAAAACCACTTGTCCTCTACTTCGAAAAAGAGGTGGAAATGTGGGAGCCGTGGAAGAAGGAGGTGTCTTGTCCAACAACATCAAAGCATACATTGAAGAAATTTTTAAAGAAAAAACAAGCATCTTCGGGAATGCTCTAGCTACTTCGCAAGGTATGTCTTGGTTTCTAGATTCTGGTGTTTTCATATGACACAGTGAAGATTCTTTTATTAATTCTTGTGAAACCATTGGAAAGCATGTGTTTACGGTCGATGGAACAAAACTTCAAATCAAAAAATTATGAAACCTTGAAAAACAAAACTTTAAAATTCAAAATGTAAGTTTTATACCTAAACTTAATTTAAATCTACTCTCTGTTGCTCAAATATGTAATAACAATTGTATAGTCACTTTCTCATCCAAACATTGTGTGGTGCAAGATCACCTATCGAAGAAGGTGATTGGTCAAGGCCATAGAGAAAGTGTACTATACAAAATGGACTATCTTGTTATGCCAAATTTGGGTTTTTGTAACATAACCCAAGATGCTACGCTATGGGACTCTCAAAAATTGTGTAACATTCCTTTGATGAAAAGCATTAGAGAGAAAATTTTTGAATGTAAAGATTGTCTTCTTGGAAAAATGCATCATCTTCCCTTTGGAGAAAGAAACTATATACCAAAGAAAGCTTTTGATTTAATACATTCGGATGTTCGGGGCTCCGTGCCCGTTGTTTCTAAAGAAGGATACTATGTGATTTTTGTGGATGACTTTACTCGATTTACATGGATATATCTCTTAAAACACAAATCCGAAGTATTTGAAAAATTTGTAGTATTTTGTAACATGATCAAAAACCAATTTGGAGCAACCATTAAAATCTTTAGATCCGATTCGGGAGGAGAGTACATGTCTAATGAATTTCATAAATTTATTGAAACTAATGGTATTATTCATTAAAAATCATGTACTAAAACACCTCAACAAAATGGTCTAGCGAAAAGAAAACATAGGCATATTATTAAAACTTATAGAACTATGCTAATTGCTAGTAAGGTTCCTAAATTCTTATGGGCCAAAGCTACTCTTACCACAATATATCTTATAAATAGAATGCCTTCCTCTAACCTTGAGAATACTTCACCTTTCGAAAAATTATACAACATTCCTCCATATTATGAAAGACTTAGGGTTTTTGGATGTAGATGTTTCGTGTATACAGACAAGAACGACAAATTGTCACCTAAAGCTATTGAATGTGTCTTCCTTGGTTATGGCATTGACAAAAAGGGTTATAGGTGTTTTGATCCTATACAAGACAAATTGTACGTGTCCAAGGATGTGAAATTTTTTTATAATGATATTTATTATGAGTCCAAATCCCAGAAAAATTCGAAACCTTTCACTCCTCAAGATGTCTTTGAGCTAGAAGAAGATAATGATTGTGACTCAGTAGATCATCAAGACATTCAAGAAGATCATATTGAAAACAATGAGATTTCACACACCACTGTTGATACTCGGTCAATTGTCGAACCCTTTCCCTCACATTATAATAGACGACCTAGAACCACCAATGAAGACCACATTGAACCTGATATTATAAGCTTAGAACCTAGGGTTTCAAAACCTCCTCAGCGATTTGTGTCATATGAATCTTTTGAACCACAACGAAGAAATTTGATTCCACCCTTCGTCAAGTTAAGGAACCTAGGTTCTATCTTCAAGCTAAAGGTATTCCAGAATGGGAAGATGCTATGAAAGATGAACTCAACGCCCTAGACAAGGCTCAGACATGGATAGTTGCACCCTTGCCAAAAGATAAGAAAGTCATTGGATGTCGATGGGTATATAAAATCAAAACTCACAGCAACGGTCACATTGAGAGATACAAGGCTAGACTAGTTGCTAAAGGTTATGCCCAAGAATATGGAATTGACTATGATGAAACCTTTGCTCCAGTAGCTAGAATTACCATAATTAGAAATCTCATAACCATTAGTGCAATCAAGCAATGGAACATATATAACTTGATGTCAAGAATGCTTTCTTGAATGGCTACTTGAATGAAGAAGTCTACATGAGTCCTCCTCCTGGTGTCACTCTCCCTCCTGGTCATGCACTTAAATTAAGAAAGGCTTTGTATGGTCTAAAACAAGCCCCGAAAGCTTGGTTTGATCGATTTGAAAAATTCATGCACTTACATAATTTTGTGACTTGCTATACTGATAATGCATTGTTTATACGGAAAACAAAATCTGACATTATTATCTTGCTCTTGTATGTGGATGACATGATCATCACAGGCAGGCATTGCTGAAGTTAAACTTAATCTTCATCACGAATTTGATATGAAAGACTTGGGCTTGCTAAATTACTTCTTACGAATTGAGATAACCCAAAATAATTGTGGATACTTTATGTCTCAAACAAAGTTTGCTAATGATATTGTTGAAAGATCTGGTATTAAATATATTAAGGTTGTTGACACACCTGAAGTCCTAGGCACCAAACTGTGTTCCACCGATGGTGAGAAATTAGAGGATCCCACCCCTTATCGACAGCTCATAGGTGCACTCACTTATCTCACCATTACTAGACTAGATATTTCTCATGCAGTACACACAGTCAGTCAATTTCAACAAGCACCTACCTCTGTTCATATGAGTGTTGTCTTGTGCATTATTCGATATATTAGAAACACTGCCCACAAGGGGGTCCTCTTAACTTCCTCTTCATCTTTTGATTTATCTATATATACGGATGCTGATTGGGATGGAGATGTCAACAATGGACACTCTACGACTGGTTTTTGTGTGTTTTTAGGTGAATCTCTTGTTTCCTGGAAGTGCAAAAAGTAACAGAAAGTGTCCCTCTCATCCACAGAAGCCGAGTATCGAGCCATGGCTACAGCTGTGATAGAGATTTCTTGGATCACAGCCCTTCTAGCAGACATGGGGGTCCATGTCAAACACCCCACCATCATGTATTGTGACAACAAAAGCGCCATGTACATCGCCTCCAACAACACTTTTGATGAGAGGACCAAGCACATCGAGATGGACTACCACTTTGTTCGAGAAGAGTGTCTAAATAAGAAGATCTCCCTTCGTTATGTAACATCTGAGATGCAACTCGCAGACTTCTTCACTAAATCTCTTTCAGCTCCTCGGTTTCAGTTTCTGCTAGCCAAACTTTCTGTGTATACCCCGTAAAGTTGGAGGGGGGTGTTAAGTGTAATAGCTCCGGGCCACTAGGGCCCGTGTTTGAAGCTGGACTGGCCCAGGCCAACAGGGCCTGGGGGGCCAGTCAACTAGCCGTTGGAGGCAGCTTGCCTCCAACGGCTAGTTGAATAGCCGTTGGACTGTTGTGTAGTCCTATGCACAGCAGCCAACCTTAATCTTGTTTTCTTTATTTTCTTTCTTAACATTTATGAATCTATGTAATCTCTATATATACCCCACTCACTCATGAATAAATTCATGCAGTCTTGCACTGCTTCTTGACTTGTTTTGTATGTGCTTCCGCTCTTGTTAATCATTCTTAAAGATAGACATTCGTGAGTGAATGTCATTTGACTCTTGGCAACTTGGTGATATTGATTCGTGCTGCATCAACATTTGATCATCGACAATTATTTACACTAACTTCTTTACCCACACCCGTCCATGACGTGGGAACCCTCTCTGCAATTGATTCATATTCTATGTTTACAAGAGACAAAATGGGTTGGAGAAAAAGCAAAGGAGATAGAGGATACAAGTTTTAAATTATGGTACTCAGGTAAAGAAAAGGCCCGAAACGGAGTTGGTATTATCATAAATAAAGATTTAAAGGAGAGTGTAGTAGACATACAACGATATGGTGACCGAATCATGACATTGAAATTAGTGTTAGGAGTAGAGGTTTTGAATATAGTTTGTGCTTACGCACCCCAAGTAGGACTAGAAGATAGTATAAAGACAGTTTTTTGGGAAGAGTTAGATAAGGTGTTTCAAAAGATTCCACAAAGGGAGATGATTTGTTTAGGAGGAGATTTAAATGGACATGTCGGTAAAGAGGCATTAGGATATCAAGGGATTCATGGAAACTTTGGTTTTGGGGATATAAACGAGGAAGGTAGGGAGATTTTAAATTTTGCTATGTCATTTGATCTCTTTATAGTCAATACAATCTTCAAAAAACGAGATGAACATTTAATTACTTATAAGAGTGGCTTATCACAAACACAAATTGATTACTTTATTTGTAGAAAAAAAGATAGAGCGTGTTGTAAAGATTGTAAGGTAATTCCAGGAGAAAGCTTAACCACCCAACATCGACTTTTAGTTATGGATTTATAAATAAAAAAATGGACAAAGAAGAAAAGAGTGCATCGAGCTATTCGGACTAAATGGTGGAACCTCAAAAGTGAGAAAGAAGATATATTTAAACAAAAAGTCCTTCAAGGAGATGTTTGGAATTATGTTGGCACACCCTCTGATATGTGGAACAATATGGCTATACATATTAGGAAAGTGGCGAAGATGTGTTAGGGGTATCTAAGGGAGGTGTACCGGCACAAAAAGAAGCTTGGTGGTGGAGTGAAGTAGTACAAAACAAAATCAAGGCAAAGAGGGCATGTTACAAATTACATTATGCTAAGAAAACTAGTGAAACTTTAGAAGCTTATAAGAAAGCAAAGAAGGAAGCAAAAAAGGCCGTTAGTGAAGCAAAAGCTAAGATTTGGGAGGACTTATATAAAAAACTCAACTCAAAAGAGGGTGAAAGAGATATTTTTAGGATAGCTAGGGCTAGAGATAAGAAAACTAAAGATCTTAATTATGTTAGATGCATAAAAGACGAGGATGAAAAATTTCTAGTGGCAAATGATGATATAAGAAATAGATGGAAAAACTATTTTTATAATCTTTTTAATGAAAATAAAGATGTTAGTATTAGTTTAGGAGATTTAGCCAAGTCAGAAAAGTATATAAACCACAATTTCTACCGACGTATTCAAAAGAATGAAGTCAAAGAGGCTCTTAAACATATGAAGAGTGGTAAATCGGTAGGACCAGATAATATTCCTATAGAAGTTTGGAAAATACTAGGAGAAATAGGAATCACTTGGCTCACAAGACTATTTAATGAAATATGGAAAAACCAAAAGATGCCCGAGGAATGGAGAGCAAGTACACTTATACCCGTATATAAGAACAAGGGAGACATTCAAAATTGTGTGAATTATCGAGGTATCAAGTTAATGAGTCATACTATGAAATTATGGGAAAGAATTATTGAACGTAGGTTAAGACAAGTATCAAGTACAACGGAGAACCAATTTGGATTTATGCCAGGTAGATCTACTATTGAAGCGATTCACCTTTTGAGACGTCTTATGGAACATTTTAGAGCAAAAAAGAAAGACCTTCACATGATATTTATTGATTTAGAAAAAGCTTATGATAGGGTACCGAGGGAGGTTCTTTGGAGAACTTTGGAAAAAAGAGGTATCCCATTGACATATATTAACCTTATAAGAGACATGTATGATGGTGCAAAAACATGTGTGAGGACTCATGAAGGAACGACAGACTTCTTTGAAGTTAATATTGGGTTACATCAAGGATCAACTTTAAGTCCATACTTATTTATAATGGTGATGGATGAGTTAACAAAACATATTCAAGATGAAGTACCTTGGTGTATGTTATTTGCAGATGACATTGTATTAGTGGAGGAGTCTAAGGAAAAAGTTAATAGAAAATTGGAACTATGGAGAGAAACATTAGAAAACAAAGGCCTCCGACTTAGTAGAACAAAGACAGAATATATGGAATGTAAGTTTGATCATTTGGCTATTTCAGAGGACATAGAAATTAAAATTGGCACACATTGCATTCCCCAAAAGGAAAGTTTTAAATACTTAGGGTCAATTTTTCAAAGTGATGGAAGAATTGATGGAGATGTTACACATAGAATTAATGCTGGTTGGTTAAAATGGAGAGGAGCATCAGGTATTCTTTGTGATAAGAAGATACCATTAAAATTAAAAGGTAAATATTATAGAGCAGCAGTTAGGCCTGCCATGTTTTATGGTTCTGAGTGTTTGGCAGTTAATCATCAACATGTACAAAAGATGTCTCTGACAGAAATGAAGATGTTGAGATGGATGAGTGGTCATACAAGAAAAGACCGTATACATAATGAGGTTATTAGAAACAAATTAGGAGTGGCACCAATAGAGGATAAAATGAGAGAACATCGTTTAAGATGGTTTGGACATATAGAAAGAAGATCAAAAGAAGAACCTGTAAGAAGGTTAGAAAACCTAAATTTGGAAAGTATTAAAAGAGGTAGAGGACGACCACAAAAGTGTTGGAAAGAAACAATAAAGAATGATCTAGCTTATTGGGAGTTAACTGCTAACATGGCACACGATAGGGATCTGTGGAAACAAAGAATCCATGTAGCCGACCCCGTCTAGTATGGGAAAAGGCTTAGTTGTTGTTGTTGTTGTTGTCTTATTGGGCATCAGTACCTGAAGTGAGATTCTTCCTTGTAATACAGATCAGAGAGTTTTGTTTAAAAGGTAGATGGTCATTAGAACTATATCTCCTCAAGAAACTTTAGGAGCATTACTTTCGATTAAAAGGACTTTAGATGTCTGATAGATAATGTCATGATTTCTGAAATAATGTTTCAAGGGAGTTTCATTGAATTCTCTACCATTATCGGATCTAATACACTTAACACAACATTGAAAATGAGTTGCTACAAACTTATTAAATGTAAAAAATATATTGGAAACTTCACTTTTGTTTTTCATTAAATAAACCATTGTGAATCTTGTACAATCATCTACAAAAGTAACAAAGTATTTGTAGTCAAACTGCTTAGCTTTCTGACAAGTGTCACACTCAAGAGACAAATTAACAACATTTAAACTCAACTCAGGAACCACTTCTTCAGTTTTAACATAGAAAGATGACCTAGTATTTGATGTCATAGTCTAATTTCCTTGATACTCTACAATGCCCAAGGATCCTCCCTTCAGTTTTAACACAGGAAGATGACCTACTATTTGATGTCACAGTCTAATTTCCTTGATACTCTACAATGCCCAAGGATCTTTCCTGTCCTCTGATCTTGAAAGACAACTATTTTCATCAAATGTAAGTGAGCAATTTAATTCTTTAGTAATAGCATGGATAAATAAAAGGTTGGTAGGAAATTTAAGAACATATAAGACTGAAAGGAGACTGCTAATTGATGTTCTAACTTTCCCTCTACCTTGGATGTGAATATGAGAATCATCTCCAAGTTTTACAGTAATGAGTCACACGTTCCAGTGGTGCTTGATGAAGCACACTGCTCATGATCAATCACACTGTCAGCAACACAAATTCTTTCTTCAAAGCCCTTTGACGTGGCACATCGATCAGAGCTATCAAAACTTGCGATATGCTCATCATAAGCAACCTTGTTGAATTTCTCTGATAGGAAGGTTGTCCCTCCAGATCTGTCTGGCAGAGGCTGCAGCTTGCCCTCAAGGTCATCTTGCTCTGATGGCATACATGCAATACCAGCAACAGCGGGATCATCAACATTATCAGCAAGAGCAGCCTTACCTTGTGGATCATCAGATTCTGACATGCAAGAAGGAAGCATGTCTTCAGAAGAATCCAACAGAGACCCACTGATCTGTGCTCTACTAGTTCTATGATTATTTACAAAATGGTTCAGTTTTTCTCGTAATGGCTACACAGGATGTCATGCAATGTCCTACCTACAGATGTCACACGGATTTCCATTTTCTGGTTCATTCCGGTTTGATATTTATTCTCTCACACACACACAAAGACGCACACACTCACAGACACACACAGTGGTGCTTCTAAATTATTGAGGGTGTGTTCGTATCATGGAACTCTATGGAACCCTTGTAACTAAGGAGCACTCCAGGGACTGTACTAGGAGTTCTACATTTGCATCAATAGTGGGTTCAGTGAGTATGTTACCCATCAATCATGAAACTTTTAGATTTACCCCCACCTCTTTCTCTATAGAGAGAAAAAAATTGGAACAAGTTTAGGTTTATCTATTGCTTTTGGATAGTATAAGTATAATTTGGGTTTCATTCTAGATTCCAAGCTACAGTCACCATTTTCTCAAATACGTTCTTGAATTCATTCAGGACACGGGCAAAAGGGAAGCTGTGCAGAGCGCTTGCTCCATATGGGCAATTTTGTTGTTTATGTTTGTCTTTGTGTAGGATTTTCAGTAGAAGCTCACACCTCCACCAGAGGCCGTGCAGGTAGGCTGAGCCAAATGTCTTAATTACCTGCACCACACTTTTTTCTTGAATAGTCATCAGTCCAAAAGGACTACCCTTTAGAGCCCGTAAGAAGAGAGGATAAATATCAGGTTTTCTAAACCTATGGAACAAAGGAAAAACTCCTACTAGAAGAATGAATTTCTGACTGTTCCATAGGTAGTCAGCCCATGTCATCCAAGATTGAGCAATACATAGGCAACCTTCCCATCTTTAATATCATCACCCACATAGATCTAAAATGCCTGCTTGTTCCGCATTGAGGATTAGCTCCGAAAGACTACTACCTTGGCAGCAGCCCCTACATAGGAAAGATGAAGAATATGGATTAGGCTGACTACTCTACTACCGCAAATAGGTCAACTAGTCATTTATGCTAGGTGTGCTCTTTTGGCTTGATATGGCTATCGGAATAGAACATGTAATGGCAGAAGATATATTCTTCTTTTGTTGTTTTTATAGGGGAAATATGTACACATATACCATCAAGGTGAAATGCTGCATCTCCCTTTCATCTAAGCTGCTCTTTCTTACTTTGCCAGAAAGGGCAAGAGCTTTCTCTGTGAAAGCAGCACTCAGAGTGGGGCAAGGGTAGGTGTAACTTGCAATGTGAAAATCATTTGCAGCCTTTCTATTCTATTCTTGGAATTTTTATGCCAGTAGCATTCCTCGATCTCCAAAAGCTTTGCCACGAACTGTAACCTGAAGTCAAAAGCAGTCGTAAAGGTAGAATCATGCCTCAAAAGATTCACATCAACCGAATTATAAGGTAATATTGCTAGAGATTTGCTAGTGTGATTCTTTTTTTGTTCAATTAGAAAGAATGGGATGGGAAGGATGAAAAGGAAGAAAGGGGTCAAGCTGCTTAAAAGTCAGAAATCGAAAGGCATGGTTGCTGTCTCACTTGGTTATGAGGAGAAGTGAAAGCAGTTTTTACTACAAGTTAATTTAAATAAATGAAATTGGAACAGATAGAATTCCTATCACATTACAAATTTTACTAGACCTTACAAAGGCTCCAGCAGGAAAACAAAAAGAGAATGGGGACAAAGAAAGCTCCAATAGATGTGTAGGCAAATTACTAGCAGAAAGGGAAGGTTCCAGATACTAGGGACCCCATTCCATACCAGCCTAAGTTATGCTTATGGGGCTCTATTTATTACGATGGTCAGGCCGCAAGTAGAAATTTCGGTTAAGTCAGTCCAGCTAAGCTACACAGCAGCATAAGTTCCATCAGATACTCAACATTGTGTAGGCTCGTTATGAAGAAGAGCCTACACCCTAAACATCATGTTATTGCACCGTATCTTGTGGAGGAGAAAAGCAGATATTATCTGGTAGCATAAGTTGCTTCAGAGTGAACTTGAGAAACACATGTCGATCTCCAACATATGATGCGACTTAAATGAAAGTGAAACTCTTTGCATTCCAAATTCTCTTTACAGGTTTTTCAGTTGTTCACTGCTTTATTCATCAAGAACTAATATTTAAAGTTCCCGTTCATATATGAACTACTTCCCTGAAGCTCGTATAGAATCGGTGAATTCCTTCTTAAGGTGAAGACTTTTAACTGTGGAAGTTTCATTGAAAGTGGAAGCATGATGATAGAACAGTGAATAAGTATGCATGAGAAAATAAGGCAGGAATAGTGTAGGACAGCTTGATTGTATATGTACTATATTCAACGTGAATAGAGTTCACATCTTAGAAAAGCTAAGGTGACTTGGAAAATAGGTCTTACATGAGTGTGTAAAACAACTAAGCATTTTCCCATACTAGATGGAGTCGGCTACATGGATTCTTTGTTTCCATAGAGCTCGATCATGTCTTACATGAGTGTATCCTTTCTAAAAAAGATTAAATTGACTTTAGGATTTAAGCAACTGCAGAAGCACAATAAAATCTAAAACAACTGAACCAACGTCCAAGCAATCCTTAATGTTCCACGTATCATCAAGCCACGTCCACGTCTTCTGTGTTTTAATCCTAAGGAGGATCTGTTCTTGTTTTACAGGAAAACATGGGAATGATGATCAAAGTGTACCATCCAAAAAAGAGAAACGTCATCAAAATGGAAAACAGGATCCATATGAATGTCCTTTTGAGAATCACAGATTCCAGAGCCTAAGTTGAACCCATGTGGGGTTTCATTAGTCGTATTTTAGTTTCCACCTTCTGCTGACAGATAGTGCTAGATTTGTTGTAAGGGAGAAGGTGCAGTAGTGCATCTTTTTTTAACCTAAGTGCAATATTGCCCCTAACGTTAGATTGGGCTCAATATTGCACTTCACATTACTCTACAGTTTATAGAACAATTAACACCCCATTACTCAGGTAAACCTAGATCAAATTTATTTTTTTACTGAACTACCCCTTAGACCTTTCTCCCTTCAGTGTTATCCTATTGTTGATTCCTCCCCTCCTCTCTCTCTCTGGTGGCTGGAGCCCTGCATCTCTCTCCATATGGTATTGTTTTCCTAACATGAACAGATTGTTGGAGGTGAGGTTGAAATAAGAGCTTAAAGCCTTAAAGTCATTAAACCACAATTGGAGGAGATGTTACAGAGGAAACAGGAGAGAATCAACCAGTTCCTTGATACACTAGGACAACAAAGAAGATGTATAATGAGATATCAACATTGAGTGAGCATACATTCAACAAACATGGACTTGAATGAAACAAGCTACTCCTCAGAAACCTAAAAATGTGCTTGCTTTATGCAAAAAAGGTTTAAGATTCATAATAATCATGATCAATATTTTGTTCTAATCCATGCTTACAAATGCATTAAGAATATATAGGACATTGTTCAAAGTTGGTAACTTTATTCTTCATCCCAACTTCAGTTAGTGTGTTTAATCGTTGATCTCAGATTTTGTATGAAGTTCTTAGCATAACATACAACAGATTTTCTCAGGTAATCTTTCCACAGGGTGATCGGTGCAAGCTGAATATGGACTACACCAAAACTCTGAGCTCCATCTGAGTTTCCTTCTGATGGTCTGTTAATAGATGGTGTTAGACTGTTGTTTTTCCTTCCAAGGTTGTTTTTTTCATATGGTTTCTGTTATACGCAATGTCATTATCCTATCAATCATCGGCCAAAATGTCTAGGCGCTACAACTATGATGGAAATAGAAGTGGAAATTTGTGCGCACATGCAGGGCTAGAGTCGAGTAACTTCGAAATTAAGAATAGGTCAACCTTGACTTATTCCTTTTCGCTTTATGCACAAGCCTAACCTGACTTCATCGGCTCAATCCAACCCAATCCGACATAACCAAGTTAAAGCTTTTGTAAAAAATAATGTTAACAACACACAAAAAAAGGAGAAAAGATGCGCAAAAGAACCTTGTAAATGACAGAAATATGTAAGAAAGAAAAGGATTTGAGTTGGAAAGAAACCAGAATCTCCTAACTAGCTCAAAATATGTACAGACAATCAACTAGATTGGAAGTTTTAATCAAGCTGAAGTCTATCTAAGGGAGTAATGTTATGATATACAAACGTGGTCCAGCGTTTTCATTGAAAGCTGCAAATAAAAAACATAGAAACCCCACTTACTTTCAGATGAAGTATCCTTAGACGGTGCCATACTATTACTCTTCCTTGAGCTTCCCGCCTGACCAACATCGTCTGAATCAGAATCTGAATCAGAGGAAAGCTCCTCCACGTCGTTCCAAGGTGCTGTTCTTTTCATTTTCCTTGCTACTGAAAACGCACATATAATCCATCACTACCAGAACACGAAAGGAACATAAACCATTGACGAACATCCATCTCAAAGAAGCAAGAAATCTTTCAGAATTAAACCACATTTTCTTCGTTAGACACAATAGAAAAGGGAGAAAACACATCATAAGAAGTGAACATTCGTGTTCCTTTAGCGCAAAGAATAACAGACATTAACAATATGTTTCAATTTCTAAAGCCCAGTAAGCACCCAAAAAACAAACGCGTACACGCAAAAACTAACAAAAAAGAAATCCTAAATCAACACAGAAATACCACGAAGAACAAAATATAGAAAGACAACCCACCTCACCTCACCTCGGAGAGCTAGGTTTTATCTTTTTTTTACAGGAATTTTCACGAAAAAAAATGTTGAAGAACCTCACTGACGAGAAAACAAGAAATTATTCATAAGAGAACCGACGACAAAAGATACATAACCACAAAAGGGCGAGAAGAAATTCAGCTATTCGAAAATTGGTTCCCCTGCAGGAAGGACAACGGAAAGCATCTTATTTGGAGGCACAAAGATTGGCGTGAGAAATTCAGAAAAGATTGCCGTGAGAAATTCAGAAGGCACTCGGGGTCAGAGAGAGAGAGGGGAGTGGGGTTGGAAAGAGAGATTACGCACCGGTTGTACGGTGATTGGAACGCAGACAGAAGGCACAGAGAGTGAGAGGGAAAGGGCACTAAAGACACTGGATCGCAGATCGGATCTTTCAACATCCAATGTGAATCTAAAAGCGATTAAGCAGAGATAGCTCTGGTAAACGAGCCGAACCCAGCAATTCGTGACTCGGCTCGCCACTCAAAACTCTCAACGTGGTCTCGGCCGCTGGTGCTGAATGAATATATTTGTGGAAGAGGCTACACAGAAGGCTCTCATTTTACAAATTGTCTAAATATTTCCCTTTATGTCACTTGTTCTTAACAAGCTTTTCGGGCCAAGCCGAGTCGCTCGACCATTTTTTCGGTTCATCTCACTGAGTTTAACGAGTCAGCTTGTTTCAGTTCGTATGGATAATGAACCGGACATGGATGAGCCCTCAACCGGCTGAATCGCGAGCATTTTTATTCCTTTTGTAACTTAATCTACTGTTTTTGTGATTTGTCACTTGGTGTGTAGAATGTGACAACAACTAAGCTTTTTTCCATGTTAGATGGAGCACAGGAATTGTTTGTTCTTATATAACTCAATAACGTGTAGATCCTTCTTTTTATTGTTTATTTTCAATACTTTTGTTATCTTTCTCTTTCTCTCTTTGTATTTCTATTGTCTAGCTCTCAAACATTTTCATTGGAGTCTTTTTACGTGTTTAATCTGTCTTAAATGATTTTTTTCAAATTTTATTATGATATGATTTTTAACCTATCGATAACTTCAGAATGTTTTATTATCCGAATTGAATGTAGGGAACATACATCATTCCCTCAGAGATCTTTTTTTTTGTTTGGAAATGAAACAATTTGAATTCTTTCCTCCTTTATTTTAGTTATAATTCTTGTCAGCTGCATTGTCTGCTATGCTATTCGCTTTGTTCTGGTATTCAATTGACCGGTTTTCAGTAGCTGCTATATTTGTTTTGCTGTGGTGTGGAATTCGCTAGTTTCTGTCCTTCCATGCTTTCTTCCACGTCGCTCCACTTATACAATCACTCTCTAAGTGGAATTAGCACGCATCCCTAAGTGGAATTAGGGGTTTGGAGTCCTATTTTGATTCGGTTATTGCTTCAACCTTGAACTATATACACACATACATTTTATATATATATATATATATAAGAATATGGAGAGGTGAGGATGGAGGCAGGTTTACAAAAGGAACTTTAAAAATATTTAAGATCTGGCAAAGGAAAACACAAACAATTATGAGGCTATCAAATGATTCAGATCTAGGGTCTGAGTTATCTTAGGATTAAAATGTGTGTAGTGATTGAATTCAGAAACATCTGACACATACCCGTGGTACCTCTTACTTCTTGGGGCATGTATAAAAATGTATCATTTATATTTTCTCAAACACCCAAAAAAATAACATTCATACCCCAAGTAAACCAAGTAAAGGATGGTCATAAGTATACATGTATCAAATAGTATAGGATCCAGTTTATACATACATAGGTATACACACTAGAGAGAGAGAGAGAGAGAGCATAGTCCATACCCACGGTACCTCTTACTTCTTGGGGCATGTATATAATAAGGTATCATTTATATTTTCTCAAACACCCCCAAAAAATAACATTCACACCCCAAGTAAACCAAGTAAAGGATGATCATAAGTATACATGTATCAAATATTATAGGATCCAGTTTATACATCATAGGTATACACACGTGTGTATATATATAGAGAGAGAGAGCATAGAACATGTATATATGGCACACATCTTCATGCTTAAATCCACTCAAACATTTTTATCATTCAATCAATATAATATGTTCATGTACAAATCTCTCTCTATACATATATATATATATATATATATATATATATATATATATATATATATATATATATATATATATGAGATGGTTTGGTTGGTTCTCATAATTCAGTTTCAACCTTTGGGACCACAAATCGAATAGCGAGTTCTTTTTTTTTGTATTATCCATCTAAACCAAACCATATAATATACGAAACCCAAGGTTTGGCCTTATATTAAGGGTAAAGCTACCTTAATGTAGCAACGTAGGCTTGTTTGGCATTGCAGTAGCTTAGTTCCTTTTAACAACCCTAGGCTTGAATATAAATCACTGTTACGAATGAGAGCCTACGAACGAAACGCCTTCAGGGACCTGACAAGCCTAGAAGTAGAGAAGCGCCGAACTCATGGAAATACCTTCAAATGAAAAGAAAGAGCAAAAGACCAGAAGCAACCAAAGTAAATTCTGAGACCAGAAAGAAACCAAGTAAATATTGGTAGCAAGGAAAGATTGTGCTTATAATGTTGACAGTAGCTGCGCCAAAGCACTATAAGAATTAGTATTTCTTTGATGAGTTTCAATATTTGTACCAGCTTACAGCTACACATAAATGATACCGCTACTGCGACTCCTAGCAAAGTTTAAAAACATATCAAAGCTCTCGAGCATCACCCTTGCTATGAAGCAATACTCCCATTGGAGAATCAATGACACTTATGGCGAATAATCCACAAACTAGAATACCTTGAGAGAACGGTTGCTCCATTTACAATAACAAGGAGGCATGGCTAGTCGACTAGCACAAGAAGAGAAACAAACAAAATCGAAGAAGCTTCTATAAGAAAGAAAAATGTTCGAATTCCATTTTAGTGAAATCAAAGTGTCGTTTCTGCAAGATAAAAGATCTGTCATGCAGCTCCTAAAGCACTTCATCTTCATGGTAGAGGTACAAACCAAGGCCAAACCGTGCACATGCTCTGCAGAAAGCAATGACCTCTGCTTCGGCAACCACATCCTCTATCTGACCATCATTAGTTGACGTTGTTCCACAAGATTCACGAAACGCCTGATACAACAAAATTCCCAAGAATAGATGATAAGTTAGATAAGCAATTCACCATGCAACACATAAAATTCATGCAGAGTCTAAACCGACATTTGTGTATACTGATTGCGCAACAAAATTTAGTGATTTTGCAGTCAAGTTTTATACAGATACCCTTCCCCTGTGAGCAGGTAGGGGCAAAAAAATGACATTTTTTCTTTTCTGCCGGTGATCACAAAAGATCAGTTTAAGTAAATTAGATCCAGCTTGTTCCAATTTTTTGTTGACAAGAAAATTTAGCTCATGTAGATATCTCGAATCTAATAATGCATTTCTTTACAAGCAGAAATAGAACTTGACGTAGGGATACGATATCCCCCATATGCGTTGAGGTTAATTCATGCCTAAAACACGCCTTACTCCACCAGATATCATGTGCAATCTATGTACATAATCTCCCCCCATCTCAGGGTAATGGTCCTGTTACATTCATTTTCATCTTCATCTTCGTTTTCCTTTCCTTTGACAGGCAAGTTGGGGCTAGAAGACAACAAAGTAGATGCTCACAAAGGGATGGAACTTCTAACCTACTGGGAGTGTCAACTCCTTAGCTAGAGCAGTATGCTTCTTTGATAAAAGGTTACGGCACGTGAAAAATTAATTTCCGAGTCTCCCTACTTAGGATCCACCATTTAAGCACAACACTACCAGCTTTCTTTTTTAACGCTTGGAAATGCATAGTATGGAAAAAATAGCAAATGCCACGATGAAACACAAAGCATGATTCAACAATGTTATCCATTAATTCTTCAATTGTATAATTCTAATGCCTGCCTCACATAAGAAAAGGCTGGAAAGGAAAATGGTGTAAAACTGTATTACTCTACAAACAACAACTAAACCTTTTCCCATACTAGATGGGGTCAGCTACAGATTTTTTGTTTTTACATAGCCCTTTCATGTGTCATGTTAGCAGTTAATATAAACTAGATCATTCTCTATAGTTTCTTTCCAACACTTTTGTGGTCGTCCCATCCTCTTTTAACATTTTCACAATCTATTTTTTCGTATCTTCTTATGGGAGCCTCCTTTGATCGCCTTTCTACGTGTCCAAACCATCTTAAACGATTTTCTCTCATTTTATCCTTTATTGGTACTACTCTCAATTGGTTTCTAATAACCTCATTATGTATACAATCTTTCCTTGTGTGATCACTCATCCATCGCAATATCATCATTTATGCTACGGACATATTTTACACATGTTAATGATTAACTGTCAACACTCATAATCATAAAACATAACACGTCTAATTACTGCTATATAATATTTATCTTTTAACTTTAATAGTATCTTTTTATCACAGAGAATACCTGATGCTCATCCCAATTTTAACCAACCAATATTAATTCTATACGTAACATCTCCATAAAATTTTCCATCATTTTGAAAAATTAACCCTAAGTATTTAAAACTTTCTTTGTGAGGTATGCACTGTGTGCTAATATTAATTTATATGTCCTATGAAGTACCCAAATCCCAAATAATCAAACTTACATTTCATATATTCTATCTTTGTTTTACTAAGTTGGAAGCCTTTGCTTTCTAAAGTTTCTCTCAATAGTTCCAATTTCCTATTAACTTTTTCTTTAGACTCATCCACTAACATAATATCATTTGCAAATAACATACACCAAGATACTTCATCTTGAATATGTTTTGTTAACTCATCAATAACTAATATAAATAAATATGAACTTAAAGTTGATCCTTGATGTAACCCAATATTAACTTCAAAGGAGTATATCATTCCTTCATGAGTCTTCACCCAAGTTTTTACACCATCGTACATGTCTTTTATAAGATTTATGTATGTCAATGGGATACCTCTCTTTTCGAACGTTCTCTAAAGAACATCTCTTGGCACCCTATCGTAAGCTTTTTCTAGATCAATAAATATCATGTGAAGGTTATTCTTTTTTGCTCTAAAATATTTCATAAGACGTCTCAATAGGTGAATCGCTTAAATAGTATATCTATCATACATGAATCCGAATTGTTTCTCTATTATACTCGATATTTGTCTTAACCTACGTTTGATAATTCTTTCCCATAATTTCATAGTGTGGTTCATTAACTTGATACCTCGATAATTCGAACAATTATGAATGTATCCTTTGTTCTTATATATGGGTATAAGTAGACTCACTCTCAATTCCTAGGACATCTTTTGTGTTCTCCATATTTTATTAAATAGTCTTCTGAGCCAAGTGAGCCCCACGTCTCCTAAGAGTTTCCATACTTTATAGTAATATTGTCTAGTCCTATGGATTTACCAACATTCATATATTTAATAGTTTCTTTGACTTCATTAATTATGGTTTATATACTTTTATGGTTTGGCTAACTCTCCTAAGCTAATACTAATATCTATATTTTTATTAAAAAGCTTATAGAAATAAAGTTTCCATCTACTTTTGATATCATTCGCCACTAGAATCTTTTCATTGCATCTAACAAAAAGTAAAATCCTTAGTTTTCTTATCTCTAACCTTAACTATCTTAAAAATATCTCTTTCTTTACTTCTTTTGAATTAAGCCTTAATTTTCGCTTTTTCTTTGCTTTATTATAGGCCTCCAAAGTTTCACTAGTCTTCTTAGTATAATACAGTTTGTAACATGCCTTCTTTGCCTTGATTTTATCTTGCACCACTTCACTCCCCCACTAAGCTTCTTTTTGTGCCGGCGTGCCTCTCTTAGATTCGCCTAACACATCTTTTGACATTTCCCTAATATATATAGTCATAAGGTGTACTTACATAATTTCAAGCATCTCCTTGAAGAACTTTCTATTTAAATATATTTTCTTTCTCACATTTGAAAATATATAACAATAACAACTAAGACTTTTCCCATAGCAGATAGGGTCGGCTACTTGGATTTTTTATTTCCATAAAGCCCTATCATGTGCCATGTTAGCAATTAACTCAACATAAACTAGATCATTTTATTGTTTCTTTCCAAAACTTTTGTGGTCATCCTCTACCTTTTTTAATACTTTCAAAATCTAGTTTTCATACCTTCTTATAGGCGCTTCTTTTGATCTTCTTTCTATATGTTGAAACTATCTTAAACAATATTCTCTCATTTTATCCTCTATTGTTTCTAATAATCTCATTATGTATAATGTCTTTTCTTGTATGACCACTCATCCATCTCAACATCTTCATTTCTGCCAAAGACATCTTTGTACATGATGATGATTAATTGCCCAACACTCATCACATTTGAAAATATAAAATAAATATTTCATATTTCAGTACTAAAATAAATATTTAACAATAAACAAGAATCTCTTTTGAATCTTGATGCTACCATATCTCATAAAGGCATGCAAATCCATCAATAAGCACCTCCTAAATGTCAAATTCTACCATTCATGAACTCTACTTGGTGCTTGTTTCAAGTATAAAGGTACGTTAAACCTTTTCCACAAAACGCCTCTTTCATAGGGTTGATCAAGTTACGTGTACTAGTTTATGGTCATCGTACAACTGCTCCATGTGAATGGCTACACAAATCAATTTCAAGGCCATAATGAACCACAAATTAAGATCCCCATCTCAAATTCTAAACTTTGAGAACAGGGAATGCTTAAGGTCAGGAAGTCCATGTTGGTGCAAATGAAGAAAACGCTAGCAAGAGACGGTTACTGTCAGCATCCTGTATATTACTTTGCAGAGCTGATACATATTATCCAATGCAAAAACACGAGCCCTCAACCTACTGGAAAAGGATAGAAGAGAGGATATGGAAAAAAATGTCATGGAGTATAGAAATACACTATCTGAAGGTTCTTATGAACCTGAAATCATGGCATACGAGTCAAAGAAAGAAAGAACATAGAAGGGAAGAGGACAAAAGTCTTATCTGGAAAGGACAATAAGGAAACCAAATTTCTAGTGTGCCTTTAGATATCATCTTTCAGAGACAAGAGACGGCTGAAACACTAGGATAAATTGAGGACGAAAAGCTGATAATAAAGAAGACACACCCTATTCAGCAAGAATTTTGTGACTAGTCAGTCCCCTGTAGCATGACACATCATACCCATGAACTAACAATGCACAGACACTTTAATCCCACATCAATAGACTATAAATGAAAAAAATCTGAACATATTATTTGTTTTCATTATGAAAAGAATGAGGGAGTCTACCAAGGGTGGCAACAGACTGAGTGCAACCTCAGTTTCTGGTTCACTAGGTTCTACAAGCTAAATTCAAACTCAGGTTAGGATCAGGTCAACATTTGGAAAGGCATAAAATCAAGCAAATATAGCAAGATCAGATCATACCTCTCCATCAGATCCACGGATTGTCAACCGATAGACAACAGTAACATTCCCATCATCAGAGAACAAAATATTTCGTATTTCCCCACACCAACCTGCACCAATGAAATCAGCAACTCAATGCATATGGCAGACAATCTTGCTAGTACACTTGCATGTAGTACATATGCAGATTGCATCCATAGCCAAACTGTCATATAGAATTCAAGCAGCCCTTGAGGAAATCAATGATAGAACCATTTGTAAGTCTCTGAAGGAGAATCTCCAAGCTCCTAAATATGGAAAAGCACACGGTAGGGATGAGTTGTTTTCATCTGAGTGTACTGCTGGGGAAGGAGAATGAAGTTCTTAGGATGTTATTTGCACTAGAAGAATCGTCAACAATTGTATCTGCCAGATGATGGTTGTCTTCTTTGGGATTAAGGGCTAGATTTGCAACTTATGTTTGGGTATTAGCATCTGCAAATTCTCTCAAACAGTTGGAGCTTGATCTTGACTCTTGATCTTCGTATTCCTCTTATTTGTGGCATATACATATTACGTGCTATATACACATTTGCTGATTATTTTCACTTTAATTATTCTCAATTGATTGGAATAACCATACATTTGAAATATACTTCTCCGTTAACACCCTCTTTTTTCCCTTCTCTCTTTTTGTACCTAAGAGAGTTTGCTATAGATGCAAAAGGCTATCCAGTCGATTCAACTCCTCCAATCTCAGACAGTTATTTTACTTAAAAGAATGGGGAAGTTCTGGAAATCCTAAAATTTTTAAGGCATGCGAATAGGTGACACCAATCTGGCTAATTAACTCCTCGAACATCTCACTCATAAGAAAGTAGAAGAATAATCAAAAACTTCAAAGACATGTAAGGTCATGCTTATCTAGTTAAAATACCCCTCCCCCCCCCCCCCACACACACACACTCTTTTTCCTTTTATAAGAAAGTGGAGTATTGGATATCCCGAAACTCCTAATATATGTCAAAAAGTGGTGTACGTAGAATTCAGTCAAGCGGGCGATAAGATATATGAGAAGGTAGCACAAAATTAGAATGAAACAACAGAAAGAATAGGTAGAAAGGTTTAACCTGGAGCAAAGAAGCTCAGCATTCGGTTGGCATGGTACCTACAAAATCAGCAAAGAAGAGACTGAGAAAAACAGAAGAATAAAAAAAATCATAAAAAGAACAAATTTGAACTCCGCCCATGTAAGGGATCACCCTTGCATTGCCGGTCCCAAGCCTGGATAAAGGAGGATGGTTGTGTTAGGCTTTCTGACAGCCAGCGTAAAACTTCGTCGGATTTTTATAACATGGATTACAAAAATTATGAACATTGCTTTGGAGCGTCCCCGCCTAGCGACATGCTGCAGAGCCCGAATGCAGTAAGAAGTAAGCAAGGGTCACTACATTTTCGCCTGAATGCAGTGAATCAATTGCAGAGAGGGTTCCCACATCATGGACGGGTGTGGGTAAAGAAGTTAGTCCCGCTATATTACCGCCCAAATGTAGTAAAAAAAATTCAGAGAGGGTCTCCGCATTTTGATTATAGATGGATGCGGGGGGTAAGGAAGCTAATCCTAGATAATAAGATTCGTATTGGTTCTTGAAATATCGGAACATTATCGGGTAAGCTAATGGAGGTGGTAGATACTATGATTCGGAGAAAGATTCATATTTTATGTTTACAAGAGACAAAATGGATTGGAGAAAAAGCAAAGGAGATAGAGGATACAAGTTTTAAATTATGGTACTCAGGTAAAGAAAAGGCTCGAAACAGAGATGGTATTATCATAAATAAAGATTTAAAGGAGAGTGTAGTAGACATACAACGATATGGTGACCGAATCATGATGTTGAAATTAGTGTTAGGAGCAAAGGTTTTGAATATAGTTTGTACTTACGCACCTCAAGTAGGACTAGAAGATAGTACAAAGACAACTTTTTGGGAAGAGTTAGATAAGGTGATTCAAAAGATTCCACAAAAGGAGATGATTTGTTTAGGAGGAGACTTAAATGGACATGTCGGTAAAGAGGCATTAAGATATCAAGGTATTCATGCAAACTTTGGTTTTGGGGATATAAATGAGGAAGGTAGGGAGATTTTAAATTTTGGTATGGCATTTGATCTCTTTATAGTCAATACAATCTTCAAAAAATGAGATGAACATTTAATTACATATAAGAGTGGCTTATCACAAACACAAATTGATTACTTTATTTATAGAAAAAAAGATAGAGCGTGTTGTAAATATTGCATGGTAATTCCAGGAGAAAGCTTAACCACCCAACATCGACTTTTAGTTATGGATTTACAAATAAAAAAATGGACAAAGAAGAAAAGAGTGCATCGAGCTATTCGGACTAAATGGTGGAACCTCAAAAGCAAGAAAGAAGATATATTTAAACAGAAAGTCCTTCAAGGAGATGTTTGGAATTATGTTGGCACACCCAGTGATATGTGAAACAATATGGCTATACATATTAGGAAAGTGGCGAAAGATGTGTTAGGGGTATCTAAGGGAGGTGTACCGGCACACAAAGAAGCTTGGTGGTGGAGTGAAGTAGTACAAAATAAAATCAAGGCAAAGTGGGCATGTTACAAATTACATTATGCTAAGAAAACTAGTGAAACTTTAGAAGCTTATAAGAAAGCAAAGAAGGAAGCGAAAAAGGCCGTTAATGAAGCAAAAGCTAAGATTTGGGAAGACTTATATAAAAAACTCAACTCAAAAGAGGGTGAAAGAGATATTTTTAGGATAGCTAGGGCTAGAGATAAGAAAACTAAAGATCTTAATTATGTTAGATGCATAAAAGACGAGGATGAAAAAATTCTAGTGGCAAATGATGATATAAGAAATAGATGAAAAAACTATTTTTATAATCTTTTTAATGAAAATAAAGATGTTAGTATTAGTTTAGGAGATTTAGCCAAGTCAGAAAAGTATATAAATCACAATTTCTACCGACGTATTCTAAAGAATGAAGTCAAAGAGGCTCTTAAACATATGAAGGGCAGTAATTCAGTAGGACCAGATAATATTCCTATAGAAGTTTAGAAAATACTAGGAGAAATAGGAATCACTTGGCTCACAAGACTATTTAATGAAATATGGAAAAACCAAAAGATGCCCGAGGAATGGAGAGCAAGTACACTTATACCCATATATAAGAACAAGGGAGACATTCAAATTTGTGCGAATTATCAAGGTATCAAGTTAATGAGTCATATTATGAAATTATGGGAAAGAATTATCGAACATAGGTTAAGACAAGTATCAAGTACAACAGAGAACCAATTTGGATTCATGCCAGGCAGATCTACTATTGAAGTGATTCACCTTTTGAGACGTCTTATAGAACATTTTAGAGCAAAAAAGAAAGACCTTCACATGATATTTATTGATCTAGAAAAAGCTTATGATAGGGTACCGAGGGAGGTTCTTTGGAGAACTTTAAAAAAAAGAGGTATCCCATTGATATATATTAACCTTATAAGAGATATTTATGATGGTACAAAAACACGTGTGAGGACTCATGAAGGTACGACAAACTTCTTTGAAGTTAATATTGGGTTACATCAAGGATCAACTTTAAGTCCATACTTATTTATAATGGTGATGGATGAGTTAACAAAACATATTCAAGATGAAGTACCTTGGTGTATGTTATTTGCAAATGACATTTTATTAGTGGAGGAGTCTAAGGAAAAAGTTAATAGAAAATTGGAACTATGGAGAGAAACATTAGAAAGCAAAGGCCTCCGACTGAGTAGAACAAAGACAAAATATATGGAATGTAAGTTTGATCATTTGGTTACTTCAGAGGACATAGAAATTAAAATTGGCACACATTGCATTCCCCAAAAGGGAAGTTTTAAATACCTAGGGTCAATTTTTCAAAGTGATGGAAGAAATGATGGAGATGTTACACATAGAATTAATGTTGGTTAGGTAAAATGGAGAGGAGCATCAGGTATTCTTTGTGATAAGAAGATACCATTAAAATTAAATGGTAAATATTATAGAGCAACAATTAGGCCTGCCATGTTTTATGGTTTTGAGTGTTGGGCAGTTAATCATCAACATGTACAAAAGATGTCTCTGACAGAAATGAAGATGTTGAGATGGATGAGTGGTCATACAAGAAAAGACCGTATACATAATGAGGTTATTAGAAACAAATTAGGAGTGACACCAATAGAGGATAAAATGAGAGAACATCGTTTAAGATTGTTTGGACATATAGAAAGAAGATAAAAAGAAGAACATGTAAGAAGGTTAGAAAAACTAAATTTGGAAAGTATTAAAAGAGGTAGAGGACAATCACATAAGTGTTGGAAAGAAACAATAAAGAATGATCTAACTTATTGGGAGTTAACTGCTAACATGGCACACAATAGGGATCTGTGGAAACAAAGAATCCATGTAGCCGACCCCGTCTAGTATGGGAAAAGGCTTAGTTGTTGTTTGTTGTTGTTGTATAAAAAGAACAAATTTGGTTTGTGATCAACCAGAGAGTCAGAGAATAAAATAGTGCTGTATAATTCACTTGCTCGACATGTGAAAACATGTTCATCGTCTTGAAGAAGGCACGGTCCTTCTCATTACAATTTTATAGAAGCCTAAGTCCGTATGGATAATGGAAAGCGTTTCACGCACTTTTGAGATTTGAGCCATCCCCTTATCAGGACGTCCCACCTTCTTCACGTATATAACTTTTAAAAGTCTTCATTAAGGCTAAATCAGCCACCAAAGATATATACCATCGGCCCTTTAAGCTACTTCTCATAGATTCATTTCTAAAGAATAATATTGGCCTTGGATTGACGTTTCAGCGACTGAATGGCATCGATCACCAAAGATTCCCGTCGTTGCGAGTGAATTTTCTTTTTTGTTTTTTATCCAGGAGGAAGAAAGAAACAGGAACAAATCAAGCTAATCAAATATTCTCTCTGATATCGTTAGTTTCTACTGAATGACATCAAGAACAAAAAGCAATTCAAAGCCAAACAAAATGGGTACTACTGTTTTCCTCATTTGAACTTCGCCTGGGAATCTTAATTCCAATTTTTAACGCACGGAAGGCGAAGTATATGCATTGAAGATATGAATCTCTTCTTTGCCTTGTATCCAGGAGTAAAAAAAAAGGAACTAATCATAGATCCTCGCAGTTATCGTTAATTTTCTACTCCATGAGATCAAGAACAAAAAAGAAGCCAAAGGCAAAGAAAATGCGTACTTCCGTCTTCCTCGTTTGAACTTTGCGGGAATCTCAATTCCAATTCTCAGTGCACGAAAGGCGAAGTATATGCATTGAACCATGAATATGCATCTGAATCGAGAGAGAGAAAGAGAGGGAAGGAGAGATTTTTCTTACCAGGGGATGTAGTTCTGGCTATGGACGGCGTCGGTCTTGATGATTTTGTCGGGAACCCTCTTATTGAGGTCTCTGAGGATCTCGACGAGGGGGCGAGTTAAGCATGAGGAATTCGGAGGATTGTCGAGCGGAACCACGTAATTGGAATTGGGAACTCCCTTCTTCATACCGCTCTTGTTACTGCCGTCCGCTACCGCAGCGCTCACGCACAGACCAGACGTCCTCGTCGACTGTCTCAGGCTGAGAGAGGAGGAAGACGACCTAGCAAACGGCCGAAGCTTCTGCTGCTGCTGCTGCTGCTTTCCTGAGTTGCCGAGGCTGAAGCAGCCGCTTTCCACCACCATCATCTTCATGACTCCGGCAGCCTCCATGGCCTGGCTAGTCCTACTTCGGTGGAGCGGTCGGAAGAGGCAACAGAGAGAAGAAAGCGAAGCACGGATAGGAGACCGTGTCAGATATGAATGAAGTCGTCGAGTAGGCCGTGTGTCACATGAACATGAACTGGATGTTATGTAGGGAGCGTTCAAGATAGACACCGCCGACGCATCAAACCTACCTATCCACTCGGCCCCACCTCCCTCGCTCACCCACCCAGGATCTCTGCATTGCCTGCCGTGCTTCCACGCTCTTTCTTTATTTGTTTGAATGAATGAATTGCATTCAAACGAAACACCAATTCACCCAAAGCGTTAGCTCAACTGACAGGGCTCTGTGAATCCTCCACTGCAAGTGGGGAGTTCGATTTCTAAGGACCCATGCATCTGTTGGGCTTCTGTCTTTGTAACAAAGAAAACAAAAAAGAAAACACCCACGATACGTATCTGTAATTTGAACACTAACTTCCATGGAAGTGAAATCCTGGACTTCACTCATTACTGCGTGAGAGCCACTCCTTTCCTTTTTTTTCTTTTCTCGAGCTGTTTGATATGGCTAACAAAATCTCATTGGGAAGTTTCTGCAATTACTGGGCTAGCAGATGCAACTCATAACACGCCGTCTTCTCCAACCTCTGTCTTGGATCTCTCCACCTTTAGAAAGGCAAGAAGTAAATAGACAGTTTCCATTGTTGTTTGTGGTACAGCAGTGGCTTCCAACCTTTTCTTGTGGGTGCTCTTTGAATATCCATGACCAAAATAGGTTCGCTGGGTTTCACAATCAAAGTTCAACTCTGTTAGTATATGAAGTCAAAGCCGTAGACACTAAGATAAAAGAAGCCTCGTTGACACTGCTGGCTGATGATGGTTTGTTTCCTTTCAGGAAGATCAGCACTCCCATGCAATTTGGTTGACTATAGTTCAAGTGATCTCACTATGCTTGTTGTCCTTTTCTCTCTTTTATATTAATGTGGCCTTCCTTTTTCCTTCCCGGAGCCCAACTCCTTCTAGCTTCGTCGTTCAAAAAGCAGCCAACTTTTCATTTTTCTCAAAGGCAAACAGTGCAGCAATTGCTGTACGAGTTTGATGAACACAGTCTGCTCACGTTTATTTTACCAGAAAGTTTATCATTAGGGTGGTTGATACGTCATGACTCATAAGATTAAGAAAGGTTATGAAAGAACTCTACACTTGTAATGAAGAAAAGGTCGAATGAAATTTTAATGGAGCTTTCTGTTTTACGAGTCTCTTCTAATAAGAGAATTTTATAGAGTTTTTGTATTTTACGAGCATTTTCTTCCTCTCTGTCGTATGTTTCGATTGTTTGAAGTATAACAATTTCACCATCAACCGTCAATATCCTGAAAACTCTGTGAACGGTCATAGAGGACACAAGCAATCCTTTTCTTCATGGAGAGCTTTTCCGTCATACAAATGAACGGTTGTAGTTACTCTTCAACAAGGTTGCGTAAGGCACTTGATCACACTCGGTAATAAAAGCAGAGCTGCTTTTGACCGGATCTCTCCAGAAAATTTTGTGCTCGAGTCAGGTTCTGAACATTTCGGATCTGGTCCAGCTCCGCTCAAAGCAATTAAAGCAACTTACAAAAGCCTAAACCCTAAAAACACGCATAAACAAGCTTGATATATATAATTTTTTATACTCATGCTATATGAAAAATAATGAAGAGCATGTGAAAAGCATATAGAATCTGATATATATATGTTTATTTAAAATATGCTATCTATTTGATATAAATTTACATACATATACATATATATTACATAGAAAGTATAACGTATAATAGATATTTTTTTATATTTATGAAGATTACATTAGGTTGCCCCGAACCCAAACGGGTAAGTTCCAGGTTCGCAAAGCAAAAACAGGTTGAAGTGGGATCAGCTTATTTTTTACTGGAACCCGAAGTGACCTGACTCGAACCCGACCCGATTTACCATTCCACCTCCCTCTCTTTCTCGTCTCTCCCTCTTTCTCAAGCCCGGTGGGGGCCGACCATCGTGCCTCACGTGCCCCACCACATGAACCTACGGCACGCCCCTCACCCTCATCGATGGTTTTCCAATAACCAGATTTTGCGAGCATTTTTATAAACAAGGACGGATTCGGTCCTCGAGTACCCGTGCCTGTACGTGTGTCATTGTGGGGAGATGAGGATCACGAGCTTCCTTTTGGCCTTGCCATTGCTGCTTCTTCAAGGCTCGGGTGCCACAAGAAATTCCATCACCCGGCGTGATTTCCCACCTGGTTTTGTTTTCGGAGCCGGTACTTCCTCTTTTCAGGTCTCTCTCTCTCTCTCTCTCATCAAGGCAATTTAGCTGCGAAAAAATCAAGTGTAACCACGTACTCTTCTTCTTCCAGGTCGAGGGCGCTGCCTCAATAGATGGGAAGAAACCCAGTATTTGGGATACTTTCTCTCATGCCACAGGTAGTTTATTTTTCTTATTTAAACGATGTTAGATGTTCCACTGCGAGCGTTTGTTATTCGCGTCTGCCCAAGGGGATGGATGTGAGAGAGCTTGCAAAGTATATCGTTAACTGGAAATATGAAAAAGGAAGTAGTTTAATGCCTCATTTTACTGTACTTGGTGGTTATGTTTCCAGGAAATATCTGGGACAACAGTACTCCGGAGGTTGCAGCGGACCAATACCATAGATACAAGGCATCAACCGAACCGAGCATTTTCTTCTCCATGGGCAGATGTTGCTTTCTTTTGTTCTCGAGTCTTACTATGGTAAAGTTTTGTTGTATCAAATTTGTCAGGAGGACGTGAAATTGATGCACGAGACTGGCCTCGACGCTTACAGGTTTTCCATCTCTTGGCCTAGACTGATTCCTGGTATAATTGGTTGGCTTCTTTTTCTTTTCCTATTGTTGTTGTTTCTTAGTTTCAAGAGAAAATGATGATTTATGTTGCCGTATTGTTTGAGCAGATGGGCGAGGAGCTGTTAATCCTAAAGGTCTGGAATACTACAATAACCTCATCGACGAACTCATCAACCATGGTAAGCTAATTCATGCTATAAATGCTCCCTGCCTTTTCCTTGTCGCCTTCTCCCCTTAACTGCTGTCAACTCTGCGTGCGCAACCATGATATTCGGATCAGATACCTGTTTTCGGTTGAACGCTTTTGTTAATATCCCCGTTTTTTTACTCCAACTTCCTCGAGTACAATATTGATGATAACTTAATAGTCGTGGGACGAGACAGAAATCTTCCATTCCTTTAGTGAGTGATGCATCTTACAATACAAACTCCATGATGCCAGATTGGGCAGTAATATTTTTTTCTCCTTGTCATTCCTTCTGCGCTCTGTCAGAGAATCATCTGGGAAGTCATGACTCGGAATTTCTTTAGACGAGGTTTCCCTTTATAATTTTTGGAACAGTATTTAGAACTTATGTGAATTACTATTCGTTTACAGGAATTGAAACTCATGTAACCCTCTACCATTTTGATCTTCCTCAGTCTCTCCAAGACGAATATGGTGGATGGCTCAGCCCTAAGATAATGTAAGTTTCATCATCAACTCCAGATCTTCTTTCATGTCAAATTCTCCGAGACACTAAATAGAGAGGAGACTCATGCCACTTACTTGTCATTATGTCCTCAAGAACGCGCCAATTGTATGAAACAATATTTGATTTGAGCAAGTGCTAGCTACGCAATTGAGGTGGAGATCCTAAAACAAATCGGACAATTGTGGTAGCAAAACTAAGATTTCAGTTCATATCCAGCAGCACAAGTCCAACGTCCACCCAGCCGTTTCTCTAATCGAACCCCAGATTATACCCTAGTCAGGTCTTCAAATTATCTGATAACAATTAGGTGTTGGGAAAAGGCTGAGAAATGGGGTTCTAGCGGAAGCAAATAGTCACCATTTTCCCTTTGTGCTAGGAACAACAAGAAACTAAGAATGCTTATAAAGAAACTAATGCAGCCACACTTACGAAATAGGAAATAAAGAACAGTAGGCACCCAACTTTTAACGTGGAAAACTTCTCCAGGTAGAGAGAAAAAACATGGGACCTAGTAAACAACAGTCTTCCGAAACGGGATCACCAGAACATAAATCAACCTTAATATTGAAAAATATTGAACTTCAAACAAGAGAGAGAAATAATAACGAGCAAACTAATATTTTCATGGTCTCCCGTTGACAAAGATGATGTTTTTAGCCCCCGCTTCTCTCTTCTTTTCCTCGGTTTATGAACACAAGAACGAATCTCTCCCTCTCTCTCCTTTTCTGACAATTCCTTTTCCACGCACGATCCCCTTTCGGTAAGGCTTCTCCCATGCGCTTATCGTAATGTGAGAATCCCACTAAATTCTCGTGAGAACATCTCTCATGCGGTATAACTTCCTCTTTTTTATTTCTTTAATGTTGTATCTGTATAAAACAACGGAATCTCTCATCTTTTAAATTATTTTATTCACCATGTGACATCGCGCGTGTCCCGTTGAGGAGGGAACCACACATGACATCAGGATTATGGCAATAACGCTATGCTGCTTTACCAATAAGCTCAACAATAGTATTTTCTATGGCAGCACTTCCCATCTTATTTTAGAGGCTTAGAATTGGCTTGTATGAGAGTCTATTCATTTGTTTCCTTTAACCTCTGCTGCAGTGAAGATTTTACTGCGTATGCAAATGTTTGCTTTAGAGAATTTGGAGATAGAGTTTCTGGTTGGAGTACTTTCAACGAACCCAATGTTTTTACTGTTCTTGGAGATGATGTTGGCATTTTCCCACCACAGCGTTGCTCTTATCCTTTTGGCATCAATTGCTTTGAGGGGAACTCATCAGTGGAAGCATATGTTACTGCTCACAATGTCTTACTGTCACACGCTGCAGTTACTCGTTTATACAAAGAAAAGTACCAGGCATGCATGCTTCTCAAGTTTTCATGGTTCAGTATTTATTTAGGCGTCACATTATCGTAGCATTATGAATCTTTTACAGCCGAGACAGAGAGGCTCCATAGGAATCACGCTTTTGGGATTGTGGCTTGAGCCTGACACTAATACATCACAAGACATTGCAGCAAGCCAAAGGGCTATGGATTTTCAGCTTGGCTGGTAAGGACTATTCTTCTGCTAAGAGATTCTAAATAAACATAAAATATTCTTGTGAGTTTGATGGTTATGCTCTGCAGGTTTTTGGGCCCAATTATATACGGGGAATATCCTCTTTCCATGAGAAAGATTGTAGGATCCCGGTTGCCATCTTTTAGTCGGAAGCAATCCCGAATGCTAAAGGATTCTTTGGACTTCGTCGGTCTCAACCACTACACAACCTTTTTCGTCCAAGATTCAATGGGTCATGCAGATGGGAATGGAAGTGATTATATCAGAGACATCTCAGTGAAAATAGCAAGTAAGGCGAAATTGATGCTCATGTGTTGTACTTCTGTCATAAGCTCAGTTACCTACTATGCACTTCTTCTGTTCCGATTGGATCCATTGTCCTGCATTATTGATGCATGGGATCTGAGATTATGATTCTCAATCTCTTATTAAATTAGGTCGCATGGCTGCATATTGCTTCTGCATCAACATTTATCCTCCAAGAATGAGACTTCGTGATTGAGCTATTTGTTATTGGAGATAACCTTAGAATTACATGCAACAATCAATTAATGAAAGCCTAAGCCATGAATAAACCGTACAAAAAACATAAGCAAAAACAGTAATCAGACAGGAGAACTCAGTAATCATAAAGGAGAACCTATATGTGTGAATCACCTTTGTGAACTTCTTTTAGAGAAATAAACATCCTACAACACAACACATACAAGTGGCTGTGCTTGACTTCCAGGATAAAACACACACAACTCAAAACCATGTATCTTGCTTCGAGTCGCCTTGACTAGAGAGGAAGGGAACCAAGAAGCAACCACCTAACCGCATAGAGCACATGGGTAGAGGGGAGAGCAAAGATGAGAGGAGAGAGAGAGTATCAATCACGTAAGTACATATTAGGGGCCCTAATCCTTTATTTATAGGTTCCGTTATGAATCATAGATCATGAATCCAATTCAAACGATGCACCTCTCTGTCCCATAATTGTTCTCGCATAAACACTTTTGACCGGTAGATCAAAAGTTTTTTAAGCAACTTAAGACAATTCTAAAACCCAAGCCCGAGTTCACGTGTGTGGTCTATCATGTATTCCCCAAGCTCTTTCTCAAGCTCTTTCAACTAAGGTTCATTAACTAACAACTATATAAAATTAGCTACCAACTATATAAAAGGGCATGTGGGTTTGTCTCATTCTTCAATATGAGACTAAACTTTGTATTCTCTTGGTCATCACATTCACAAGTCTCTCACATGTGACCTTTTACACTTTATGACTTTACATATATCAATGATGCATAATTGAGTATTTAGGGATACTAAACATGAATCAAATATTATTAATATACATGGGTTTAATTAAGCTAACTATAATTAACATTAAATCCAACAATCCCCCACAAAGTCCTAAAGTATAAAGTGTACTCCCAAACCGGTCGTCATATTATGCTTTCAATAATGGTACATTCTAGTTTGAACTGAGGTAAATATACGTCTTGAACCTGAACCTTAGGTATAAATGTATTTATTGGTAACAATATAATAAAAGGTTACAATGTGATCTTTAGGGGTGATGTATTAATGGTCATGCATTCGTATCCTTTATCATGATTGACTTTAGAAAACAACCAAATTCTTCTATTGCGGCCACACAATATCAATCACTTAGCTAGACATCTCCAAGGATGTACTTCTAGTATCATGTCTTAGGACTTGATCCCATTTAGAGAATAATCTCTTGCTAAACTTGCAATCACATATAGAAAGAAGATCAAAAGAAGAACCTATAAGAAGGTATACAAAACTAAATTTTAAAAGTATTAAAAGAGGTAGAGGACGACCACAAAAGTGTTGAAAAGAAACAATAAAGAATGATCTAGCTTATTGTGAGTTAACTGCTAACATGGCATATGATAGAGCTCTGTGGAAAGAAAGAATCCATGTAGCTGACCCCGTCTAGTATGGGAGAAGGCTTAGTTGTTGTATTCTTTTCATGGAATCAAAGTTAAATGACCCAATCTATCATGCCATACATTAGATTATTCAGTATTGTGCGTAGAAAAGAAAGAAGAGGAAGAAGAAGTAGAAGTAGAGGCGTTATTAACATTAAAATTCTTACAAGAATCAATAATTATCATGTAATTATGATTTTATTATATTTATAATCTAACCTTAATCTATTTCTAACTAAAGTAGGACCACTAAGGATATTTCAGCGAATCGTTGGAATGTGTCTAATTCCCTAAAGAGTTAAAATCTTACTAAAAGAAACTTAGTCTACACGGCCTTCGCCCTTAACTTCAGCAGTTCAATGATCCCCTAAGGTCACAGTTTTACCATAGATGACCCAGTTATACATAAACAAAGACTGGTCAAAACAAACGTGCATATTAGTCTTAATGTTTACAATCAATATTGTAGATTATAAATAGAGAGGATATGATGTTTAAGGGATAGATACTTGTCACTAGTAGGCATAGTGGTCACCATGTTGACCATAATTCCTTTAGCAGCCACATGTTTCTTGACTTTATGTGAAGGATAATCTCTCGCCTAATGTCCAACTTGACTAAAAAGCCAGTACATCTTGTTTTTGAGTTTCTTTTAGATTTTGGCCTTTGGTTTATACTTTGTCTGTTTTCTCTTATGATCACTAGGGTTTTTTTTTTGACCAATAGGTTAACCCTAGGGGTGATATCTATACGCATAATAGGTTTCTAACTTCTATGTTATTCCTCTATTGCTATGTCTACCGTGAGGTCATTAAAAGCTATCTTACCCTTCTTATGCTTGAGATATAGGCAGAAACCCTTCAAAGACTTAAAAACTTTCTCAATAATAGACATAATAATAAACTTGTCAAGGAGCTTTATCTCGACTTCCTTTATACTATCGCATAAAAATTGGGCCTATTCATTAACAGATTTTTCCTCTACCATTTGATACTTAAGGAATTTAGCTACAAATACTACTTAAGACCGATGTCTTCACTATTGTATTTATGATCTAAGGTAACCCACAAATCTTTCGCTATTGTGGAAAGGGAATAACTATAAACGTTGAATAAAATATTCGACAATACCGATAATATACAAAAGTGACATAGGGTGTTCTTCTCCTTCCATTCAACAATTTTATTTGAGCTTCTAGGGTCAGTATCATCAGGTTAAAGAAAATTTGACTCGATATACAAATACAACCTTAACATAGTTAACCAGAGTTTCATACGTTATTGTTAGCGTTTGAAATGAGGACCAAAAAAAAAATTCGATATGAAGGTCAAGTCGACCTTAGGTCGGAGGGTATCAAATGTAAACATGTTTACTATGAATAATTCTGATTTCTCTAAGATTGTTTGAAATAACTATAGAATTACATGAAGAAAAAACCAATATACAACAGTTATAAACATGACCCAATCAATAACACCCGCAGATCCAAGAACAAATCGTACAAAAAACACGAGCAAAAGCAGTAATTAGAAAGGAGAACTTATCTATGTGAGTCACTCTTGCGTACCTGCCTTAGAGCCACGTACCTTGCTTCGATTCGACTTCGATCATGCCTCAGTCGCCTTGTCTAGAGAGGAAGGGAACCAGGGAACAACCGTAGAGAGCACACGAGCATAGGGGAGAGTAGAGACGGGAGGAGAGAGTGTGTCAATTGCATAAGTACATATAGTGAGCTAAAATCCTTTATATGGTGTGATGGATCACGGATGACGGATATGATCGAAACGACACACCTCTTTGTCTCGTAACTGTTTCCAATAAAAAAAATTTGACTGTTAGATCAAAAGTTTTTCGTACAAAAGATTAACTAAATACAATTCTTAGACCCAAAATCAAGCTTGGCTAGACACACGCATGCACATATGTGGTATAACATGTCCTCCGAAAACTCTTTGAACTAAGGTTCATGATCCACCAACTATATAAAAAGACATGAGTTTGTCTTTAATATGGGACTAAAATGTTTTATCTTAATCATCACATGTAAAAGTCTCTCATCTGACTTTTTACACTTTACGACTTTCACATATATCAACGATACATCAATTGATTATTCAGGGATACTAAACATGAATTAAATATTATTAATGCACATGGTTTAATTAACTCAATTATAATTAACATTAAATCCAGCACTTGTTTCATTTGTAAGACAAACCATAACTCATGGGGAACCCCGACTGAACTGTAGGTGATATTGACGGCCTTTTTCTCTTTGTCAACTGTATCTATCCGTAGAATTGCCAGTCTTCGCCTTTCTTTTCTTTTCTCTTGTACATCACAGCAGAAGAGGATGCTGTTGCTCTGTTGATGTCGTCCAGTATAATGTGGACTTCTCCTTGGGTCCACGATGATGCCAAATAAGTATACAGCTTTGTCCGAATGCCAATTTGGCCATCCTGTCCGCAGTCTTGTAACAGTGAGCTAGAGGCACCTTCCAATTACGGTTCAGAAATTCTTGAGCACGGGATAAGAGATCCCATTCTGCAACAGAGGTTGCCTTGCAGTGGTGGAGTGTTGAACCATACTAACATTGACAATCTGCAGCAGAATATCCCTCCATCCTCTCGCTCATGTATGTCGCAGACCTGTAACTAAAGCCCAGAATTCTGCTTTAGCCGCATGACACGAGCCCAATCTTAATGAATAGCCCCTGGCGAATTTCCAACCGAATTACGAAATATACCCCCCTGATGTGGCCTCTTCCAAACCCCTTTTGTTCGGTGCATCCCCATTAAGGCCTATACGTCCAATGTGAGGTGGCAGCCAACAAGTCTCTCTCTTCTGCTACATTATGGATTTGCCCCACATCTCTTATTGAGTTGTACAAAATCCCCTTCAGATTGATTGGATCGGCCTCAGAATCAAACCAATTGTTTTCTTGATTATTTTTGTTATTGTTTCTATAAAAGTCTATACGGTCATCATCGTTTAACTAGATGCATCCAGTGCTGTCAGTGTTTATGTTTATTTGTCTGTAATTACTGTTCGGGCACCCTGTGTAGATGATCTCGTGCAGAACTAATACTCAGTGGATTTCAGGTGCAGAACATGCATCTTATATTTCAGTTTTTACAGGATTGACCTTTCAGAGTGCACTACTATACCATCAAGATTTCATGAAGGTAGCGGGACATGAAAAGATTAGGACAAATTCTGCAATGGCTTGGGGACTGCAGAAATTACTCGAATTTGTCAAGCACTACTATAACAATCCTGCAGTTATGATCCACGAGAACGGTAAGGATACCAATTGCCAGTATTAATGCAGCTCTTTTCTGGTGTTTGTTATCCACACAAACTGATCTCATTAGTCGTCTGAAGGCAGCGGTTGAAGATCGTTGTCATAGACAGAGAACCCCTTATGTGATCAACTCTTGTATATTTTCTTTTAGTGGTTTTGAAGTCTCTGAAGCAAAATATGATCTAATTTTATGGCCATGTATTTGGCCAAGGTAGTAAAGTTGGGTGTGAAGAAATCCTAAGAATATCATCTCCCCGTTCTGACATCGTATATATAGATTATGCCTAAATCTACTTGCCTTTTAAAAAAAAGATGGTCATCTACACTTGCCCTTGAGCATTTAATTGTTTTGTATTTACAGGGTATGTAAGTTACCTGTTGAACTCCCCTCATTCAAACGACCTTGACGACGTGGAAAGAAGAGATTACCTACAGAGTTACATTGAAAGTTTGCTGGTCTCTATCAGGTACTCGAAGAAAAGCTCTTTCAAAGTGTGATGCAACATTTGCTCTATATGGTGCAACTACTACATTAAGTTTAGGCTATTTGTTTGTGATTGATACGTGCTTACAGGAAAGGATCAAATGTCAAGGGATATTTCGTATGGTCCTTCGTTGATTGCTTCGAGCTGAATTTTGGTTATACAGCCCGCTACGGTCTCTACTTTGTGGACTTCACTGACGTGAATCTAAAGAGGTACCCTAGGCTCTCAGCGCGGTGGTACAACAACTTCCTGAAGAAGGAGACATTGCAAAACATTCTGCAAAGCCCAAGTCACATGTCCAACTAGTGATCAGTTAGTCTGATCTTCCTTTTCCATGCATGGTCATACATTATGTATGTATGATTACCTTGATAATTAATTGTTCAAATATAGCAATTGTAATTGTGATATGGTTGCCTGCATTATGTATGCATGCCTCTCCCTGTTTATTCTCACTTGTAAACAACGAAGAGGAAGGGAGCGCGCCGATCATTTCCATGCCCCCTAAAGTGGGTAAGATCGTACTATGAACGCACACATACATATGGGGTTAGGGGCATGTTTGGAGCCTTATACATCAGGGAAAGAATGGTGTATGGTTGCAGCAAACACCAAATTAAGGTTCCAAAACAAAAGCAAACTAAAAGTTGTTTCTTTGCCATTGTCGTTGTGAAGTGGCGTTATGACAGAATAATGCCACAGACGCTACCAGTAGGTTAATATTGCTTTGAGTGTTGTGCTTGTTGCTTGGGTTTCCTTACGATCGTCACGGTGCAATGGGCATGGTGTGCACAGTAGTCACTCACGCTCCCCAAGATAGCCCTGCAAAACATCAATCCAACGCCCCATGAATGATTGAGCAGAAGATGATGGTTGCAACATCAAAAGAACGAACTAACGCCACTCTCTTATCGAATTGTGTACCTTTTGATTGCTCCGTAGCCGTGACTAACAACAACTAACAGTTCAGCGCGGTGCTTGTCGACAGCGTCGCACAGCCCACTCCTTGCATCTCACTCAACAATTTCTATGTCGTAATCTGTAACCTGTAACGTGCATATTCACATCCATTGGCATCCATACATCAAGTTATGGTTAAACATGAGAAAATGTCAAAAGAATACGAAACGCATTTCTTCTTGCATGTCTCCGCTGCGCGATCTGTGACTGCACTTGCGGCTTTGTGCAGGTCAGCCTCCACTGCTGGCAGAATGTCGCCAATGCCTGAGAGAGAAAATGACATTCTTGTCAGTATCAATCATATACTAAGTGTCGTTCGTGACATCTAATGAACGGGAGAGACAGAGAGAGTCATGCATGTCAATATGAATGATATGCTGCTGTCGTGCATGGCATCTGATGAACGAGGGAGGAGCTGATACAGATTGATATACGTGATTACCGGGCCCCGAGAGCCGCAATACAGAAAGCGGCTACTGCTTTACATGAACCAAGATGAGTTTGAAGAGAGAACGCTGTGTGTCGAGAAAAACAGATGGTCCAGAGCCCATTCTAAAGAGTCAAAGCTCTCCTTGCTCTCGTCGACGCCCACCAGAACTATCTTCCTCTTCGTTGCCATCCTCGCTCAGTACCTCAAACTCTACTGCTACTCAATCTTCCAGTTCCAACCTAAGCATTTCCCCTCCTTCCTCTATAACCAAAACAAAAACAGCATTGACCGGTTCATACAAACACTAACAAACTGACGATCATGTGGGATCTCAAAGGGTGGGATGTACATATCTTCGGCCAAGCTCATTAACTCAACTAGTTGATTGAGTTGACCAAACTACATTCTGTTACTCATCACCGATGCTTTAGCAATAACCAGATTTTGTCTTTTCTATATATAGGGACTGATTCAGTCGTTCCGGGCTTGTGCCTACGTGCGTTATTGTGGGGAGACGAGGATCAGTAGCTCCCTTTTGGTCTCGCCATTGCTTCTGCACAGGGCTCGTGTCTCACAAGAATCTCGACACTAGACATGATTTCTTATCTGGTTTTGTTTTCGGAGCCGGTACTTCCTTCTTTCAGGTATCTCTCTCTCTCTCATCAGGGCAGTTTAGCTGCGTCAAGAATCAAGTGTTAACCACGTACTGTTCTGTCAAGAATCAAGAAAATTTAATACCTAACTTTACTGTACTTGGTGGTTGAGTTTCCAGGAAATAACTTGGATAACAGTAGTCCGGAGGTTGCAGCGGACCAATATCATAGATAAAAGGGATCAACCCAATCGAGTATTTTCTTCTCCATGGGCAGTTGCCATTTTTTGTTCTCGTATCTTACATTTGGATCATGCAGGTAGCGTTTTGTTGTTGAAGTTTCGCAAGAGCACGTGAAATTGATGCACGAGACCGGCCTCCACGCTTACAGTTTTTCCATCTCTTGGCCTGGTTCCTGTATATGCAACTCTTTTGATTGGCTTCTTTTACTTGGCCTTGCAGACCTCACTACATCTTGATGCATTGGGGATAAAGCGAAGCTGAAAGGGTTAATTCCATTCTACTTGCCTTATACATGACACCAACACGAAAAAAGCGAAAAAGACGCCACGGCACAACAAGCGGAGGCCCGGAGGAGCCGTTTGAAGAATTTCATGACCGTATCTGTGTTTCTTTAGTTGTATTCTTATTATTTAAATATGAACAGTAATAGCTTTTACTTGTAAAGTAGAAATTATCAATTAATAGAATTCTTCCTTCTTCTTGATTGTCTCTGTTGTCATTAATTCCTCTCAGAGGCGAGTGATCCTCTGATTTAAATTTTAAAATGTTCTTTCTACTTCAACAACTAATGGTTGATGAGATCCCTGCTAGCTTGACTGTGATACTTCGTTAGATATCGGACTTCGGCAGTCATTTCAACCATCTCTAGAATCGAAAAGCATATGGTGTTCTACCATTTCAATGAAAATTGAGAAGCTAGCTGCATTAATCAGAAACTTTTTTGTTAAATGTGTACATAAGGCATCCAACTCCTAATTTGGGTGTTTTTGCAAGTTGGTGTCGTAGCTAAGCAAATTGGATTCCAAGTCAAGTTTGCTTTCTTATGCACTTGAATTTTAGTTGAACAAGAGTTGATGACTGGATCTTGAGGTCAACCTCGATATGGAAGGGTGGAGATGATGCAACTGGCGAAGTCAAGTACCTGGCAAGCAAGCTTCGACTGGATAGTCTACTTGGCTCAACTTGGATCGGTCCATATAGACTCGCCGGCCGTGAGTTTCAATCGGATCCAAATCGGACCAGGAACCGAAACTGAGGAGGACCCAGTTCAGTTCTAGCTTCTGCAAAACCGAAACTGTGCCAAGACCAAAACCGGTGCTTTGGAACCGGCGGTTCCATAATTTTTTAAACCTCGATTCACTTCGTTACTTTCTCACCCTTTCAACTCAAGGGCTTTGAGCTCAAGGGTGGCACAATTATGTCAACTGGTAAGAAAGAATTTCTATTGATTTAGATAGTCTTAACACCCAAAAATTTCACAAATAGTTTTTACAATAACCATGGACTAAAACATCACAAGGGTTATGGGCTGCTATGACAAGTTGGAGAAGTGGAAGAAAATAAGATGGATTCACCTTAACAACAATTTGTCTTTAATTTATCTTCCTTTGTTTTTCCACTCTTATTAGCTTGTAGTAACTTCCTTCTTTCAGCCTTAATTTAAAGAAATATTTGCCTTTGTTCTCTTTGATTATAGTTGTGAGATTGGTCTACTTTAAGCAGCACAATCGAACATGCAACAATTCACATCGAAAACAAAATTCTAACCCAGATTGTAAAAAATCAATCATGGTAAGAATTAATTGGTTCTTGATTCTTCATTAAACCTATATTAATCTAGTTTAGCAAAACAACAATTATAAAATCAGATTGAGAGTTGCAGTGAAAACAAACAAATCCGGAAACTCTCCATCGATTGACACGAGTTGTCTGACCGTTCCTCACTGAATTTCGATCGGAATCACTGGTTATTGGAAAGTCTGCTTTCCAACGTATCAAGAATCATATGAATCTCATTCTTATCATTGATCAAAAGACTCGCAATCTTTTAGAAAATTCGCTGAACAATATACTCCACCAAACCAGGTTAGGCAGGTATAGTTTGCCTTCGTAGATTTGGTAGAGCTTTATCAATTGGTTGAATATGACCTTTCTCCAGGCTACCCTTTACAAAGAAACCTAAGAAATCCAAAGAAGCCTAAGAAACCCCAACTCGCTTGATCCTCGTCACTCGGACCCTTTCAAAGATAGAGGAGCATATCAAAACCTCATCTATTAGTTTTATTTTTCATGGTGGATTGTGGTAAGTGTAATTCGGAGACTCTTCATGAGTGAATTTTTGTATCATAGTTGTGTATTGAGGTCCATACATGAGAACCACCTAACAACTTCTACTACTTAGTTTCTGGTTCCTGTTGTAGGAAGGGAGCACCCTTTTCTTTTTTACTCATTAAGAATCTCATATCTAAGTTATAAACGTATCGTGAGTCACACATATTTACTGTTATCAATACAATCACTTTGTTTTCTTATTTTAAAATATTAAAAAAAAATAATTTACTTATTTTTTTATAAGGGAAGGCCAAAGCCTAACACCCACCCACGCATGTACTCCTCGGATATCAGAGCTAAGGCTCGTTGCTGTTGAGCTAAGACTCTGGGTGCTTGATGTAACCATTTATGTGGTCAAAAGAAGTATGTCCAACCTCATGCTTTAAAGAAAAGAAAACATTGAGTGGATCCAGTGCAATTAAGGGCGTTTCGCACCAAGAGAATTGGGCTCTCTGATGCCCACTGGCAGGTCGCAAGTTCGATTCCCGAGGGACTACATGCGCGTGTGAAAGGCTTTAGCCTCCGCCTCCCATTGAAAAAACAAAGCCGCTCCCAGATACGGACGGCACCTTCGTCCGTTTCTGCAAACACGAAGAAGTGAATACTTAGGACCCCAGGGAGTCGAGATCTATCATTCTTGGTTTTCTTTTCTCTTTCTCTGGGGTGGGAGGCTGAAGGTGAAGAACTTCCAGATCCCTCCTCCCCTTACCCTTTCCCTTTCCCTTTCCCCAACAGAAGAAGGCAAGGCCTGAAAAACTTTCTGATTCCAGCGACGAAATCTACATCTCTCTCTTCTCCGACCCCGCTCTCTTCGTTCTCGATTGGCGTCGTTTTCGCTCTGCAACCGGTGATTCGATCCATCGGTACGAAAACCAGTTGTTTGTGCGGTCACTGGCAGATCTCTGTCCGGGAACTCCTTTCTCCAGTGGTCACAACGTGAATCCTGAAGAAGAAGAGGAGGAAGATTTTCCACGGAGAGATCCATCATGAATCCGTTCTCTTCCGGCACCCGATTGCGGTATTTTCTCTTTCCAATAATTCTAAGATCCAAAAAAATTGTCCAGATATCTTCTTGCGAGTCTTCTCCATCTGATGCTGAAACTATTGCCTTTTCAGGGATATGATTCGTGCCATACGTGCATGCAAAACGGCGGCCGAGGAACGTGCTGTGGTGCGAAAAGAATGCGCGGCAATACGTACTGCTATTAGTGAGAACGATCAAGATTATCGGCATAGGAATCTTGCAAAACTTATGTTTATTCACATGCTTGGTTACCCTACGCATTTCGGTCAAATGGAATGCCTCAAGTTGATAGCGTCTGCTGGATTTCCCGAGAAGCGAATTGGATATCTTGGTTTGATGCTACTTCTCGACGAAAGGCAGGAAGTTTTGATGCTCGTCACCAACTCGTTGAAGCAGTATCCACCCCTGAATGCACCTTCTGTTTTTATGTCTAACAAGCAATTTCAGCTATAATGTAGTATCACCATAATTTTGGTAGGAATTTGTCGAATTTGCCATGTTTTTGAAAATAATAGATGACCGAGTTAAAGCTATATGAGAACCCCTTAGCAGATACACAGAGACCTGAACCATTCGAATCAGTATATTGTCGGACTTGCTCTTTGCGCACTCGGAAACATTTGTTCAGCTGAAATGGCACGCGATCTCTCACCTGAAGTTGAAAAGCTACTCCAGAGCAGCAACCCAAACATCCGGAAGAAGGTCTACTTTCATCTCTGCATCTAGAAACTCGGAAAAGCTTTTGCCACTTTAAGTTTCGACTAGTTTTGATGCGAAATGCTAATGCACGTTTCTTCCATAATTTCGTCATTTTTTGTTTTCAGAGCCCAACTTCGTGCGTGTGTGAGTATACGTGTGTGTGTTCATGTGCATGAGTATCCCCAGCATGCAACTGTTGATAACTTTGGTGCTTCCTTGTAAATGGATCATTGGTAGATTTATATGGTGAACCATAGTAAATATGACGAGTCGAGGCCACTCAATAACAAAGTTCATTGTGCAGCTACGTCAGTTTTCCACTACACCGGAAGGTTATAACTCACTCATTTTTTGATTTGAAAATGTTATCTTTTAATAATTTTTGACATATTTGATCTGATAATGTAATGATGTGTATCAATGATATCTTTAAAATATCATAATAGTGTAGTTAATACTGGCAATTTAATGGTTGTCGATAATATCAAAATAACTTTATAGTATGCAAACAAATGTGGTACATTACATATTAAACCTACACAAGATCAAATGAAATAACTACACCACCAATGAGTAATAAAGGTTTATTACTCATATTGCATCATAACTTGATAAATAAGATTCGGTTTTCATACACCAACCAATATATCTCAATGCCTACCCAAACTACCAACCTTTCTTCATAAGTAAATTCCTCTAGATCTTCTTTGCTTTGTAGATCTCCCTGAAAGAGGAAACACAACGTTCCAGATAGCACATTTATATAATATTCTTCTGCAGTATCATAATCCGTTTTCTCCATGTCACTGTGCATGGCGCATGCGTTTTCCTATTGTTTTGGCATCAAAACATTTGACTCTCTACTGGTTTGAAGCAAGAGATACTGCTTTCCTACTGCTACCATGTTCATGACCAAACCAAACCAAAATCCTTTTCCCACAATTAAGTAGGGTTGGATACTGCTGGCATGTTTCATGTGGGATCAAAAGGTTGAATCCAAATACAATGTAAAGAAGACCTTGTGTTTCGGTTAGCAAGTGAAACAGAATGTATCTGGTTTATCACATGGTTGAATATAGTGGCGGACCTATTCATGTATGAGCACCCAGAATCAGATGGAATAAATTAGAAATATCTATGCAGATTGTTTGAAGTTTTCATAACTTTATATGAAGTACCTCACTGAATTGCACCGAAAATGGACTTCCCTCACGGGCCTCACCCCATAAAATTTTCTAAATCCACCATTGGCTGTATCCAAACCCCATGGGATTGACACCACTAACATCAAAGCTGCATAGTTAATCAAGCTGCTCGGTGTTAGCTTAGCATGTGCTATTTGATAACAAAATGAGAAAAAAATGGAAAAATTTCTTTCATACGAAATTATGTGAGAGAAAAGCTCAAATTAATACGTTCACAGCTGAATGCATTATAGAACTGAATCTTCATAGATCATACAAAATATCAGGAAGAGTCAAAAAATGATCATGGGGAGATTTTAGTAAGTTTGGGAGCATGGTGATGCAAGTAGCATGTGCAGTTACATGATCCAATGCATTGAATCTGTGGTGTTCTCCTGATTGCTGAATCCGGTATGGAGAGGGATCAAGAGCAACAAGATGCTCAGAGTCACTTAGAAAAGTTCATGTACTAGTAACCATGTACAGGAACAACCAAAGTTACCAGACAAGTGGGAGCAGCAAGCAATTCAAGAAGCAGAATTGAAGACAAAAGCATCTTCAGATTTGTTGTAAGCAGGTAGAAAGGAATGGATAATACTGAATGAAACAAAAAATCTAATGAAAGTCAAACATCAAATTCACAAGAAATAAAGGGAATCAAATTATCAAACTACGAATGAAGTATGAATCAAACCATTGGTGAAATATAAACGGAAGTGAAAAACTTAAGATACGAGAACATAAAACTAGGTTCTTTTATCTAATTAAAGTGTACTATTGCTATCATATCATGGTTCAAATATTAGATTCAGACTTTTCATTGTGTGCATTCACAATGCCAAACAAATAAGGTGGATACACAATGCATCAAATAAATTGTCTGATAGTGCTTTTCAGTAGATATTCAGGTACTTGAGCAATTGTTGAACCCCTCATATGGAACATCAGTTAAGTCTCTGCTAATGACTATAAAGAGATTTTAGCAATCCAAATCACGGTGGTGGTGTGTGTGTGTCAGAGAGAGGGGGGGGGGGATAGGTAGGGAGAGGGAGAGTAACCTGATGAGGCTGGCTGGCGGGAGGTGAAAGGTAAGCAGACATTGAGGATCAGGATGCGGAGGAAGAAGAGGAGGGGAAGAGGAAGATGGGTGGGGGAGGAGGGACTCCTGCACCGGCATGCTACTGATTGATAACGAACCAACAGTAACAGTTAGGAGAGGTGAGGAAAGAAGGAGAAACAGAAGAGGGCTCGATTTTGCTCTATTTCTGTTCTTAATTGGATTATGGATTTGGATAAAGTCCTGCACCAATTTCAAATTATAAATTTTTAAAAGCTTAATGGCTCAACTTTATCATTCTTCATCCCACCCCCTTTTGTTTTTTAAGCCTCTGGTGAGACCCACCTTATATATTCCCAGAGCTTCATGGAGGCCCTTGTCCCACCTCGCCTTATCGTGGGTCAACCACTGCATCAGCCATTACCTAGTTGACGGATCAATGAAATTGAGCATAATGCTAGTTGTGTCTATTGGGAATGGATAAATGGTGCAATTCACCAATTACTGGTCAGCCTATAATCAACTTTTGGTGCCATATTTACGTTTTATTGTTGTGACTAAATCCTGCTTAAAGATTTAAAAGAGAGTTCAGTTTTTGTTAAGCTTGTGATGCGTTGTCTCTTTTTGACAATTCACACCATTATAAATTGCAAAATATTCAATAACTCTTTTTATTCTTTTCTTCAGGCGGCGTTGTGTTCTATTAGAATAATTAGAAAAGCACCAGATCTCGCAGATAATTTTGTGAAACATGCTGGTGGTTTGCTTAGTGAAAAGCATCACGGGGTCCTGATTACTGGAGTTCAGCTGTGCAACGAAATATGCAAAGCCAGTTCAGAGGCCCTTGATTATTTGAGAAAGGTGTTCTTTCACTTTCTGACTTTTAGATTAGAGAAATCAGTTTTGAAAAAAAAATTGTTATTCATCGTTAGCAGTACATGTACAAACAAGTGAAGGGTGCATAAAAATTTTGACCTGCTATTACTTAAAAATACATGCATAAATTGTTACATGAAATCACATTCTACTGATTGCTTTAATTGCAGTACACAAAAGATCTGGTTCGGATGTTGAAGAATGTGGTGTCTAGTGGATATGCGCCAGAATATGATGTATCTGGAATCACGGATCCCTTTCTACAGATTAGGGTGATGCGTCTTCTCCGTGTCTTAGGTCAAGGTGATGCTGATGCAAGTGATGCAATGAGCGATATCCTTGCTCAGGTATATAATTTTTATTTGAAAATCATGCAGTGAGTGATATGCTTCGCACAGTTTCCTCATCCTCTAACTCTCATCTATCCTTGCACAGATTCACCATTGGATATTTTGTGCACATTTTCTCCTGTTGGGAAAACCAAAGTAAAAGCGCGCCTGCCCACTCGCACACACCCTTATACGTGTGTGTATGCATGTACGGCAGTGGTTATTGTTGCCTTATAGGGCAACCAAAAGGCCATCTGCTAAAGCATGGCCTATCTCACCTATGCCTATGCCTCAACCTCAAGTAAATAAGTTAATAGTGACCACATATACTCATGTTGGAAATGTAGTTGTTGCTTCTGCCAAAGAGGAAATGGATGATGATTGGAAGGCCTAAGCAGAAGCAGCCAAAGACCAACCACTAAGTAGCCTCTTTCTTACTTCATTTATTTTGAGGATCTAGGGAATAGCTAATAACTACTATCTCTTCCTTCAACCATCTAGCTTATCCTCTTGCTATACGACCAGTTGAGAGGAACTCATTTTGTATTATGCCAATATTCAACTTCTGATTGAAAGAGGGTTTGTTGCACATAGTCCTTCCATAGGGTTTCTGCTGCAGAGCAAAGAATGCGATTCTTTGCTCAAGAAGAAGCATACCTAAAGAGTGAACTACACTAGTTAAGGCTAGTGGTTCACTATAGATATTTTATTTGTTAAATATCCACGGGGAACTCGGATTCAAGCAGGATTAGTTTGATCCAGACATGAGATAAAGGGGTGGTGTATGCTGAAAAATGATTCATAAGTTGCTGTTAATGGAGTTAAAGTTATGGAACTATGAGGGGTTGGTATCAGCTTATGCTAAATTGCTCTACATATAGTTCTTTGAATCACATTTTGCAAGTGAACAAAAGCCAACCTGAATCTATCTGGAAACCAATCTGCCTCTCTCTTTCACTATACATTTTATATGCATACGTATGCATGCATGCATACATATATGTATCTATGTAGAGAAAGTGGCATATGCTCAATGCACATGATAGTCAACCACTGTAAGATGGTCGGCTCCATTGCGGTTGTTGTAGTGGCCCACCCACTTACCAGTGTGAGTACTATTGAGTGTTGAGTATATACCCCTTCCTTTCTCTCTCTCTCTCTCTCTATATATATATATATGTGTGTGTGTGTGTGTGTGTGTGTTTGTATAAATCTGTAAAAATATATACATGTATAATATATATATATATATATACTTAAAACGTGATTATGCAAATTGGTGACTAATGCATGCTACTGCATTCCCTCAGTTTTTTTAGAGGCATGAGTGCCATTTAGAAAGAAAGGGATGGTGTTCAAAAAATTATGAAGGTATGCAAGATAGAATCAATCTACATATACATATAATATGTATATGTCTCTACATAAATATATATACATACATAAATAAATGAATAAATAAATAAGTATGTATATATATAGAGAAAATGATTCAATCTTGGCCACCACTTACACTGCCCACTCATGCCCGACCATTGCTTTTCGGTGGCATGAGTTTAACAAGGTTGTTTGTGATTTTTTAAATACCCTCACAACTTTCAAAATTACACTCATGCTCACAAAAAGCAATGGTTGGACATGATTGAGTTGCGTAAGTGTTGGTAAGATCTGATTTTCCTATTTGTGTATATACTTATATATATACACATACACATACACATGCATATACATGTATAACTTTAGCCTTCTGAGTTTGACATAGTTCTTCATCAGCATAACAAGCTTAATGCAAGAACGATTATGTGGTCCTCAAGACAATTAGTTGATTTTTCATCACTATTATCTTGAATACTATTTGACGTGAACATTGTTGATCAAATACAATAGAAACGGGTCAACTGTATCTATCAGTTGTTTTATTTTTTACTGATGAGAAATTCAACATGGTTCGTTAAGTTTCTGGTATGTGCATATGGTGTTGTTTGACTGTAATGTATTTTCTTTTCCTTCCTCAAAATGGCTATGCCAATATATGTGGGTTTTCTTGATCGTCTTGTTTTCATCATTCAAAACCTGAAGCATCATTTGGAGCTTTTTAGTTCACTCCAAAATCTTTCGAGTATCTTCTCAAAGAATACCTGTCATCTTTTTTCTTTTCGTAATATATTGTTGTACCTCTCAGAAACTGCACTAATATTCAGGAAATGAGTATTTTGGGCAGTTAAGGCCTATTTGCTTGCATGTTTTAAGTTATTATAGTTAAGTCAAATTCATTCATCTTTTTGTGTGGCACCTTTGTCCTTGTGTTATGGTCATGTACTGTTGCACAATGTCTTTGCCTATTGCTCTAGTATCCAAGTTGACATGGATTTCTCTTTCCTTAAACCATTTTATGTACCACCATGGTATATTTATTCTGAGAGCTTGTTACGTTAATATCAATATTGTTACTTAAATGTAGGTTTTCCTGTGATTTTTTCTAATATTCTGAATACTGCCAATTTCACACCTAAATTTTTTCTGCAAGATTTCCATGTCACGCGAACTGTTTACACTGAGAGAGCTGTTGTTAGTGAATCTTAAAATGCCACTATGCATTTCATTCTCTCACAAAAGTTCACTTGTTTTGGTCTCTGAAAATTCATATAATATCCCCACACTTTGATTCTTTTGGTTTCTCTTTTAGGTTGCAACCGGTACAGAATCTACCAAAAATGCTGGAAATGCCATACTATATGAATGTGTTGAAACAATTATGGGGATTGAAGCTACTGGTGGTCTGCGTGTGCTTGCTATTAACATTCTGGGAAGATTTTTGTCAAATCGTGACAATAATATCAGGTTATTCTGCCTTTTCTCATTGTAACATCTTGAACTTACGAAAATCGCTAGGGTGCTAGATGCTCTGGGATTATACTGTGTTGGTTCTGTATCTGCATGTAAAGGAGCTGGTAGGGTGATTGGCTTCTGTAGGCTTGCAACATGTTTTATCACCATGGACTGGAGTAGGAATTAGTTTTCAGCCATTTAGTGCTTCATGGAGTATAAATCAATTTCCCAATATTTGAAGGCATCCACTGCTGGGGAATTTTGTGGTATGATGCCCTTATTGCCTTTGTCCGCCACAATGTTGTTAGTAATTTTTTAGTGTACCATTGCATTTGAGCAATATACATGGCGTTCTATTTGTGCTCCACGCCATATTGGGCAATAAGCTACACAGCAATGTCACGCTAACACTTCTACCAGGGTTCCTTACCTGTGTCTGACTCAATGCTTGTACTTCTTCTGCGTCCAACATGGTATTAATTATAAAATATTTTTAATTAACAATTCTAACTTAAAAATAGTTTCACTATAATTTCAACTACTTTATTATAAATTTTTAAAATTTCTTGTAGTTTCATGAGATATTATCAACTATATAAAATAATGTAGACAAATATATTCCTGCGTCCATGCACTTATGATTTTTAATATTACTGTGTTCATGTCTATATGGCTTTCAAAGTTGTAGTGTCTTGCAGTCGCACCTGCACCATGTCCTGCAACAGCATCCGTGTGACACAGCTATGCAGCATGTGCTGCATAGCACATAGTGCACATATACTGGGTAGAGGTTCAGGGGTATAACATGCTATTCTGCTATGTTTTTCTATGAATGACACTCCTCATCACACAGAACCTTGAATGGCTTGGAATTGAGAGAGTGCTGGACACCCTGAGTGGTACGGGCATGGGTGCTACCAGAACAATAGTTTCCAGCCAATCTGGTGTGGGTGGTGCCAGGAAAACTAGTATGATGTACAATGATATCATGATGCGCTGACACTTATCGCTATGACATTGTTGAAGACAAAATCTTAAACATCACGATCACAATACATTTGCTGGCAATTTATAGGCTTTGCTCAATATTGGTGATGTGGGTTCTCCATAGCTGTAACAGCATCCAGCCCATCGATTGTCTGATGGTTCTAGAAACATACTGCATTTTTGACTTCAAAATCACTTTGTGGGGGGAGGGGGGGGGGTGCATCTCAGATCTTCTCCAGTAGCTGATGATGGGGATGCTCCAATGTGGTTTGAGCAGTGTAGTCTCATCATTGCTTTGCAATTTTTAATAACAAGTTTTTTCACATTAACCAGGTATGTTGCTCTAAACATGTTGATGAAGGCAATCGTGATGGATACTCAGGCGGTGCAAAGGCATCGAAATACAATAGTAGAGTGTGTGAAGGTAAGTTACTGGCCTCTGTCATTATGCTTTTGAATGGAAGCATTTTTTTAAACAAACAGGTATGTTCCATAATCCTTTATTGAACAAATAAATCTATATACAAAGCAACCACAAATGGCTTAGGTTTATTGAATGTATGAGTATCTATAGAGAGAAGAGTGAAAGTCTGCATCTGTGCTGCTGGTTGCTGAAGGCCCAATGGCTATTTTACTAGCCGTTGGGCTCCCTGGTGGCCAGTTGGCCCTGGGTCTGTTGGGACCTGATTTCAAACACAAACTTATGGGTCTTGTTAGCTCAATCCTATTATATTTTAACACCCCCTCTCAAACTTATGGTATGTATATTGAAAGTTTGTCTAACAACAAAAAAACATGAATATGATAGTGTCAACTTAGAACCATCTGGGATCCATAACTTCACTTATTCACGTAAGGTTCACCATTTCTGCAACAATACCTCCATATCTTTTTAATACATGTAACAAAAATAAAACTTCAATAAAAATATTAAGATCCCATAACTAGAATAATAATAACTTTCAAAGTAGTTCTTTAATGGAAAAACATTGGTCATCTAAGTAGGATCATCAAATATAACAAATAAGTTCACAAATTACCACAAACTTGTGATATTATAAATGGTTTTTATATCAAACAAGTTTTAAGGCTAAGATCAAACTCAAACCCAAATAAGCTTTAAGAATGAACTCAAACCATCCAAATCAAATAAGCTTTAAGGCTCAGCTCAAACCATCCAAACCAAACAAATGTCAAGACCCTTAAATAACTCACAATTTCAAACATAATTCTATGATTCTAAGAATAAGATAATCCACCAAGATGATCAAAAGGTTTTAAAGATTTATAATCAACTTATAAGAATCTTTTCAACATAAAATGTTCGTCTAAAAAACCCAGAATTCTTTGAATGCAATTTTTATCATTCACAATGATCAAAATGTAACAAATGTAAGTGCATTTTCAATATTGACTCATCTCCAACCAATAATCAACAACATGAAACACCTTAATCACAAAAGTCAACAAAAGGTTAACAAATGTGACATATAGCCACAACACGGAGATCTTAATCATATGAAAATGCAACTTCAAAGTTATCAATATCACAAATTATCAAATATCAATAAGTGCATCTCCAAACATTGACTGGTCTCCAACCAATAGCCAATAACATGAAACACTTAATCACAAAGGTCTTCAACAAAATGTCAACAAAAGTGAATCATACAAAGAGATGCAACTTATTGTATAACAAACACCAAACAAATTTTCTTCTAAATGACACACCAAAATTGATCAAAAAAATGTTAAAAATAGACAAGTTTAAAAGAGCACACCTTGATGGATTTGAATATGAATACCAAGCAAGGTCAAATTAGATCGAGACATAACCTGACTATATATGAGTTTGGATCCAAAACTAGCAAAGGCCTATGCTGAACATAAAACAGGCACAAAACAATTATGGATCCAAACCTTATCCACAACTTGATTGTATATAAGTGCCCCATTTCTCTCTTTCTCCTTCTCATGCCATTGTGTTTCATACGTTCTCTCTCTCTTCAACATAGACTCTCTCGTGGTGCTGGGCGAGAGAAGGAGATAACCTTCCACAAAATTAGGGTTTTAGCCAAGATCGCGAATGCCATGGATGATGGCCGACTGAGGGTTTAAAAGATAAAAAAAGCTCGCCAAAGAACTGAAGGACGATGGATGCAATGCCTTGACCATCGTAACCAACCCTTGCCATCATCACCTGATCCCCACCGGGGTCCATCGCCACTCCTACCACCAACGACTTTCCCTCGTACCACCCATCTCTTCCCCTTTCTCGTCTCGACTTTAGTCGCCATCGGAAGCACCCAACTCGCCCATCGATAGGCAGCTAAACCTTGGTTCCAACCTCGCCGTGTCACTCGACCACCGGTTGCTTTCACCATTCGCCCGCTACCTTGCTGCCAGTTCGTCGTGGAATCACCTGGACGGTTGGACCTTGCCATCTCCACCATCGACCGCTCCCTTGTGCTCCCCATCATAACTTGATGCCCTAACTCTCTCCGTCTCTTTGCCTTCATCGCCACATCTTTCTTCCATGCGCCTGCTTCAATGGCTCCGGTAAGCGGTAACAGCCTCCCGAGCGTCTATCTCTCCTATGTTGTCCAACTGCCGTATACCCTCTACGCCAAGAGCTCGTTAGGGGTGAGGCCAAGCGGCTCGACCACAAAGACTTTGTGGCGCCATGGGTCATGGTCTCCTTTTCGGTGGTGAAATTGAACTAGGAGAGAGATTTCACCTTATTCTTCCAAGCTGGTTTTTCGGTCGCAAGATCGAAGGAAAATCAGGGAGCGCTGCCTCGGCTTCGTCACGACGATGCTCCTCCTGTTGCATCCACTCGGGTGCCTCACTCTCCTCGACCTCAAATTCCCATGCCTCGGGCTATATATGATGGTGTCGTTCAGAAAAGATGTGTTCCTTCAACCTCACTCTCTTCGATCAATCTCGATGTTTCTTGCTAAGGAAAACATAATTTTCCCTTCAAGAACCTCATTTTTGCATACACCCACCTTTCACTCGAACGGCTACGCACTTGGAATTTGAGTTTTGAGCAACATACAAAAGACACACGATCTACTGCTCTCCATAACATAGCATACTCAACAAAAAGCCACAAGCTACAACACATATTACAACATAGTGATGAGCAGTAAAACAACCCTTTCAGCGAGTCTGCCACCACCCATAACTGCTCCTAGCGATCGTGCTAGCTCTGATACCATGTATAGAAATATGTACGTTTCAAATCCATTTTATTGAACGAGTAAATCGATATATAAAGCAGCCACAAGGGGCTTAAGTTTTTTGAATACATGAGGAGTGTTTATGGAGAGAAGAGTGAAAGCCAGCAGCTGTGTTGCTGGTTGTTGAAAGCCCAATGACTATTTTACTAGCCTTTGGGCCCCTTGGTGGCCTTGATATCCTTGGTGCCAAGTTACCTTGGTCCGGGTGGCCTTGGGTCCGTTGGGACCTCATTTCAAACACAAACTTATGGGCCATGTTTGTGCCCTGTTGACCCAATCCTATTACATTTTAACATTTTCTACTTTCCCACTTACCTATATTTTTTTGTTGCATTTCATTAAAGAGGTTTTTTAAATATTTGTGAGATTGTCCAGGACCTAGGTGTTTGCTACTTCTCCGTTAAGCAGGTTTGAATAGATTCAGTAAATACTTGTCTTTGTCCAGTGTGATCTTTTACATGATGACTCCTATTGTTTTGCAATATTTGTAGTTCAAATAGAGTTTCTGTTTATTTGTCTCAGGTACTTTGTGATCACTTATGTGAAAAATGCAGGATTTAGACGCGTCAATTAGGAAGAGGGCACTTGAACTAGTGTTTCTTTTGGTGAACGACAGCAATGTTAGGCAGTTGACAAAGGAGCTTATTGATTATCTGGAAGTTAGTGATCCAGAGTTCAAAGATGACCTTACAGCGAAAGTTTGCTCTATTGTTGAGAAGTATGATGCTGTTTTCTTTTGGATCCAAGGCTCTGGTCTTTTGCCCTCTGTCTGAATAAGCACACACTTGACACATGCATGAATTCCTTCATCACTCTTTTCTGTCACAGGTTTTCACCTGATAAGCTGTGGTATGTTGATCAGATGCTGAAGGTTCTGTCAGAGGTAAGCCATGTTTTTTTTCTAGAAACTGGAATATCCAAACCATTGATAAGTTGTCAAAAATGAATTTATATGTCCTGTAATACTTCTAAGTTCGTAAGTTGTTTTCATGTGGAGAAGATGTTTCAGATTTCCTATCCCTGTAAAAAGCAGTTGTTTCCAACAGGTATCATGTATCTGAGCACACTTGCGCTTGCTATGTAATGTGTAGAAAGTTAGGTTAAAAATATTAGTGGCAATGGATGAGTAAATTAAATGGATAAATAATGGATGTGACTGATGTATTGGGATGTGGTTCCTGTTCCTGTGCAATGTGTATGTATGGGTGTGTGTGTATATATACGTGTATATGTATGTGGTTGAAATAAAATTAGTAAAACTTGAGAGGAAGTTACCCAGGCTTTGACAAAGATGGACTGTTGAGAAATTTAAGCGACATGATATAAAGCAGAGGATCAACCTGAACGCATTCTTTCAATAAGAAACAAGCAGTGACCGTATTGTCACTGTGCCAAGTGCATCTTGCAAGCAGCTGGTTTCTTTCTTTCATGGAGCTCCTGATGGTGGTTTAAGCTTTTGATTTCAATGAAATACAAATAACTTCTGCTCAAGAATTGTCACAGTATTTTTCCTGCAACAACAATTTTGACGTTTATGCACTGCAGTTTGTGAAAATAAATCTCATTAGGGATGTATGTTTATTATTTGATGCTATTGTTAACTGATTATTTGGATCTAGTGCTTAAAGTATGCACTATGCATGTAAATCATGAAAAATTTTTAGCCTCATCTTAGGCTTTGCATTCCAATGGGGGTTTATCCGTGTGCTTTTTCTAATAGAGAATTTTTCATCATGTGAAGCTTAACAGATAAAGGCATGTAAGCATAAATTCTTGTGATATTTGATCTTACATGTTACAAAATATTGCGAAGACAGAAATTCTTGTGATATTTGATCTTACATGTTACAAAATATTGTGGAAGACAGTTTCTCTCTGGTTAACTTAGTTTTATTTTTCCCGTTTAGTTAGTCTAATATTTTCCATTCCATAGGCTGGAAATTATGTCAAAAACGAGGTCTGGCATGCTCTTATAGTCGTCATAAGCAATGCACCAGAACTTCAAGGTTACACGGTTCGCTCTCTTTACAAGACGCTTCAAGTTCAAGCTTCAAATGATCAGGTTTTGTACATCATTCATCTAATCAATCTCATATTCCGTCTCTTTGAGTTCTTCATGTGACAATACATACAATTATATTTAACCAGGAAAGCCTTGTTCGAGTAGCACTTTGGTGCATTGGTGAATATGGGGAGATGTTGGTCAATCGTTCTGGTGAACTTGAAGGAGAGGAACAAATTACTGTATGTTTATTTGTTTCTTGTCAGTTCTGGATGCAATATTTGGATCAGATTTTACCAGCATAAGGCTTCAATTTTTTACTTGCCCCAGAACACGTTATGTACTTAAATTTTCTGATAAATTATCTGTTGGGAATTTTTTGTCATGAGCTTATGTGTGTGTGCGTTTTCGTGTGTGTTTTTGTGTACATCCTCTGTCCATCCTTGAATTCCTTTCTTCTCATGTTGCTTACTGGTATGACCTTTGATCTCGTAAAATTATTGATTTTTGTGCAAATAAGTACTTATCTGCACGACATTCAATGTTCCTTGGACGAGAGTAGCACCAGGATGGGTGACCTCCTGGGAAGTCTTCATGTTGCACTCTTTTTTCAAGATCTACTTTAAGTCCATATTTATTTATATTGGTCATTGATGAGTTAACAAAACATATTCAAGATAAAGTACTGTGGTGTATGTAGATGACATTGTGTTAGTGGATGAGTCTAAGAAAAAGTTAATAGGAATTTGAAATTATGGAGAGAAATGTTAGAAAGTAATGACTCCTAACTTAGTAGAAAAACACAAAATATATGGAATGAAAGTTTGATTTCCGAGAGGACATAAAAATTAATATTGGCACACATTGCTTCCCTCACAAGAACAATTTTAAATACTTAAGGTTAATTTTTCAAAGCTAAGTCACACAGACACTTTTAAGAGGTGGAGTCTCGACCTCGACACGGGTGCGACACTGACACCGACATCGACACTGTGTCGGTGCGGCATGGCAAAAAAAAAACACAATTTTTTTCGTAACTCACGGTTCTGCCATCTATGGTGTATTTATCCTAGAGAACTCGATCAAAGAGGGAGTAATCCGTGAAGACAATGAAATCGAAGCCTCTTAGTCAACTTGTGACCTTATCTCCCATGATGACCACCTGAGTTACCTCACCGTAGTTTCCAAAATGCTCCTTTAGCTTGTTTTTCATCATCACCCATGAAATTCCGCCGATGAACGTAAAAAATATCTCAATGCGGACCTTCTTCACTTCCTTTTGTATGGATATTCCACGCTTCAAAATCTGGTATCGATTTTGAAGTTCAGGTTTTTTTTGGATAAATGGGTCCGGATAGTGAATATTGATTTGTGTATTATGATGAAATTAGTAGTTGTTTACAGTTTATGTGTTTTGCTTTAATATAAAATTGTGTACTTGCTATTATCGTATACTTATGTTAATTGATGTCTCACTTGTTGTAGCTTGAATATTATATATAATATTATATACCCTAGCCGTGTTGCCGCACCCAAAATAATATATAATTTGTCGTATCCCGCACCCGCACCCGTGCGACATAGTTTCAAAGTGATGAAAAATCGATGGAGATGTTATCCATAGAATTAATGTCGGTTGGTTAAAATGGAGAGTAGCATTAGGTATTTTATGTGATAAGAAGATACCATTGAAGTGTTGAAAGGTAAATATTATAGAGCAACAATTAGGCCTGCTATGTTTTATGGTTATGAGTGTTGGGCAGTTAATCGTCAACGTATGCAAAAGATGTTTGTGGTAGAAATGAAGATGTTGAGATGGATGAGCGGTCACACAAGGAAAGATCGTATATATAATGAGGTTATTAGAAAGTAGAAACAAACTGGGAGTAGCACCAATAGAGGTTAAAATGAGAGAAAATCATTTAAGATGGTTTAGACATATAGAAAGATGACCCAAGGACACTTCTGTAAGAAGATATGAAAAACTAGATCGTAAAAATGTTGAAAGAGGAAGAGGACAACCACAAAAGTGTTAGAAAGAAACAATAAAGAATGATCTAATTTATATTTGAGTTAACTGCTAGCATGACACATGATAGGACCTTGTGGAAACAAAGAATCTATGTAGCCGACCCCATCTAGTATGGAAAAGGCTTAGTTGTTGTTGTTGTTGTTGATTTCAGTTAACTTCATAGCTAAGCATATATCTGGATATGTACGTGCTACATCTTTTCCTTCCATTTTCTTAAATGTTAGGACAGCCTTGTATATTTGGATACATTTAAAATCAAAGAGAAAAGAATGTACTGTTTCTTATATAAAAGTTAGAAACGATGTCCATCAGATTTATGTAAAGTTGAAGATATTGAAATCAGAACATTATTTAATGTGCGGAAGAGAAAAGATGTTGCTAGTTTCTAAAGGGGAGAAAAGAGATCTACCTGTTCTAAAATATCTTCTATGGTGAAAAAATTATCTAGGAGTAATGCCTCTAGCTCTCAGAGTGTAGATATGGATTGCTTGTTTCTAAATGTACGTAGTTTATTCTGCAGTCATCAGACTTCTTAAGGTTGTTCTAACTAAAATGCACTGGTTATGAGAAGGTGAATCCATTTGGAAGTAAAAAACGGTCACCTTCCACTGTACCTGGCATCCTCATAGAAATTTAAGTAATAATGGTTGATCAACACTGACCTTGAAGATTAGAACATAAAACACCAATGCATAGTTTATACTGTAATGATTTCAATGTAATGAAGATGATGCTCCAATATAGTAGCGGAAGATCGATGAATAAATATCACCACAATGTAACTATCACAAAGCCTTAGAAAAGGCTATAGCCGAGTGCAACGAGGACACACCAAAGGAATAATGAGCACAAAGCAAACCAACCAAATAATAAATAATCTTTATTTATTAGCCACGAAATGCTTAAGTGAAACAATGAAGTTTACATCATATTTATAGAGGAGAATACATGAGAATAAGAAGAGGAGAGAAGGGGGTAGAGAGGAGAAGAGGGAAAGGGGGTTGGTCACAACAGGTCCCCAACGGCTAATAGCCCTGCTGCCTCAGGCCTAGCGGCCTCGGGCTTGCAGGGCCTGTCTGGTCGGGCCACTTGGGCCCATTTTCTAACACCCCCCCTTAAACTTACAGCTCCATGAAGTTTGCCAATTAGAGACTGAAAGCGAAGAGTAGGGAATGACTTGGTGAAGATATCTCCAAGTTGATACTCTAATTTTATAAATTTTAATGTTAAATTCTGGTCACAGCCAGCCCCCAACCCCCAACGGCTAGTGGCCCTGTTGGCTTGGGCCTGACGGCCTCGGGCTCGCAGGGCTTGTAGGGTAGGGCCGCGTGGGCCCATTTTCTAACACCCCCTTCAAAGTGACAACTCCATGACTTGAAGTTTGCCAATTAGAGACTTAAGGTGAGGAGTAGGTAATGACATGGTGAAGATATCTTCAAGTTGATACTCCGATTTTACAAATTGTAATGTTAAATTCTGGTCACAGTCAACCCCCAACCCCCAATGGCTAGTGGCCCTACTGGCTTGGGCCTAGTGCCTCTGGCTCATAGGGCCTGTCAGGCCGGGCCACTTGGGCCGATTTTCTAACAACGAGGAGCAGGTAATGACTTGGTGAAGATATCTGCAAGTTGATACTCTGATTTTACAAATTGTAATGTTAAATTGCCTTGTAGATGCTCTTCACGAACGTAGTGACAATTCATCTTTGTGTTTTGTACACTCATGAAAGGTATGATTGTTGATTATATACATAACACTTTTGTTGTCGCAGAACATGATTGGAGGAACTTCCAATTGTATGCCCAAGTCAAGTTAGTTTTGTTGTTGTGTTGGCCATTGCACGATGCTCAGCTTCGGTGGAGGAAAGAGACACCTTTTGTTGTTTCTTGCATCTCCATGAGATGAGTGAGTGACCAAGGAATATGCAGTAGCCGGTAGTAGAGTGATTGTCATTCACATCACTACTCCAATTAGCATAAGTATATGCGATTAACTGGGATAAAGAGGAAGATGATAAAAATACTCCCTTAGTTGAGGTTTGTCGAATATATCGAACAATCTTCATAACAATACTCATATGCACTAAAGTGGGCACATGTTGAAATTGACTTAGAGTATGAACGGTATGAGCAATATCTAACCGTGTTATGGTAAGGTAGGTGAGTGCTCCAATCATCTGTTGTCTATAAGGTGTGGGATCACTAAAAAGTTCACCATCAACTAGACACATCTTTTGGTTGATTACCTTAGGTGTCTCAATAATTTTGTCATCTGTAATACTTTATCTAAGAATAACATCATTAGTAAACTTAGTTTGTGATAAAAAGAAACCTCTATCATCACGAGTTACCTCAATGCCAAGAAAATAAGAAAGTTGACCAAGATCCTTCATTTCAAACATATTACCAAGTTCTTGCTTGATTTGCTGGATACCTGTATTATCACTACCTGTAATAATCATATCATCGACGTAGAGCAAAAGAATAACAATACCTGCAGAGGATTTTCTTATAAACAAAGTTGTGTCAGTATAACAGATAGTAAAACCATGCAGTGTCATGAATTCAGTCATTCTATCAAACCAAGCTTTGGGAGCTTGTTTGAGACCATATAAAGCTCTTTTGAGCTTTAAAACTTGGTTTCTAGAAAGATCGAGACCAGGAGGAGGCTCTATATATACTTCTTCCATCAACCAACCATTCAAAAAAGCATTTTTAACGTCTAATTGATAGATATTCTAATGATGAATTGCACACACAATTATAAGTCTTCTAACAATTGTCATTCTAGCCACAATAGCAAAGGTCTCTTTATAATCAATTCCATATTCTTGTGAGTAACCTTTGACAACTAATCTAGCTTTATAGTGATCTAATGAACCATTACTATTAATCTTGATTTTATAGACCCACCGACAACCTATAGTCTTTTTGTTTGATGGTCTAGAGACAATATCCCAAGTTTGGGTTATATATAAAGCATTCAACTCTTCGTTCGTTGCATGAATCCAATCTTGTGATAACTGAGTTTCCTTAAAGGTTCTAGGTTCCTTTATAACTGAAATATTTGTTACTAAAGCTTTATATCTTGATAAAAAACTATCATATGAGACAAATCTTTCAGGAGGTCTAGAATCACGGTTTTACCTTCTAGGAATAGGCACAAATCTCCTATTAGAATATTGATCAAAAGGTGTAATGGGGTGTCTTGTAATCATATGTTCATCAAGATCATTTTCTTCATGAATTACCTCTTCACCTAAAATATCATTTAAGAAGGAACAGGAGTCATTAAGAGAACTATCATCATCCATGCCTTTAAAACATATTCATTTTCAAAAATCTTGACATCTTGTGATACATAAAGGTTATCATTTTTACAATCATAGCACATATACCCCTTTTTGGTTATTCCATATCTTAGAAAGACACATTATATGACCCGAGATGACAGTTTATCATCTTTGTTAGTATAAACAAAGCATTTACATCCAAAAATACGCTGTCTTGAATAGTTGGGAGAAACTTTAATGAGTTTTTCTATAAGAGACAAATTTTGTAAAACCGAAGAGGACATCCGATTAATTAAATAGACCAGTGTTATCTGTATCGCACCGGTGCGATACGTACATGATACGATACAGGTAGGTGTATCGTGGAAGACAGTGTATCACACCGTATCGCCAGTATCGTACGATACGCCCCTGGGACCGATCCTTGGCCGACCTAAATTACGGGTTTTCTCTCTTTTTGGGTTCCTCAAGCTCCCTAAGAGTCGGTTTTCGCCTCCTTTGTGTTCAAAGCTCCAAAATCGTGCCTTATGGTGTCCGTGCAAGCCTCCAAACTCGTATTTAGGTATATTTTCATGGTTTTTCAATTTTTTTCATTTATATTTGTTGTTTTTTGTGTTATTTTATTTTTTTTAATGACAAAATATGAAGTTATTAAGTGTATGTATACGATTTTTATTGCATTCATGAAGTGGGAGACACTCCATTTGAGTGTTATTTGAAGATTGGGGGATTTACGAAGTGCTTTTATTTTCAGGTTTTTGTTTGAATTAAAGTACTCGATTGAGATGGGAGGAAGGGGTGGTAGAGACTCCCATTATTGGTCTGATGATCCGGCATGACAATAGGGAATACGAGTTGAGAGTTCGAGGTTAAAGATCATATGCTTATTTTGTGAAAAGGTTGTTAGTGGTGAAATTTCAAGGTTGAAATACCATTTAGCAGGAACCAGGAAAGAAGTTTCTCCATGCACAGGCAGAGTTAGAAGTTTGCTAGAAGGTATTAAATGCAATGTGGAGACAACAAAAGGATGATTTCCAGATGTATGAAGAAGTTGATGATGATACTGTCACTGGAGTTGGATTCACTAATAGTTTGCCTTCAGATGCTAGAACATAGATTGGTAGTAGGAGTTCACGAGCACCTAGCAGGGGAAAGAGGGTTGCAGCTGAAGACTTTGGAAGTGGCAGAAGAGGAAGTTCAGGAAGGAGTAGAGAAAGAGTTTCTTCTAGCATATATTCGTTCTTTCCTCCTTCCATTACACCTGGTGCTCAACCTTAAATTCGTGCTGCTATGGCTTCAGAGCAACTGCATGATCAGGCAGACCTTGTAGTGGGAAGATGGTTTTATGATGCATGCATTCCATTTAATGCAGCAAACAGTTTTTATTTTTAAGCAATGACAGATGCAATTGCTAACATTGGTCCAAGATACATGATGCCCTCTTATCAGAAGTTGAGAGAAAAGATATTAGATCAGACCGTCATTAAAGTGCAGCAATACTGTTCGACTTTGAGACAGTCGTGGAAGGAAACGAGATGCACTATCATGGCAGATGGATGAGCCGATAGGCGAGGGAGGATATTGCTAAACTTTCTTGTATATTGTCCTAAAGGACTCATGTTTTTGAGATCTCTAGATATGTCAGAGGAGAGACACACTGCAGAGATCCTACGATAGGAATTTGATAAGGTTATACATGAGGTTGGGGTAGAGAATGTAGTCCAATTGATTACAGATAATGCAACTAACTACAAAGCAGCTGGAAAGGAGTTAGCTGATATTTATGGGACTTTCTACTGGACACCATGTGCAACCCATTGTTTAGATCTCATCCTCGAGAACATTGGTGAGATGGATGAAATAAAGGCAGCAACTGAGTGTTGCCAAGATATTACAAAATTTATTTACAACCATGCATTTGTTTTGTGTATGATGAGGAGATATACAGAAGGTGCAGAACTTCTTCGCACAACTGCAACTCGGTTCGCAACAAACTTCTTATCTGTACAGAGTATTGTGAGACAGAAGCAAGCTTTGAAGAGAATGTTCTCCTCAGATGAGTGACAACAATTTGCAAAGTTGCCTCAAAACAGAAGAAATAAAAAGTTGAATGAGATTGCAGAAACAATTTTTAGAAGTTCATTTTGGAATGCATGTGTCAGATTATTGAAAATTACTTGTCCTTTAGTGAAAGTTTTGAGATTGGCTGACAACGAGGAGAAACCATCTATGGGCTACCTTTATGAAGCCATGGATAGGGCAAAAGAAGCCATCATAAATAACTTTAATGGAAAAAAGAGAGATTATGTGCCCGTGTGGAAAATAATTGATAGTAGATGGAATAAAAATTGTATCAGCCTATTCATGCATCAACCTACTATCTAAACCCATCATTCAGGTACTCAGCAACCTTCAAAAGGGACAGTGAGGTTAATCGAGGAATCATTAATTGTATCGACAGATTAGTCCATGATGAGAGCATAGCAGATGCGATACATCGAGGGATGGAGATATATGATAATACTCTTCAGTTAATGGGTTTGCCTGTTGCAATTCGCAACCGCACTACGATGCGTTCAGGTAAATTGTTTATTTTCATATTTAAGTTGCATCTTAAATTACTGTGGATTATTATGTTTTTAATGTTTGTCTTTTTTTACAGATATTTGGTGGAACAGGTTTGGAAGTGATTGTCCAAACCTTAGAGATTTTGCAGTGAGAGTTTTAAGGCAAACCTGTAGTGCAACATGTTGTGAAAGGAATTGGAGTGTTTTTGAAGACATCCATACAAAAAAGCGCAACAGGTTGGAACACAAAAGACTTAATGATTTGGTTTATATTCGTTGTAACATGCGCCTTCGTGAAAGGTAATGTTGTATTACTTTCAAATTTTCAATTCAATATTGTTTAACTTTAGTCTCAAATTGTTAATATTATTTACTAATTGTTTATCTTTGTTTGTGTCGTAGGCAATTAAAAAAAGTAAATAGAGAAGAAAGTCAGTTCGATCCAATAAGTTTGGATAATTTTGATATATTAGAAGATTGGGTTATGGAAGACACTGAAGAAAATGCCCACCTAACTGAAGAAGACATTGCCTGGATTAATTTGGAAGGAGCGCAACAACAACATCAAGGAGATAAGAATTTGATTTTCAAGAAGAAGGTGTCGCTGATGATGATGATGAGGATCTGCAACAAGGAGAAGATGAAGATTATTTAGTTGATGATCCTGATTATAATTTGTAAAATATAAATGTGTCTGTATTTCATTTTTTGCCTTTTTGGATTCAAAATATGTAATTTTGGATGTAATTATTCAATGTTGAATGTTCAATTTGTACTAAACTTACATTACATGAATTTAAAGCAATTACCATATTTTTCCAAAATTTTCCTGATTTTTTTTGTTTTTTTCAGATTTTTACTAATTTTTATTGTTTTTTAATTAATTTTTGTATTATTTTAATATTAAAGTATGATATGATACGCCCGTATGGTGGAGCCCATCGATACACGATACGATACGCGTCAGACAACACTGAAATAGACTGCAGTCATAATAGCTTCTGCCCAGAAATTTTTAGGAACACCACTTCATAAAAGCAAAGTTCTTGCGGTTTCCAAAAGATGTCTATGCTTACGTTCGGAAATACTATTTTGTTGAGGAGTCTTAGAGGAAGAAGTTTGATATAATTTCAAACGTATTGAGATAGTTTTTAAAATCCTTTGACATAAACTTTCCTCCTAAATCGGATCTAAAAATCTTGATTTCAGAATCAAATTGATTTTTTTAGAAGATTACGAAAGATAACAAAATTTTGAAAGACGTTGGATTTTGCTTTTAAAAGATAGACCCATGTATGCCTAGTAAAGTCATTTATAAAAATGACGTAATAGGAAATACCTCATTTAGACAAAACGGGTTCCGGACCTCGTACATCTGAATGAACTATTTTAAAGGGTCTTGTTGTAACATGTGTTTTGTTTGGAAATGGAAGATGTTGCATTTTACCAATAACACAATCTTTGTAAGAAAAAGATTCCTTAGATTTCATTTCAAGAGGACATTGATACAATTTTTGAGCATTAAGATGTCCTAGTCTCTTGTGCCATAAAAGAGCATCATTTGTTAAAACATTAACATATCCTATACTATGCAAATAGTCCATAATGTAAAGACCGCCATCTCTATGGCCACGACCAATCACCTTCTTCGAGAGACGATCCTGTACGATACATCTCGTGGAAATTGATACATCGCTTGATCTTTCGCTTTTAAAATGGGGAGGACGATAAGCCTTCACATTTGCCTTCACATTTGCTTTGGGTTTAGATACGGCAAGTGCGATATCTTTTTGAAACCTAGCTTCATTCATTCTTGTTTCCCTCATTTGAAGATCGGTAAGAACCTCTTTTTTGGTAGGAAATGACTTTTGATAAATAAGAGATAACCTAAGTCATTCAAATTCTCCTTGAGACATTGTAAAAATTGATATACAAAATCTTTATTGTCTTCACATTGTCTCTCATTAAGACATTGTGTACATTTCTTTATATAACCATGTAGTTGGTTCCAAATATTAGAATATTCGCGAAAAAAATCGTTAAACCTTTTATGTCATTGTCTAAGAGAGATAAATTTGTTTCTTAATGCCATTTTATGAGCAACATCAATTTGAACATGAGATTTTTTTTATTATTCTCATGCTTCTTTTGCATTAGTGAAGTCGGCCAAAGTGTCCCTAGTGTGCTCATTTACATTATTCATGAGCACCCATAGGACCGTTGGATGACTTCCTTCATATTCTTCTTTTTGCTCAAGCGTAACACTAATACAAGGTTTTACCTTTGAACTACTTACATAGCCAAATAATTTTTTGAAATATAGATAATTTTTCATAAACTCCGCCCATGTAAGGGATCACCCTTGCATTGCCGGTCCCAAGCCCGGATAAAGGAGGAGGGTTGTGTTAGGCTTCCGACAGCCAGCGTAAAACTTTGTCGGATTTCTACAACATGGATTACAAAAATTATGAGCATTGCTTTGGGGCGTCCCCGCCTAGTGACGTGCTGCAGAGCCCGAATGCAGTAAGAAGTAAGCAAGGGCCATTACATTTTCGCCCGAATGTAGTGAATCAATTGTAGAGAGGGTTCCCACATCATGGACGGGTGTGGGTAAAGAAGTTAGTCCCGCTACATTGCCGCCTGAATGTAGTGAAAAATTTTCAGAGAGGGTCTTCGCATTTTGATTATGGACGGATGCGGGAGGTAAGGAAGCTAGTCCTAGATAATAAGATTCGTATTGGTTCTTGGAATATCGGAACATTATCGGGTAAGTTAATGGAGGTGGTAGATACTATGATTCGGAGAAAGATTCATATTCTATGTTTACAAGAGACAAAATGGGTTGGAGAAAAAGCAAAGGAGATAGAGGATACAGGTTTTAAATTATGGTACTCAGGTAAAGAAAAAGCCCGAAACGGAGTTGGTATTATCATAAATAAGGATTTAAAGGAGAGTGTAGTAGACATACAACGATATGGTCACCGAATCATGACATTGAAATTAGTGTTAGGAGTAGAGGTTTTGAATATAGTTTGTGCGTACGCACCCCAAGTAGGACTAGAAGATAGTATAAAGACAGTTTTTTGGGAAGAGTTAGATAAGGTGTTTCAAAAGATTCCACAAAGGGAGATGATTTGTTTTAGGAGGAGATTTAAATGGACATGTCGGTAAAGAGGCATTAGGATATCAAGGGATTCATGGAAACTTTGGTTATGGGGATATAAACGAGGAAGGCAGGGAGATTTTAAATTTTGCTATGTCATTTGATCTCTTTATAGTCAATACAATCTTCAAAAAACGAGATGAACATTTAATTACTTATAAGAGTGGCTTATCACAAACACAAATTGATTACTTTATTTGTAGAAAAAAAGATAGAGCGTGTTGTAAAGATTGTAAGGTAATTCCAGGAGAAAGCTTAACCACCCAACATCGACTTTTAGTTATGGATTTACAAATAAAAAAATGGACAAAGAAAAAAAGAGTGCATTGAGCTATTCGGACTAAATGGTGGAACCTCAAAAGCGAGAAAGAAGATATATTTAAACAGAAAGTCCTTCAAGGAGATGTTTGGAATTATGTTGGCACACCCTCTGATATGTGGAACAATATGGCTATACATATTAGGAAAGTGGCGAAAGATGTGTTAGGGGTATCTAAGGGAGGTGTACCGGCACAAAAAGAAGCTTGGTGGTGGAGTGAAGTAGTACAAAATAAAATCAAGGCAAAGAGGGCATGTTACAAATTACATTATGCTAAGAAAACTAGTGAAACTTTAGAAGCTTATAAGAAAGCAAAGAAGGAAGCAAAAAAGGCCGTTAGTGAAGCAAAAGCTAAGATTTTGGAGGACTTATATAAAAAACTCAACTCAAAAGAGGGTGAAAGAGATATTTTTAGGATAGCTAGGGCTAGAGATAAGAAAACTAAAGATCTTAATTATGTTAGATGCATAAAAGATGAGGATGAAAAAATTCTAGTGGCAAATGATGATATAAGAAATAGATGGAAAAACTATTTTTATAATCTTTTTAATGAAAATAAAGATGTTAGTATTAGTTTAGGAGATTTAGCCAAGTCAGAAAAGTATATAAACCACAATTTCTACCGACGTATTCAAAAGAATGAAGTCAAAGAGGCTCTTAAACATATGAAGTGTGGTAAATCGGTAGGACCAGATAATATTCCTATAGAAGTTTGGAAAATACTAGGAGAAATAGGAATCACTTGGCTCACAAGACTATTTAATGAAATATGGAAAAACCAAAAGATGCCCGAGGAATGGAGAGCAACTACACTTATACCCGTATATAAGAACAAGGGAGACATTCAAAATTGTGCGAATTATCGAGGTATCAAGTTAATGAGTCATACTATGAAATTATGGGAAAGAATTATCGAACGTAGGTTAAGACAAGTATCAAGTACAACAGAGAACCAATTTGGATTTATGCCAGGTAGATCTACTATTGAAGCAATTCACCTTTTGAGACGTCTTATAGAACATTTTAGAGCAAAAAAGAAAGACCTTCACATGATATTTATTGATCTAGAAAAAGCTTATGATAGGGTACCGAGGGAGGTTCTTTGGAGAACTTTGGAAAAAAGAGGTATCCCATTGACATATATTAACCTTATAAGAGACATGTATGATGGTGCAAAAACATGTGTGAGGACTCATGAAGGAACGACAGACTTCTTTGAAGTTAATATTGGGTTACATCAAGGATCAACTTTAAGTCCATACTTATTTATAATGGTGATGGATGAGTTAACAAAACATATTCAAGATGAAGTACCTTGGTGTATGTTATTTGCAGATGACATTGTATTAGTGGAGGAGTCTAAGGAAAAAGTTAATAGAAAATTGGAACTATGGAGAGAAACATTAGAAAACAAAGGCCTCCGACTTAGTAGAACAAAGACAGAATATATGGAATGTAAGTTTGATCATTTGGCTACTTCAGAGGACATAGAAATTAAAATTGGCACACATTGCATTCCCCAAAAGGAAAGTTTTAAATACCTAGGGTCAATTTTTCAAAGTGATGGAAGAATTGATGGAGATGTTACACATAGAATTAATGCTGGTTGGTTAAAATGGAGAGGAGCATCAGGTATTCTTTGTGATAAGAAGATACCATTAAAATTAAAAGGTAAATATTATAGAGCAGCAGTTAGGCCTGCCATGTTTTATGGTTCTGAGTGTTGGGCAGTTAATCATCAACATGTACAAAAGATGTCTGTGACAGAAATGAAGATGTTGAGATGGATGAGTGGTCATACAAGAAAAGACCGTATACATAATGAGGTTATTAGAAACAAATTAGGAGTGACACGAATAGAGGATAAAATGAGAGAACATCGTTTAAGATGGTTTGGACATATAGAAAGAAGATCAAAAGAAGAACCTGTAAGAAGGTTAGAAAAACTAAATTTGGAAAGTATTAAAAGAGGTAGAGGACGACCACAAAAGTGTTGGAAAGAAACAATAAAGAATGATCTAGCTTATTGGGAGTTAACTGCTAACATGGCACACGATAGAGATCTGTGGAAATAAAGAATCCATGTAGCCGACCCCGTCTAGTATGGGAAAAGGCTTAGTTGTTGTTGTTGTTGTTGTATAGATAATTTTTCATAGTTTGGGTCCATGTTTTGTAGTTTGAAGGTGTTAAACGAAAATTAAATCTTCCATTTTCATCCATATTTCAAGGAGAAAAATAATTATAAAGAGGTAAACTTACCACAAAATCAAGAGCTCTATCGGCATGCTTCTCGAAGCAACAATCGACGTTTCCACGATCGAAAATGACTCTGATACCTTGTAATGAAGATGATGCTCCAATATATTAGCGGAAGATCGATAAATATCACCATAATGTAACTATCACAAAGCCTTAGAAAAGGCTATAGTCGAGTGCAACGAGGGAACACCAAAAGAATAATGTACACAAAGCAAACCAATAAATATTCTTTATTGATTAGCTACGAAAGGCTTAAGTGAAACAATGAAGTTTACGTTATATTTATAGAGGAGAATACATGAGAATAAGAAGAGGAGAGAAAGGGGTAGAGAGGAGAAGAGGGAAAGGGGGCTGGTCACAGCCAGGCCCCAATCCCCAACGGCTAGTGGCCCCGGGCTTGCAGGACCTGTCGGACCGGGCCACTTGGGCCTATTTTCTAACATTCAAAACATATAAAACATATGATAGCCTTGCTTTTGAGGATTGATGTGAGTAGCTTCCATGGCTCGGTGTTGACATATTATTTAAACTTGTCATTTACATAGAGACGTTGGCTCACATGACATTTAGTTGTGTGACACCGATAGTGATTGGGTATGGGCGATGGTCCTTGTTTTGCCAATTATCATTGTCAACTCGAGACAATAGGTAGAACTGTGTCTTTTGTCCTACCCTTTTGCTCCTAAATGACTTCTACTTTAGTTGGTTTTGGCTCCCTCTCTCCATCCCTCTATATTATCTATGGTCTAGCTTTCTAATCTTTGAAAGAGAATCATGGATGACTTTATAAGCCTCTCATAGTGAATCCTCAAAGCTGATTGGGCATGATTAAGTCATGCTAAAGGGAGGGATGGAGACTTAGTCCAACCGATCCCAGTATGGATCTTTGTATGCAGAATGATGGCAGAATTGTAATAAAAACCACACATATTCTGTGAATTAAGAAATATAGTTCACGCTTTTGTCAGTTTTCAGGCAGGTTGCTAAATGGATAAGAAAGGTCTTCTACATGAAGAAACTTGTAAATAGTCGAGCCACATGAAGGATTCATGGTGTTGTATAGTAAATTTCTTGTGATGTCCGATAGCAAATTTTTCCTGTATCAATCGGGAAAAAGTGGTGGTCATCTATTTCTGAAGACACAAGTAAACATTTAGCATGTTTACTTTGATGGTCCATGTTAATGGGTTACTGAGTAGCATCAGGTGAGAAAGCTAAGATGCAAGATGTGAAAGTCTCTCTCTAATGTCTGACGATAATTATAGAAAAAAATTCACCCTCTTTAGTCTCATGTCACATGGTCATGTTTTGTAACTTTGTGTGATTAGCGTTGATTATATGTAAATGAGGTAGACCTTTCTGTTTTCTGATATTTATTGAATTGGTAATGTATAGTTTATTTGTCTAACTTTAGTTCATTTACTATCGTTAGCTCTGTGAATGTAAATAAAACCATTCGTGCTTATCAGCACTTATGCCCTTTGCCAATAATGGATTACTAATGGTGGTCAGTTTGATTACCTTTTCTTCTTCTGATAATTGTATTTTCATATACCACAGTCTGAGTTGAGCGATGGGCTTGTCAGCACTCAGGATTTCTTCTTTGTCACAGGTAACTGAAACTGATGCAGTCGACATCCTTGACAATGTACTGAGATGCCCTACATCAGACGTCACAACTAAGGCGATGGGCTTGATCGCACTTTTGAAGCTTTCTGCACGTTTTCCATCATGTTCCTCGTAAGATGCTTGAAATACTTCTTTTTAGCTTAATATTTCATTAGTTCCTTCCTGTTTCCTTTTCATGGGGGATGCCTGAGTAAGTTTGAATTCTCTACTTAGAAGACAATGCAAATCCGACAGGTTAATGAGTATCTTTAACGTATCTGACCAAAACAGATATGCTTGTTCTTGTTAACCTTGTGCTTCCTATTGATGCAAAGCATGTGGAGATTTCTTGAGGATAGAGCCCTTAACCTTGATTATTCATGGATGTTGGGAATCAACCCATGTCAATCGTAGGGTCTTGCAGCGACATGGTTATTGATTGCTATGTATAAATCATACACTATTTTGAAGTTTTTGTATGTAACTATGTATAGGAGCATTTGCATCCGATTTTATTTTTCTCATTGTCAAAGATTTTCTAACATCATTTCATTGTATAAGTTGCGCTTCCTCTTTCTGTAGTGCAGTTTCATGAACACATCCTGATTTACTTTTTGGTATGATCTTTAGGTTTATTTGATCTAGGAATGTTTTAAGGTGCTACCATTTGGTCGAGTGCCTCTATGTATTCTTATCCTCTATCCATTTCTTTGTATATAAATTCATAACCAAGAGTCATGGTTGAGTTGCTAAGCTCTCTCCTGAGATAACCTTACAATCTTTACAATGCAATCTATCATCTCTTCCAAGCAAAAAAAATAATAATTTGTGTCAGGCAAATCACTCTTATAATCAAATGCCTTCTCTCGCTTCTTAAAAAAAGTGTTTACTTTAAAGAGGTCATTATGTTATAACAAATTAATTTCCTTTCCTTTATTATTTTGCTCTCCAAGCCCATATCTTCCTTGAACACCTTTCTATCCTAATGCTACTTTGCTTATATGTCCATTTAAATGACCTTCTAAATGGACTATTTTTCTGTGAAATTCTTTGGATCACCTTAACTAGCTCTTTCCAGAATAACTTTTTCATGCTTTCTTCAAATCCTATTTGGGGTGTATAAGCACATACAATGTTCAAAATCTCTACTCTTGAAACTATCTTTAGTATCATAATTTGATTATAATGCTGCTTTACCCCTACTATAACAACTACAACAACAACTAAGCCTTTTCCCATACTAGATGGGGTCAGCTACATGAATTCTTTGTTTCCACGGAGCTCTATCATTATTTGTAGAATCCATGGTAAATAAGTCCTACAAAGTTTTACATTGGTTGTCGGAAGCCTAACGCAACCCTCCTTTATGTAGGCTTGGGACTGGCCATGCAAGGGTAATCCCTTACCTGGGCGGAGTTGCTTTACCCCTACTATATGCTTTGTTTCTTATATAAGCATAAAATACAAATCATTCTCCTAATCATAGTATCCACCACCTCTATCAACTTATTAGTCGATGTCCCTATGTTCCATATACCAACATGAACCTTTATTATGAAGGATTAACTTCCTTATTGTTGCATCCTCTCATACTGAAAATCTGAAGACCCTCTCTTCAATTGGTTCATTACATATGGGTGTCAATGTAGAGAGACTAATCTTTTTGCACACTGTGCAATTAGTTCATTATATTTTGGTGAAGATGTAGAGGCCTTTGCTTATCATTCATTTCAGTTGTTGGGCAATGCATTGCATGAAGGAATGCCCCAATGAAATTCTCATAAGGTCTAAAATCCATGGTAGAAATGTAACAAAGTTTGGGGATCGGAAGTCTAATGCAATCCTCCCCTTCTCACATCGGAACTTGGGACCAGCCATGGAGGAGTTGACCTTGTTTGAAAAATAAGTGTCAATTAGCAAGTCCAAATCTGTCACCTTGCTTGCATGAGCCTCTCTTGTGCGTGAGTCCTACGGTGCAACTCACTTTTGACACAATACTTTTTAATATCTTGAATGCTGGTTGAAAGGTGTACAAATCAATTCCTTCACCAATTTGGTTATATAAGGTAGGATATATGGCATTTGGGTGGCTTTAGTTATGCTTCTGTATATTTCCTTGAGGTCATGGTTTACTGATCACATTTCTCTTCTTTTCTCCCTTTTGAGTTTAGATTCTAATCCATCCTTGTTGTAATGTAATAAGGTATATTATTTCTATATGCCTATGCTCACGGTTCCCTTCTTATGGGTCATACTTGTACAGCTTTTCCATTGATCACATTTCTCTTCTGCTTTCCCCCCTTGTTAAACTTTAGGTTGAGCCTTACTGTGATGTAGGTTATATTATTTCTATATGCCAATGCTCACTGTTCCCTTCTTATAAATCATACTTGTCCTGTTTTAGTGTTGAAATATGCACTTCTTAGTTTGGTCACGATGTAAGCACTTTACTAAGTATGCTATAGGATCATTCTTCTATATCTCATTGGGACAGATCATGTCAAAAAATTATTCAGTACATATTCTCTACAACTACAAATTAATTCAAGTGTTGTATTTTGTCTTATGAAATATTTTAAAGCAAAAAAGAAGAACCTTCACATGATATTTATTGATCTAGGGAAAACTTATGATAGGATGCCAAGAGATGTTCGTTGGAGAACCTTGGAAAAGAGAGTTATCCCATTGACATATATAAATCTTATAAGAGACATGTCCGATAGTACAAAAACTTATGTGAGGACTTATGAAGGAATGTCAAACTCCTTTGAAGTTAATATTGGATTACATAAGAGATCAACTTTAAGTTCATATTTATTTATTTGGTCATTGATGAGTTAAGAAAACATATTCAAGATGAAGTACCTTGGTGCATGTTATTTGGAAATGATATTGTGTTAGTTGATGAGTCTAAGAAAAAAGTTAATAGGAAATTGTAACTATGGAGAGAAACGTTAGAAAGTAAAGGCTTCCAACTTAGTAGAACTGAGACAAAATATATGAAATGTAAGTTTTGATCATTTGGGTACTTCAGAAGACATAAAATTAAGATTGACATACAATGCATCCCTCACAAGGAAAGTTTTAAATACCTAGGGTTAATTTTTCAAAGTGATTTAAAAATTGGTGGAGTTGGTTAAAATGGAGAGGGGCATCGGGTATTGTGTGTGATAAAGAAAATACCATTAAAGTTAAAAGGTAAATATTATAGAGCAATAATTAGATTTGCTATGTTTTATGGTACATTTAATCATCAACATGTGCAAAAGATGTCCGTAGCAGAAATAAAGATGTTGAGATGGATGAGTGGTTACACAAGGAAAGACCATATGCATAATGAGGTTATTAAAAACCAATTGGGAGTAGCACCAATAGAGGATAAAATGAAGAAAAATCATTTAAGATGGTTTGAACATGTAGAAAGACAATCGTGTAAGAAGGTATGAGAAACTAGATTTTGAAAGTACTAAAAGAGGTAGAGGATGACAACAAAAGTGTTGGAAAGAAACAATAAAGAATGATGTAACTGCTAACATGACACATGATAGGGCTCGGTGGAAACAAAGAATCCATGTAGCCGACCCCATCTAGTATGGGAAAAGGCTTAGTTGTTTTGTTGTATTTTGTTTCAGATTCTTGCAGTATCTTGCAAATCTTGGTTTAATCTTCTATATGTTATGCAGTTAAAAAAAAAAACTCATGAATCAAAAGTTTGAAATTGTTTAAGATGTATAACCTCAATACTTCTATCTACTGAAGAATTATTTAATCATGCCAATAGAAAAGGTGTTAGGGTGAGCTCTTTTTCTTTTGCTTTATTGTTTTCAACTGCTTCTTTGAGTTTGTAATTTGAAGTGTGAACTGTCGGCACTGGTTGTTTCCTCAATTTAATGTGTGATGTTTGCCAGTTTTCAAATTTCAATTTTTTGGCCTTCTGAGCAGGAGGATAGAAGAGATTGTTGTGCTCCAAAAGAGAAACCTTGTACTGGAGCTGCAGCAAAGATCTGTTGAGTTCAGCTCTATTATTCACAGGCATCAAAATATCAGGTTGCTTTTTCTCTAATTTTTTTACTACAGATTGCTGGAAGTGAACAATTTTGAGAAAATGCATATTGGTATTCAGTTCTTGACAAATGATCTTGGTTCATGATTTCAGGCAATCTTTGCTGGAGAGGATGCCTGTTCTTGATGAGGCTATTTTTAATGGAAAACGGAAAGGATCACCTATGGCATTGTCATCTGACACATCAAAAGTAGCTCCACTGAACCTTCCAAATGGTCTGAGTAAGCCACCTGTGGCACCTCTTGTTGATCTACTTGATCTAGATTCAAATGTTGCTCCTGCAGCTAGTGAACCTGCAAGAGACTTTCTTGTGGATCTTCTTGGTGTTGATTTGACAAGCAGTACACCATCATCTGGTTTGTGCTACTTTCTTTTCTCTCCTTGCCGTACTAGCAAAATGATGGTATCTAAGTTCTACTGTTTGTTTAGTTATCTGAAGTTCCAAAGTCTAATCTTTTTGCAATTCTTCTTCTTACTCATCTTTGATCGTCATCCTCCTTGTAATCATAGAAGCATGTAGTTCCTTCTCTTGTTCTTTTGAAATATTCTGAAGCATAGTTGATGAATACCTATGGCAGTTCATGATTATGGTTGCTCTGAACCTCTCTTATATTCTAATGGTGTATCCAGAGCATTTGAAGGAGTAGCAATAACATGAAGGTTTTATGATAAGTCTAAGTTTCATGTTCTTGGGATTTAATTATCTAATGAGTTGTACTATCAGTTTATGTTGTTTTATAGTTTCAGGTTATAAGAAACAACACATTTTGTAAATTGTAGAGTGATATTCTGGTTTGCGAATTGCCTTCTTTGGTGGTGATTTATCAAACGTCCAAAAACCATCTCAGACTAGAGGGGGAATGATGTACAAGGATCAGATTTGCGTTGCATGGTTTTTGTTTTTAGTTTATTAATATTTGGATAAGTTCCTCCATATGCATTGATGACTACTTCATTCATGCCAGTGTATCAAAGAGTTAACATTTTTCTAAAAGGAATTAGCTGCTACTTGGAAGCTTTTGACACTGTTTCCCTTCATTTCTTTGTGATTCATTGAAATTTTCCCATTCCATTCATTTGGGAATGTATTGAACGTATGTATGTATATATATTACTGTTCATTTGGGATTATAAAGCTCAAGAGTAGTGATCATCCAAATGGATATTTCTTCGTCACTCTATATCAAACAAAACACTTGGCCGTGGGATGTTTAGGTTATGACCCCTAGGCCATTGTCGTGGAATGCTTATCTAGCCCGGATACAGGCTCATGGGGGAGCATATATATATACATACACACACACACGTGCACATATATATATATATATAATATTCTTGCTTGTGTGCATGTGCGTGTGTGTTTTATATATGAAGTGGAATGATGAACTTCAATCCATTCTGAAAGTGGACAGAATCCATTTTGTTCTTCCGAAAAGCTAAACATGTACTTGGGGAATGACCTCCTTCGGTTTCATCATTCTTGGATTCCCCAAGTCTGGTGTATATGAGGATTTTATTACGTTGAACAGTCCAAACAAGTTTTAAATTAATCCCATGACTTGCTGTTATACGGCAGACTTCGGTGATACAAAGGCTGATTCCCCCTAACTGGACCCTTTTGAACACAATGGTCTGGTCGTTTTGCTGGAAATTGTTGCTGTTGATATAAATCCAATAGGAAAATGGGTTTGTGCAGTTTCCAATTCTGACATTTTTTTATTTCACCCGTCATGTTGATGCAGCTCAACTTTTGGTCTTGCCCTGCATGAATTAGTTGGCCTTTACAAGTGTCCATATTACATTAGTACATCCACTGTTTTTATTCTAATATGACCAATATAAAGGGGATATATTATAGATGCTGAAATGCATTACCATCGGACTGCTTTGTTGTTGATTAGGGATGAATAATTTTTCTGTAATAATCTGAAGTATCTTGTGTAATGAGTGATTCGTTTTTCTTTGTTTGAACATTTTTAGCAACATCATGTGGTTCTTCCTAGCATTATGATTTGCAGCCACGATCTGTCTGAGAATTTTGTTGTGATGTCCCCACAATGGCAACAACAACCAAGCCTTTTCTCATGCTAGGCGGGTTTGGCTACAGGGATTCTTTGATGCTGTAGCGCTCAATCTTGTGCCGTGTTAATAGTTATTTCCAATTCGCTACATGGATTCTTTGACGCCATAACTCTCAATCTTGTGCAATATTAGTAGTTATTTTCAAAAAAGTCATGTCATGTTAATAGTTTCCTTCCAACACCTATGTAATTTTCTTCTCCCTCATTTGAACTGTTCACTGTCTAGTTTCATACACCTTACCAAAGCTTCATTTGGTCGCTTCTTTTTATGTCCAAACCATCTTAGTCTTGTCTTTCTCATTCTATCTTCTATTGGACTACCCTAATTTTTTTTGTGTGAGGATAGTTTTAAATACATAGGATCAATTTTCCAGAGTGATGGAAAAATTGATGGAGATGTTACGTATAGAATTAATGCTGGTTGGTTAAAATGGAGTGGAGTATTAGGTATTCTTTGTGATAAGAAGATACCATTAAAGTTAAAAGGTAAATATTGTAGAGCAACAATTAGACCTGTCATGTTTTATGGTTCTTGAGTGTTGGACAGTTAACCATCAACATATACAAAAGATGTCTGTGACAGAAATAAAGATGTTGAGATGGATGAGTGGTCATACAAGAAAAGACCATATACATAATGAGGTTATTAGAAACAAATTAGGAGTGGTACCAATAGAGGATAAAATGAGAGAACAGCGTTTAAGATGGTTTGGACATATAGAAAGAAGATAAGAAGAAACTGTAAGAAGGTATGAAAAACTAAATTTAGAAAGTATTAAAAGAGGTAGAGGACGACCACAAAAGTGTTGGAAAGAAACAATAAAGAATGATCTAGCTTATTGTGAGTTAACTGCTAACATGGCACATGATAGAGCTCTGTAAAAACAAAGAATCCATGTAGCCGACCCCGTCTAGTATGGGAGAAGGCTTAGTTGTTGTTGTTGTTGTACATTGACCTCAACCTTTTCATTTCTGTTAGATCTTTTGTAAATGTTGATAGGTTGACTGTCCAACACTCGAGCACCATATAACATTACTTGTGTATTGCAGTATTTACCTTTCAATTTTAGTGGTATGCTCTTATCACATAAAACACTAAGGCACCTCTCCATCTTGGCCAACCTGCATTGATTTATAACTTTTTTTGTTATATCAAATTCACTCAGCAATTTTGTTTTATTCTTTGTCTATAGGCATGAACCAAGCACAAAAAGGTGGTGCAGATATCCTGCTTGATCTATTATCAATTGGAAACGCTCCTGAAGATAATTTACTGCCTGCAACTAGTAATGGGACCATGCCTGTTGCTAAGGCATCTTCTCCTATTGAAATACAAACTCCTGCAACCATGCAAGAAACAAACAATGCAACAAAATCACAGCCAAATTCTGCATTGCATAATTTAATGGATGACTTCAGGTCTATACAGTCTGCACCTGGTATGAACTCACAAATGTTGCTGCACTTATTTAATCTGGTAGTGCGTTATTTTGTTTTGGCAACATCAAGGAGTATCTCATCTGTTACTTCTTTTCTTGGTTGTTTTCCTACAGGAGACGGTGCACCAAGTTTTCCATCTATAGTTGCATTTCTAAGTAATTCAGTCAAGGTGCAATTTAGTTTTACTAAACAACCAGACAAACCATCATCGACAACAATCCTCTCTACCTTTACAAATGTTTCATCCACTCTGTATACTGATTTTATCTTTCAGGCAGCTGTTCCAAAGGTAAAGAACTGTCTTTCATATGAATCCTATTAATGATATCATTAATGCACTTTCAGGTACTTTTATGCAGCGCAAGTAAATGGTGTGTCAAATAGTTTCAACCATAACAACAACAACAACTAAGCCTTTTCCCATACTAGATGGGGTCGGCTACATGGATTCTTTGTTTCCAGAGAGCCCTGTCATGTGCCATGTTAGCAGTTAACTCGACATAAGCTTGATCATTCTTTATTGTTTCTTTTCAACACTTTTGTGTCCTGCTCTACCTCTTTTAATACTTTCAAAATCTAGTTTTCCATATCTTCTTATAGGCACTTCTTTTGATCTTCTTTATATATGTCTAAACCATCTTCAACGATATTCTCTCATTTTATCCTCTATTGGTGCCGCTCCCACTTTGTTTCTAATAACCTCATTATGTATATTGTCTTTCCTTGTATGACCATTCATCCATTTCAACATCTTTATTTCTGCCACAAACATCTTTTTTACATGGTGATTAACTGTCCAACACTCAAAACCATAAAACATGACAGGTCTAATTGATGCTCTACAGTATTTACCTTTTAACTTTAATGGTATCTTCTTGTCACAAAGAATACTCTTCTCCTCTCCATTTTAACCAACCTGCATTAATTCTATGCGTAACATCGCCATCAATTCTTCCACTCTAAAAAATTGACCCTAGGTATTTAAAACTTTCCTCTTACGGGATGCAATGTGTGCCAATTTTAATGTCTTCTGAAGTAACCAAATAATCAAACTTACATTCCATATATTTTGTTTTTGTTCTACTAAGTCGGAAGCCTTTACTTTCTAATGTTTCTTTCTATAGTTCCAATTTTCTATCAACTTTTTCCTTACATTCCTCCACTAATACAATGTCCTATGCAATTAACATACACCAAATTACTTCATCTTGAATATATTTTGTTAACTCATCAATCACCATTATAAATATGGACTTAAAGTTGATCCTTGATGTAATCCAATATTAACTTCAAAGAAGTCTGTCATTCCTTCGTGAGTCCTTACACATACTTTTGCACTATCTTACGTCTCTTATAAGGTTTATGTATGTCAATGGGATACCTCTTTTTTTCAAGGTTCTCCAAAGAACATCTCTTGATACTTTATCGTAAGCTTTTTATACATCAATAAATATCATGTGAAGGTCTTTCTTTTTTGCTATAAAATGTTCCATAAGACGTCTCAAAAGCTGAATCGCTTCAATAGTAGATCTGCCTGACGTAAATCAAAATAGGTTTTATGTTGTACTCGATACTTATCTTAACCTACGTTCGATATTCTTCTCATACACTTGTTTTATCTTCTATTCCTGCTTAAACTGTTATACCAATGTGAAATGCTTAAACTGTTATCTTCTCATACTCTTGCCATTATATCCTCTTGTCTGAATTTGTGGAATGGAAGATAAATATTCTATAGTTGTTTCCAAGTGATGCACTTTTGACGTTCACCTCCTTCTATTTTATGACCTTTCCAATTAAGATATGTTTGAACAAATAACTATAAAGACCTATCCCCAAAATTGGTACATAGCTTAATTTGAAAATTCATGTCTTAGCATCTAAATTCCCAGCTGCCCTCATTAACAAAAACTTGAATCATGTTTAACACTAGAAAAAAGCATAAGGAATCTTCATGTGTGGTTTCTGTTTGGTCTCTCTCTGTCACACATGCATGCACACGCTCATCCATGGGCATGACACTGCAGCTTAATTTATGCAACGTCATATGAGCCTCACATCTTCCTTCTTTCTCATAATGTATGCATCTACATGACATGAAGATATCCAAGGAAACTGCTAAAGGTCCACCTTGTGACATGATTCTCCGCTTGCAGTTTGTTCAGCTTCATTTAGAACCTGCTAGCAGCAATGTTCTCCCTGCTTCTGGGAATGGGTCCATCACACAAACTTTGACTGTTACAAATAGCTTGCATGGACAGGTATGACTTTTTCGTGGACTTTTCTCCTAGTGATTCTGGATGTAAATGTAGATGCTTATGCACACACAAAGGAGAGTTTCTTTATCCGGAACTCTAATACCACACTTGGGATGGACGCCCTCATTAGGGGCCATAGTTGTAACTCCCATATCCTCTTGATTCTTCACGAGAGCAATTCTCTCAGATAAAGCAGCTGTGAGAACGTGACTCCCGTGAGATCTTACTCCTGGTATAAGTCCAAAACTCACCAACGTGAACACTGTGAAACATAGATTCTTCTTGTCGTGTATTCTAGTCGTTTCCAGTCTTCCCACGAGTCAAGCACACAGCACCCATGCGGGCCTCTTTTCTCTTTCCTCACACGGAGTTGGAGATGAATGTGTGAGCATTGGGTTTCTTTTTTCCTCTTTCTGAAAAATCTCTTGTTGGTGACCAGAAACCTCTTGCTATGCGTATAAGAATAGCATATAAAGTGAACAACCAAGACATGCTGGAACAGGGCCAAGTCAACAATTTCCCACCTGGTTTGTAGCTTCTGATGTCCACTTGGCAAGTGAATTCCATTACATAAAGGTTTCTTTTCAGTGTTGGCTTCAATGGGCTTCCTTCTGGTGAATGAGTGCTGCAGCCAGCCATGTCGGGTTAAATATCGTAGAGAGATGAGTATGAACCCAAATTTTGGTACTCTTTTCTGGCTATCCACCAGCTTGCGTTGCTGGTTTAGCCTGTTGTCTTTTGTGTGTACATTACCTGTTGAACAGCGCACCGGCTACTTGTCCCATTGATGTCCAAATAATAGAGGAATATCATCAGCTGACGAGTATTTTATTCTGGCGGAAGGTGGAACTCATGCTGCCGATGCTACTCCCGCTACTGCATCTGTGCTCTTTTATTTGTACAAAAGGTCATATAGAGGCTATTAGACTGGATTCTGTGTCCAAGCTACTCCTATGCCACATTTTCTTGTGTGTATTGCTGCTATTTTTATCATTGCAAATAACTATTTGCGCTTATTTTGCTTCAATAAGAATTTCGAGAAAGTTGGTGTTTGAAGTGCCTATCGGAAATTTCTCCCCCATTTTGCAGCAGCCACGAGAAGAAAGGTATACCTTTGAGCATCCAGTTAAGTAGGATTATTTTGGAATTAATCCACGACAAATGTGAATCCCATGGACAAGATTCATTCCTGATACCACGTGAAGAGCTGAGTCCTAATCCAGCCCAAATCCAAGTTCATTTAATTAGAATGGTAAATGAAACAGGAATCAATTACTGGGTGTATCCAGATTCAGTTTGTAATCTTTGCCAGCTCACAATAATCCATGGATCATCCAAACTTCATTTGGTTATTTATGTAGAATAAAATGGACCTGGTTCGCTAAATAGGTTGGACTCAGTCATGGAATTCTCAATGCTGACACGAATCCAAGTCATTGGCATCCCTCACAAGAAGTATGGTGCAGATCTGTGAATTCATTTTCAAAGATAGAACGTCTTCCATTTTGCGTGGAGTGGGATTTTTAAAAGGTTTCTACTACACCATCGAAGTTGCTTATTTTGATGGTTTACACTATCGAAATAGGTAGACCCACCACCAACTGATACACTTTCAAAGGTTTTGTTCCAGCCATAGAGGTCGCTAACTTGTTCCAATCGTTAGAACCATTAAAACTATTCTCAAATAGTCTGAATAAAATCTCTGGTTTGTTATTTTCAATGATTTTGTGGGACCTGTTTCAACCATTGAAATCACCAAAACTAATGCTTTTAGATCACTAATAGTTATAACCGGTCACTTTTATGACTACCATCCAAAGTTCTTTGTTTTCTCTAGTGTTTTGATGATTTTATACTCCTATGAGCATGAAAATAGTATGACCACAAGATTGATTTCAATTTGACTTCTAGACTGGTTTCCTTTTCTCCAAAATTTTTTCCTTATGTAAAACTTGCAGAATCAACCTAGACTGGTAACCCCATATTTTGGTCTCTCGACATGGTTAACATCTGAATTATTTATTTTATAATCTGTGGATCTACATTGAGACAAGGTGGGGCGGTTGCTCCACCCAAAATTTAAAAAATGAAAGAAAAACACTATATCTTGTGGTTGAATTTGTGAGCATAATGTATCGTTCACCCACCCCATACAGATTTCTGGATATGCCACTGCAAGCCGGTCCCTACAATTACATCAATTGAGAGTACAATACCACAATGCCAGTTTACCATTGACTAGGCTGAATCACCACTTATGGTTTGTTAGAACACTTTTATCCGCACTCTCGATTGTCTGCTTCCTAGTGGAGCTAACGGTCCCATTGGCATATTGGTTTCTTCAAGAACAAGTGCTCGTGGCTTGTGGAGAAAGAGAACAGTAGTTGTCGATGTTTTCAGGTGCCATGTGATACCGTATAGTGGAGGAAAGGAACCATGTGGCCCTCTTGCTTGTAGAAAAAGGAACGCTGGTGCATATTCTTGTGGGGAACTGAACGATTTTTTGTGTGCTTATAGTTACAATTTTCATTGTGCGTCAAACACAAAACCTGGTGTGTTTGATTCATGGTTCTAGGGGAACTGGATTTCAATTTTTTTGTGCTTATAGCTAAATTTTCATTGTACATCAAATACAAAACCTGGTATAAAACTATGGTTTTTCACCTCAAGTGAAGACTCTAGCGTTAATTTTACTCATGAATCAAATAAAAAATCATGATTCTTCATATTCATATTCACTTCATGTAGGTCTATTACAGTTGTAATGGTAGAGGCATACAGTGTGGAGCCAGGGCCATCCATGTACTCACTGGATGTGACTTTTTGTTGCCTTCAAGTCCTAGAAAGAGGAAATCTTTGGCAGACATGCCGAGAAAATCAGGGTAAGACAATGACCGGGAAACCGGACAATCATTGAACCTGGCAAGGCACCGGTTCACTAAAAAGCGCACAATATGTTTTTACAATTTTTATGCAATTTATTTATTAAAATAAGAAAGAAAGAACCTCAGAAAGGTATCGAAAGACACTAATATAATTCATTGAATGAATCACTCCCGAACACAGCAAACTTCAAAAACCCATTTAAATCAATAAAAGGAAATTATTAATTTGGAAAAAAACACCAAAATTAATTTTACCAGCTGGTTCCCAGTTTTGGTTGATCGGTTCAACCAAAAGGTCCACCGTCAAAAGCTGTTTTTTTTCTCAAACAGGGTCCAACATATGGACTGAACCAGATCACGGTTCAATGGTTCAATTGGTTCCACCGGTCGGTCCAGTCCAGTTTCACAAACAACATGCCATGCATACTGGGCTCACTTGCTTCCCCAAAACGGACTTGTGCGGCCATGCCTTGCTTCAAATTGATTGATTGTAGATACGCAACAACATTTTTGTGAAATCAGGTCCTCGTATAGGAGATAATAGGGGGTTCTGAATTCAAATCGACATCTGCCCCCTCCTTTTAGAATAACGAGACATGGAACGGCAGGGGCCTATATTATGCCGAGTGGAGGCGCTAAACCGAAACCTGGAATCATAACTAAACCTGCTCGAGACCAATTCTGATTTTGGTTCAGAAACCGTCAGTTTTGATTTAAGTCTTGGATTACTTGGAACTGGTAATTGTATTAAAAATTTAAAAGTTATAAGATTCTTTTTAAGAATACCGGAACTGACAGCTTGAAACTCTCGGTTCTGGTTCTAGTTTTATAAAAGGTGAAACCACATGGTGATCTTTGGTTTCACTTGTTCCGGGTTTAGTCGGTTCTCAGCCAGATTTAGTTATGGTTGGAACCGCTGGACCAGTTAAGAACCGGTCGTGAGGCAAGGGGTGGGCGTTTTTTTATTGGAATATAAACGCAAGGGGGTCTATGAACAGAATCAGACGTACGTTTTCTTCTGAAATTATTCGCGCATTTCCTAAAGAAAAGTGGTTTGTAGGTGATGTAATTTCCATATTGCTAAGAGTAAACAAGAAGGAGCCCTGACAGAAAAATCTCCTGAATCTAATCCTCGTTGTTCCATTTCCTGCGCCGGCCTTGAGCCAACAATGCTCGATGAATGGCCGCCACACTGCTATCAGTCGTTCTCCTTTTCCTATTTGAGATTAAAATTGCATCGTGCATGAGGTGGAATAGTTCGAACATCGATGAGTTCTCGAGATGACATGATCTTCCTCTCCTTTTCTTTTTAAAATCATTCTTTAGATAGTGGGTTCTGAATAACACTAATGGAAAAAAGAATCGTTTCAGGGCCGTTTACATCATAGTATTTTCAGGAAATTATGGAACCCTGTTCTGAGAAACAAAATTCCGTGTTCTTATTGGAAATGGTACCACTTAGCTTAGAAATTGGCACGAGAGAGGTAAAAGATCACCCAGACAAAGAGCGTTTGTCTAATTTTTCTTCCCGAATCTATGTGAAAATCCGAATTATATAGAACACGAACTTTCAGTTATTTCAAGTTCTTGTGCACAATCATGGAACTGGCACCCGAAGTACTGGTTCCACCGTGCAAACAGCCACTCAACGTTCATAATTAAACACCTCCAGAAAGCGGTAGACACGTCAAGCATCAACTAAGAATGGCGTATAACCATATCCATTGTTCAATTTATTTGTTCTAAGTGGATCATGAGATCATTCCAATCAATTTAGTGGCACCATAATTTGTAGGGTAGTTCGGCAAAACCCAAGGGTAGGTTGCACCACAGTTACCGGCTTATCCTCAAGTGGTAATGTAGGTAGAACGTCTCTTCTCAAGTTGGCTGTGCTTGAAAAATTATGGCCAATTATATATGATCACACTGCAGAAACTAATTCCATTTCTTTCATCCTAAGCAACTCAACATGGCTTTGGTTTGATCAAAATGTGCAGAGGCGCCATTGTCACCGTTCAAAATCAAAGATGCACGCTCTAGGTTCGTTATTACTCAATTATGGGATGCCATTTGAATTAATCCAAGATCACTTGTGACCGATAGCCCTGATCAACTTCAATCTCAAAAATGGAAGAAAATAATAGGAAAAGGTTATCGAGACCCATGGGCGACTCCTTTTAAAGTTGGCGTTGGGCAGACGCTACCATATCCACTCTCAGGTATTGAACTCCTAACCTGTGTGTGACAGACAGACAGAGAGAGAGAGAGAATTCACGTATCTCTCTCTACTCTTTAGGCATGGCATAATTTAGAGAACCTTAACAATGTTAGAATTAATGCTAACTAAAGGTTATGTTAATTAAACTCATGTATATTAATTGCATTTGGTTCCTCTTAAGTATTTCTAATATTAATTTGATGCATCTTTGATATATGTAAAGGTCCTAAAGTGTAAAGTCACATGTTACGGACTTGTGCATGTGAAGATTACGAGACAAAAGTTTAATCTCATATTGTTCAACAGAAGAAACTCACATGTTCTTTTAAATTGATGGTAGCTCAAGAACCTTAATTCAAATAGCTTGTGAAGTACATGCATGACCACATCCTGGGTTTGAGAATTGTCTTCGGTATATTTTTTTGCATGAAAAAAATTTAATCTAACTGTCAAATGGATCATAAACGGGAAAGGTTATGTGATTGAAGAGTTGCGTCGCTTGGATCTTCCCTGCGATCCATCGTATTTAATATATTAAACTAAGATTAGTGATTCCCTAATCCATCTTGCAAAAAACATACTTTCTCTCCTCCCATCTCTCCTTTTAGGGCTTCCCTAATCCTCAATTGCAAAAAATGCACTCTATGCTCTCATCTCCTTCTCCTATGCGTTTACCCTCTTCTACAGTGACTACTCCTCACTTCCGTTCTCCAACTAAGTCAACTGAAGTATGGTCGAGGGTGGCTTGAGTAAGGTACGTTCTCCAAGCGCACGCATGTGTTTTATCCTAAGAGAAAAATGTAGGTACCCATATGTACTCAATAGCGATGCATTGATTTCTCTAAGGTAAGTCCACAAGAGCATGTACATAATTATTACAAATTTTTTATTTATGTAAGTAATCCTATGGTTATTTCCAACAGTCTTAGAGGAATCATCATCCGTAGTCAACATATCATCATCCACTACCCTCCAACCGAAGGTCAATTTGACCTTGATATCGATAAAGTTTGTTAGTCCATACTTCAAACACTCACAATAACATATGAAAATATGGTTGACTATGTTAAGACTACATACCTTTATTGAGTCGGATTATCCCTTACCCAATAATACTAACCCATTAGCCTCAATGTCTATAATCCAATATTATGGCTCATAAAGAAAAATGATATGGGGTTAAAAAAAGATACTCGTCACGTACAATGATTATCATGTTGACCAAAGCTCTCTTAGCGGCCACATGTTTTTTAGATTTCTTTTAGAAACAATACTTATTACATTGTCCAATCTGACCACAAATCTAACACAATTTTTTTTATCTGTACCTTTGGTTTATACTTTGTTTGTTATCTTATGATCACTAGGTTGACCCTTAGGTTATTATCAAAATGCATAATCGGTTTCTAGCTTCTATGTTCTTTATCTATAACCATATCTACCTTGAGATCATCAAGAGTTATGTTATTCTTTTTGTGCTTAAGATCTAGGCTGAAACCCTCTTAAGAGTTCAAGAAATGTTTCAATAATATACATAACAATAAACTTGTGAGGAAACTCCATATAGGATTCCTTTAGACCATGACATAGAGACTGAAACTCATATATTTACTCAGTCACAGATTACTTAAGAAACTTGACTACAAAATACTTTTTAAAACCGAGGCCTTTAGTATTATATTTATAATCTAAGGCAGTCTACAAATCTTTCCCAGACATAAAAGGAGAATAACTATATACATCGAATAACACATTTGATAGTGCCAATCCGTGACTGAGCAAATATCTTACCAAGCCGCCTATGATAGAACTGTAACATTAGGAGATCATTCTACTACAAAAGCCAAGAGCGAAGGGCATCTTGATTTAAAGTTTCTTTTGAGAAATGTCTTAACTTTTTAGGAAATTAGGCATATTTAAACAATTTACAAAAATATCCTCAACAGTCCAATATTAGTTAGGGAGGAGTTAAGGTTAGATTGTAAATATAATAAAATCATAATTATATGACTTAGTATTAGGTATTTCTTTAGGAAGGGCTATTTGTATGATATAGGATTTATTTAAGATTTATTTAAAACCAGTTGTTAATTCTTGTATAAATTTAATATTGATAAAGCCTTTTCTTCTATGAATAATATTGAAGGTTATGATTTATGGCATGTTAGGTTGGGTCATGTAAATTTTGATTCAATGAAAAAAATGATGAAATTGAATCTTATCCCTAAGATTGTTATAGGTAGAAAGTACAAGAACAACAACAGCTCAGCCTTTTCCATATTAGACGGGAAGATAGAAAGCACAAATGTGGTATTTACGTATAAGCGAAGCAACCTAGGAAATCATTCCATACGGTTGATAGAAAATTTGAAATATTGGATTTGGTGTATATTGACATATGTGAATTCAATGAAATGATAACTAGTGATAACAAAAGATAGATCATTATATTTATTATTGATTGTAGTAGATGCTGTTATATTTATTTACTTAAAAATAAAGATGAACCTTTAATTTTTTTTAAATATTTAAAAATGAGACAAAAAAACAAACTTGTAGGGTACTTAAATGATTAAGGTCTTATGAGGACGAAGACTATACCTTAAACCTCTTTTAAGAATATTGTGAAAACAATGGTATTATACATGAGGTTATTGTTTTGTATTTACCTCACTTTAATGGGATAGTTCAATGGAAAAATAGAATTTTGTGTGATATGGTTAATGTGTTACTTAAAAGTTATAGGTTACTTAAATATAGGGAAAAAGCTTTAAATATGGCTTGTTATATTTCAATTAAATTTTCTCATAAGTATAAGGAAAGTAATCCCTTTTAACTTTGGAATGATCAAAAGATTAATTTCAAATATCTCAAAGTATATGAATGCTGCAAAAGTACTAATTTCCCAATACAAGACAGAATTTGAGACATAAAACTGTGAATGTTATATTTGTAGGTTATGTGAGGAAAAGTTATGCATACAAATTTTTTGTCATTAGATCTGATGTAATTGATCACCCTTGTATGGTCAGTCCCAAACCCGAATAAAGAATGAGGGTTTTGTTGAGCTTTCAACATCCAACGTAAAATTTTGTCAGGTTTATCTACTATAGATTCTACAAATTATGAGCATTGCGTTGGGGCGTTCCCTCTTAGCAACACATTGTAAAGCCTGAATGTAATATAATGAAAATAAAGCAAGACCTCTATAACTTCACCCGGATGTTGTGAATCAATTGTAGAGAGGGTTCCCACATCATGGACGGGTATAGGTAAACAAGTTACAACAAGGGTCTCCGTATTTTCTGATGGTACGGAACCTAGTCCTAAATGATAAGATTCATATTGGTACTTGAAATATCATAACATTGACCGATAAATTAATAGAGGTGGTAATACTATTATTTGGAGAAAGATTCATATTTTATTTTTACAATAGACAAATTAGATTGAAGAAAAAGCAAAAAAGGTTGAGAATACAAGTTTTAAATTATGGTACTGGAGAAAGTAAAAGGCTAATAATGGAGTTGGTATTATTATAAATAAAGATTTAAATGATAGTTTAGTAGACATACGATAATATGGTGACCAAATTATGAAGGTGAAATTAGTATTAGGAGTACAGGCTTTGAATATAGTTTATGTTTATGCACCTTAAGTAGGATTAAAAGATAGTCTAAAGAAGGTTTTTTTAGAAGAGTTAGATAAGGTAATTCAAAGAATTCCATAAAGAAGATGATTTATTTAGGAGAAGACTTAAATGAACATGGTAAAGATGCATTATGATATCAAGGTATTCATGAAAACTGTGGTTTTGGAGATATAAATGAGGAGGGTAGGGAGATTTTAAATTTTCTATGGCTTTTGATCTCTTTATAACCAATAAAATTTTCAAAAAACGAGATGAATATTTAATTACTTATAAGAGTGGTTTATCACAAACACAAATTAGTTATTTTTTTACAAGAAAAAAATAGATCGTGTTTTAAAGATTTGAAGGTAATTCCAAGAGAAAGATTAACTAATCTAGATCCACTTTTGGTAATAGATTTGCAAGTAAAAAGTGGATAAAGAAGAATAAAGTGCATAAAGCTATTCAGAGATGGTGAAACTTTAAATATTAGAAAGCAAATATATTTAAAAAGAAAGTTCTTCAAGAAGATAATTCTAATTATATAGATACACCTTCTGATATGTAAAACAATATAATTATACATATTAGAAAAGTAACAAAAGATGTGTTAGGAGTATCAAAGGGAGGCATATCGGTAAAAAAAAGTTTGGTGGTGGAGTGAAGTGGTGTAAGATAAAATCAAGGCAAAGAAGATATGTTACAAATTATATTATGCTAAGAAGACTTGTGAAACTTTGCAATCTTATAAGAAAGCAAAGAAATAATCGAAAAAGACCGTTAGTGAATTAAAAGCCAAAATTTGGGAGGATTTATATAAAAAGCTTAACTCAAAAGAGTGTGAAAGAGATTTTTAAGATTGCTAAGTCTAGAGATAAGAAAACTAAGGATCTTACTGTGCTAGATGCATGAAAGATGAAGATGAGAAAATTCTAGTATATAAGTTTTTAATGAAAATACAAATATTAGTATTAGCTTAAGAGATTTAGCTAAATCAGAAATGTATATAAACCATAATTTTTATCGCGTATTTAAAAGAATAAAGTTGGACTCTTAAATATATTAAGGTTGCTAAATCTATATGAACAAATAATATTCCTATAAAAGTATGAAAATTCTAAGAGTCGTGGGGCTCGCTTGACTCACAAGACTATTTAATGAAATATAAAGAACCCAAAAGATTCCCGAGGAATGTAGAGCGTGTATACTAATACCCATATATAAGAACAATGGAGATATTTAGGATTGTTAAAATTATCGAGGTATCAAGTTAATGAGCCATACTATGAAATTATGGGAAAGAATTATCGAACATAGGTTAAGACAAGTATACAGTACAATGGAGAATCAATTCGGATTCATGCCCGACAGATCTAATATTAAAGCAATTCACCTATTGAGACGTCTTATAAAACATTTTATAGTAAAAAAAAAACCTTCACATAATATTTATTGATATAGAAAAGACTTAGGATAGGGTGTCAAGAGATATTTTTTGGAGAACCATAAAAAGAGAGGTATCACATTGACATATATAAATCTTGTAAGAGATATGTACAATGTTATAAAAACTTGTATGAGGACTCTTAAAGGAAAAATAAACTCTTTTGAAGTTAATATTGGGTTCCATCAGGGATCACCTTTAAGTTCATATTTATTTATATTAATCATTGATGAGTTAACAAAACATATTCAAGATGACATTGTGTTAGTGGATGAGTCTAAGAAAAAAGTTAATAGGAAACTGGAACTATGGAGAGACACACTAGAAAGTAAAGGCTTTTGACTTAATAGAACAAAGACATAGAAATTAAGATTGACGCATAATGCATCTCTCACAAGGAAAGTTTTAAATACCTAGGGTCAATTTTCTAGAGTGATAAAAAAATGATTGGGATAGTTACGCATAGAATTAATGCCGGTTGATTAAAATAGAGAAGGGCATCATGTATTTTATGTGATAAGAAGATACCATTGTAAGTGTTGAAAGGTAAACAATCTTTGTGCTGAAAATACACTTTTGAGTGTCCTTGCACACGGGCAACAATGAAAGCCAAGGAGCAAAATACTAGCTTTGCTTTGCTTTGCGAGTGCGACTGTAGAACATCCCAAGATTTCGACCATTCACAGCAGATCTAGAGAGAAACTGCAATCAACTTAAACGACCCATCGTGTCCTTTCTAAGCTTACCGGATGCTGCATGCAGACTTGAACCAAGGTAAGCAGAACTGCTTCCTAAGGGCACTTTGTCTACGGATTTTACCATTGTGGGTTGCTCGAAGTACAAAGGGGACACGATGGGGTCAGCTGGAGAACCATATCCTTGTGACATGTTGAAGCCGTGGTTGGGAAAATACGGGAAATTGATCCCTTATCTCTTAATTGGGGCGGCTTCTCGTCATCTTGTTGCACAAAACCCCTCCCATCACGTTCAAAAAGCAGCTCTTGCCTTAATTTTTGTTTTCATCCGAAATTCAAAGGGAAAGATACTTGTGCTTGTAAGCATATAAATCAACTTTCTCTCTTGAGAAAATCTTATGTGTGACACACACACACACACACACACACACATATATATATAACGAACATGATCAGGATCAAACCTTGAATGTCATTTAAAATATTATAAGAGTGTTTTTCTTGAACCAATCATGTCTAACTGTATATGGTGATTGTAAACATCCCAAATTTTCATAATTTTCGAAAACATACCTGGTTTTAAAATCCCCTTTTCAAGACCAGATTTTGAGTTTTCGAAAGCCCAGGAGTTGTAAAAACTCTAGATTTTATATAAAACTCCATTTTGATATAAAATATATTATACTTGGGCCAAGTCTCAATTTTGTAAAGAGCTGAGTCTAACAGGTACAACCTGATCAAAAGCAGCCACAGAAAGGAGTGAAAAAGCCCAAAAAGCCTCCTGGCCTGATAAAAGCGGATCAAAAAGGCAAAGAAGAGCCCGGACCCGAAGCATACTTCAAGCCTGGCATATCAACTCTCATGTCTAATGCATCCCCAAATTCTCAAACATCCAAGCCCCAGATATCAGAAATTTAATCAAAATGAACTCCTGAAGGTGAGAAGAAGACCGGACGACAATGTTGGCGAAGACCCAACACAAGACAGAGTACTGATGAAGTTAGGCCCCGCACAAACCGTTTGTTTCGAAACACCATGAAAAAATAAAAATAAAAATCAGATTTGGGTCGAATTTTGATCATATATATCCAGATCCAAACCCAACATGTTTTTGGATTTGGATTTGGATCCCAAGATCCAAATCCAATATCTATATCCATGGCCCACATCACCTTCTCATAAATGGAGGTGAGGGGCCCACAAATATTTCACGTGAAATGCTTTGGAAGGCTTGGTAGAGAGAGAAAAAGGAGCATAAAGTAAGAGTGAGAAAGTTGATAGGCTTGACTTTTGGTCAAAAATGAGTTAGCCTTGTGGGTTTAGCCAAGAATGTGGGTTTAAGCTTGTATGCACCTACACTTGACCTAAGGCTGCACCAACTTAGATATGGCTGCAACTAAAATGGTCGATCGGCTCCAAGAAGTGGGTTCCTAAACCTAGCCCTAAGTTAGCCTACCTCACCTAGCCATCTTTCCCAAAACCTAACCCAAACCTAGCTTAGACCTAGCCCTTCTCACCCAAAACCACGCCCACCTCACCTAGCCAACCTCACCTAGCTAGACCAACTAGACCCTAACCAACTAAGCCTAAACCAACCTTAGTGCACCTAACTAAGTCCCTAACCAATCAAACCCAACCCACCTAACCAAACTACCCGAAAACCACTAGCCTAGCCCACAACATTCCCTAAAACCAAAACCTAAACTAGTTGCAGCCACCCCCATCCTAAAATATCTAGCCCACCTTAAATCACAGCCCACCTATACAAAATATCCCAGCCACTCATCCCCCAACCGACCTACCATCCCATCCCATTGATTCGGCCAGCCACTCACATGAGGCCCCCACATAAAATCCCAGCACTCATTCCATATACCCCCAAGCCGACCTATCACTATCTTCTCGATTCCACATTCGGCCAACACTCTCTCTCCCCTCCATCTCATCCCCTAGGTGATCCCACGCCATCCTCCATCTCATCCATCCGGCCAGGATTTTCCCCTAGGTAAGTCCCATCTCTCTCCACCCCATCTCTTGCCATCCTTCTCTCCCTTTCACTCATCCGGCCAGGCCATTCTTCAGCAGCTCCCCCTCCACTCCACCACCCTGCTGCACCAGCACCACCATCATCCATCTTCACTCCCAGCCGAGCTCCACCATCAACATCCTCCACTCCACCACCCGGTTGCACCAGCACCAACATCTATCTCCCATCTCTCCCAGCCGAACACAACCTGCCGCCTCCTTCACCAATAGCACCACCTGCCATCCCTAGCCACTCTAACTCCCAGCACCACACCTTAGCACCTTAACACCTAACCTACCTTCCCTTAGCTCCCATAAACCAGCTGTCCAGCCCCTACCTATCCCTAAGGCACTCAAATCCCAGCTTTTCTCAAACTACCTAAGGAGCTCCTCTTGGCTGCCCGAGTTGAATCACAAATTCCAGCAAGTTGAAGATGGACCGGTTACATGTAAGTGTCTTAACTTGGTCTATTATATGAACTTGCTTATGTTTAACTAAATTTTGATATGGGGTTGTAATAATGGAGCGTAGTCTCCCCCCAAGATGTAATAACGTAGTTTGACACACCAACACCCATGTGCACTTAATGCCTTTTCGCTCTTAGATGCACACCTTTTTGTACACACACGGGCCTTGACAACCCCTAAGATATAGTTATATTTATATATATTCAGTTGCGTGAGTTTTCCTTTTAGTTGTGGGTGTTGTCTTTCAATTCTACACTCACACACATTGAGCTTTCGCCCTTATTCCCAAGACCCTAGTAAGGGCCATATTGCAATTTTATTTGGGTGTTTCATTTAAGTTGTGTGCGTAGTCTTTCATTTCCACACTCACACACATTGAGCTTTCGCTCTTACTCTCAAGACCCTAATAAGGGCCATATTGCAATTCTATTTGGGTTTTTCATTACAAGTCGTGTGAGTTGTCTTTACATATATACTCAACACATACGCACACGTTGGCGACCTTCGGGTCCATATATATTATAAGTATTTCCCTTTTGCTGCGTTTTAAGGTTCAAGTTGTGTGAGTAGTCTTTCAATTACACACTCACACACGTGTGCATTGAGCCTTTCCGCTCTTAATATATAACTATATACATATTCCCCTTTCGCAACTAAGATATAGTCTTATTTCAATTTTGCAATTTTTCTTTTGCAATTTCCCTTACGCTATGTCTTTTAAATTCGGGTTTTAAGGTCCCGTTGTGTGAGTTTGCATTGCATATTCGCCATACCACGAGATAGGGTGCATACTTGCATCAAAGCAACCTCGAACCACCCGCACAAACTCGCTAAGACTTAGGCACTTGATGCACACATCTCATGCCTAAGCACATAAAATTGAAAGACTTAAGGTCGTCCAACCCTTGTAAAATTAAAATCGCCCAAGTGCATGATTTCATAAAGGTTTTAAAACACTTCTTTATTCAAAATCCAATTTTGAGTTAACTTGTTTCAAACGAAGTCTCTAAGCGTACAGACTGACCCTTGCGCATCGATGTAAGAAAGTCTGCGACGAAAAGATCCCGCTTGCCTACAATTGCCTTTAAAAAGTCTGATTATTTCAAAACATACTTTGTTAGCTAAAGTAAACTAGCTGGCACGCCCATAAAGCGAAGTAGATACGAAAAGGTTCACTTGAGGCCTAAGAACCCGTAAGTGAAAATTTTCCGTGTCTACAGTGATATATAACTAGAGCTCTCCCAAAACCAACTTGTCAATAAAAAAAGAAGAAATATACAAGAAAATAAAATGGATGAGTTGAAGTGAATAATAGAACCTGATTTTATGGTACTATTTAGGGTCAGGGGAAAAGGCTTGGTTTAGGGTACTGCGGCTGGATGTGGTGCTTACCAGACAGCACGAGCTTCAGGATTCAGATGCAGCCCCCTGATCAAGCAGTTGACATGGCTGCGTTCTGTGTGCACCCTCTTCTTGACGAACACCACTTATTTACTTTCCTCATTTTCCTTTTTGTGGTGGTGGAATAGAGGAGACATAGTTTAGCGGACGGACCCAGTAACATGAAGACTCCCATCAAATCATGTGGCAGTAGGCGTGCCATTTATTTACTTGAGACTCGCATTCTTTTGAAAAAGTTAGGTCAGGTGTGACTCCCCTCCGCTAATGGCTCACTTCAGTCAACAACTCCGCCATAAAAGACAATGCGATAAGAAACAGTTCCATGTGTATTTATATATATAAATATAAATTATACTCATTTTTGAAAACATGAGTATAACTTCTTTTCTTTGTCGAAACAACTCCGCCATAAAAGACAATACGATAAGAAACAGTTTCATGTATATATATATATATATATATATATATATATATATATATATATATATATATATATATATATATTATACTCATTTTCGAAAACATGAGTATAACTTTCAAAAATGATGAAAAATAATCTTATTACACTTATACCATAAAAAAACAACTGTTGAACTAACAAGATCCAATCAAAATATAAAAGACTGATAAATGAACTGAGCAGCTCATAGTTTTACTTGTTACGCTCCCTGTCTCAATCTCGTCTGTTAAATAAAAAAGACTTGAACATGCAGTACCCGGAGTGTCAGGTCAGCGTCAAGGAGCTTTCATGCCCTTGCCCTGGTAGGGAGTTTGACTCCCAGAGTCCAGATGCGTGTGTGTGTTTTTTGCTTCGGTCTCGACCTGTAATGTTGCAAAAAAGGACTTGAATATTGTGTTTCACTTCACTTCGGATCACTGTCACCAACAGTGATGCTTTTGAAGTATTCTCTCTCTTCCTTCTTAGAAAAACCCTTAAGTTTCTATTCCAACAAATGAACATGAGCAGAATGTCCAAAGAATAACAAAGGAGAAGGAGAAAGGGATCGAGAAATCTATCTCAACAGAGGAGAGGCTGTTCGTGAAAGTGGAAGAACATAGGCTGTTAGACTAATAAAGGTTGGATCTTGTTTAGAAAAAGTATAACGATTCTCACACAAAAGGGAGTTAGCACATTGGAAAGGGGAATCAGATTGAATGGTCACGTAGCAAAAAGATCTACGGCACAACAAAAGCTTCTTTGCTGAATCCTATTCATCCAATGGTTAAACAAGTGCTAAGCGTCAACGGAAAATTTAAATGGTCTTCCACCAATGAATTCCATTAAGGGTCAAAATCACTAGTTGAATTATTCCCCTCCTGGACGGCTGGTTTCCGGATAAAAATAGGATTTAAACACAGATACAAGTGCAAACCATATGAAGCAGGTCAAGTAAGGCAGCCATCATTTAACTAAGGCAATAGTGAGACAAAAGGGATTTTGTTTCAAAACATTTTCTTTTCCCTGCAAGGCATTTTATTCACAAAGGCCAACTTCTAAACCAGATGGTGCTACTTCGATGCAAATGCAGTGGCACTAAAACCCTGGACCTGCGAACCAAACCACACTAGGGTGGTGAGACTTAGTGGCACGCAGCAGCACTAAAACCCTGGACCTACAATCCACACTACGAGCACCTTCATATCACATAACAAGAAGAAAACAAATATCAAGATTCACGAAGCATGGGAAGATATTAGAAAGAAGGCAGATTACTGCAGTTTCTTACTGAGGCATCTAATAGTCCAGTATAAAACCAATATAGAGATCGTAGAAAAACCCAAACACAAAATCATATCCTAAGAATAGTCTTTGTGAGGCATCAAAATAAGGACATCAACAACAAATGTTGGAAGCAAGACAATTCAAGACACAAGGTGGATTAATAACCACCTTTGAGATCATTGACAACATCATACGGGATGGGGGTAACTGTTTCTAAAGTTGCACCTTCAACCATGAAACCAGGTTTTGGACCCTCAGGCTGTCGCTTAGTGCTGATTTTCTCACCACGTGCTTTTGCCTCTGCCTTCAACCTTTCATTCTCAATTTTCCTGCACAGAAAATCTTCTCGGCATCGTGATGGTTGAACGTGCTCCACACGAACATGGATCCTCTTTCTTATAATCCTATTTCCAACCTACTCACCAAGATACAAATGTTAAACAGGCCAACTTCCATCCTCACACCATCTTCTCCAAGGTCCATAAAAGTTGAATGACCATAAGATGAATGTCAGATTTCCAGAGGCAAGTAGAATGTAGCATCCCTCGTAAGAGGAAAAAGTGCATTCAGCTCCCAGTATGAGATCATATGATCCTAATAACTCCAGGAACTTAATTCTTTGTTAATAAACATGCACATTATCATAAATAAAGTCTCAAGTTTGTGTCTATTCATACATGTTTTAGTCATTGGCCAAGGATAATGCTTCTAATAAATTAAGACCAAATACAGGACTTAGTATGCACAAAATTCATGCCAGAATGTCATTTGACCAGTTGCACTCATAGTGGCGATGGATGTGTCACATTCAGGTTGGGGTTGGTCATTTCAGTCAGATCCACATTGCGATGTGAACTCTCCAGTCAAAATATTCGGAGAATAGTTTCAATTTGGTCCACAGTTCAGGCAACACAAGAAGCGAAACCATGTGGCACCCTATACCAGACCTTGTAATTGTTATGAAGAAACTCTTTTAATGCAATAAAGAATTATCTAAGAAGCTACGTTAACGGTGCCAGTGAGGGACTTGACAATATTTGAAAATCCTGGGTGCACGGGAATGGCAACGACTACACAAGTATAATTTATAATTTATATATCTAATTGATAACTTATGAAACTATTGACAACTATCAAATAAATCAGAAAAATTTAATATGTAATAATCCAGATTACTGTTTTCACGAGTTAATCTGTTAGTAAAGTAACGACCAATCATTACTCATGTCGAGTGTTAGTAATGCCATGGTAAAAAAATATTTACAATAAATAGTGCTGAACATGGGAGGAGTTCAAGTGCCATGTATGGGAGTGTTTGACATGGTTGCAGCACCCCAGCAGAAGTGTCCATGTGACATAACTAAGAATGGATAGTAACAAAATTTTATCAAAAGATTACAGAAAGTGACATGCATATTACATGTATGTGGCATACATGGATATGAACCACACAAATCAAATGCTTATGGACAATAATCTGGTTACTCAAACATGGAGTAATCGTAAATGCCAAAAGTCTGACATATGAACATACTAAGTCTATATTACATAAAGATCTAAGCATGCTGGAGACATGGTGAGTGTATCTGGTAATCTAACTAATCTACTACAGCTCCAAGTAAGAAGTCATGGAAATAAAACAGTCACATCCGTATCAGAAATATGATCTCCTAACACCTATGGAACCCATGGATGAGGACATTTTTCAATTTCTTTTTTTTTTTTTCCATTTTGCACATACCCCACCTCAACCTGTTTGTGGTCAACAATTAGCATAGCTCTCATTAACAAATAATGCTTGCCACCAGATTAGCAATAAGATGTGAACTGTCACATAAACAGTTCCGCTAGGGTGCTGCACTCATGTCGGACACCAGACACTCACTCAAGACCTGTACTTTTCCCGTCTAATACACCGTCATATGTTTTAAATATTTTTAGTGATATATCACTAAGGCACATTATGAATATTACCATATTAGTGAATTAAATACCACATTTCCTCCATTTATATACATTTTCTTGCCATTCTTCCTTTCTGGTCTTATGAAAAAAAATTCCTTTAGTTTGATGAGATTATCAGTATATACAGAAATATATAAATTACACTTATATATAATTGCACCCTACATCCATAATTTTTCAGAAATGGTTGCTTCCAACATCCGCACCCATGGCAACACCCACACCCGTGCCTTTGACGGAGGATCAAAATGTGCATGAGACAATCTCAACAATAATAGGTAACATACGGTACCTACCAGACAGTTTTTTTGTAAAGCCTTCAAAATTGTGGACAAATACTACTATTACTAAAAAATAGTCCCTTGATTTGAGTTCGCAAATGTTTTTTCTACAATACAAATGCCAAAACCTCAGATCTAGCCATTAGTATCAAGTTTATGTCAAAGAATGGTTACAACAGATCAAACCATGAATACATGCTAGCACGTTGTTGTCATTATCGTCATCAGAAAAGTACTTATAAAGCCATGGACCAACAAATAATTTGCACTTCTCTCATAAAGCCCACTTACAAGTAATATTTCCTCTGCAATGTCCAATACCACCTCAACACCTCATTTATCACAATTAAGAACCAATAGTGCGAGCTGGAGCCACCCAATCTCCCAAAGAAAAGAAAAACAAAACAAAAGCAAGGGAGATAAACTAGTAAAACCGACTCATCTTAAACCAAGTGAACCAGCAAGTGCACAAGCACGAACTTCCGCATCCCATGATATTTTCTACAAGTTAAAAAAGGTAACACGCTCTTATATTCAAGCGAAAAAGCTTACACTGTAGTTGACCAGATTCTTAAGGAGCCATTCCCGTGAAGCTTGAAGTATGCAGAATGTAAATGAATTCACTTATGCATAGAAAGCCATCATGCAAGGGGATCTCCCTTGGAACATTGGTCCACTACAATTTCTATATATTTAAACCATCCCTACCAGGCTACCACAAAGAACTGACATTAAGGATCACGCACTTAGCCACACCTGACGGATCATTTCTAGGTGTATAGCGCTTAATTGCAGTGACAAATTGTCGTCAAACTACAAAATCAGAACCTCACGTCTCAAATGGTAACCCTTTATCGTAGTAAAGTGTTGTGAGACTAACATTTTGCAGCACTTTGTCCTCAGAAACGAGAACATGTTGGCTTATCTAACATTATACAGCACTTTGTCCTCCTTTACTAGATAAGTAATGTGTGCATTCAAACGCCCCAAACCAAATCAAATAACGTGAATATATTGTCTGTATTTACATTATGGACGCCCCTAACCACCCAAACATTTGTTCGATTCAAGGATAAACTGAATACGAAACGATTAGAAACTTGATTCAAACATAAAACGCAAATAAATCAATAGATTAGATGCTCGGATCAAACATAAACCAACAAACGTAAGAGCAGTATAACAATAATATGATTCTCTTCTCATAGATGGTAGGGAAAAGGAAATAAGATAGAGGTGAGGAAAAGAACCTGCTTGTTGATCTCGACGCCGATGGCCCGCTTGTTGACATCCCAAACGCGGCCGGTGCGGCCATGGTAATATTTGTGGGGCATGCCCTTGTGAACAGCGCCATTCACCTTTACGTCCACGTAGTCGCCGATCCGGTAGGTTCGAAGGTACGTGGTGAGCGGGATGTATCCCTTCTTCCTGAACGGCCTTGCGAAGAGGTCTCGCGTTCGAGACCGAAGCCCATGACCAGCCGGCATCCTCCTCTCTTCTCACTGCTCTGCTCCTGCTTACCCTTCGCGGCAGGGCGTCTTATCGGCAAAGAGGAAAGAAACCCTAAGCTAGGGTTTTATCGTCTTTTTTGGGTTCCGTACAGTGGTAGGTATGGATCGGATTGGATCGGGCGCTACATCAAAAAATTGGTGGCGGCGTAAAGGGTAATTGGGTATTATTATTATTGTTGTTGTTGTTGTTGTTGTTATTGTTATTGTTATTATTATTATTATTATTATTATTATTATTGTGTGTGTTATTATTATTGTATTATTATTGTTATTATTATTATTATTATTATTATTATTGTTATTGGTATTATTGTGTGTATTGTTATTATTATTATTATTATCATTGTTATTGTTATTATTATTGTTATTATTATTATTATTATTATTATTATTCTTCTTATTTATTATTATTATTATTATTATTATTAACTGTTATTGTTATTATTATTGTTATTATTATTGATTATTAATTGTTATTATTTATTATTATTATTATTATTATTATTATTATTATTATTATTATTATTATTATTGTTATTATTATTTATTATTGTTATTATTGTGTTAATTATTATAGCTATTATTGTTGTTATTATTATTGTCTTTTATTATATTATTAATCTATTTTTATTATTATTGTTATTGTGTGTGTGTGTTATTCATTATTATTATTATGGGCGGATTATTATTATTCTTATTGTTATTACATTATAAACGTATACTTGAACATGACAAATAATGGCAGAGTGTCGAGAAATCGAAATTTCTTTAAAAATGGCACACGTGGAGACGGAAAATAACCCCAGAACATGGTGCTTAGAAATGATAGTGGACAGGCTGTCCAGATACTCAGAGATCGACTGAGAAAAATTGGTCTTTGTGGGATAATAGGTCCCTATAATCGCAGTATAGATGTTGGATCTTACAAAGTATCATACAAAGGTGGAAGTTGTGACGGTTAAAATAAATGAAATCGAGATACCCACGGTACTTGAATAATTATAAAGATATAAATCTTCACTGATATGTTAAAGTAGGATACATGGTTATCTAGGATCATCATGTTGCAGAAATACAACAACTGCTCTGAATAGTGTATGAGACTTGGTGCCAAAGATATGAAGGATAGACAGTTATCACTTTAGAGGAGCAAAGCGCAATCCGTATTATGATTTTCATATGAACATCATGATATTGATACGTGATCATAATTGAATATGACGTAGTGTCTTGAAGATGTGTCTGTGTTCAACTCTTAAACGTAAGTCTTTTCAAGGAGTGGTGTTGGGTACAGTTTTAGAAGATACTGTGTGCAAGGATATTGGAAGTATAACGTAGTTTTCTTCTTTGTCTGTCTTTTTGATTACCATCTTCATTTTAATGTAGACAGGCTGACCAGCACACATTGACTTTATGGTGGTCTTAAATTGGCCTTTTCCTATAACCAACACTTTCCAGGGAACTGCCTCATAATAGCATATAAGTACGGTTAATGTTGAATAAATAAACCTAGCAAATTAAAGACATTTTTTGTCCTATGTGAATTGGATTCAAGACTGCCTGCATCTCTAATACCTTCGTGATTCGTTTTTTTTATGGCTTCCGAAATAGCGGTTCTTGCAATAAAATTTGAATTATTACTTATCGACGACTTTCTTAATCACGATTATCAACGCATTATTCCCTTGGACAGAATCTCTGTTTTCTTTTCTGGTAACGTTAGAGGGTAAATATAAATTTAATGGTGATGGTTTGGGAGTATGAAACTAAGAGATCTGGTGTTCTAGCCATAACGCCTCGAGCACGGCGAGAACTAGTTTTGGTGTAAATTGTGGTGGAGGTTCGATTAATTTGTTCTAGTTCGTATTATTTGAGCTGTCGTTTATGGAAGTCCTAAATATGTGTCAAATCATTCAGGCGGATGGAAGTGCGATTAATAAGAACTTGCCGAGGCAAGTGAAACCACTCTTGTACTGCCTAATAATTAGGTTAAATGATAACATGTGAGGAAAGAGGTTTTATAATGATGAACACTGATCGATATCTTCAGTCCATGGTAAAATATTATTACCTTATGCAATGGTATAATCATGCATACCGTTATATTGAATTTAAAATACTGTATGATAAAATGGAAATCAAATATCAACTCTTCGGTGCTACTGTCCAATTAAAGGGAGAATATTTTCTCAAGAATCTTTAATTTCTGTTCTATATACTCTTCTGCTCATTATCTTGGCTCTCCAGTTCTCAGGTGACTCAAGAGATTTTATATGAGACATTTACGTGTATTGGACTTGATGCTGCACTAGTTAAAGTATCATTTCAAAACCTGCGTTAATACATTATTAATATTTAGCTTAATATGAATGGATTAGTAAAAAAAATACAAGATATTGAATATGAAAATGAGAAAGACTATTGCTTTTGAACGATTGTTGAGGCGAATTTACTTATTTTTAATTTAATGTATGATAATAATGTCAATCGAACGATGAAGGTGATGGGTTCCTTGTGGTTCCTATTTTGATAGATTCCTTAAAAGTAAACACACATCGGTATGTGTGTATCCATTTATGTGGTGTGGGTATATGGTTTTTCAAGAAATTTGAACTGCTTATATTGATCTTTTTCAATTTTTGAGATTTCAGGTGACATGGTTTTATGCCAAAAAAGCAATGATCATTAAATTTTGGAGCATACAAAATCAGATATATATGTAAAAGGATCATCGTGCAAACAGTCAATCCCATGGTTGTCAGTCAGATCACAACTATTATACAACATGAGATCTAAATTAGATGTGAACTGCATCAACAATATGCCCGATTGTTCATATAATTAGGCAGATATGAAGATAATCAAATGTTAAATGATATTAGTCATATGATTCACATGAAATATGTGTATAGATGGAGTTGACTACATATATAAATTCTCAGTGGGTCATTAATTCTGATTAATCATGATTTAACCACATTTAAATCTAGGCAAATCATGGCACCAGTTATGGAAGACGACAGTTATTTGATGGAAACCCTAAAGTAATCTGCAGCCACCTTAAGCAAACCTACTCTCTTCATCTTTAAGCTTGGTCACGTTAGGTAGCGTCTGCAGTACAGGTTCGTTTAATAAGCACAGGCATGACAAGATCGGTTCGTAGAGAACACGAAATCAAGAGGAAAAGGAGAAACGAACAACAAAAGATTTACGTGGTTCGGCCAAAGAAACCCACTCCACAGGTTTAAAAAGAAAAAGATGTTCAACGAAGAGCGGCATATGATACAATGATTTCCCACACAACTTCATAAAACCCTAACTCCTGTGCATACCCTTTGACATGCTCTCTCCATACTTTCCGTGACCAACACAACCTTCACTTTACGTGTCCGATTCGGGTTCCATTGCAAGCTGTTGGAGTGGGGTCACAATTTGTGTCTATACAAGCCGCATTAACAATGTCGGTTTGACTCATGTATGATTTCTTAGTTCTCATTCCAATCTATCTTAAGGCATTCCTACATACAAGAAAAAATATAACAAAAGAAAACATTGTTAGTTCTTATTTATCTTAGGTCATATCATGTATCAATCTAGGAAAATCAGCATATATAAAAATTAGATCAATGCTTTCCTCGTCCTTTTCTAATGTGATTCCATGAAGTTATTTTTGTATTTTATTAACATTTGAAACCCTTTGGTTGCATCTCCAACTGAATCTTTACTCTTTAGAAAGAAAAGAAACCCTTTTATAGTCACTCTTCAAAATTGCAACTTGGATACGACTCTCAGAAATTTCTGTTTTTAGAGGGAATCATCTTTTCAACATATAACATAACCTTCTACCTTGTCTTTTTGTTTTGAGTGTTAAGGGATTAGTTGACCGATCAAGTTATAATGACCTCAAAGAGCTAATCTTCTATAAATTTGTGATTTTCGATCATCCCAGATTCTTGGTTACACTTTAGGAAAACCCATCTGATTTTCTGTTGTGATTTTTTTTTTTGGTAGAAAAATGTGTGCGTAGTTTGTCTTGATCACCTTTTCTTTTTTCTTTGTTTTAGTTATTTTCCTACCGTTTGCAGAAATTCGTAGCTCTCAAAATCCAGAAGAGTGCAGCAGCACTTGAAGAAATTGAAATACTTCGTGCAATCAGTGAAGGTGATCCTGAGGTGTCAAAGGGTGTTGTCAAATTGCTTAACCATTTCAATCATTCTGGACCTAATGGAGCTCATGTCTGCATGGCTTTTGAGGTTCTTGGGGAATCTCTTCTTAAACTCCTCAGTTACAATCGCTACCGAGGCCTGGAGCTCTCTAAAGTTAAACAAATATGTCATGATGTCCTGCTAGGCCTGGATTACTTGCACAGAGAACTTGGCATAATTCACACATATTTGAAACCTGAGAATGTGATGCTAGTATCTTCTATTGATCCTGCCAAAGACCCATAAAGATCAGGACTCACTCCAATTCTTGGAAGGCCAAAGAGAAAAATAAATGGTACAACAATTGGAATTGTGGAAAAAAAGTTGAGGAAGAAGGTGAAAAAGCCAGCAGAAACAGAGAAAGCAAGAAGTTTGGAAGGCATCGACTTGAGGTGTAAGATTGTTGATATGGGAAATGCTTGTTGGAAGGATAAGAAATCCAATGATGAAATACAAACCAGGCAGTATAGAGCACCTGATGTGATCTTAGGTTAGGAATATGATGATTCTGTTGATATGTGGTCATTTGCCTGTCTTACATTTGAGATAGCTACTGGTGACATGCTTTTTGAAACAAAGAAAAGTGATGGATTTGACTATGATAAGTAAGTAGGCGTTATTCCATTTAAATTATTGATAATTGGGAAACAAGCTTAATAGTTGCTATTTCGTGGAATATAATTACAATGAAGGGTCATCCTAATCCGAAAGCGTAAAAAGAGAGGGTCATAGTAAGAGAAATATGTTGCTATCATAAGATTTCGTTTCTTCTACCCAAATATACTCTATATCTTATACGTTCTCATTTGTTTTATACTTATATATTATATCATTCTTTCTTCCTTTTCTTCGATGTATTAATTGCTTTCAATTAAATTCAAGAAGTCATAAGAGGGACATAACTCACATGTTTACATATGATGACATGAGTATGTAATCACTCTTATGATGGATTAATCACCCATAAATTTGTGTTGCAGGAGGGCATTGAACTATGATCACATATATTTCTCAAACGAGTAATCTTCTTCGAAAGATATATCTCGAGGATCTATATGTAGATGAGTTCCTCCCCGAATGATATTAAGTCTTCAATAAAATTGTTTGAATGATCACTAAACTACTAAAATTCTTACCGAATGCATCATTATTTTTTATAAGAAAATTTTTACAGATTTCAACAAACTTCAAAGACTGTGTGTGATCGATCTCCGAATTTTTCAGCCACCATCTCTTAGAGAAATACTACCAAATTTTATTCATGAGTGATACACATACCAACCAATATCGGGTAAAATTCTTCCAGTTTTTAGACATGGGTGAGGTTGATAAATAAAAATCAGTAAAGACTAGACTCAACCCGAAATCGAACTTTTTGTTACAAAAATCCCACAATAGACGTTCAGTAAAACCATCATAACTGGGTATGTAGATATCAAAATTTCTCAAGAATGGCATCATTTGAAAGCTAACATCCATATATGTTTAAATTGATAATTTCATAGATACAAGTGTTTTGCTGAGACCCTAAATGTCAATCATCGATACTGTCGAAAATTCCAGAATAGCATTCAGTTAAAAGCTTTTCTGATGTTTTTATATAAAAAAATACAAATAAAAATTCTTAATAAAACTTCATACTTGGTTCTCATTCAAGTAAAAGTTTTGGGATTTTTGAACCCAAATAAAGGCCTATAGAAAATACAAACTTTCACGCTATAAAAGAGAACAAATTCTGTTTTAATAGGGATAAACCCGATTTGGCCAAGTGAAACCATTGCCATGTTAGAAAAGGCTTTTTTGAATCAAAATTATTTTGAGAAAATTTTGGATTTCAAAATCACTCTTCCTAAGCATCTAGGTTGACCATTGAGTGCTTGTTTAAGAAGGCCTATGTCGGTAAGAACCTACATTTCTACAATCACTGAATAGTCAAATTAATCTCTTTGCAAGTTTTAATAAACTTGCTGGTATGCTCACGCATATTTTTGCAAGTAAAGTCTGAGCTTGTGTTTGAGAATTGTCTTTGATCTATCTTTTTTAATGAATTTTTTTTTATGTAACAATCAAATAGATCCTACGTAATAACGATTATAGGACGGAAGAGGTGTATCGATTGAATCAGAATCAAGATCCATGATCCATCATGTTTAATATTAAAGCGGGATTAGGGCTTTCCTAATCTGCACTTGCACTCCTCCCGTCTCTCTTCCTCTATGTTTTCCCTCTTTTTGTAGTGATTGCTCCCTACGTCTGTTCTCCGATTAAGACAATTGAGGCGTGTTCGAGGGTGACTCGAGTAAGGTATGTTTTCTTGTTGCGTGTGCATTTTATCCATAAAAGCATAGGTACTCACACACTCAATAGTGGGGCATTGATTTCTCCATAGCAAGTCCGCAAGTGCATGTACATTATTGTTGCATATTCTTTATTTATGCATAATCCTATGATTATTTCCAACAAATAATTCATCTTCTGATTTTTTTTGCTTTGTGATAGAGAGATAGCAAGTTTTCTTTTATGCTTATTAATAAACTGAGATAGGTCGTCTCTACTGATTGAATAGCATTAGCGTTTTTCTACTTCTTGACTTTACCTTTTCATGTAGAGAGCTGAGGAATATATTCAGAAAACTACTGTACCAAATTCTTCCACATATTCTCTTCTATGAGAATTCAATCGAAATTAAGTTGATGTCAGTTATCGTATATATCGAACAAGACCAACAATATAATGAAGTCTTGGGGGAGGGTCGAGAAACGGGAACCAGAGGCACGAGATAATACGAGCAGACTCGTTTGAATGCCGGGTAGAAGAGACCACAATCTCGAAAGAAGGAGACTCGCTAACCCGTACGGCTCAACTGCGGGGAAGTGCAAGGGAGAGACAAGAATCGAGACCATCCAATATTCCATTTCTTTGCATGCAATGCCACCTTTGGTTTCTGAATCTTTAATTTTGCTGTTGTATTTTTCTTTTATTTCCCTCTATTTGCTATTGCATTTTTCTTTTATTTCCGTCTAGTATAGGAAAAGGCTTAGTTGTTGTTGTTATTTTTGTAATTTTCTTTTATTTAAACTTATAAATAAAATAAAATATTTCAAAGTAATGAAAAAATTGATGGAGATGTTACAGATAAAATTAATGCCGGTTGGTTAAAATGGAGATGGGTATAAGCTATTCTGTGTAATAAGAAGATATCATTAATGTTAAAAGATAAATATTATAAAACAACAATTAAACCTGCTATGTTTTATGGTTCTTAGTGTTGGGCACTTCATCATCAATATGTGAAAAAAATGTTCGTTGAAGATGTTGAGATGGATGAGTTATCACACAAGAAAAGATCATATACATAATGAGATTATTAGAAACCAATTGAGAGTCACACCAATAGAGGATAAAATGGGGAAAATCGTTTAAGATCATTTGAACGTTTATAAAGATGACTAAATGACGCCCTCGTAAGAAGATATGAAAAATTAAATTGTGAAAATGTTAAAAGAAGAAGAGTATGACTACAAAAGTATTGGAAAGAAACTATAAAGAATGATGTAGTTTATATTGAGTTAATTGCTAACATGATACATGTTAGGGCTATGTGAAAACAAAGAATCCATGTACCTCACCCATCTAATATTGGAAAAGACTTAGTTGTTGTTGTATTTTACTTTTATTTAAGCTTCCAACAAGGACACCATTAAGCTTCTTAGGTAGATATTTTTGGTGGTTTTCAAACTGTCAGTTTTTAGTTTTTGTTCTCCTAGAACAAGAAATCATAACTGAACCAGAACTGGGTTGGTTCCGACTCTGATTCGGAACCGTAGGTTCTAGTTTCAGTTTAGATTTAAATCCCAAATTGGAATCAAGCTGACAGTTCTGGTTTTGACACGATACTGATTTCATGAAGGTGGAACTGGAATCAAACTGGATGATCCTCAGTTTTAGATCTTGTTTTAGTTCCTAGTCCAGTTTAATTCCGATTGAAACGATCAAAATCGTCTGTAGGTAAAAGTAGTCATGTGACAAACATCCTGTTGAGCATTTGATTCTCTGAACTTGTCAAAAATGATGTTCCCTCCTCCAAATCACACACAAATAGAGGAATGTTAGGGCCCTTCTACTAGATAATTATGACAAACCTATCAAGGTGACACAATCGTTATGGTTTTCAAAAAAAAAAACTTTTCACATATACATATATAACAAAATCGGATTCTACTCAAATCTCATATATTAACTCGTGTTGTTTTTTTTATAGTATGAGCATAATTTTAAAAAATTTAATTTTTTTAAAGATAACGAAAAACAAAGTTATTCCATTCATGCCTAATTTTTTTTTATATATAATTAATTTTTTAAATAAAATTTCCAATTCTCAATGGTTAATTGTGTGGTTCTAGTTCAAACTGAAACATCTACATGCACAGACTCTTACCTTTTTTTTTCTCTGTTACGGTTATCTTGTCTATAAAGGATTGTGACTTCATAAACCAATTACTACAATCAGAAAAGGCGTCAAATCAATGCCATTAAATTCTCCCCTGGACCTTCCTTTTGTGTCCTTTAGTTGTCTTTTTTTTTTTGAAAATATTGAGCAGTAAATGGTCTAAACTGATAATATTAGAAACAGAAATTGTTCCGCTCCAAAAGATATAAAGTAAAATATACGATGGCTATGATTTTGTTCCTACTTTTAAGTATGGAAATCACAGACATGAGGTTGAGGTTCTCGATGATGAAGGGCGCGGAAAAACCGGAGAGCTAGGCGTCCTATCGATTTCGGATATACATATCCACACACAATGCTATTCACGACATAAACCAACAGGAAAAACTAGAAGAGAACGGAAGGAAGATCGAGTTCGTCATCCGGTTCCTTAACAGAAGGGAGCCTGGGCAGCGTCGTCGGCGAGGGAATCCGTCTCCGGAACGGAACTTCTCCGGATTCTTCAAAGGGACGCTCCCCTTTGATGAGTTCCGAAGAGGTTTCATATATAATTCCCGTTATTCCATCCTGAGATCATTGCGTATACCGCAGATAAGCCTTGGCGATTCTTCATCTTCTCAACCGCCTCTCCACCTTTTCCTTTTCCGACTACGGTGCACTTCTCTTTCTCCTCCTCCTCCTTCTTATCCTTTGTTTTATTAAATTTGTTACTGATACATAGAGAGAGAGACGTTACAGATGGGTGCTTACGAACTCATAAAGGGGGACGAGAACGGTCCCAAGATTGGATACCGGAAGATCACGCAAGCCTTGGGAGAAGAGAGGGATTGGGAGGCGGCAACGCACAATGCTGCTAGCCCCAAAGACGCTTTCGTGACAAAGGGAGACTCCCGGAATCGGAGATTAGTTTCGCTCGACGTCTTCCGTGGCATCACCGTAGCGGTACGTTTCCGATCTCACCCATCTCTCCAACACAAAGAAAAGGAAAATTGAAAACGAAAAGCAACAAACCGTCTGTAACTTTTCATGAGTTGGTGCATTGCCTTCCATGAATATTGCGTGCATGTGCGTTTCCTTCCTTCCTTTCTTCACAAGCAATCCAGGTCTACGTTTCCTTTCCAATCGAGCACCATGAACAGGGATCATATTCCTACTGAGACGGATGGTTTCTAAATATATAATATATGATTCCGTTCCCCCCGATTTAAATTTGTTATTCTGTCTCTTGATTTTGTGGGAAATCAGATCCAACCTACGACAGCTCTTATGCACGACCAGAATAGAAACCCCACCTTTCTTTGACATGACTGGATGCCCTCAGTATCCTTGCCGACGGCCGGCAGAAGCGATACCAATCGCACAAAAATAATGCGCCTTTTGTTTGATTTCCTCGTGAAGCAAAAATTAGCCGAACCCGCAGTGCCTCGTTTTGTCAAATCAATCCTTCTTTTGTCTTAAAAATGTAATCATATAATCCTACAAAGTTATTATTAACATAATAGATGAGAAACCTATCGTCGCTACAGATTGCGGAGGTTTGGTCCTTTCTGGGGTGTAAAGTTACAAAATTTAACAAAGGGGGAGAAGAGAGATGATCGGTCGTGGATCTACAAGCCGTTTTTTGCAGAGTTGTCGCCATGAAGGCCTGTGCGTCTGGGTGCTACGGACCGAGTATGAGCGGTTACGGGCTTGGCGCGAGCCGTGAGGCTGATTTAGCGGGCTTTCCGATTAGGCTGGAGAGGCGCAGGTAGGACCCACAGACATGTGGCGTGCTCTATTAGAAGGTAGAAAGCTTGTTGCGCACTATTCGTTAATTGCGTACGACTTCGCCGTCGTATATACCCTTTAAGTGACTTGGTGATGTCACGAAGCTCTTCAATCTGTGCCGGCAGTGCTACCGTGTCAGGTCGTGCTCGTGTAAAAGCAGCTTTATGCTAACACGACACATTATCAAATAACTTGTTCCTTTGATTTAAAACCCGTTAGCATGGATTATTTAAGACAATGGTGACTCCTAATGTGGGATGAGACATGCACTTCACTCGAAATATAAAAAATATTAAATTCATTTATAAAAAAACAAACTTTTTACAGAACAACTGAATGCACTCGACTTAAATAGAAATGCACCTTACAAAAAGCCTTTGTGTGCATTTGCATAGCATCTACAAAAGCATTTTCTCGGGTTGGTTACATGAATTCTTTGTATTTGAAAGTTTTTCTATGTATTTGCATACTATATACAACAACAACAATTAAGTCTTTTTCCATACTAAATAAGGTCGGTGACATGAATTCTTTGTATTTACATAGCATCTAGTGGATGCAAAATCCTTAAGTCGTCATGATGGATCATGCTCACTCTATCTTCGTAACTTTCATTTTGATGCTTAGAAGCAGAGTCCAGCACGCAGAAAAGGCTAATCATTTTCTAAATCCTGTGAAGCATGGGCACGCCATTTAGGGTGGGTACCCAACTGGTACTTGGGTACTTATTTTTAAGAATGGATCAGATCAATCCATAAAATTTGATCCAAAACTCAAATTAAAACCATAAAATCCCTAATCTTCTTCTTTCACGATATCATCTCTCTTTCCTCCACCTAATTGACTCTCTATTTTTCGTCAAGACAGTTTTGACAAGGCTAATGGTGATATGGTAGCCAATGGAGGATCTACATGGAGGCCCCTCCACCCGAAACTTTAATGCCACTTGCACATGAGAAAAACTTATGTGACTTTGTGAAGCAGTAGAAAAAGAAAGACTATTGATATGAAGATTCACGCATTATGAAAATAAAAAATTAATGTGATAGTAAAAATTAGCATGTGTGTCTGCTACATATGTTTGCATCTCTTCTTACTCTATCCTATGGTTCGTTCCCTATTTTCATAATGTGTGTATTTTAAAAATTAGTATGGTTGTGTGTATGCGTGGTTCATTTTGATAATATCTTGTAATTTATTACCTCCTATTCTAGAATGAGATTTGATATATTTGTTTGTTGTTTAGTGTTCTTATTTTGATATGATGCAATTACTTAAATTTTTCTTTTTAGTTTTTATAGTTATCAATTATGAATTATCATATTTAATTATATATAATGTATACTGAATTTTTTATAGATTTTAATAGTGGCGTATCCATGCAACATAGTCTAAATCTTTGTTCGAGTGATGAACGCTGAGTAGTAGCTTACGCGTCCAAATTAAAAGAAAAATGGTTCAGAATTGGATACATGAGGTTGAGGTTGGGTGGTGGCGTTGGTGCTATCTGGTTAAATGGAAGATATGTTCATCGGTAACGGCGGCCTATGTGGCAGACGAATAATGCCTTTGGTCCCCTTTGTGCAGGATGAGGAAGGCCTTTTCAGCTTTCTCTTTCTTGTAGGTGGAGGTTCGCATACCTGATACTGTCAATTTGCGTGCGTGTGCGTGTAATACACAGTCTCTCTCCCCCTCTCTCTCTCTCTCTCTCTCTCTCTCTCTCTATATATATATATATATATATATATATATATATATATATGTGTGTGTGTGTGTGTGTGTGTGTGTGTGTGCGCGCGCGCGTGTAAGTGTGTTCGCGCGCGCGGGCATGTGTGACTTGTTCAGCGGAAGATCTGAGAAGTATACGTTACCTCACTTGTGTGAGCAGCCTGTCAAAGAGTGCACTGTGAATAGACGGGATCTTTTCCCTTTCCAGATAGATTAGCAACACGCGCTAAGTGTCTCCTCAAACCCAAAAGAAAGCGCTTAGTTTGTCCGCATCGCAACAACTTTCACAATTGCTGATGCTTCAGATGGGTGCATCTTGCACATATGTAGCCGTTCAATTTGAACATGGATTTGACTTTTAAATTTCTGATTTTGTGCAGCTTATGATACTGGTTGATGATGCTGGCGGTATCTTTCCTGCAATTAACCATTCACCATGGAATGGTGTCACTCTTGCAGATTTTGTGATGCCATTTTTCTTATTTGTTGTTGGAGTTTCTCTTGGGCTCACGTATAAGGTACGTCTTCAAGCTTCCTTAATTATGCTCCATGATGAATTCCAGAGTTTCCTGTTGGAAGTCTTCTTTTTGTGATCCAAATCTTTGCTGTCTTTACCATCAATAATGCGTTTGCTGCAAATAATCCAAATATTTGCTTGTCGTCATACTCATTGTAACATTATAAACATTTTAGGTTGCAAGCAATTTCTTGATGGCCTGACAAAAGATAACCTTTATCCTCAGTTTAAGTAGTTTTACGATTGTGAATTGCTAAATTTGACCTATAGTTTTCCTTTCATTTTCAGAGACTCTCAAATAACTCTGCCGCGACTAAAAAGGCTATACTTCGAACTGCCAAACTATTCCTCTTGGGCCTTATGCTTCAAGGTAATGTTGCCCGTGTTCTTTCTGTTGTTTCTTTTCTCAAATTGTTTCACTTTGTTTCTCAGCCTATACCTGTGATTTTATTACGTTAACTAGACATTGCATTCTCTGGAATTGATTCATATAAAGCTTCTGTGATGTCAAATGTGCTCAATATACTCCTTACTTAAAAGGAGACTGCATATGTTGCTTACAAGGGCATGCTATGTGGCTAAAGAGGGTTATACAACATCCCTTCTCTCTTTCCATCGTCTCTCTTTCTCAAAACCTTCTAGACACGATCGACCAACGTTGAGTATGGTGCTCCATGTTTAATATTCTAAAATTTTAAGTTGAATGGCCTGGCATTCAATTGTACATGAGAGACTGGCATGCATTGGGTCCAAATGTCCTACTATATGGTTACTTTCTTTTTCTTTAGAATCTTTATGATTTGATATTGCTCACAAGTTTCAATTCAGGACTCTTCACAAACCATACTAAAAGGTTGTTTATTTGCAATACGTTTGAACATTGATGATCTGCATTCAAAATATTTTAGTGGTTTCTGTTTACAGGAGGCTACATTCATCGTGTTTTTGATTTGACTTACGGGGTTGATATTGCACGCATACGTTGGATGGGTGTCCTTCAGGTACAGTTCATGGTCACTGTAGATTTACTTTTTGCTTCATTGTGGCTGACCCCTTTTAGCTTCACATAGAAAAGAATCGATGCTAAAATAGCCACCCTTCTTAGTTCCACCAACTTTTAGGGCCTGATGGAACATAAAATTAAGCCACTAAAATCAAAAGGTAATCTTAAATTACATGCGTGCATTTCAGACAGGAGATCTCAATCGGTAATGGTAGGAAGAGGATGATGTCTTCTGGTGAAACTAATGCTGCATTTCTATGTTAGAGGGATGAATTCGTCCGGCCAAAATAATCCTGAGAAATATAAGATTTTGTGTAAATCACAATTTACTAAAGCTGTTCTCTGCTAATTTCTTTGGCAGAATAATTATGCTAATATATTAAATATCGAAACGATATTACTGTTTTGAGGTGCTCTATCTTTCCCAAGATCCTGAACAGGACAGAAGTAGAAATTTTGACGACGGTTGGATTTGACAGCCCCTAGTCTCAAGCCTAAAAAGCATATCGAGCCTGCATCTTTAGTACTTGAGACATTTTCGGTTCCAAATAAACCGAATTGGAACCGTCGGTTATGGTTAGCCCGGAACCTGAAACTGTAATTGGCCCTTCTGGTTTAAGTTTGAAACTGGTAATCTTATTAAAAAATAAATTTTAATTAAAATATTTTTAAAAAATCTGTCATCGGTTCCAGTTTGGATCCGGTGTCGGTTTGGAAAATGTAAAATCAGAATCGGATAGGATGAGCCTTGGTTCCAGGTTCAACCGATTTCTAACCCGGTTCGATTGCTGAACCGGTTAAGAACCAGTCATGTCTATCTCGCAGTATATATATAAGCTATCCTCTGCAACATTCACTTGTATAAATTGGACAATATTTTTCCATTAAACAATATATATATATATATAGTATTTGAAAGATGGTAGAAAACTGAGATTCTGGTTGGCTTTCATCTTCTCATTTAAACTGCGTGTGTAGAAAGTTTTTAATTGGTCGCAATTAAATAAGCAATATTTCGCTGACGAATAAGTTAGTTCTTAATTAGTCATCGATGTTTATCTTTGGCTTTTTACCTCTTGCAGAGGATAGCAATAGCTTATTTGGTGGCAGCAATTTGTGAAATTTGGCTAAAGGGTGATCGGGATGTGGACCGTGGACTCTCCTTGTGGAAGAAATATAAGCTACAATGGTTTGTTTTTGCAATTGCTTTATTAGTTCCTGCACCTACCTTTTGTGTTGGGAAATCTTGGGTAGGAAGTGCATGTTATTTTTATGCTTGCAAGTACCTTTATGTTTTGATTGTTCCTTATTGGGATGATTAATAAGTTTGTATATTGCCTGTATTCGTCTGAAAGCTTCTCCTGTTTATTGTGCTTTTTCCTCATAAATTTTCATCTGGCTACCTTGACATTTTATGGTATATTTGATTTTTTTCTGGCTACAGCTCTGGTATATTTAATTGATACTTGATAACACTACCTTGGGGGCACTTTTGCGTGATATTTGAATTGTTTGGGTGTTATATTCAAAGTTGAATGGAACTGATGTTTGCAGTTGCGAATATTATTTTATGGTCCTAATAACTTCATCTTGTTTATGTTAAAGGTTGGTGGCTCTTGTGATTTCAATTGTGTACATGGTGCTCCTGTATGGTTTGTATGTGCCTGATTGGGAGTTTCAGATAACTACAAAAGAAGCTTCCCTTCCCATGGAGAAATTCACTGTAAGTTCTAACAATTTCTGAACTGACCATTTGATGCCCTATATGCGTTTCGTGTTTATGACCACGTCTTTCTTGATTTTAGGTGAAATGTGGAGTTAGAGGTGACACAGGACCTGCTTGTAATGCTGTTGGATACATTGACCGCAAAATTTTGGGGATTAACCATCTTTACCCACGGCCAACATACGTACGGTTGAAGGTATGGCAAAATGACTTCTTTAATGGGATTCCTTGGGCTGCAATGACTTTTCTTAGTAGTGGCTTATTTGGTTTTTGAAAACCACTTTTTAGTTCCAAAGTTTTCTACTAAATTTTCTTGAACCATGGTTTAATCACATCTTCACTATGATGTGCCATTTCCCTGAATTTCAGAATTGCAGCATGAATTCTCCTGATTATGGTCCTGTACCTCCCAATGCACCTTCATGGTGTCATGCCCCTTACGACCCTGAAGGCCTCCTAAGGTAGTGATTTACCTCTTCTATCATTTTTGAGGTTTGCACCTCTGATGGTCAGTTCAAGGTTGTAAAATCACTTGCAGTACGATCTTAGCTCCTATGATCATATTTATTCTTGTTAAGGTTGAACTATATCCACATAATCTTTAAATTTGGTTAATGATAGATTTTGAATTAGCTTCCTACTTTGGGGTGTTTCCTTTGCAAGGCCGGTTTTAGGCAACATTCCTCGAGCAAAATACGTTACCATTGAAAAGAGATCGTCGAACTACGATGAAAAAAAAACATCATTTTATTGGGGTCATGTATTTAAATATTGTTCTAGACTTTCATGCATTGATGAGGGTAGTGGATTTAGTAATTGTCATTTTCATGTAGTTGATGCATTTGATCAGATACCATTTGTGTTCCAGAGATGGTGCTTTCTTTGCCACTTGACCTTATTCATGCTTATACGATGTCTTTGTATTGCTTATTTAGGAAATCTTCTGATGCTATGATCCCTTTCTTTCTCTATTGTATATCCTGCAGTTCAGTCATGGCAATCATCACGTGCATCATCGGTCTGCACTTTGGACATGTTATCGTGCATTTCAAGGTGTGCATTCTCTCTAGCCTCCAAAATTGCTTTTGGGGATCTATTTTCCGCCAAACCAATCTATCAAACAGGGTGTTCTATACCTCTTATGGTCTTTTTTTCTCATTGTTAAGATCGATAGTGTTCTTGGTCCTCCTGAGTTCATGATTTCCGATTCCCCGTTGTTTTCTGAATTTGCTTCCCTTGTGAAGAAGACCGATTAAAGAGATTCTATACAATTTCCTTCTTACTGGCTAGTGGTTTTACTGTATGTTATCTCATGAAGAACTTACTTTCACATGTTTAGGATCATAAGGAACGGATTTTGCAATGGATGATCCCGTCATTTTGCTTTGTGCTAGTTGGGCTTGTCTTGGATTTTTGTGGTGAGTGATTGTTATCAATAGACTGCTCGATTCAACTAATAATTTTCCTGTCTGAATTATATCTAAGTTCTTTGTTTTGCCAATCGCAGGAATGCACTTGAATAAAGCATTATATTCTTTCAGTTATATGTGTGTCACTGCCGGTGCTTCAGGGATTCTATTCACTGGAGTCTATGTGCTGGTCAGTACTCTCTTCTCATATAATATCAGTTCGCTCTAAAACCAGCCAGCTTCTATTTAATCTATATTCCTCATGGTTTTCTGATTCACACTCTGCGTTTGAAGGTTGATGTGCATGGCTACAGACGAGCAACAAAGTTGGCAGAGTGGATGGGGATTCACGCCCTCGCAATATATATTTTGGTGGCTTGCAACGTAATCCCTATCATACTTCAGGGTTTCTACTGGAGATCCCCTGAAAACAACATCGTGAGTCTCTAATATTTTACTGCAAAATCTCTCTCTCTCTCTCTCTCTCTCTCTCTCTCTCTCTCTCTCTTTTGCTTATACTGATAATTTAGCCCAATGGTTAGCAATCATAAGTTTTGTTTCTGATTCCTAATCTTTATATGACCAGTTCAAGCAGATGGGTATCCAGACATAGACAAGGGGCGAGATAAAACTGTGCAAAAGTGACCACCGAAGCAAAGATTTCTGCTGCTTTCCGCTACAGTTGGGTCTATACAACTACATGCATCGAGGACCTGTAAAAAAGCATCAATCCATTTTTTGAGCACGTAACAACAGCGGTGCTACTTCTGGAAGAACGAGATTCTGCTGGCCTGCACTCTTGACTGGGATGGAACTTCTCTCACACACATATCGAGACTGTAAATAGTCTTAGTTCGTTTGCTAGTCTCTCTTTATTTGTTTAAGATGTCCAGCGAGACTGGTTAATCTACAGTTCCGGGGCATCGATGGACACTCGTTTGAACACAAAAGAAACATCGAATTAGAAATTTAATTGTCAATTTATCCAGAGCTCCAATGCTTACTTAAAACGATAATGGGCTGTGAACGAACCACATCGTTTCTTTTTTTTAACGTGGGCATTTGCCCAAGAAGTTTGAACTCCCTTTGAATCTGAACATATATCTCAAGCAAGTTCTAACTAGATCTCCTATTGTTTGATCCCATATCATTAGGCTTAAACATATTCAGTTCATGAACAAGCACCAACGGACCTAGTCATCCTCAGTTTGATTATATCAACTCTCCTTGCATAGTTAACTATGATCACCGTATATATTAAGGTCGTCTACCAATTTACTTTTCCCTACCAATTAAGAATCAGGCGATAACAACCTGAAAAACGAAAATCAATCATGTTTGTGGCTGTCCTCGATACCCTCCACCCTTACCAATCTACAAATATGCCTTTGAAGAGTCTTGGGTGACGCTTTGTTAAAGAAGTCCTGGGTGCATATTATATATAATTGGTAATTTCCAACTACATATATATTAATGTGAAAAGTTTTAATGCTTGTCATATTATAGACTTATATATGCTTGAAAATCTCAAGTATCCGTGTAAACAAATAGATGGTTGAGTTTAAATGTATTTTTCGCATATTCTACCTGATCCAAGAATCACGGAGCGGACGAAATCATCGGTGCCCTGAGTGCCCTCACTCCTCCAGCCAGCAAATCGATTAAAAGGAATCGCAAACCGCAGAGAGAGAGAGAGAGAGAGAGAGAGAGAGAGAGAGAGAGAGAGAGATGGCGAGGTTCGATCCTTGGAACGTGTTCTTTAAGAGGGAGTGGAACCGGAACTGGCCCTTCTTGGTGGGCTTCGCCATCACCGGTGCTCTCATCACCAAGCTTACCGCCTCTCTTACCGGTAGGATACCCCTCCCTTTTTGTTCCCTTCATCTCGCCTGATCTGATTTTACCCCCAATTTGTTTCATGGCCTGACCCTGGTCTTGATTGTGCAGAGGAAGATCTGAAGAACTCCAAGTTCGTGCAGTTGCACAAGAAGTACGTATGCAATTTCTGTCTTGCTTGATTTCAGGGTTTTATGGGTCATCGAATCTTCTGCATTCTGAACCGCAGAGACTTGTTATTTACTCTCCCCGCTTTCCTTGTTTTTCGGAACTAATGGCTTTGTCAGGCGTTGCCAAGGTGTATGTCGGCTTCTTCTAGGTTAATCGATCTCCGCGGATGCATATTATTGGATGTGCAACTAATATGGCAGTCTCTTTTGGTTATTGACATCGTTAAATCTGTAGAATAATAGTTTTGTTTTACTAGGATTTTGATTTGGGTGGCAATTTTGTTTCCCCGATCCGAACTGCGGGGAGTACAACATCGATTGATCAAATTGTTTGAGAGTTTTTGTGAACCCCTTCTACGCGGAAACCAAACCCTGTTGATTTCTTCTTTTGCATCATGTTAAGGATGAGGCGGGGCATCACAAGTTGCTATTGTTACATGGTCGTGGGTTCTGATTCTCTCTTTTATGTGTTAATTAATTTCAAGTTCTTTCTTCTTGATAGTGGATATTACTGCTTTTCTGCAATTTAGCAAGCTAAATGTGCCTCGTGAAAATTCTGTCATACGATTGTGTGTGCGGACACGAGTGCATGTGCGAGTGCGAGAGACGGTAATTTTCAATCATGATGGGTGTGGCAACATGGCTATATATAAGTACATATTACTTTTTTCGTAAGTTAACTCAATAATAAAGTAATGATCTGTCAATATTCATTAATTTCTCAGTCGTATAGCTTTAAAATGTAAAGAACTTAAGATAGGTAGTGATGAGTCGAACAAGAGAGAGGCACAAGATCACAAGTGTTGAGTGTCAGACACGAGTGCGGCAACTTGGTAGAAGTGTATACGTGAAAGTTAAATTTGATGATATACATGCATACATGGTATCAATTGTTCAGTTTGAATTTCTTCCCATGTCCACCTTCTAATGGCACTAGTTTCTTTCAGGCCGTTTACTCAAGCGCTTTGATAACATGTAGACCTTACCAAGTTGTGAATTGAACTTATAACTTTTTTTTGTTGTATAATATTTTCTTGTTTTAGTTTCTGATGCTGTAATTTGTTTTTCTTCCTAAGTCACATATAATCTACAGTACCTAACTACGTCTGCTATGCAAGCTATCAGCATTGGGCATGGCTCGCCAATGACATGGATAGAATGTTAGCATCTTTAGAATCAGGGGTTTATAAATTGCTAGACATCTGTATGAATTTGACCTGCATGACGGTTTAGATAGTGCTTGCCCATGTAGTTGCCCGATAGTTGGATACTTGCAAGATGGCACACGCATGTGTGTCCAAGTAATAGAGGATCCAACAGACATGAAGCTCATTGGATGAAATTAGTAAATTACTATCACATGCCTTTGTTTGAGGAACTTATGGCCGGTATCTTTTGTATTTTATATGTCGTGGCAAATGTAACTTGTTATGTTGCACAGAAATGTGTCCGAGTAGACAACTGGAAACCCTGTGAAACATTGGTGAAACGTTTCAGTGATGTTTTGGCTGATTTAGTAACTTATATAAATTACATGCCTGATAAATGCAGAAAAGGACTGGGATGTTGAAACATGCTACTATCAACTGCAACATCTAACCTTAATTGGAGGTGGTGGTGATTGACACCTACTTGTCACTTAAGGCAGTAGTTAGAAACTTAGAACAATTAGTGATGATAATAATATTTGCTAGTGAGTTCACAAAGCACTAAGTAACGAGGAAACAACTATAGGATGTGAGTGCTTTAACAGTAGCTTACACTAGCCAAATAATTAGAGCAATCCTGTACGGTATCAGGGCATCCTATTAGTAAGTCAGTCTGGGCGAATTCGTTGAATTCTGATAGTATTGCTTGATTTCGGTGGATGTGCAGAAATCTCTCTCGTTATGACAGCAGATCTTTGAAAAATGCAGTTTTGTCGAATAAACTATACAGTGGATTCAGCAATAGATTACTATGTGTATGTATGTACATACCTATGTATGCAACTAGTTCTGAAAAGTAACATGAAATATGTATCCAATACATTCATAATATGAACTGACCTAAACAACAAATCTATAAATTTGAGCAAACTGTTCCAACTGAATTTTTCAGAATGCAGGGAACTCAGTAACCTATATTATTCAAATGAACAGGAAACAATGGGTTACCAGTACATGTGGCTGCTTTTGTATGAGCCAGTCTATTCTAACTAGTTTGATTATCCATATGGTATCTACTATACAAGCACATGCAATATAGGAACATTATCGTATCATATCATGATTCCCACGATACGATACAAGGGTTGCATCGCAAACCCACAGTGTATTGGCATGTATCGTGCAATATGACATGATACGGGGCCTATCGCCCATATTATATGATACAGACGATACACCCTTGGTTCATAAATAATAGCAATTTTTTCCCTTTTCATTCAATATTTTTGTTTTTTTCTATGAAATAGTGATATAACTTTTATGTTACATGCTATTTTTTAGCCAATTTGTCCCGCACAAATTGAGAACACCAATTAATTATGGAGTGAACCATTAGTACCTCGATTTTCTGCAACAAAAGGTTTTGGTGAAGAAAATAAAATCTTGTTGATTGTTGTGACAATTGTCACTTTAGGAACAAAATATAGAATTAGGACCAAGACTTTTGAGGTTATTAAATCATCTAATTTATTAATTTTTGATTTGGGCAAACAAGATATTCTTATCTCCAATTTTTCAGGCCGATTTTAAAAGCTTTTAAATGGAGGAGTCGTGAAATACATCTGCAGCAACAGTTTCACTCCGTAAGAACTAATAATAGCAGAAATACAACCATATGAATACATTGCGATATACATATCACTGGTTGCACCTATACTATTAGTAGAAATACATCTATAGGAATAAATTGTAATGTAAGATATCACTCGTTATACCTATATATTAAGATCAATTTGTTGTTTACCGTGCATATTGCACAATAGGTAGGAGTGATTTTTCTTGTACCTATATATTAAGAATAGTTTGTTGTTGTTGGCCATTTCTTCAATGATAAAGTTGTACTTGTAATTTGAATTAATGTTCAATGGATCAATGTTTATCCCAATTTTAATTTATAAGAGCTGTTTAAAATTTGTCTTGATTTTTTCTGTTTTTTTCCTATTTTTCTTGATTTTAAAACATTTAAAAAAAATTAGGATACAATATGCCTTTATCATATCATTAAGAAAAATTATACACATTACGATACAGTACGAAAACAATGCTACAAAAAGGCCAAACAGATATTTTCAAGACAATGAACTAATTTTTAAATATTGGAAATGTATATGACTTGATTGTTCTGAATGTGAATGAGTAGGACATCTTTAAAGAATTCACGTTCTTTAAGTGGACAGTCTTAACAAGGGGACTGATTTCCAGCTTTGGGAAATTGCTGGAAACATTTGGCTTTAAACATGTAGTTGAAAACCGTTTGTCGTGGCACCCAGGTTTAGTTCACCTGGCCCACAGTGCAGGTGGCAAGTTCAATTCCCGAGGGGTTCATCCCTGGGTGGAGTTAAACAATGCTACAAAGTTACCTTTGTTGTGACTTATGGTACAACTTAATGATTTGCCTTCAGCAAAATCAACTTGTTCATTCTTTGTTTGCCTGTGTGATTTAATGGTGCTTGTGTTGTGTAGTCACTGATATTTTTTTTCGTTCAGCAATACCTTTTTTCTTATTGATACTGATTTTCTACTATGTGACATGTGATGGTAGGTAAATTCCGTGTGACATGTGATGGCAGGTAAATTTCTGGATGGGCTTCTTTTGCTGCCAAAAATGCTTTGATGCTCGGGCAGATAGTCGCCATGGTTAGTCCAAGTTAGTGTACCGTGTGTTGTGTTTTGTTAACTATACGGCTGAAAAATAAGGGACTGGGATGTTGAAACATGCTTTAAGGCCCTCATGTTGATTTTCTTTTAATGAGATAGTTACAAAGTGAACATCTGAATCTTCTTGTATACCTTCTCTTTTTTCTAATTCTGAATATCATGTGTGGCTGTAGTGGGACATTTTTGTCTCCGTCTGCTTGTGATATAAAAGATGGACTTGAGGCCGTCACAGTCTATTGCAGTGTGAATATTTTGCCTGTTGATTGCCACTGGCTGCTAAGATTGTATCAGGTGGGCTTTGTAGTTGTTTATGTTTTAGAGAATAGTTAAAAATAGATGTATTATTTGAGAAACCTAAGGCTCCATTAGTCATGATGCGTGCACCGGCTGTATACTCCTCCATTGGCTATCAGAGGCCAGCATTTTAAGTTACGGCTTGAATCATAGGGAAGTATGACAGAAAGGCCAAGGACTTAAATTTTCAATCTGGCATTCGGACAAGAATTATCAACATAAAATAGCATCCTCTAGGATGGTCCGCGATTTGCATAATTGGATAACTTAGGGATGTAGATATGCATTTCCCGAGGCACATGTAGGCCAGTTTTGAGTAAGCATCCAATCTGGTTGCAACTTATGCATTCAAGGAACTGTTTGCTACTTTTGCCCGGAGGAACTTGTCTTATCCTTTTAATATGATCTAGTTCTTGGTCATTTCTCATGTGTATCACACTTTATGCAACTTTTGCCCTCAAGGAACTCCCGGAGGAACTGGTCTTATCCTTTTCTTTACTGGTTACTATATGATCCTTGTATCTGCATTCACAATCTGTATCATACTTTATAACTCCACTCCATGCTTAGAGTCAAATATACTGTTTGAATCTCTGATTTGGATTCCATGTGCATCTTCCACTAACACAATATGTTGCGCCTTAATTCACGCATTGCCCTTGGGTATGGGTTTAACCTTTCCAGGATCTTACTTTGTGGCATGGCTATACACACCAGCATAGCAGGTGCCAGGTGCTAGCATAAAAGAGTTTCAATGCAATAGCTCTCTGGCTAAGATGGGTTTGTTGGCATCCTTCTTACACTCCAAACAAATTGAAAACATGCCTACATTAGATGCAGTCTCTAACACTGCTTCTGACAAGTGCATCTTATTGAGTTCACAGTAGGTTGTTGAAATATCAGAGTTGTACTTCACTGTGTTAATTTGCATGGTTTCCGAGATTATTTTGGATGCCCTACTTGGTTTGAGAGTGTTCTGAGGTGAATCATGTGTATCCAAGTTGTAATGAGAGCAAAAGCAATGTCCCACAAAACTATTTGGTTAGATAATCATGTCTGAAGCGAGTAGGCTACTTTTCATGCTGCCAAGAAATACTGCATCGGCAGCCTGTAGGCGTTATTATCACAACTTTTCCTTTGTGTTTTTAACCATGGCCACCGTTATGTAGCATGAGCTGAGTAATTTAGGATTCTGCCCTTCAATTGTGTACTTGAACACAAAAATGCACAGCATCATGTCAACTGGAGAGAATTCAGGAAATGGTACAACAATCATTCAACGAATCAAAATGCTATACATAATAGAAAGCAGTTCCAGGGCTGTGATCAAATGCCAATGGCATAACAAAGTTCGAGTTATCCAACAATTTTGATCCTCTTGTCCGATCATCCTACTCCCAATTCCATTTTCATTTGTTGCTCCTCTAGTTCAGAATCACCATCAGCAACTCCTCTCGACACCTCCCCTCCGAGCCTAATCTTGCTGCCATGAGTCCTGCCAGCATTGAGCAACGATTTACAGAGGGAAGCATCAGGCTCGATCGGCATATTTGCTACCAACTCATGCGCTTCAGCAAGTCTGCCTGCCCGGGACAAGAGATCCACTACGTAACCATAGTGTTCCATAGTTGGCCTGATATTGTACTCCTGAACCATGCGATGCAGATATCTGCAGCCTTCTTCCACCAGACCAGCGTTTAGACAAGCACACAGGACACCGATGAACGTGACGGCGTCTGGCACCACCTTCTCCTTCTCCATCTGAGAAAAGACACGGATCGCTTCTTTTCCTCGCCCATGCACTCCCAAACTGGTGATCATCGCATTCCATGTCGCGAAGCTCCTCTCCGGCATCTTCTGAAACACTTGCACAGCATCGTTTATGCTACCACACTTGCTGTACATGTCGAGAAGAGCCGTCCCCAGGAAGATCGTCAACTCATACCCGTGCTTCTGAATATAGTCGTGCACCCTGCTTCCCAAACTCAGGCTCCCAAGTTCGGCACAAGCCAAAAGCAGGCTCACCAAAGTGAACTCGTTGGGTTTGACGTTTGCCAATTGCATCTGGTGAAAGAGATCCAGTGCCTGGTGAGGCTTCCTGCTTCGGGCGTACCCATTGATCATGGTGGACCAGGAGACGACGTTCTTATCCGGCATTCTTTCGAACAGCACGCGAGCAGTCTTCAGATCCCCACGCTTCACCAATCCAGAAACCATGGTAGTCCAGGAGACAATGGTTCTGTGAGACATATTAACAAACGTTTGGTGAGCCGATTCCGCGTCCCCCGCTTCCAGGTAGAGACTGAGCAAAGTGTTCTGCACGAACGTGTTGGCGTCCAAACCCGTCTTGATAGCGTGGGCATGGATTTCCTTACCCTTGTGGACGGCCCCAAGAAGGACGCAGGCCTTGCCGACGAAGGTGAAGGTGAATTTGTCGGGCCAGATGCCCGTGGCGGCCATGAGGTTGTAGAGATGGAGGGCGTCGCTGGGGGAGCTGTGCCGTGTGTGGCCCCTTATCATGATGTTCCACATAAAGGCTTCAGGATTGGGGATCTGATCGAAGACGAGGGTAGCGTAGCGCATGCTGCCGTAGGAAGATGTGTATAGCTGCAGCATCTTCGTGAGAACCATGCGTTCGGTGCCGGAGCCGCTTCTTATGATGCGGGCGTGCGCCTGCTTCACTTGTTTGGCACTCCTGCACTTTCTCAGTAGCAGCAACACTCCCTCCTGCCCATCACCGCTTCTTCTTTCCGTTTCGTAAGAAGAAAGTATCGGGCTCGCATCGCTGCCGGTGAGCGCGATGCAGACCGTCATCTCTTCTGCTTTTCTTTTACTGGAATAACGATTCTATCGCTGCCATGGATGATGAATTGTGTGGTCGACGATGACGACACAGTAATCTTTTCACAGTTTCATTCATTGATTCGTCGTCGAATTGGCAATGCGAAGAGAAACTGGTTGTGGTGCTGTTTTAGAGATGGGGTTCCCTAATGATGCATCCCCCACCTCCCCTCTTCGATGAGCTGGAAGATGGGAACCCAGACACTATATCCACTGATGGCTCTCTCACGTGGACACTATGATTCGAGATACGTATATCACAAAGACACTGATATTGAATGGCAAATCAGACACGACCCGTTTGGTAGCCTGAGGTCAGCTCAACGTGCTCTGACGCCCTTTCCCTGGTGTGGAGTTCGACTCTTAAGGGGTGCACGTGCATGTGTGTGTTTGGCTTCGGCTCCTTTCTAACCCGTAATGTCAAAGTAAAAGAAATGATCTTCTCGGAACGTTAGCTGACCTGGCAAGGCTTTCGACTCACGTGAAGGAGGCCATGAGTTTGATTCGCGTAGCATCCATACGTGGATTTGATGTCCTGAGAAAAAAAAAGAATCACCTTGAAGTTGAAACCATGACATTATATGAATATTGAACAATCGTCATTATTAATTATATAAACAATAAGTCATTATTAATTATATATACAATAACACTGCTGCTTTCGGGAGAAACACATTCATCACCAGGGTTCCATGTTCTAGAGAAGACGGCCCTTTGTTTGCATGGATACAGAGGAATGCAAAGGATCGTTGGAACGACTCTGATCGAGACCGCGTGGTTTCACAACTTCTCCCATTTTTTCCAATCCAATGAGAGGAAAGAAAGCGTTCTAACAGATTGATCATCATCTTTGTCTCTACGTAGATCCGATTTAGCCAACTAACCCTGAATCTGATGCCATAGTCACTAAGTAGGTACTTTTGTGGATTTGCTAGAGCGGCAGATTCGTCGCATGCAGGAGGGAGCTGGCATGAGTGTGGGGGAGGTTCGAGGATGAAGAACATAGTTCAGGTCCAACTTATGTAATGGGTTTTATGTGGATTGCGCGCGACCTGGCGTCTTGTGTATGTGTACATGAGTTTATTACAGATCATTATAGGATCAGGTCTTGTATTAGGATCTTGAGTGACCTACCAACCATCATGAACTCAACTATGGTTGTGTATATGGTCTCTCTTATGGGATCTTCTTGACAGTTACCGTTAGAAGTTTCGGGGCTTCTTCATTGAGACAACCCCTTTTGCTTTTAATTTTTTATACACCTCAACCAAGTTGTAGCATGTAAGGAGACACACAAAGTTCTTATTTAATAAAATGATCTTTTGCACTCTTTGCATTTGTCCCTATGCGAACTCAAAAGAACTCATGCAAACTTAACGTTCTTGCTTCCGCACTGCACACGAATTTGAGTGAATGTTAGCTTACATCGGTTTTGGTTAAGCATTGATCATGGACCAAACCCTTTGACCGTGACAACTTTGTTTTAAGGAGTATGCCTCCTTAAAACAATCATTGGTACGACCTACAACTAGCAACGACAAACTGAATGCGGAGTTGTTTGATGGTGAAACATCCCTACGAGATCATGTAGATAGTCTTGAAACCGTCCAAGACTCTCTTTTACTTGACAGAGGTCAAACATAAGCAAAATTTTGGTGGGAGAGCCCAGACCCCACATTGAATGTGAAGGATCCAAAATGGTACATTAAGCTAGAAATATACAAGGGATGAAAAAGTGATTAAGAACTTCCTACGTCAGTTCGATATGTACATTAAGCTAGAAATCTTGACGATAAGAAACAAAAGATTGTAACAGCCTAAACTTTTCTTGATAGCAATGTTTTCCTATGGTATTGTAGAAAGCTTGAAGAGATTGAGAATGATGATTGTGAATTGAAAACTCATGATGTTTTCAAGAATGAGCTAATGGACCATTTTCTACCCCGCAACGTTGAGGAGGTAGCGAAACAAAATCTCTCCAACTTGAAGCAAACGAGTTCAATTTGTGACTATATCAAAGAGTATAAGTCCTTGATGCTAAATATCAAGACTATGACAACGAAAGATCATATCTTTCACTTCCTAAATAACTTGCAACCTTGGTAGAACAGAAGATTCATCGTGGAACCGCAGATGTTATCTAAAGCTATAATGGTTATGGAATGGTCGATAGACATCCATATACCCGATACAAAGAATTCCTTGAAGAAGAACTCTGATGCAAAGAAAAAGGAAGGAGACCGTCGGGATACTAGGGATGATACACCGACAAAGAGAAAAGCCAAATGATTCTTATAAACTTGAGTGTTGACTATGCGAAGGCCAACACAAATCCATTGAGTGCCCAAACAAAAAAGAAACTGGACATGTAAATATAATGCAACAACATGACTTAGTTGAGCTATGGATGAGAAATCTCCAACAAATGAATGCTATGAATAATGCTAAGGCACTAATTTCGATGACACCTTTATGCAAAGGCATAATGTACTTAGACATTTCGTCAATGGTAGAGTCACAAAAACAATGGTAGACACCAAGATAACCCACAACTTCATTGTGCCAGCGGAGACAAATTGTTTGGGTGTGAAGTATAAAGTATGCGAAACAGGAGTCTCATGAAGGTCGTGAATTTGGTACCCATGAAGATAGTGGGTGAGGCATATGTAGAACTGGGTACCAAATAGATTCACAAGTCAGATGACACTTTTCTAAGACACTTGTATTCAGTTAACCATTCAAAAATAAAATCCCTTGGGGAACTTTTTGTATTCATGATTGATTCATTATGTTTCTTGTGTTTGTGTTCATACGAAAAATTCAATCTTGCTTGTGTTGGTGAATTCGGGTTTATTATGTTTCTTGTGTTTGTGTTCATGCGAAAACTTCAATCTTGCTTGTGTTGGTGAATTCGGGTTTGATTGAAGGGGCTGGTCAGTACCGAGTACTACAGCCCGTCAGGAGGAACGGACCCGGTGGCAGGTAAGTAGGTAGTTTTGTGGATTTGCTAGAATTTCTTGGGCTACACGGTGCGGGTTTCAAATCAAGCGCCGCACCAACAAAAACGGAAGGGTATTCGTCTAATTCGGCAAAAGTTCAACGCTTGACGTAACAACAAACTGTGAGCCAGTGGGGTCGAAGCACGTACGCCGGGGGAGAACTACGACTCATTTTGTAAGGGTGACCTGGGAAGGGACTTTCAGGGTGCAGGGTCCTCGATGGATCTTTCTCTGCTTCTTCTAGAAGCTCTCTCTCTCTCTCTTAGTAGAAAGAGAATGACTAGATATTGAGAGTCAACTCATTCGTTCGTTTGTCTCCTCGTCTTTCATTAGCACCCTCCCCTTGTTCAACATCAATCCTCTCTCCTCTTCCCATCGATCCTCAAAGTAAAGGTACTTTTCAATTCCTTTCTTTTCCTTATCGCTTTCTTATAGTTCTCTCTGTCTCTCTCTCTGCTCACGTGTTTTTGATGTCCGTGAGTTAGCTCATTTTCTGGATCATCACCGGTAAGAATAAAGAGGAAACTCATGGATAGTGATATTTCAGATTTTACGGCAGTTCTTTTTGAAATGTTTTCTCTTTTCCCTTGGAGGAAATCCGCTTTGTATGCTGATAAACACGGTGTCTTATTATCTACTTCTTAGGATCATAATTGTGGAATATTTCAATTTTCAACCTTATGAATGTTCCAATTTTTTTGGTTGTTGTTTGAGCTTCCTATGATGGTTGGCGATCACCAAGGCATTAGATTCATGTTTGGAAAATCTAGCAACCAGGTGCTAGATCTGACAGTACCAATTGTTTTACATATTGTTTATTCAGCAACTTTTCAAAGTCTATCATATTTAATGCACTACGAGACTCGTTTTCAATTACGGTGAAAAGTTTAACATGCCATATGAAGAAACGAAAATACTTTTGAATTGACAGAAGGCATCTGATTGAAATGAAATTTAACGTAATAAACACATTCTGTTAAGTGTGATCCAGTTTATAGTTTGGGGATTTTGGCACTTGGTCCATATGTGATGCATATTCTTGCCGTCATGGATTTCATGCATTAGATAGAGTATGAAATCTAAAGTTCAACAGAACCTCATCTAAATGAATATAGAGATCAATAAATAGATCCAGCATGCCTGAAAGACTTAAGAATTGTTACGTAAAGGACTAATAAAAATCTATGGCTAAGGGGCTGGCTCTCTGACAAAAGGTCAGGAGTTCTACACCTGAGTCCGCATCTGCTAGGGGTCTGCCTAACTCCAACTTGCCTTTCAAAAGATAACGAAGGTTCTAATAACTCGACAAGAAAAGTTGACTATTAGAAAAAAATCACAAACGTTGCCCAAGGAAGGACAAACTCCCATACTAAGATCTCTCATTTTCAAACATTTCATCCTGTTCTGTCTTTTCACGATTCTAATTCTGCTGCATCATATGCTATAGGGAAAGAAGTTGTCTGATAACATTATGTGCACTAATTATTGCTTTTTTGGTGCAAAAGTCACCTAATTATTCTCAAGGCGCCTGGTGTGGCACCTCATCGTAATGTGTAAAATGTACTTTTCTCAATTGGGAGAATGTAGATTATAGTCCGGAAATTTCTTTCCTTGCTGACCCTCCTCTATCAGGGTTGGGTATATTATTTCCATTCTCCGGAGTTGGACCATTGAGATCCACCCTAACCTAAAATATAGGTTCAGCAAAATCACATTTTCATAAGTGTTCTTTCAATGTGTGGTTCTTGATGACCAACTCTGTGCAGGTGACCTTGCAAAATTATTATGCAGTCTTCACATTTAAGGAAAGAAAACCTTCCTGACATGAAAGGCATCATGTTCAGATTGTATCTATTTGCCTCACGAAGCAATAAGTGTATTAGCTAGAACTTTAGAAAAAATATTGTACTTTTTCTTTTTACTGCACAACGGTGATTTTCAAACAAATAGTGGGAAATGATGTAACTTTTGACTATAATTTTATTGTAAGGAACTTTATGGAAATCTTTTCTATTGCATCCCTGACTACTCATGCGGTTGTTTATTAGCTCTCTTTTGAGGTGTAGGCAACAGCTAAAGTCGGTTATAGAGTTCTCAGACATGATCTCTGCATAGAACATCATAGTATTTTGAAGTATCATGTAGGATTTAGATGCCTAACTGGTCGAATATTTAAATAGATCATCCAGTTAGTAGCACACATAAATTATATGTATAAGGACTTGTACTTGATATTGAAGGATATATTTGATGCACCGATACTTTAAATCATATATCAGTATGGAATGGTGACCTCCCCTTCTGATCATCCTTAATAGGTTGAACGTATCAGCAGGCCTCTGATCTTTCCTCTTTTGTTGGATTATGGGATTTTCTGATGAAAGTGAAGGTCTTGAAAGAGAGAGAGGAAAAAGGATTACATCCTTCCTGTCAGAAGAGATTTCAGGAATTGAAGAAACTAGTCCGGATGAACTTTGTGTTAGTTTTGGATATAAAAGCAACATTTATTCTCGAGGGCATGAATGCAATACTTGTACTGAAGCCATCTCTTCACATATTGATGCACATGACAATACGGGGTTTGTAACTCCAAATCCTAATATACCATTTTCTCGTCTGTTTGGTGCTGCTGTAAGCGCTAATCTCACTTTACCAAACACAACTGTACTAAATGGTCTTATTGGAAAAGAAATTCTACCTGGCCTTGATTCTCCAAGTTGTTTCCATCGAATATTATCTTCTCCATCCTTCTCAAGATTGGATCTTTTATCGTCATCCCAAAGCAGTATGTCTACTCTGCCTGGGAGTGCATCAAGTGATAGTGATTTCCTTCAAGATGACAAGGATTTTGTGAAAGTTATGAGTGGTCATACTTGTGTAGAGACACCATGTTTTTTTAATGAAATGGACTTGCAAATGGCTGGTGGAGCTGCTGGTGAAGACAGAGCCCAGGTTGCTTTCTCTGAAGAAAACGGATGGCTATTCTGTGGAGTTTACGATGGCTTCAATGGTCGTGATGCAGCTGACTTTTTGGCTGGAACTCTGTATGAAAATATTGGGGTTTATCTGCATCTCTTAAATGATCAGCATGGAGGAAGCATGCACTCAAACTTGGAAAGTTCCCTTCAAGGTTTTGCAGAAGATAGTGACATTAAGGTTGAATCTGCCCTTGGTACTCATGCACTTGAGGATCCTGCTATTGGTATGGATAGGGATATGTTTCCACTGTTTGCAAAAGAAATATCATTACAACCTTTTCAGCAAGGTGTCATGGATTGCCTAAAGAAAGTTGTTGCCCAAGCTGAGAATGATTTTCTGCACATGGTTGAACAAGAAATGGAAGACCGGCCTGATTTAGTGTGTATTGGATCATCAGTTCTAATTGTACTTCTCCATGGCATGGATCTGTACACATTGAACCTTGGCGACAGCAGAGCTATACTGGCAGCCACGTTTGGAGATGGTCAACTGGAAGTTGTGCAATTAACTGAAGACCATACAGTTGACAACGAAGCAGAATGTGATAAACTCTTGGCTGATCATCCTGATGATGTAGCAACAATAGTAGGGGGAAAAGTCAAGGGAAAACTAAAACTGACCCGTGCATTAGGAGTGGGTTACTTGAAAAAGGTAAGTTCATTAGGTTGGTATGATGTGAACATGATTTTGTTTCTTATGGTTTCAATGTCGTGTCCTTTCTGGAGGTTGATATTCATGTGACCTTTTACTCCTTTTGGATTTTCAGAAATCAATGAATGATGCATTGATGGGAATTCTTCGAGTTCACAACTTGTGCAGCCCTCCATATGTTTCTACACAACCATTTGTGAGGAAACACAGAGTGTCAGATAGTGATACATTTGTGGTTATTGGAAGTGATGGACTGTTTGAATATTTCAGCAATAATGAAATTGTTCAGCTGGTACACCTTTTCCTCCAGAATAATCCATCTGGAGATCCAGCAAAGTATCTAGTAAAGAAGCTATTGCTAAGAGCAGCTCAAAAAGCATGTACGTTTTTCTCATATTACTTTGTGGGTACAAATTCATTTGTTTGTACTTGTAAGGCAAAAATTTTCATTAGCTCATAAACGAAATTTAGCACATACACTTCACAGACATTTCCATAACCTATAAATCGTCGCCCCTCTAATCCTCATGCCTCCTTTTTACTAATGGTCTGGAGTGGTTTGAGAAATATCCCTTCAAAGGAGTTTGAGGGATAGGTGTTGACTAGCAGCTCCATAGGTGCATTTACTTTTTCTTCTCTTTCTTCCTTCAATAGTTTTCGTGTAAAGAAACTTGCATGCACTCTTACCAGATTGAGTAGAGTCTAGAATCATGCATGTCTTGAATACTGTGAAAGCATGATAATAGTGATCTCACTGTCATAAATTTTGTCAATGTTTCTGCAACATGCATCATTTACTAGCTCTTTGTATGTAGTGTGATTTTGTTTTGTACTTTTATTGTAAAAAGCTGTCTTTGTGATGCATTTTGTGGTCTAAAAGGCCCATAATATGCTAGAGGTGAAATCCTTATTATGAAATTTAGAAATGCGTATAAGATGGCCAGTGAGACTGAGGCTTGTCAAATTCTGAAACTGGTGATATATTTTATTCCTGTAGGTGTATCTCTAGAAGAGTTATTAAGCAAACCTGTTGAGAGGAGAAGAAAGTATCATGATGATGTAACAGTAGTCATCATCGTTCTCAAAACTGGACAGCGCACAACTGCATCAACAATATTTTAGATGTATCAATATATGTATATACATATTGAAGGCAAACATGAAGTATGTTAATTGTATAGTTTTTGTAGATCAAGTAATGAAGTTAAGAATGTAGTATATATAGGGCAACAGAGATGTAAATGATCTTATTGAACTGAAGATAATGTCTATAGGTACATGCTTTTCAGAAAGTAGATCAAGCTGCACACCAAGAAAGATCTCCGAGCGAGGTTTGTGTTATTCCCTTTCTAAGGTCGCAGTTTAAGTTTGTCATGCAACAAAGGAGAATCCTCCTTCCTCATCAACGTATTTTACAAATTTATGCATGTTTTCATACTCTCTTCTCCAACAACTTGAAACTTTCAGTGGATATCGGCTAGGTAAACCTTGTGATACTTGGACAAAAGGGTGACTTCAGGAAGATCTTGAATCATGGAGGCCATCTTTGTTTATATATAAAGTATGTTCATGGAAAGAACAATGATCCTTAATGTTTAATATCCTAAATCGCATCCATTGCTTTCTAATAACTGCTCCTATTCTTCTTGCCAATGTTGGTACTTGACTCACGAACAGAACATCAGTAGCTAGCCTTGACAATCTGTTCAAATTGGAAGTAAAACCGGAAATTCCTTTGGTCCGTCATGCTGGCAATGCCAAGGCCATCATATTCCGAAATCGCAACCTCCAAGCAAGTGCGTTAGCTATGGATGAAGGGCTTGAAACATATCAAGCAAGAGGATGAATCCTACGGGGGTTATATCTCTGACGGGCTCACAAGAAACAGGAGCAAATAGCATGAGATAAAGAAAACCGGAAATTCTTTCTTCCCCCGATTTTGGTTCCAGCTACGTAGTTTCCCCAAGTCTCGGGTGCTGAATTGTGAATGTTGTCCTCTCATGAACTTTGCAGTACGCAGAGCTGCTTTCACCAAGAAGATTCAACTAATAGCTGATGGTGGTAAAGTCAGGACACCAATGCATATGAGCAGGACATGAGGAGGCGGCAAAGCATTTTGGATTGTTATGCCAAACTAATACGACTCCATGGTATTGAAACGTAGTGCATCCGAAGACTCATCCTCTTTGACATCAACAGGAGCCTTTCCAACTTGGATGAAAACTTTGTAGCCAGCAAACGACCCAAAGACGTTTTTTTTTGAGAGGCAAGTGAGTTAGGCTGACACCTCGTTACATTCCTAACAAAATTTTATACAATATATACAAGAGTTGGGTACCATCCAACAAGACGATTCTTTCAAGATTTACTCATTATGAACTTGGCTAAATTTGTGAAGTACATGACTGACAATAAGTACATCTCTACATCTAGCTTTCTCAATCTCAACATTATTTAGTTGGACTGGTTTTAAATTCATTCACAGGGCAATATACATGACATGACAACTGCTGGAATTCGTTTTTTGTGGCTTCCACATGCTAGAGCAGCTCGAATGGAACTAACCATATAGCTATTGAAATTTATATGCTGACTCGATTGACCTATTGAAAATGGTGTTGCAGTTCATTCCTCATCTTATAGTTCTCCTACTAGAAAGTATCATTTAAGTACATAGTTTTCCTTCTCTTTTTCTAAACGTACACCCTCCATGTCAACAACTAGCGAGATATCCAACCACTTTTAAAGCAATCTGGAAGTTGGGGTTTGATCATCTTCCTACCAGAGGGTTTTTGGCAGGTAAAATATGAAGTACCTCCTCCCTTATTGCAGGTACTTTAGATTTTACTCGATCCAACACTCCTCTTATTTCAGGTACACCCAAACCCAGAATTTTGGCAGAATGCTTTCGTACAAACTCCTCTTTTTCTTATCATATGTCAAACTGGATTTAGAGCAATTAAGATCAATGTTGCTGAAAATGGTGTATAGGTGTCCGTATCCCATGTAACACCGATACATATGCAATATCAAACATGCATAATGACTGCACACATGAGCAAAAGATAATATTGTCTTAAATTCTTTATAAAAAAATTGAAAAAACTACCTTAAAAGTTTTAAACCATTATAGAACTAGAGTCCTAGATTAAATTTCAAACATAAAAATAAACAAAACCTAGAAAACTAGCTATTTTTTTAATGTTTTGTGTTCTTCTCTTATGGCTTGTATATCTTCTATTTCTTTTAGCATTTGTACCTTATTGATATAGGGTACACTAAGAGTACATGTTATGATGTCTTACACGACTAACTTTACATGTCTACAAAAATTACACCCATCACCTTTGTTTCTTGTTCCCGGATTTCCTTATATAGTATGCTCAATTGAACGGGAATACGGTTTGATCCGTACAAGAAATTTGAGACTTAAGCTTTGAAGTAAAGAACAAGGATTTTCTTGAAAAGAGAAACGAATAGATAGGCCAAAGAAGGTAGACTTATTAGATTTGAAATTAATTGAGGCCTCAAAAATCAAAAAGCATTACCTCTAGAAATCAATATTGTATCACAGGATGCATGGTTGTACGGTACAATGCGGGGCTGTAACACGATCCGGTGTAGTACAGCTCGATAAATGGTGCATACTTATTCATGTATCGATTCATATGCAATAAAAATATGATATAATACCGATTTTAATAACATTGATTAAGATACATCTTCAAACTTCGTCTCATTGCACAAAACTGCAGAGTTGTAGAGTTGTTTATAGAGGATACTTCCCATTACCTTATATTTTATGCATTTCTGATTTTCACCCAACGGCTGAAAGTAAAGAATAGATAGATGGAAATGTGGGACACTTGATAAGAGTGGGAGAGTCTCCTACTGCTTCGATATCCGGCGCAAGGGAAAAGCAGATAAACGCCTCTTTTCTTCCTCCCTATCCTTTTCCGTCCCTCTCCCTCTCTATTCTTGTTTTCCGATCGCAGAGAGAGAGAGAGATGAGCGACGGCGTTGGTGGCGATGGGTCGTCGGAGGACCAGCAGAAGCGGTCGGAGATCTACACCTACGAGGCCCCCTGGCACATCTACGCCATGAACTGGTCCGTCCGCCGCGACAAGTACCGCCTGGCCATCGCCTCCCTCCTCGAGCAGTATCCCAACCGGGTCGAGATCGTCCAGCTAGATCGACTCCACGGGCGAGATCCGATCCGACCCGAACCTCTCCTTCGAACACCCCTACCCTCCCACAAAGGCCATCTTCATCCCGGACAAGGAGTGCTCCCGTCCGGACCTCCTCGCAACGTCCGGCGACTCCCTCCGCGTCTGGAGGGTATCCGATTCCCGGACGAGGAACCCGACCCAGCACAACAGCCGGGTCGAGCTCAGAGATCCGTCCTCGGCGGCAACAAGAACAGCGAGTACTGCGGACCCCTGACGTCCTTCGACTGGAACGAGGCGGAGCCGCGACGGGTGGGAACGTCGAGTATCGATACCACCTGCACCATCTGGGACATCGAGAAGGAGACCGTCGATACCCAACTCATCGCCCACGACAAGGAGGTCTACGACATAGCCTGGGGAGGCGTCGGCGTCTTCGCCTCCGTCTCCGCCGATGGGTCTGTCCGAGTCTTTGACCTCCGTGACAAGGAGCATTCGACGATCATATACGAGACTTCCCAGCCCGAAACCCCTCTCGTCCGGCTGGGTTGGAACAAGCAGGACCCAAGGTACATGGCTACCATCATCATGGATAGCCCCAAGGTTGTCGTCCTCGACATCCGGTTCCCGACCCTCCCGGTCGTGGAACTCCAGCGGCACCAAGCCAGCGTCAACGCTATAGCCTGGGCACCCCACAGTTCCTGCCATATCTGCACCGCCGGTGACGACTCGCAGGCACTCATATGGGACCTCTCGTCCATGGGACAACCCGTCGAAGGCGGCCTCGATCCCATCCTCGCTTACACTGCCGGCGCGGAGATCGAGCAGCTTCAGTGGTCCTCATCGCAGCCTGACTGGGTGGCCATCGCCTTCTCCACCAAGCTGCAGATCCTCAGAGTTTGATTGACTAGTCCCAACCCAACCCTGTTGAATCTCGTACCTGATAGCAACTACCACATGAGGATCACCAATTTGAGATTTTCGTTTGTTTCTTCGACCTGTTAGCTTATCTCTGCTTCGCCGCCAATTGCCGTCTCTGAACCTGTCCACACTGTAATCTTTCCTCTGATTTTCTTCTTCTCTTCTTCTCTTCTTTTTGCTCCTCCATGTTCACCTTTTTTCTTGGACATTATATGGAAAGTAGTGGTTCGGAGATTTTGAAGAACGTTCATGGTAAAGTTTGCACCATTT